>OY728157.1:485178811-486378811 GCA_963277665.1 Viscum album
GTTTTAGGGGTTTATCAATTTTTAGGATTTCAATGGTTTTTATTTTATTCTTAGGGGTTTTCAGGTTTTTAATGGTTTTTAATTATAAGGGATATTTAGAGCTTTTTTCTGGATTTTTATTATTTTTAGGCTTTTTATGATTTTTAGGGGTTTGGGGTTTTTTACAGTTCTTATGGTTTTTGGGGGATTTTCTTTTTTAGGGTTTTATTATTATTTTTAGGGTTTTTTATTCTTTAAGGTTGTTATTTTTTTAGAGTTTTTTAACGTTTTAAGGGCATAAAGGGTTTTTTTTTGTTTTTTTGGGTATTTGGGTTTTTATGGGTTTTTAGGTATTGTTTGGTTTGTAGGGGTTTTATGGTTTTTAGGGTTTTACGGTTTAAAGGGGTTTTAGGGTGTTTATAGTTTTTTTAGGTTTTTGGGTGTTATAAGTGTTTTAAGGCTTTCTTAGGGGTATTCAGGGTTTTAGGGTTTTTATGTTTTTATGCATTTTTAGAGTTTTTTTAGGGATTTTAGGGGTTTTGGGGGTTTATTGGGATTTTAAGGGTTTATAGGGTTATTACAGGTTTTTAAATATTTTAATGGGTTTTTGTGGTTTTTAGAGTTTTTGTTGAGTTTTTTGGGTTTTAGGGTTTTTTATAGTTTTTTATCTTTTTGTGTTTTAAAGTGTTTTTATAGTTTTTTTTTGTGACATTTAGGGTTTTTAGGGGTTTTATGGATTTTTGGGTTTTTTATGGTTTTAAGTGTTCTAATGTTTTTAGTGGTTTTAGCATTTTATAGGTTTTTTGGGTCATAAGTTTTTTTAGGTTTTTATGGTTTTCTCAGGGTTTTTTTTATTTTTAGTATTTTTAACATTTTTAGGGATTTTTAGGTTCTTTTAAGATTTTTATGGGTTGTTAGGGTTTTTAGGGATTTTTTGGGTTTATAGGATTTTTATGTTTATAGGTTGTTTAGATTTTTTTTAAGATTTTAGGGGTTTTATGTGTTTTTAGTATTTTATTATTTTATTAGGAGTTTTTTGGTTTTTGTGGTTTTTTAGGTTTTTAAATAATTTTTATTGTGTTTTTAGGATTTTAATGGTTTTTTGGATTTTTATGGATTCTAACAGTTTTTGGGTTTTTAGGGTTTTAGGATTTTAATTTTTTTGAGGATTTTATTTATTTTTTTGGGTTTTAATAGTTTTTATATATTTTTATGGTTTTTTAGGGTTTAAAGGGTTTTTATATTTTTCGGTGGTTTAGGATTATTTGGTGTTTTAGTTTTTTTATGGTTTTTAGTGTTCTTAATGGTTTTTATGTTTTTTATTGGTTTAGGGGTTTTTAATGTTTTTTCCATTTGGTTTTTTATAAGTTTTATGTTTTTTAGGATTTTAATGTTTTCTTGTAGTTTATTAGGGGTTTTAGGGTTTTTTACATCGTAAGGGATTTTGATGGATTTTATAGAATAATTTGGGGGTTTTAGAGTTTTTAGGGATTTTGAGGGTTATTAGGGTTATTAGGAGTTTTATTAGACTTAGGGATTATAGAATTTTTTGTTTTTTATGGGTTTTATGTGTTGTTGATTTTATAAGGTTTTCATTGGAATTTTATGGAATTTTAGGGTTTTTAATTTTTTCAGATATTTTTAGGTATTTTTTATGATTTTTATGGATTTTTAGGATTTTTAGTGATTTGAGGATTTTATTCAGGGGTATTTGGGTTTTTATGGTTTTTATGGTATTTTGGGTTTTTAGGTTTTTTGTTAGTTTTAAGGGTTTTATGGTTTTCAATAGTTTTTAATGTTTTTTGGGAGTAATGTGTATTTAAAATTTTAAGGGGTTTTTTTTGTGTTTTTATGGGGTCTTATAGTTTTTTATTAGTTTTATAGTTTTTAAGGGGTTTTAGTGTTGTTTAGATTTTTAGGGGTTTTTTGTGTTTTTTGGGTTTAAATGTTTTATAAGGGTTTGTAGGGTTTTTAGGGTTTTCTATGTTTTTAGGTATTTTTAGGGATTTATGGTTTTTTAGGGCTTTTACAGTTTTTATGGATTTTGAGGGTTTATAGAGTGTTTATGGTTTTTAAGGTTTTTAAGGGTTTTTAATGTTTTTAGGGGTGTTTAAGGTGACTTAGGGTTTTCTTCATTTTGAAAATTTTAAGGGGTTTTAGTGATTTTAGTTTTTTAATGTTTTCGTAGGATTTTTATTTGTATTTAATGATTTTAATTATTTCTATGGATTTTTTAGGTTTTTTATGTATTTTACGGATTCTGAGGGGTTTTAGGGTTTTTAGGGTTATTCATGGTTTTTAAAATTTTATAAGGTTTTTAGGGGTTTTAAACATTTTTAGGGTTTCAATGATTTTGTAGGGTCTTTATGGGATTTTTATTATTTTTAAGTATATTTAGGGATTTTTTAGGATTTTTTCTTTTAGGGATTTTGAGGGTTTTGGGGGGTTTTGGTGGGGCGGGGGGTTATGAATTTTTTGGTTTTGTTTGATTTTTTAGGGTTTTAGGGTTTTTATAGTTTTTTAATAGTTTTAGTGGTTGAAAGGGTTTTTAATGTTTTTAGTGGGGTTTAAGGGTTTATTGAGTTTTTACAGTTTTTATGGTTTTATGGGTTTTTATGGTTTTTAGGTGGTTTAGTGTCTTTTTAGGGGTTTTTATTGTTTTTACGATTTCGTAGGGGTTTAATGTTTTTTTAGGTTTCTAAGGATTTCTTAGTGTTTTTTAGGGTTTTTATAGTTTTTCATGTATTAAGGGATATTTAGTGATTTTTTAGGTTTTTTATTTTTTAGGAATTTTAGGGATTTCATGGTTTTCAAATTTTTAGGGTTTTTAAGGTTTTTAGTTTTTTTAGGCATTTAGGGTTTTAGGGTTTTATATGTTTATAGGTTTTTAAAGATTTCTTAGGTTTTTTTAGGGGTTTAGGGTTTTTTACATTTTTAGGTATTTTTTGGGTTTTTGTAATTTTTACTGATTTCTAAGGGTTTTAGTGTTTATGAGGATTTTTAGGGGTTTTAGGGTTTTTATAGATTTTATTAGTTTTGTTATTTTTTATGAATTTATAGTAATTTTTAGGGATTTTATTGGTTCTTAGTTTTTTTGAGGGTTTTAGGGGATTTATGGTTTTTAGAGGTTCTTCTGGTATTTTAGGTATTTCGAGGTTTTATAATTTTTTAGGTTTATAGGGGTTTTAAGTGTTTTAAGGTATTTTAGGTTTTCTTTGGGGGTTTTAGAAGTTTTAGGGTCTTCTATGATTTTATTGATTTACAGTTATTTTTTAAAATTTTATGGTTTTTAGGGTTTTTGGAGATCATGAGGGGTTTTCTGGTTTTTTGGTATTTTATAGTTTTTGGCATTTTTAGGGTTTTATGTGTTTTAATTGATTTTAGTTTTTTATGGATTTCTTAGGTTATTTCTGGGTTTTTTATGTTTTTATTTATTTTTAGGGTTTCGGAGGATTTTTATGGTTTTAGGGTTTTTAGGATTTTTAGGGTTTTTAGGGTTTTTAGGGATCTTGAGGGTTTTTAGGGTCTTTAGGATTATTATGGTTTCTTGGGTTTTAGTGTTTTTATTTGATTTTTTTTATTTTTTTTCTTTTGTTTTTTAAAGGATTTGTGTTTTTAGCAGGTTTTTTAGTTTTTTAGGGTTTTTTAACTTTCTATGGAGTTTAATGGGTTTTTAGAGATTTTAGTTTTTTTTTGGATTTTAATGCAATTTTAGGGTTTTATGGGTTTTCACTAGTACATAAAACATTTTTTACGGTGGATATTTTTTATTTTTTTACATTGTATTGTGGCCGACATTATTAAATGAGACATTATAAATATTTTATTATACAGTAGTTATTTTACAACCGACATAAAAACCAATAATCCGAAGCATTTTTCATGTCGGTTCATCAAAAAACGACGTGGAAAATGCCTCGGAGTCATGATTTATTATGGTGGTTTTTAAATAACCAACATGGTATCGACTTTTTCATGTCTATTTTAGAATAACCAACATAATAAACTATGCCTCCGAAGAGTTTATCACGTCGGTTATGTTCATAAACGACTTTATAAACCAGTCTGCCAAGTATTTTCTATGTCGGTAAAATAATAACTGACATGAAAACATATATACTTTGTTGTCTATTAATTAACCAATGAAAAAACCTATTTTATTCCATTTATTACATGTGTTATCAAAAAACTGACATAAAAACCTATT
The DNA here is from genome assembly GCA_963277665.1 of Viscum album. Classification (NCBI taxonomy): domain Eukaryota; kingdom Viridiplantae; phylum Streptophyta; class Magnoliopsida; order Santalales; family Viscaceae; genus Viscum; species Viscum album. The sequence continues at coordinate 485,182,998 of OY728157.1, forward strand.
TTCATTCCATTTATTATGTTGGTTATGAAATAACTGACGTAAAAACCCATTCCCATGCATTTGTTATGTCGGTTTTCAAATAACCGATGTTATAACCAATAAACATGCCTTTTTTAGGTCGGTTATAAAATATCCAACATAAAAACCAATTTTTTTAAATAAACGCATTCAATCCCAACTATGCCCTGCAAAATAAAACCTAAAACATACCAAAAACAGAACAAACCCATACCTAAACCAGAAAAAAAAAAGCCCACCCCACTGGACAGCCCTCCCACAACCCTGGAACCCCACCCCCCCCCCCCCCCCCCCACCCATTGGACACCCCCCCACTATACAACCCCCACCCCACCATCCTGGACAGCCCCCACCCTTCTGGACACCCCCACCCCCATGGAAACACAAGACACCCCCCCCCCCCCCCACTCTCCTGGATAGCCCTCCCACACTCCTGGACACCCTCCCACCCCCATGGATACCTTGGACATCCCCCAAACCATCTGGACAACCCCCCACTCCCCTAGAAACCCCCACCCTACTGGACACCCCCCACACCCCTGGACACCGCCTGGACTACCCCACCTTCCTGGATACCCCCCACCCCCATGGACACTAGACAACCCCCACCCCACTGGACAACCCTCCAACACCCATAGAAACCCCCACCCCACTGGAACCCCCCCCCCCCACACCCTTGGATACCCCTAGACATTCCCCCACCCCTCCTAGACAGGCCCTAGTTCCCTAAAAAGCCCTCCCACCCTCCTGGACACCCTCTCACCCCATGGACACCCTGTATACCCCCACCCCACTCGACAACCCTCCCACACCCCTAGAAACTCCCCACTACACTGGACACCCCTCCACACCCCTGTACACCCCATGGATAGCCCTCCCCTTTTGTAAAACACAGCCCACCCCTATAGAAAACCCTCCAACACTCCTGGAACCCCCCCCTCCCCACCCCTCCTGGACAGCCCCCACTCCCCTGGATAGCCCCTCCCACCCTTATGGACACCCTGCCAAACCATGGACACCCTGGACACACCCTACCCCACTGTACAACCCTCCCACACCCATTGAACCCCTCCCCCCCCCCCCCACCCCACTAGCCACCCCCACACACCTGGACCCCCTGGACAACCCCCACCCTCCTGGACAACCCCCACTCTCCTAGACACCCTCCCACCCCCATGGACACCTCAGACACCCTCACCCCACTAGACAACCCTCCCTCACCCCTGACCCCCCCCCCCCCCACTGGAAACCCCCCACACCCTTGGATACTCCCTAGACATCCCCCTCTCCCAGCCCTCTTGGACAACCCCCACTCCCCCGGACAGCCCTACCACCATCCTGGACATTCTTCCACCCCCATGGACCCCCTGGATAGCCCCACCCCTTGACATCCCATGCACACCATTAGACCCCCCCCCCACCCCACTAGACACCCCACCCATGGACTCCCCCCCCACACCCTCCTAGATAACCTCCCCCCCTCTTGGACACCCTCCCACCCACATGAACACCCCCACCCCACTGGAAAACCCTCCCACACCCCTAGAAACCCCCTACCCCACTGGACACCCCCACACCCATGGATACCCCCTAGACAATCCCCCCCCCCCCCCTCATAGAGACCCCCCACTCCCCTGTACAACCCTCCACCCTCCGAGAAACCATCTCTCCCCCACGGAAACCCTTGACACATCCGCCCCACTGAACAGCCCTCCCACACCCCTAGAAACCCCCACCCAACTAAACCCTCCACCCTCCTGGACAACCCCCACTCCCTTGGACAACCATACCATCCTCTTGGACACCCTCCCACCCCCATGGACACCCTGGACACCCACACCCCAGTAGAATGCCCTCCCACACCCCTGGAAACTCCCCACCCCACTAAACCCCCCCCCACACCCCAAGAGACACCATGGACAACCCCACCCTCTTGGACAACCCCCACCCTCCTAGACACCCTCCCACCCCCATGGACACCCTTGATACCCCCACCCCCCACCACACAGGACAACCATCACACACCACTAGACCCCCCCCCCCCTCTTAGAGAGCCCCCCACTCCCCTGGAGAGCCCTCCCACCCTTCTGGACACCCTCCCATCCCCATGGACACCCCAGACACCCCCACCCCACTGGAAAGCCCTCCCACACCCTTGGAAACTCCCCCCACCTCCATACCCCACTGGATACCCCACACACCCCTAGAAACCCCCTGGACAGCAACCCCCCACCCTACTAGATATCCCCACCCTTCTAGACCCCCTCCCACCCCCATGGCCACCCTGTACACCCCCACACCCCACTAGAAAACCCTCCCACGCCCTTGGAACCCCCCCCCCCCCAAACCCACTAAACACCCCCACACCCCTAGATACCCCATGGACAGCCCCCCCTCCTGGACAACCCCCACTCCCCTAGAGAACCCTCCACCCTCATGGACACCATCCCACCCCCATGGAAACACTAGACACTCCAACCCACTAGACCGCCCTACCACACCCCATGACCCCCCAACCCCTTATGGACAACCTCCCACTCCCCTGGACAGCACAACGACCCTCCTGGACAGCCCTACTAAACCCATGGAACCCCCCCCCCCCACTTGACACTATCACCCCTTTTGGACAGCCTTTCACTCCCCTGGACAGCCCTCCCACCCTCTAATACACCTCACACCCCCATGGACACACTGCATACCCTCGCCCAAACCTCTGGACATCCCCCCACTCTTCTAGAACCCCCCCCCCCCCCCACCCACCCCACTGGACACCCCCACACCCCAAGAAACCCCTTGGATAGCCCCCACCCTTATGGACAACCCCCACCCTCTTGGACAGCTTCCCACTTCCATAGAGACCCCAGAAACCCCACACCCCACTAGAAAACCCTCCCACACCCCTGAACCACCCACCATTGGACACCCCCACACCCAGGGATACCCCCTGGATAGCCCCCACCCCTTCTAGATAGCCCCCTATCCCCTAGAAAGCCCTCCCACCCTCCTTCACACCCTCCCACCCCCATGGACACCCCCCACCGGACACCCCTCCCACACCCCTAGAACACACCTCCCCCCACTAGACACCCCCCACACTCCTAGATAGCCCCCCACCCTCCCGGATATCCACCCACCCTCTTAAACACCCTCCTACCGCCATGGACACCCCGGACACCCCCACCCCAATGGAAACCCCCCCACACCCATGGACCCCCCCCACCCAACTGGACACCCACACACCAATGGATACCCCCTAGACAGCCCCTTTTGGACAGCCCCCCACTCCCTTGGACAACCCTCCCACCCTCCTAGACAACTTACCACCCCCATGGACACCCGAGACACCCCCACCCCACTGGACAGCCCTCCCACAACCCTGGAAACCCCCACCCCACTGGACACCCCCCACACCCTTGTACACCTTTAGACATCCCCCCACACTGCTGGACAACCCCCACTCTCCTAGACCCCCTCCCACCCCCATGGACACCCCAGACACCCCCCACCCCACTAAACAACCCTACCACACCCCTAACCCCCCCCCCCCCTCGTGGACATCCCAAATCCCCTAGACAACCCTTCAACCCTCTTAGACACCCTCCCACCCCCTTGGACACCCTGGACACCCTCACCCCACTGGACAACCCTCGCACACCCCTAGAAACACCCCACCCCGTTAGACACCCCCCACACCACTAGACACATCTTGGACAACCCCCACCCTTCTGGATGGCCCCCTCACCTTCTTGGAAAACCTCTAATCCCCATGGAAACCCAAAACACCCACCACACCATTGGAAAACCGGCCCACACCCTTGAATCCCCCCCCACTGGACACCTCCACACCCCTAGATACCCCCTGGATGGATAACCCCCCCCCCCCCACACTCCCCTAGACAGCCCTCCACCATCCATGACACCCTCCCACCCCCATGGACACCCTGTAAACCCCCAAACAATTAGACAACCCTCCCACACCCCTGACCCCCCACCCCACTAGACAACCCCCCACCCCCACCCCTCTTGGACAGCCCTCCACTCTCCTAGACAACCCTCCCACCCTTCTAGAGAGCCTCCCACCCCCATGGAAACCCTGGACACCCCCACCCCACTAGACATCCCTTCCACACACTTGGAACCCCCCACCCCCACCCCACAAGACACACCCCACCCCAGGACACCCCCTGGATAGACCCTAAGCTTCTGGATAGCCCCCCACTCTCCTAGACACCCTCATATCCCCATGGACACCACCACCCCACTGGACCACCCTCACACACCCCTAGAACCCCCCACCCCACCCCATTGGACACCATCCACACCCCTAGAGGCCCCCTGGACAGCCCCCCTAGACAGCCCCCTAGTCCCCTGGACAACCGTCAACCCTCTAGGACACCATCCCACCCCATGGGCACCCAGACACACCCCACCATACTAGAGATCCCTCCCACACCCCTTGACCCCCCCCCCACCCCACCCTATTAGACATCCCCCACTCCTCCTAGATAGTCCCCACTCTATTGGACATCCCTCCCACCCTGCTAGACACCCCCACTCCCATGGACACCCTGGACATCCCCCACCCCACTGGACAGCCCTCCCACACCCCTGGACCCCCCCCCCCCACTAGACACCCCCACACACCTGGACACCACCTGGATAGCCCCACCCTCCTAGATAGCCCCTATCATCCTGGACACCATCCCACCCCCCATAGACACCTCAGACACCCCCCACCCCACTGGACACCACCACTTCCCTGGACATCCCTCCAACCTCCTGGACACACTCCCACCCCCATGGACACCCTAGTCACCCCCACCCCACTGGATATCCCTCCCACACCCCTAGAAACCCCCCACCCCACTAAACATCACACCCCTCCTGGACAACCCCCACTCCCCTATAGAGCCCTCCCACCCTCCTGGACACCCTCCCACCCCCATGGACACCCTGGACACCCCACCCCACCAGACAGCCCTTCCACACCCCTAGACCCCCCCCACCCCAGTAGACACCCCCACACCCCTAGACACTCCCCGGACCGCCCCCACCCCCACCCTCTTGGATAGCCCCCACCCCCCTGGACCCCCTACCAGCCCCATGTACACCCCGGGAACCCCCCCCCCCCCTCGACCCCATAGGACAACCCTCCCACACCCTTGAACCCCCCCCCCCCCACCCTCCCACCCCCCCTAGACACCCCACACCCTTAGATACCCCCTAGACTACCCCCCACCCCTCCTGGACATCCCCCACTCCCCTGGACATCCCTCCACCCTCCTGAACACCCTCCCACCTCCATGGACACCCCCACCCCACTGGAAAACCCTCCCACACCCTTGGACCCCCCCACCCACCTAGATGGCCCCACTCCCTTGGATAGCCCTACCACCACCCTAGACACCCTCCCACCACATGGACACTCTGGACATCCCCACTCTAATAGAAAATTCACCCACAGCCCTGGACCCCCCCCCCCCCCTCGGTCCCCACTGGACATGCCATGCACCCCTGAACACCCCCTGGATAGCCCCCCACACTCCTGGACAACCCCCACCCTCCGGGACAGCCTCCCACCCCATGGACACCCCAGTCGCCCCCACCCCACTGGACCACCCTATCTCACCCCCCCCCCAAACCCCGACGAACACCCCCCACACCCCTGGATACCCTCTAGACTACTCCCCCCTCCACACACACACCCCACCCCTCCTAGACAACCCCCAGATTCCTGGACATCCCTCCACCCTCATGGACACCATCCCACCCCCATGGACACCCTAGACCCCCACTGGACCCCCCCCCCCACCCCTCCTAGAAAAGCCTCCCACCCTCCTGGACAACCCTCCCAATCTCCTGGACACCCTCCCACCCCCATGGACACCCTAGACACCCCACCCCACTGTCCAACCATCCCACGCACTTGGAAAACCCCACCCAACAAGACACCCCCCCCCCCCACACACCCATGGACACCCCCTGGACATCCCACACCGTCCTAGACAACCCCCACCCTCCTGGACACCCTCCCACCCCCATTGACACCCTAGACACCCCCACCCCACGGGACAACCCTCCCACACCCCTAGACACCCCTACCACTCCCCTAGACAACCCTCCCACCCTCCTGGACACCCTCCTACCCCCATGGATACCTCCCCCCCCACACACACCCATCGACACCCCCCCATGACCAGAATCCATACCAGAAAAACCATCAGAATTAGGCCAAAACAAGAAGTAGACAAAAATTAAACATTCAGATATATAACATTCAAAACATATAATGTCAATTAAAAAAACCTAAATCCATCCTAAATGACTACCAAATACACAATTATAATGACAATATTTAAAATTACATTTTACACTACAAACAAACTAAAATCCAATCAAACCTGTAAAATAATTTGACCATTCCACTTGTAAGTGTTTGAAATAATGAGAACTATAGGTTTGAGGGTCATCAAATAGATAAAAATTAAAAGGATAGTAATTAACATGTATAATTAATAAATCAAATGAAATATTATGGAAAAATTTAAAAGGAAATATTTCTAGGTCAAAGTGCACAAGTTTTCCAGTTGTAATTATTTCCTATATAAATATTATCATATAATATCCTCATTTGATGACGCCTTGTTGTTCATGAAAATTTTGTTTAAATGAGTGTAAATTAAAAATATTATTTTTATGTAAAACATCAAAAAGTGCAGATTATAAATGGATATTTACCTTTACTTTTACATATTTGATCTTGGAACTCCTTTTCTTTATGTTTTTTCAAATGTATACCTATACACTATTAGAAATTAATATGAATGGGATAAATTTAAAATTCATTATAATATATAAAACAATTAAGAAATTGAATCTTACTTTTCCAACATATTCTTAAAACTTTCCCACATATCTCTATGGACAGAGTATATCTAATAAACTGTTTTCTCTCTTGGGAAAATCACACCTAAAATTCAATGATCACTGATAAAATAAAATTTAAGGTTAGTGGTTATTTATAATAAAATACAATGAACTCTTTTCCAGAGATATGTTTCATACCTCTCAGAAAAAGTCATCATCAAACACCATGTGATTATATTCTGTTCAAATATTTCAGCAGTACAAAGCATTCTTCGATCCCCATCCAATGCATGTGCTTCATGGGAAATTAAATGAGGGTCCATGAATCCATATACATATGTTTTCTCATTCTTTCCACACATGTTATAAACATACCTAATACAAAACAGACATAATTATACATTTTTAATAAATATAATGTAGAGAAAGGGTGTTAAGACTTACATGGAAAGAGTTTTCACCACGTTAATTCCAAACTTATCTCTAGTAACAAGCTCCATGACATCATTTTTTAGAATCCCCATATTTATTACACATCCACAAACACGATCTTCCAATGGATACTCATAATGATCTACCAAAAATATGAATATCTTGACAGTTTTTCAAGACTACTAGAATCTATCTCTGATGTCATATCCATTTGTCTTTGTTTTTGTCTATACAATATTTCATTACCTTTGACATATTCATGTAAAAATAAATAGAAAAATATATTAGTTTCAAAATTTTGAAACAAAATTAATAAAAAAATAAAATAGAAGATATAACATACATACCTCTATGGTAATGAGTTGTAGAAGTCTCGATGGACAAATTAAAAAATGGTCAATACTATGTACAACCGTTATCACCTCATCTGTAGGTAATGTTACTCAAGCTGATCTATCAATAATATCATGTACAGTGACCCTATGATGATCTACCTCTAACTGTTGATGATGAACTGTATCTCTTATACCATATACCAGCCCATATGAAACTATATGATGTTGAGGATCATCAACATACAACTAGAAATAAGTCGGAAGGTGCGGTAGAGGAGTTGGATAAAAAATGGGGTCTGCAGGCTGAGGTGGGGGAGTGCGAGCTACTGGAGGAGGTGGAGGAAAAATAATGGGGTTTTCAAGGGGAGGTGGAGGAGTGGGAGCTACAATATGAAATTGTATTTTCATGTCTACAAACATAGACTATACTGACACTATAATATTTTCCTCATCGTCATATTAATATTATGAACATCAGCCTCTATGGATTATATTTTTTTTAAAAAAACCCTCAATGGAATAAGTTGAAGAATGTGGCAACACTTTTTTTACTAATACATGCATCAGATATCCTTGTACACGAATAAGATGTTTAGTCTTTCCCAATGCTACAGATAAAATATCTCACCTCCCAGTAGCTGTAAATTCCCCCTATGAGCTCATCTCCTCAAGATAATCTGATATTAATTAATTGAACATTTCTATAATGATTCAAATTATATAAAGAATATAATGAACTTAAATATCTTACAATCCTCTCAGATACGATTCTCGAATATTCCAAAAGATATTACCACATTTTCCATCCGATATCTCTTCCATTTTTCATGTCTAGATGGAGGGGATAGAGGGGAAACCTCTCCATAGTTTGAAGACTCAACTCTCATTTTTTGTAATTTTTCTGCCATCATTTGTTCTTCCAATAATGTATACCCTCCCTGAGATAAACTATGTGGGTATACATTTATAGATTGGATCTCCTGATGAGATGTCTTTGTTTTCTGTAAATTAAGAATAATAAATCATTAAAAAACATTAATGAGATCCTTTATATAAGAAATATTATAAAAGTATACAATTCCCTTATAAAAAATTAATCTTTTCTTTTAATTTCAACAAACTGTGTCTAAGTCTCTTCATCTATGAAAGGATATATATGAAATGGATTGTCATAAATCCTATGACCAAAAATTAAATCAGATATGAGGGTTAATTTGATATCCCTCTATCTCCTAGAATCCATCGATATGTATTTCTCCCTGACTCCTCCAGTGTCAAGAATATCAAATGTCATCTGATAAAGAAGTGGTAAAATATATTATACTTGAAACATTTAAATAATAGGCAAAAAATTGAAAAATTTCTTACCAAAATTCTCTCCTACAACTGAGATATTATCGCTTTGTCCACATTTCTCCAATCATTAGAAAAAATGATTACTTTTCTCTTACCCTGTGTTAATATAAAAATATAAAAATATTTTTCATTTGGACCTCTAGAAATATCATTCTCATCAGACTCGACAACTATCCTCTGGTCCTACATACAGGAAAGTGATAATTTTGGTAAGCATGTGCACCCAGGTTTACCAACTCTTGAAATCTTCATTGTCATTATGGGAGCACATGAGGAAGATTGGGGAACATCAATATGATCATGTGAATGTTCTTCCCCAGAGGTTTTATAATTATGCTCATCTCCAGAATCATTTGGTTGATCAATTGATTGTTCATTCATTATCCTTCAAATAAAAAAACAAAAATTAGTTCACAAATATAAAAATTCAAATACTACAATACTAATGTAAAAATAAAATGGAAAATTGAACTAAGTTATGTAATAGTAAACATGGTTAATATGGTATGTATGTTAAAAAATTATAAACATGGTAAATATGGTAAACATGGTAGTGTAATTATCATTCAACAAAATCAATAAATATATAAGTTACGTAAAGGTAAAATATGGTAAAATATGGTAAACTATGGTAAACATGGTAAACATGGTAAACATATTAAACATGGTAGACATGGTAAACAAGGTAAACATGGTAAAGTAATTTTAATTCAACAAAAATAATAGATATATAATTTATGTACTGGTAAACATGATAAACTAAACTGAACAAAATTAAAATGAATAAAAACTTATACTTATTTGTTTTAATACACATTTTAAGAAAGAAAAAAAATTGCAATATCTAACATTTTAGGAAAATAATAAATGTAAACAAGAAATAGAAATATGTTAAATATAATATTGGGAATGTACAAATAGATTGTTTTCCCAAATTTCGTCATCATGATCATTCCTTATGGCACAAACCATGACTTATACATGATCATCATTATGTTCTGCTAATCATTCCATGGATGTAGGGATCTCACATAAATCGACATCTTCATCAAGTTTATCCTCACAAACATATTTTTTTTCCCTATAAAATAACAGACCACTGCATATCCGATTGATCAACTACATAGAAAATCTATTTTTCATGTGTTGACGTTATAACAGAATCTCATGTGTCTTCCAATTTACTTAGATTAACAAATGTCATTCCAAATTCATCGTGTCTGAAACTGTTGTTACCGATAATCCATTTGCTGTTAAAAACAGGATCTTTAATTTTAAAGTAATTAGCTTCCCATATTTCTTCAATGACTCCATAATATGTAGTTAATGCAGAAATTGGGTTTTTGTCTTTAGAACTCAAAAAATGAATTAGTTCTACAAACACCAATACACTACTATCGCAAATATTTTTCTCTACGTGCATGGAATCAATATTATGATTCACTTCATGATATCTACAATATGGTAGCTCAAATAATATTGACCTTTTCTTCCATATATATTTACCATTACTAGATTTTTGTGTCTTTCCCAATGTCACATCATGGTTTTCCACCCACTTAAAATACTCATCAGGGGATAATGGTTTTAGAGCAATATCAAATTATTGTTAGCCATTGAATGACTTTTTTATTATTCTATATGTGTTATCCATAGGAAAAAACTTTTGATAACCCATGTGCACTGTTTTCCTCCATTGATGTAGTTGACAATATGAATCATATTGTTCTCTAATTGGTTATTCTTTATGCCCCTTAACATTGTATCTAGAAAAATTTCCATATGATGGGAAGTCATTTATAGTGAACATAAGAACTGCATTCCATTGAAAATATTCCTTTTTATAAGAATCATACACCCTAATTCCATCCTCCCATAAAAGTTTCAAATCATCAATCAATGGTGAGAAGAAAACATCAATATCATTTCCATGTTGCTTCAGACCAGATATCATTATACTCATCATGAAATATTTTCACTTCATACAAACTTCATGAGAGAGGTTTTAAATTACTAATAAAATAGGTCATGAAATATTTGTGCTACTACGGGTTTGATATGGATTCATTCCATATGTACACAAACCTAGTCTGAGATTTCTGATTTCATTTCCAAATTTAGGATACTACTCAACTATTTTCATCCATTGTAGACAATCAGCTGGATGAAGTATTTTTCCATCACATATCCACTCATCAGCATGCCATCTTAACCTTTTAGCATCATGATAATTAGAAAATAAATGTATCAAATGATTTATTATAGGAAGATACCAAAAGGCCTTGGAAGGGATCTTTGTAATCTCTGTATCAGCCTGTGATTTTTCTTTCATCTTATACCATGATGTCCCACATTTAGGACACTCTTACAGAAATTTATATTCCTTCCTATATATCATACAGTTATTCGAACATGAATGTATTTTCTTATATGCCAATCCCACATGGAATAATATTTTCTTGGCCTTATAATGTGAATATGGAAGATCATTATCTTTTGGAAGAATGTCTTCCAACAATTGTAGCAGCTCTGTAAAACTTCTATCACTCCATCAAAGTTTCTCTTTCAGGTTAATAAATCTTATCACCACTGAAAAAACTGTAAAATATAAGCAACCATGATACAATGGGTTTTCAACATCACCATATAGATGCCCAACTGTCAGTTCTATCTCAATTTGTATTTCCGCAATATCTTGGATCATTTATCCAATTCCATTAGAGTTACCATCTTTTAAATCATCATCATTAGGTGATCTGACATTCTTTCTAGTTTCACCATGAAACATCCAATGGCTATAACTCAGATTAAAACCATGAAAAATAAGATGATATTTGATCTCTCTATTTTTCAACGTCTTCATATTCAAACATTTTAGGCATGGACAGAAAAAATATCACTTCTCGGAAGATTGCATTTAACAAATTCCAAAAAGGCATCAACACCTTCCTTATATTCATTACTCATTTGATGTGTCGTAATCCAACTTTGACTCATTATTACCAATAAAAAATATCAAAATTATACATCTTGTTAAGATAAGACAAATATATATTTATATGAAAAATATGAAATTTGAATTTAAAAAATTTTGGAATATAAAAGAAGTCTATGCGTATTTGAAAAATAATATACATAAAAATGATTTTTAAAAGAAAATATAGTTAGATATAATATTTTTAAATTCATATTTGGTCCGTTCTTCTTAAGGTGCATAATGAATACATCCTGATGCAACTGGATATCAAATTTATCCTTCCCTAAAAAAGAAATATGAAGTGTAAATATTAAATTATGTAGAAATTCACTAGTAAAAATTACACATATACCAACAATTGGAAACCATTAAGATAGCCCCTGAAACTGTTGGGACAGAATACCCCAACAGTTTCACACACTGTTGGCATGATGGTCATTGTAATAGCCTAATACCAATGATTCTACAAGAACCTTTGGTATAGACTACATGAAGTTAAAATATTCCAACGGTTTCAATGAAACTGTTGGGATATATATATACCAAGGGGGTCTCCAAGGGGGTAGGGGATGTCTAGGGGGTGGTGGGGCTGTACAAGGGGGAATGTACTGTCCACAGTGATAGGGTATGTCCAGGGTGTCCAAGGGGGTAGGGGGTGTCCAGGGGGGTAAGGGATATCACTATGCATTTCATTTAAATAAAAGATTAATTTACTACTAGTTTGAAATATAGGAAAATAAACAAAGTATTTCTAAAAATAATCCCCATAATGACATTTAAAACCAAGAATTCAATTTTACCAAAGGGACACCCCACAATTAGGGAGAATAATCAATGATGACATAATGAGGGAAATGGGTAAGAAACATTCAAGTAACCATACCAGATGAGGCACCTTGATTATCCTCCATGAATAAATAAGTGTCAGAGAACATGGTAATACCTAGGAGTTTAGGGGAAAATCAAGAACATATTGTAACCTAATCTATCCTTCTGGTGTGCCTGATGTAATCAAACATCCCTAACGCACGAGGGGAATCATCCCCAAAGTAGATTGTGTTTATACTAAGGATTTATTAGCCAGAGCATAATCATAAACTAGTGCAGTACGAATTATAAAATAATCTACTACCAATTCTAGGTTACCATGTTATGTATATAATGGGGGTGATCTGAGGAGTATCAAACAATCAACCATATATAAATAATAAGCACAAGACACACATAAGACACACAATCACAAGAATAACCCCAGAACACCCCTCCAAAGAAGTCCCCTTGCCTTAGGTCCATCAACACACATTAGAAGTCCCATAGAAAGGACATTCTCATTCCTTTTACTAATGATAAAGAAATAGACACATTTCAAGGACAGTTTTCCAAATAAAACCAACTTTTTTAATGTGCCAACCAGGCCACACCCATTCTTTTAAAAGAATTTTTTTTAAAAAGTATCCAAACACACCATTTAGGAATCCATGAAATATTTGAAACACATTTTAAAAAGAACAACATCATTTGGAAATCATAAACCACTTATAAGGGCCAACCTAGATTTTAATCAAACACTTGTTGTGCAGGGATATGTAAAAAAATTCCACAAATAATAATTAAATGGGAATGAAACTTTATTTAATTAATGTAATCTTTCAAAAAATCATATATTTTTAACAAGCATAAAATCAAATTATAAACATCAGGAAATAAATGATTCTTAAATTTAAAGGCCAATACATAGGGAAACCTACCTCAATCCAAGATGCCTTCGATGATGATCACTCAAAATGGATTCAAGAAGGTCCAAATGAGAAAGTAATACTAAGATGAACTGTAATAAGAAAAAACCTAAATTTAGAAACAAAGAAACAATAACCCTAGACCAAATGAACCAATAATGAAGAAGAACAACTAAGAATAAAAGGGAAGAAGGAAGAAGAGGGAGAAAGAGGATATTATATGAAAAAATCACCCCCAAACGTGTAGAAACCACTTGGAATCACCATTAGAAGGAGGTGAGAGGCATGGAAAGAGGAGGAGGATACTCCTAGGGTTTCATGTTCCAAATGGGGGAGAAAGAGGCGTTTTGGTGTTAAAATTCAATAAGGGAAATGGTAAAAAGTACATTTTTAAAGAACTCGATCATTGCGCATGGTTTGGCTTCACCCCTAGACACCCCACCCCCTAAACAGCACCCCCACCCCCTTTGGAAACCCCCACCCCCTAGACACTCCCACCCCCAAGATACCCATACCCCCTTGGACAACCCACTAACCCCCTGGACACCACCCCCACCCCATGGACACCCCCACCCCCTAGACTCCACCCATAACGCCTACCCACATAGACACTCCCACCCCATGTATATCCCCCTCACCCCCCCTAGACACCACCCCCACCCCTTGGATACCACTACCCCCTTGGAAAGATCCCTCATCCCCCTAGACTACACCCCCACCCTACCTCATTGGACACCCCCTAGACACCCCCAAACCCCTGGAAAACCCCCACCCCCTGGACAGCCCCATCGCCCCCTATACACCAACCCCAACCCCTGGACACCCCCACCCCCTTGGAAAGCACCCACACCCCCTTAGACACCACGTAGACACCACCACCCCTTAGACACCCCCACCCCTTGGAAAGCCCCCAACCCCTATAGACAGCCCCCCCTGGACACCCCCACCCCCGAAACACCCCATACCCCCTTGAATAGCCCACTCACCCCCATAGAAACCACTCCCACCCCGTACCCCCTTGGACACCCCTTGGACACCCCACCCCCTGGGCAGCCCCCTCACCCCCCTCGACACCACCCCACCCCTGGAAATCCCTACCCCATTGGAAATCTCCCTCACCCCCTAGACACCACCCTCACACCCTTGGACACCCCCTGGACACCAACACCTCCTTGGACAGCCCCAAACCCTCTGGAAAGCCTCCCACACACCCTAGATATCCCCCAGTCCTCTGGACAGCCCCCCCCCCCCCCATGGACACCCCTCACCCCCTAGACACCCCTACCACCTTGGACAGCCCCTCACCCCCTGGACACCACCACCAACCCCCTTGTACACCCAACCCCCTTGGATAGACCCCACACCCCTAGAAACCACCCCCACCCCTTTAACACCCCCTAGAAACCCCCCACCCCCTAGATAGACTCCCCACCCCTAGACACCCCCACCCACTTTCATAACCCCCATCCCCTTAGAAACCCCCTGTACGTGCACACACACATGATAGAACACACAAAAATCATAAAATTTCATGATATCACTTCCATAGGTTTATTTTAACAAAAAATAATTTAGAATGGTATAAATGAACACTATGAAACTTAACATGATAGTAAGAACAAAGAAAAATAACATCTCGAAAAAATAGTTTAGGGAATCGTTAAAAATAAAAACTGAAAACGAGCCATGTGAGGATTACTTGAGTGTTGCGAGTCGACTTGATAGATCTGATGGAAATAAATATGAAGAATGGTATTGGAAAAACAAGGCTGGAGGGCATGACATTGAAGAATCCTTTCTAGGTTTTTTTCGTGAGAGAGAGGAGTTGCAGGTCACCCGATCAAAGAAAACAAAATGACTGAATATGATGTGTGATAAATCATTTAAAAGCTTTATCACATCGGTTATTTAATAACCGACATGGCAAACTATTATTTTTATGTTTATAATGTCATTTATTTAGTAACTTATGTAGAAAAAATTTTATCACGTCCGTTATAAAATAATTAACTTGATAAATGAAGCTTTATCACATCAGTTCTTTTGATAACTGACATGATAAATTACCGATATTAGATTTATCACATTGGTTATTTTATAACCGATTTTATAAAGTGTCGAGATTTGATATATCCTGTCAGTTATAAAATAACCCATGCGATAAAGCTAATCTCGGTTTTTGTTACGTCGTTTATTTTATAACCGATATAATAAATTCATTCTCGTCGATTTATCACGTCGGTTATATAGAACTGACCTGAAAAATACTAACATGTTAAACATTTTTTCACCAGTGTTTAGGGATTTTTTTGGTATTTAGGAGTTATTAGGGTTTTTAGAACCTTTAGGGTTTTTAGTATTTTTATGTTTTTGAGGGGTTTTAGGTTTTTTTACGTTTTAAGGTTTTCTAAGGCATTTTTAAGGTTTTTACGTTTTTCTACATTTTTCGTTATTTTAGAGATTTTTAGAATTTTTATGGGCTTTTAGGGTTTTAGAGATCTTGAGGGTTTCTGGGTTTTTTAGATTATTTTGTGTTTTTAGCATCATTTAGGTTTTTTTGGGTTTTATGTGTTTTAGGGTATTAATATTTTCTTTGAGTTTTCTTTTGGGTTTTACCATTTCATATATTTTTTGGGATTTTGTAGATTTTTTATTATTTCCAAAGGTTTTAGTGTTTTTATCGATTTTGAGCGGTTTTATTGGTTTTTAGGGATTTTAGGGTTTCTTTGGGTTTTTTGGGTGTTCAAGGGTTTTTTTAATTTTTTAGTTTTTTAACATTTTTTATATTTTTAATGTTTTTAGCGGATGAATGTGGTTTTAATGTTTTTAGTGTGTTTTTAGGGTTTTTATGGATTTTAAGGGTTTTAGGGGTTTTAGGGTCTTTTTAGATTTTTATAATTTTTTTAGGTGTTAAGGGGATTTATGTATTTTTAGGTTTTTAAGGTTTTCTTAGGGGTTTATAGGGTCTTAATGATTTTTTATGTTTTTATGGATTTTAAAGGATTTTCTAGTATTTTTGAGGTTTTTTATAGTTTTTAATTATTTTGAGTGTTTTATGGTTTTAATTGTTTTATTTTTATTTGGATTTAAGATTTTTTGTGTTTTTTAGTAATTTATGGGTTTTTTTAGATTTTTTAATGTTTTAGGTGTTTAAAGGGCTTTTTGAGTTTGTTGTGGTATTTAATTTTTTTTGTGGTTTTAGAGTTTTTTACGGTATTAGGGGGTTTTAGGGCAAAGAGGGTGTGGGCCCAGTGGAGAGCTTGGCACCTCAATTTATAAAAAAGAAAAAGTACAAAACATTACAGGGGGGACTTGTACATTCAGGTGCGAGTAGTGCCATTCATATTAGAGACTACATGAGACATGCAAGAAGAAGGAGCAATGAATGACCACCGTGAGCAGCATTCATCGATATCCATCTTGGAGAGAACATCAACCACCATGTTGACTTCCCTATATGCATGAGTGATATTGAGACTAAGGTTATCGGATAGGCTAAAGCATTCAATCCATTGCGGTAGAAGCCACCATGGAACCTTCCATGAGTTTTGGCGAAGAGCCTCAACTGCAAGCATCAAATCCGATTTGATCCATAGATGCATCCACCCAAATTGATTTGAAAAATGAATAGCCTTGATAATAGCCCAAATATCTGCCTCATAAGTGCATCCATTCCCAATGAAATGATAGAAAACACCTTTAAAAAAACCTCGATAAGTACGGAAAACACCACCACAACCTGAAGGGCCTAGTGAGCTTACTGTCGCGCCATCAACATTAACATTAATCCATGATGGTATTGGTGGAATCCATCTAATATACTTCATAACCATCGGTTTTTGACACCTTCCAGGAACACCAAGAGTGCGGAGTGTAACAAGATCATTGAAGCAGTTGTTCATCGTACCTGATTGAATACACCCGTCCATTCGAACACCACTGTGCATGGCAATAATACCCTCATGTGTGGAGCATGATTTATTCCGAAACATAGCAGAATTTCTCACAGCCCATAGGAAGGAAAAATTTGCTGCAGATGCATCAAGGAGGGGGTTTTAGGGTTTCTGGGGTATTTTAGGGTTTTTGGGGAGTTTTTAGGGTTTTTTTGTAATTTAAGTGTTTTTAGGTTTTTTAGGTTCTCTCAAGGGTTTTTAGGGGTTTTCGCATTTTATTTATTTTTAGGGGTTTTTTATTTTTTGAATATTTTTTTTTGGTTTTTAGGGGTTTTTAGGGGTTTTGAGTGGTTTTAGGGGTTTCTGTGATTTTTTATTTTTTTAGTTTTTCTAGGATTTTTAGGAATTTTTGTTATTTTATTTGTATTTGTTGGGGTATTTGAGGATTTTTATAGTTTTAAGAGTTTTAGGTGTTTTGAGGGTTTTTAGAGTTTTATAGGATGTTTAGGTTTTTTTGTGGTTTTGGATTTTTATGGTTTATTTTGTTTTTGATGGTTTTTAAAGTATTTAGATTTTTTTACATTTTTAGGGGTTTAAAGGGTTTTTAGAGTTTTTTAGTGGAAATTAAAGGTTTTTATGGTTTTTAAGGGTTTTTTAGTTTTTATGGGTATTATGGTTTCTAGGATATTTGTTGGTCTTTTTAGGGTTTTTAGTGTTTTTAGGATTTTATGGGTTTTAATTTTTTTCGATTTTTAATGTTTTCTTATGGTTTTCAGGGGTTTTTATATTTTTTACACTTTATGGAATTTATGCGATTTTTTATGATTTTTATGGGTTTTATGGTTTTTGAGAGATTTTGTGGGGTTTTAGGAATTTTTTGGGGTTTTAGGATTTTATGGGGTTTCTTGGGGTTTTAGTGTATTTTGTTTTTTATGGTTTTTAAGGTTTTTAATTATTTTTAAAAAAAATTATGGTTTTAAAGGGGTTTCATAGTTTTTAGTGGTTTTTAAAATTTTATGGGTTCTATGTGTTTTTACAGTTTTTAGCGGTTTTTAATAGTTTTTAGGGTTTTTACAGATTTAGGGTCTTTTAGGGTTTTTAGCAATTTTTGGGTTTCTAGGGCTTTAATTTTTTTTTAGGATTTTATGGGATTTTAAGTATTTTTAGTGTTTTTAGGGGTTTTTATATTTCTAGTAATTTTTAGGGTTTTTAGGATATTGGTGTGTTTTTAGGTGTTTTATGAATTTTGTTTGTTTTTAGGGGTTTTAGGTTTTTTTAGGGTTTTTCGGGGTTTTAATGGTTTTATAGTTCTTTTGGGAAAGAAGGTACAAGGAAAAACAATATTGGCCCCCTAAAACATCATAAAAAATTATAGGTGGAAATAAAAAAAGCGTTTGGGCCAAAATATCCCAAACGGAGAAACTACATATCAAAAATATCAATAAAATCACCAAACTCGAAATCAGAGCCTGCTCTAGCATCCCTCATCTCCCTTCTAGACTCTATGTACTTGTGATACTTGAAGAGTACCAAATACTTCTCCCTAAGTATTTATTTCTCCAAAGTAAGTTGTGTTTGATAAGAGAAATTATTAGACAACACTCGATTGAAATCATTAGCATTATTTTTAATTTCCTTAGAAGAAGCCCCAATAGTCATGTGCTTTGGTAGAGTAGAGTAGTCCTTTCTTGGTGTCCTATTTGGTGGAGTAGAGACGAAACCGTCAGGTACATTCTTCTTCCCATGTAAAATTACATCATTATCCTTGCTCAAGGCCTCAATTTTTCTACCACTATCCATGTTTTAGTCATCAGAAACTCCCCCCATCTATGTGGAAACACATAAATGTCCTCCAGGTCCATATCCCTAAGAAAAAGACATTGGGGGTTTTCCAAAGAAAGTCATTCAGATTCCACTAAGGCCAACTACAAATCCTAAACCTCCATTTTCAGGTCCACACATGCATTCTTGTAAAATTGCCTCTGATCCATTAATCTTCCCTCCTACCCAGTATCCACTCACTTTTCCTCACTCACTGAGTAATAAATCAAGATCCAATGCCTTTCTTCATTCACATCAATGATATTCTGGCCCAGCTGATCTCCATCATGCCCAGTGAAAGGGGTCATATTTAAGGCATGTACCTCACTCTCCACCTTCCCCGCATAACTCAGAGACAAACTAGTGTTATTCATTTCCATAAAATTCGAGTTACACCTAGACACAGAACTCAACTCTTCCCCATCATGGGTAGAGATCCCCAAATCAATCCTCAACTGATTAAAAAAAGTAGAAACAAAATTTTTTTGTGCTGTAAACTATGGTTAACTTATGTGTATACAAAATCAATCACATCCAGTGTTATAGTGGTAGGAGATTTAGTGGAGACTCCTACATTAACCTCCCCCTCATGATGTCTGTCAATAGTCCTAGAACCAGTAGAAAGTGCAAAAAGACTTTCTCCATTCCCTTCACAGAAAATTTGGCCTAGAAAAGTTTCCTTCTACCTAAAACTCAATTCCTCCAACACCTCCCTCACATCATCATGAGAATAAGTATTCATAAAGGTATTATTAGATTCACACAAGGAGACATTGTTCTTCAACTATGGGTTATGTGACCCAGCTTGTTGAATGACAAACATAAATCACACCAAGTTTGAAAAATGAAAAATTGTTTGTAACAAAATTGATCACTTATAGAAATCCATAGAGAGTGAACCAACATATTTTCCACATCCATGTCAATACAGATTATAGGTGAGACTGGATGGAAGATAACACGAGTCCTACTATACAATCATAGTTATCTACCCACAGGGTTCCCTAACGTACATATAATAGTGGCATTCTAAAACAGGAATGGGAGTTCAGAGAAACACCCCAAAATCTCCATAGTCAATGTATCCCATTTTATATGATAATCAAAAGACCATTTTGAGATGAATAATCTAAAACCATTACATCTTTGAGGAGTATAAGACCGGGCCATGATCAAGTTCTCCTCTGAAGTGAAACAAATCATGAAATGGTAGGTATCTAGAAGTATTACCATCACGCGATGATGAAACCCCCATGAATTAAGGATATTTCAGTAGAAAAAACACATCAAAGGTCTAAGGTTCCTGAATCTTGTAATCATGGACATATTATGCAAATATGATGCATCAGCAGACTCATGGTCTAAGATTCAAATTTGCGGAGAGTCCATGAACCATTCAGGATCCTTCAGAGTGAGGGTAATCTGTGGGGAAGTAGAAATGTAGTGGTGATTCAAGAATGGAGTGAAGGTGGAAAGATTCGGTGAGGAAGAGAGGCCCCTCCCCACTAGTGGGGCAGGGGTAGGAGCAGTCATCATCAAACTACCTAGGAAAGGTAAAGCACTAAGCCATCACCGAGGAGCCATCATTTATAGTTCTTTTCGGTTTTTATGGTTTTTTTATTCTTTAGGGTTTTGAGGTTTTGTATTGTTTATTTACTTTTTTAGGGGTTTAAAGGTTTTTTGTTTTTAGTGGTTTTCTAGGGTTTTTATGGGGTTTTAGGTTTTTAATGTTTTTAGGGGGTTTTATTATTTTAAGGGTTCTTAGAGTTTTATGGTATATAGTGATTTTTAGGTGTTTGGGGGATTAATGTTTTTTTTGTTTTTATGGTTTTCTCAGGGGTTTTCAGTGATTTTAGAGTTTTGTATATTTTTTAGGATATTTGGGACTTTTTAGGATTTTAATTGTATTTAGGGATTTTATGGATTTGGAGGGTTTTTATGGTTTTTATGGGTTTTGGGGTTTTAGGATTTTTTTTGAAATTTTTAGGATGTTCATGGGTTTTTAGATATTTTTGATGTTTTAGGGGTTTAAAGGGTTTATAGAGTATTTAGTTGGGGTTTTGGGTTTTTATGGTTTTTTAGGGATTTAATTATTTTTAGGAGGGTTTATTGTTTCTTGGAGTTTTAGGGTTTTATGGTCTTTTAAGGTTTTTAGTTGTTTTAAGTGTTGTTAGGTTTTTAGATTTTTCTTTAGGATTATTAGGTTTTTTAAGTTTTCTTTTATTTTTAGGTAGTTTTAGATATTTCTCATGATTTTTTTGGGGTTTTTAGGATTTTAAGGATCTTGATGGGTTTTACAGGTTTTTGGGTTTTTTTAATATTTTTAGAATTTTTTAGGATTTGTGTGCTTTAATGTGGTTTTAGTTTTTATGGTTTTCTTCAGGGTTTTCAGGTTTTCTATGGGTTTTTACATTTTTATGGATTTATAATGATATTTAGGATTTTTATGTGTTGTTTAGGGTTTAGGTATTTTAAGGGTTTTTGTAATTTTTAGGGTGTTTATGGTTTTTTTGTGTTTTATAATATTTTTAATGTTATTAGGGGTATAAAGGGTTTTAGATTCTTTATTGGATTTGAAGGTTTTTTATTTGTTTTTAGTGGTTTTAAAATTTATCGGTTTTACGATTTAGGGGTTTTTTTGGATTTTATGGGATTTTAGGGATTTTAGGATCTTTCAGATATTTTTATAGTTTTTATTATTTTTTAGGATTTCCAGGGGTTGAAGTGTTTTTAGGTATTTATGTTTACCTTATGGTTTTTCAAATGTTTTTTAATTTTTACATTCTTTGGGATATTTTTGTATTTAAAAGGAATTTTATGGGTTTTTGGGTATTTTGAGGGTTTTATAATGGTTTTTAGGGTTTTTGAATTTTTACTTTTTTGGGTGTTTTATTAGTATTTTTATGTTATTCTTAGGGGTTTTCAAGGATTTGAGGTATTTTTACACATTTAGATATATATTGTTCATTTTTAGGATTTTTATGGTTTTTAGGTTTTTTATGTATTTTGACTGTTTTTGTGTTTCATGTTTTTTTGGGTTGGTACGGTTTTTTGAGTTATTAAGGTTTTTATTGTTTTTTAACATTTTAGGTGTTTAGTGGGTTTTTATAGTTTTTAGTGGGTTTAGGGGTTTTGTGGGTTTTTAAGGTTTTTAAGGGTTTTAGGGTTTATTTTATTTTTTAGGTATCATTAGGGTTTTTAGTGTAATTTTATTTTTTAATGTTTTTTTAAATTTTTTAGGTTTTTATAAGTTTTAAATGATTTTAGGTTTTTTAGGTTTTTATATGGGTTTTATGGGTATTTTGTGTTTTTTAAATTTTTAGGGATTTTTTGGGATTTTAACGATTTTTATAGTTTTTAAGGTTTAGGAATTTGAGGGGTTTGAGGGGTTTTTTGGTTTTTTGTGTTTTTAGAGGTTTTAGAGGTTTTAGGTTTTTAGGGGTTTTAATTGTGTTTTGGTTTATAATATTTACTTTGGGGTTTTCAGCCTTTTAGGGTTTTTATGATTTTAGGGATTTTCAGGAATTTTTTCATTAAATTTATTGATTGTAGGTTTTTAGGTATTTTATAGGGGTTTAGGGTTATTAGGTTTTTTAGCAGTGATATGGTTTGGGGGGTTAGTTTTTTATGGTTTTAAAGGGTTTTAAGAGTTTTTTAATTTATTTTTGGGTTTAAATGGTTTTTAATGTTTTTAGTGGTTTTCGGATTTTTAGTGGATTTTAAGGATTTTATGGGAGTTAATTTTTATGGGTTTTAGTGTTTTGAGGTTCTTTTTAGTGGTTTATGTGGTTTTATCATTTTTAGGATTTTTGGGGCTTTATGTTTTATTAGGTTTTCATTTTATCTTAGAGGTTTTTAGGCTTTTTACATTTTTAGGGACATTAAGGGATTTTATATGTTTTTATGTTTTTTTGGGGTTTTAGTTATTTTTTAGGGTTTTAGGGGTTTTATGAGTTTTTTTGTGTTTAAATTTATCTTAGGGGTTTTTAGGGTTTTAAATGTTTTATCTAGTTTTTGGGATAATAAAGGTTTTTAGTGTTTTTAGGGATATTGAGTTTTTTAGGTTTAATTTAGGTTTTTAGAGATTTCTGGTTTTTTTTGGGTTTTTGGGGTTTTTTAATTTTTTTAGTTTTTTAGTGTTATTAATGTTTTTTAGAGTATTCAAAGTTTTTAGGGGTTTAAATTGTTTTTTATTTTAGTTGGTTTTTTGGGTTTTAATGTGTTTTTTGGGTATTTTTTAGTTTTTTTGGTTTTTATGGTTTTAGGGGTATTTAGTGGTTTTCGGGTCTTTTTAGAGTTTTTTAGGGGTTTTATCTTTTTTAGGGTTTTGTAGCTTTTTGTTGTTTTAGGTTTTTATTGTTTTATTATGTTTTTTTTCTGGATATTAAGGGTTTTTTACGTTATTAAGGATTTTTTGGGACTTTTTAGGATTATTATGGTTTTTAGGGTTTTATGGATTTTGAGGGGTTTTATTATTTTTAGGATTTTAGGTTTTTATGGTTCTCTTTGTGTTATTAGGGTTTATTTTTTTTATTTTTTTTAGAGTTTTTAATCATTTTTAGTGGTCTAAATGGTATTTTGGAGTTTTTAGTGGGTGTTTAGTATTTTTAGTATTTATAGGCCTCTAGAGGTTTTAAATATTTTTAGGGTTTTACGGTTTTCTTATGGGTTTTCTGGTTTTTGAGACTTTTTAAATTTTTAGGGATATTAATTTATTTTTTAGTATTTTATGGTATTTTAGAAATTTTAAGAGGTTTTAGGGTTTTTAGAGATTTTTAGAGATTTTATAATTTTTGATGTTTTTAGGGGTTTTATGTGTTTATAGGTTTTTGAGGTTTTCTTTGGATTTTTCATGGATTTTTTGGATTTTTATGTTTTTAGGTATTATTTGGAATTTTTTAAGATATTTATGGGTTTTTAGGGTTCTTAGGGAATTTTTGTGGTTTTCGGGGTTTTTATGTTTTTATGGCCTTTTTCATTTTTAGGGGTTTTTTGTGAGTTTTTAGGGTTTTAATGTTTTTAGGGTTTTTTACATTTTTAGGGGTTTAAAGGGTTTTCAGTGTTTTTAGTGGGTTTTGGGAGTTTTTATGTGTTTTTAGTGTACATAGGGTTTATAGGGGTTTATCATTTTATGGGGTTTTTGGTTTTTTGTGTATTTTTTGGTATTTTTAGTAGTGTTAGAAATTTTGAGGTTTTACAGGGGTTTTAAGAGTTTTATGTTTTCAAGATTTTCATAGGGGTTTTTAGGGTTTTTAATGCTTTTATTATTTATTTATTTTTAGGGTTTTTTGGGATTTTTAGAGTTTTTTGGGATTTTTAGAGTTTTTAGGGTTTTTAAGTGTTTTCATATTTTTATTGTTTTTTGGGTTTTTATTTTAGTTTTTATTTTTTTAGTGTTTTGTGGTTTTTTAATGTTTTTTAACTCTTTTAGGGGTTTATCAGGTTTGTATAGTTTGTTAATTTTCATGGTTTTTATGGGTTTTAGTGTTTTTATGGTTTTTAGGGTTTGTATGGTTCTTAGGGATTTTTTGTTGTTTTACGGTTTTTATCATTTTTATCTTGTGGGGGGTTTTAATTGTTTTTAGGTTTTTATGTTTTTCTTATGGGTTTTTAGGGTTTTTATGGTTTCTTACATGTTTAGGGATTTTTTTGTATTTTTATGTTTTTAGGGGTTTTAGAGATTTTGAGGTGTTGTAGCCTTTTTAGAGTTTTTGGGATTTTTGGGTTTTTTTAGTTTTTTAGTATTTTCATGGTTTTAAGAGTTTATAATGTTTTTAGGGGTTTAAAGGGTTTTATGAGTATTTAGTGGGTTTTAGGTTCTTTGTGGTTTTTATGTTTCTTTTGGTCATTTGGGGTTTTTTGGTTTTTTGGGGTTTTTAGAGTTTTTGGGATTTTTAAGGTTTAATCATTTTAGGTTTTTAGGGGTTTTAAGTGTTTTTAGGTTTTTGTGGTATTCTTTTTATTTTTTAGGGTTTTTAGGGTTTTTTAGGGTTTCTAATGTTTTTATGTATTTTAATGGATTTTTATTCTTTTTATGGTTTTTAGTTTTCTATGGGATTTGAGGGGTTTTTACAGTTTTTATGGTTTTTTTGTTTATTTTGGGTTTTATGTGTTTTTAGGTTTTTTAGGTTTAATTTCAATTTTTAGGGGTTTTAGGGTTTTTTTGGTTATTAAATATTTCTTAATCTTTATTAAATTTTTTTTGGGGTTTTAAGGTTTTTTTGGATTTTGAGGGTTTTTTGGGTTTTTTTATTTTGAGAGATTTATTTTATTTTTAGGGTTTTCATGGGTTTGCGGTTTTTTAGGGTTTTTAGGGGTTTTAGGGTTTTAGCATCTTTTTAGAGATTTATGGTTTTAGTGCTCTTTATGTTTTTAGGCATTTTATGTGTTTTTAGGTATTTAAGGTTTTCATACGGTTTTTTTACATTTCTAGGTATTTTTAGTGATTTATTAGGATTTTTATGGGGATATGGTGTTTTTATATATTTTGATGGTTTTAGGGTGTTTAGGGTTTTTTTCTATTTTGGATTTTTAGTGTTTTCTTGACTTTTCAGTGTTTTATCATTTTTTATATTTTTTTATCAATTTTATGGATTTAAAGGGTTTTAGAGTTTTTAGTGCATTTTAGGGGTTTTATAGGATTCTAAGAATTTATGGTTTTTATTGTTTTTATGGGTTTTATGTCTTTTTAGGGTCTTTTATGGGGTTTTATGGTATTTACCATTTTTTGGTTTTGGGGGGTTTAAATTTTCTTAGGGGTTTTCAAGGTTTTTAGGTTTTTTATGCTTTTAGGGATATTCATGGATTTTTAGGATTTTAATGGTTTTTAGGGTTTTTAGGGATTTGAGTGTTTTCATGGTTTTTTATGGTTTTAGAATTTTTATGGAATTCTAAGTGTTTTTAAGGTTTTATTAAGTTTTTAGGGTTTTTTATGGTTTTAGAGATTTTGAGGCCTTTTAAAGAAATTTGTGGTTTTAGGGTTTTTAGGTGTTTTGAGGATTTTAGGTGTTTTTAGGGTTTTTTGGCGTATTTTAGTTTTTAGGGTATTTTTATTTTTTTTGGTTTTACAGTTTTTTTAGACTTTTTAATGTTTTAAAGGATTAAAAGGTTTTTTACTTTTTAGTGAGTTTTTAGGGGATTATGGTTTTTATAGGGTTGAGGGTCTTTTTAAGGTTTTATAAGGTTTTTAGCGTTTTTAGGATTTTTTGGGGTTTAAGTGTTTTTAAATTTTTATGTTTTTCCTTAGGTTTTAAGTTTTTTAAAGGTTTATATCTTTTTAGAAATTTTTAATTATTTTTTAGTATTTTTATGGTTTTTAGGGTTTGTAGGGACTTTTAGGGTTTTAGGGTTTTTTGTGGGTTTTAGGGTTTTTATGATTTTTAGTGTTTTAGGGGGGGTTTAATTGTTTTCTAGGGTTTTATGGTTTATTGGGGTTTTACGGTTTTTTTTATGGGTTTTAATGTTTTTTTTTTGAGTTTTTAACATTATTAGGGGTTTAATTTTGTTTAGATTTTTTAGTGTTTTTAGGTATTAATGGGTTTTTATGGTTTTAAGGTTATTATGGGGTCTTTTGGTGTTATTGGATTTTTTTGATTTTAGTGTTTTATTTGGTTATTAGGGGTTTTAATTTTTTTATGTTATTAATGTTTTCTTAGGGGTTTTCAAGGTTTTTAGGGTTTTTTAAATTTTTAGTTATTTTTTAGGTTTTTAAGATTTTTGGGGCATTTAGGGATTTTTAGGTTTATAGATTTTTTTATGAATTTAGAGGTTTTTTGGGTTTTTATCACTTTTTAAGGGGTTTATGTATTTTTAGGTTTTTAATTTTTCTTAGGATTTGATTGTATATACAGTTTTTTATGTTTTTAGGGATTTTATGGAAATTTTAGGATTTTATTGGTTTTTAGGGGTTTTTGAGATTTTGAGGTTTTTTAGGGTTTTTAGAGATTTATTTGGGTTTTTAGGGATTTTTTTTGAGTTTTTAGGGGTTCTAATATTTTTAAAGTATTTTAATGTTTTTTGGGGTTTAATTTTTTTAGTGTTTTTAGTGGGTTTTAGGGTTTTTATGGATTTCTAGGGGTTTATGGTTGGGGTGGGGGTTATTATTTTTATTAAATTTGAGGATTTTAGGTCCTTTTAGGGTTTTATCATTTTTTAGGTTTTTAATGGTTTTAATTTTTTTAGTTTTTAAATGTTTTATGAGGTTTTTTCAAGGTTTTTAATGTTTTTATCTTTTATGGATTTGTTGGTATTTGTATTATTTATAGGTTTTTTTATGTTTTAGAGATTTTGAGGGGTTTTAGGGGTTTTAACATTTTAACATTTTTTTAGTTTGTTAAATATTTTAATTGTTTTTTTGATTTTTATGGTTTTATTTGGTGTTTTGATGTTTTTTGGGGGTTTTATATTTTTAGGTATTTTTGGTAATTTTTAGAATTTTTTAGGGTTTTTTGGGTTTTTAGGGGTTTTAAGGGTTTTTAGAGGTTTTTAGGATTTTTTTCAGTTTTTATGGTTTTTTGGGTTTTAGGGTTTTTTTGAGATTTTTTGGACTGTTAAGGTTTTTTAGATTTTTTAAACATTTTTATGGGTTTTTGAATTAAGTTACGTGTAGCACACCCTTTTGGAAAGTAAAGAAAACTAGTCCACCACTTTTGACATTGAGGATTCTGTGGTGGGGTGGTCTTGAAATTCATAGCACTCCATATGATGTCTCTTTAAAATCTTGTTTGGGCTCTAATTAATGTAAATATATGCCTAAATTATTTCCCCAAGAAAGGGTATTGGGCCTCCCCTTAGAATTCCATGATTAACCAATTTAAGTCCTCCTTCATTTTTTTGGTTTCCTCCCTTTTCATAAGGCCACCTACTCTTCACAACAGGTGTTATGAAATCATGTGCATTCCTACCTCCTCATCAAGTATTCTTTTATACCCTTATTGCACATGTGTGCCATGATCCTCATCATCCCATCCCTCCTCAAAAGGATTCTTCCTCGAATATGAAAATTCAAAAGAATAAATAACAACAATATTAATGGTGTCACTAACATTTCCATACCTATTGGTTAACTCAATCTTGTATGAATTATCATTGTTCTTCTCTATGTCATAGAAAGGTCCATCTCCTCATGGATGAAGTTTTGATTTTCATTACTCCAGGAACCTCACTTTTATCATGGTTTTTCATACCAAACCACCTGGATCAAATGTATCTCCTTTCCAACACTTCCTTGGCCAATCATCGTATTATAGTAATAAAGACAGAATACAAGAATACATTAATGGGTTATGAGAGTTATTGGTAAAAAATTATCCCTTTCATAGAATCATGACATTTTCCTCCCCATCTAAAGCTCTATTTATCATTATTTTTCCTAAAAATGAACTCACTTTTCTATCAACACTCTTTTTTTCACTCTATTTTTCAACTCTTTTATTTCACTCATTTATTTTGATGTCACTCATAATTACTTTTTAACTCTTGATTTTTATATTATCACTATTTTTTTCTATTTTCTTTTTCCCACTTTTAATAATCTCTTTCAATCCTCACATTCTCTTGATAAGATATCAGCAAGCTCAAGGGTGTAAGTATAACCGCTATCCCACTGTACTCAAAAGAATATTGATTTGTGTGTTGATTGTATGTGACCCTCATATCTAATTTCCAATGCCTTCCCAATAATATATGACTATAATTAATGTTAAAAAAAATTATATGTCACCTTGTATTTGTACATCACAATAGAAAATGTATCTTGCACTTGCTCAGTCACATTGACATCACCAATATTATTTTACAATTAAAATTTAAAAGGTCTAAGATGCTTGGTTGTAGCTAAACCCTATTTATTAACCATTAAAACAATTTATACATTTGTGAAACTACCCACATCAGTGATCATAATACATAACTTATCTTTGGAGGGGCATCAATTTTGAAAAATTTTCTCCATTTTCTCTCGATCATGTTCTCTTTCTGGTTGAGCACTCAAAAAACCCCTTTCTACATGAATTTCTCCATGTACAGGGCTCTCTGTTTCAACATCTATACACTGCAAAAGTGGTGGAATATTATCTTTTCTTGAGCTATCACTAAGAACATCTCATTAACTAAAAATAATAATAGTCCTCTTATCTGGGTATGGTGAGGAAAAATATCCAAATCCTTCACATTTAAAACATTTAATATCACATGATTTGGAAAAAAACCTTACCCGCCATTTTATATTTGGATTATAGAGAGAATTTTTTTGGTTTGGTCACCTACTTTGAATATGTTTTTTGTTCCCTTAGATGTTATTATAATTTGTAATCCTTGAACTTTAAATAAGATTTAGAATCCTTACCATAAGATTTAGGGTGTATCATTCTTTCCTTTACCTTCCTCTACACTCTAGTATCCAAGTGAAGAAGATCCTCTATATCTAAATAGTGGTGCATTCCCACTCTTCCTCAAATTTTATGTTTGAGTCTATTCAAAAACCATTATATGTTTTCCTCTCACTCCTCATCAACATTATAATGAGTCATTATGATCTCCATCTCTTTATAATACTCATCAAAACTCATAGCTCCTTGTTTCAAACCCTAAAACATGATAAACAAATCACGATAATTATGTCTAGAAGTAAAAATCATTCGAATTAACACTTTCATCTCCTCCAAACTGTGGATGGGTCTTTCTATATATTGTAATCAACTCACTTATAGTTGGTCCCACTAAATACTAGCATACTCCGTGAATTCCACCGCCACCATCTTCACCTTATTTTCCTCTGACTAGTTTTGGAAACTAAAAACATAATCTTCCTTTCATTCCCATTCCAAATATGTCTTAGGATCATTCTTACCTTCAAATTGAGGGATCCTTAACTTTACTCCTCAAAGATCATTATTTTTCCCCCATGGTGGTTTCTTTCTCCGAATCAACGACTCATGAAACTGAAGAACAACTCCTCTTTTTCAATGACCCACCACCTTGGTATTTATTTAGAATTTTAAGAGGATTTTAATTTATCCATCCTCATATTCAACATTTATAGTTGTTATTTTAAAACCCTTATGAACAACTTAATTTCCATTAACTAGTGTTACTTCACTCCTATATTTAATAATATTGAATGAAAATGTTTAGATAAAGGAATATGGACCTCACACACTCCATCAAGTGTTTATAATCAAAAATATAATTTCCTCTCATGTTTCACTCAATTTTTTATTTTTTAACAAAATGTAACACTCTTTCCTTTTCTCACTCAACCTGTTTCCTATAAAGTTCATACCCAATACCAAAAAAATCTAAAGGATCATTGCAGTGTGGAAATCCTGAACTATAATTCAATGATAAAATTAAAAATGTATTCAAGAGGAAAATTTTGGAAGGGGAATATTGCATATGGAGGAAAATGATAAACGGATGTAGGATACAATATGTTGGAATTTTTGTAACCATTAATTTATTTTTTGATTTTTGGGATCCTTTTTTGAATAATACAGTATAAGAAAGATGAATTTTCAATATTTAAATATAGAGGAAATAATAATTTGATATATAAAATGGAATCTTAGTGATAGTTGTGCTATAACATCATGCCACTCCTCATTGGCTTGATATGTGACAACAAAGCTACTAAGCCATAGGTAACATACCCAAGACTCCAAAGGGTGGAAAAAATTCCAAGGTCCTCATAAATAGTTTGGGTATGCTTTTAACTTTTATGATAAAATGAGTAAAACATTTATAACCATAATAACCAAACTTCTTATTGATTCATGGGTACCAAGATAAATGTTAATACAATACTAAACCAAAAGAAAATATCAGAGTTCAAGGGGAATCAATGTTACATAACCATTGGAACCAAATTAGAAAAAACCAAAAATAATACAAAGACACCAACAACAAATCAAAATCTAATCCAAGATCCAAATCCACAAACCCAACCCAATGTATCAAGAAGTTTCATAAAAGAGATATGATACATTGCCTTTTCCTATGTCTTGATATATAATATCTACAAACACACAATATTTCCCAAGAATGGGGTGAGTATAAAAATCAGTAGGATTTTAAAAATGGCTTCTCAACTCATTCCACTCGGATTGAACATTTATCAAATTTATATAAAATATTTTAAAAAAAAAATTAATGTAGTTTATAACTATCCAAAATAGTTCTCTAAGGAAAACAATCAAACAATCCATAAATTTTTTTTTCATGGAATACAGTAACAACTAAAAAAATCATTTTTAATAAAAATCAACAAAGATTTTATCCATTTCTAAATTGATAATTTGGAATAAAAATTTCCATGTCCACACACATCCTCAACACAGACAGACACACTAGCTTGGTGTTACCATTTATGGAGGAACATCACATCCATTCTCTATCCCCTTGATGGTGGTACTTTACAACCATTATCCATCACATTAAACATATTCCCAATAGTTATTCCAAAATAAAATCAACCCATTTCAATAAAATAATTTCAAAAAATACTTTACTTACATCAAACAGCCATAATTTTAAAATCACCACTTTAAATTTACAAAAAACAATATTATTCCAAAAATCCATCAAATTCCCATGATTTCCAAAAACAATAATTCCAACAAGAAATACATCAAATCACACCATGATTTACACAAAAATTTAAATAAATTATATCAATTTGAAATAAAAAATTCAACTTATAAGGAATAGGAGTTGATATAGAAGCCACCTACCTCTCAAATATAGGTTAAAATGAAGAACGACACAACAACATGAACAAATCATCATAGAGATTCGTGATTGCAAATTAGTCCTCATTCACTTTAATCAAAGAAATATTATAACCTCAATGTTGAAATAAAAAAAAATAGAAATGTCTCCAAAAAATAGATCCATGATTCCAAAATAGGGAAGGAGAATAGATCTAAGGAAAACAACGAAGAATAACCACTTACCGATGAATTCGGGTCTCCAACACACTTGGATTATCCTAAGACTCACTCCTGGATTCAAAAGAATAGTTTCCACCACCTTAATAGGATGTAGAGTTCGAGATATTACTTATTTAGGTGAAAATAAGTGGATTAGGAGGTAAATCAGATTATATCAACAATTTCCATATCTAATTTTCCATAGTGCATGGATAGGGAATACATTTAGGATAATCATGTACTAACAATTCATGAGCCTCTTCCCCCAAAAAAACCTCACAACATTGGATCACATGATTATAAAAAACATGTTCCAACTATGATAAACCCTATTGTCCCGAATTTCATGGTTTTTACTTAGCATCCGCTTGGTTTGGCTATACCATGCACCAAACTGTGCGCCTCCCTAGTGTCCACTATTTTCAGTTGCACATTTTCCTACAGTTGTTTCATTGTTTCCACTAAGAATACTCAAAGTATTAACCTCTATAAAAGGTTCAAAAATTTTAAAATATTATATGAACCTCCCAAAACCTAACACAATCATTTTCTATACTTAAAATACATAAATAAAGGGACAAGTACTTAAAATAAGGGTTACTACATTCTACCCACCACTGGTCTTTCCGTCCTTAGAAAATAGAAAAACAATGTTATCCTTGAAGAGTTCTGGATATTTCTATATCATTTATTTTTCATGCTCTAATGTCTCCTCCTAAATATAAACATGCTTTCATTAAACCCACACTAGAATGATGATTTTCCCATTCAAGGCTTTCTCTTCCCTATACAGAATCTATATTGGTTTATGAACCACCATAGCATCTGGATCTAGGTCAGTGTGATCCCATAGAATCACCTGGCCATAGATAGGTTGGTACTTCTTCAATTGAGATACATGAAACACATTATACACTGAATTGATTATTGGTTGAAAAGACAACTAATATGGAACCTCAACAAACTATTAATGTATATAAAAATGGAACATTCATTGAGGAGATAACATTCCTTGCTTCCTAAAATGACAATTCCCATGGCTTGGATAGATTATAAAGAACACATGATCACTCAATGAAATGATAATGGTAATATATGATGATATTAATATGATTTATGACAACATCATGTTGGCTTTATTCTATTTATGATTAACTAAATCTTCTTCCTTGTCACTTACAAAAAGCTTGGTCCAACCAATGAAGTCTCAACTATTTCCACCCAACTAAGTGGAGGATAACAACGATTCCTATAAAATCATTCAAAAGGATGCATATGTATCAGGTCCTAATAACTATTGTCTTGTGAAAAATCCAATAATGTTATGTGCTCCATACATGACCCACCAAAATCCATTATACAATCCCTAAGAATTCCCTCTAATGTTTGGTTAATCCTTTTAGATTATCCATCCATTTGAGAATAATATTTCATTCTCATAGTCAAATGAGTACCAAGGAATTGATTTAAATTTTTCCAAAAAAGATATGTAAACTTGGGGTGTCTATAATATACAATCAATATAAGAACAAAATTATTCTTTAAAACTTCTCGGATATAGATTTTTTAGAAGTC
This sequence comes from Viscum album, assembly GCA_963277665.1. Classification (NCBI taxonomy): domain Eukaryota; kingdom Viridiplantae; phylum Streptophyta; class Magnoliopsida; order Santalales; family Viscaceae; genus Viscum; species Viscum album. Next base: position 485,216,934 of record OY728157.1, read on the forward strand.
CTCCACTACACTGGATTCAAGAATTGGGATGAAATTACTTGAATTTTTAAGATGATACAATACCACCCATATGGAATCATGTTTCAGAACCATCCTTTGAAGACCTGTTATATAATCAATAGCCATCTTCTCTCATTTCCATACAAAAATTGGTAAATATAGCATCATACTCATTTGTTGTTGGTTCTCTTCCTTAACTTACTGACAGGTGAGGCATCTCAAAAAAATAAAACAAACATTCTTTTCATGACAACCCACCAAAATTGTGTTTTTAGTTTCTTATACATATTTTTTATTTCTGAATGAACATCCCATATCAAATAGTAATAAAAATAAAGGAGTTGTTCCCAAAAAGAAAACTGTATTATATATGATATCAAATCCACAACACTAGTCTTCTTTTAATCATCCACCATCAATGGTCTCCCCACTATTAATTTTTCACCTCATAAAAAACATTCATAATTGGATGTTTTTTCCTCTTTATCCATCACAACCAAACCAGGAAAAAAATAAATAAGAAGGAAAATAAAAATAATACCTAGATCTTCACAATCCATGTGCATGTCAGTAATCACCGAAATTAGTAATAATTTAACCGAATCCTCTTTCACTAATTGACTATATGATGTTTTTCATAATTTATCCACCATAATTTTATCTTTACCCAGTGTATACATTAATTAAAATTGAAACACTTGATGATACTCCTTCCATTTTCTTTTTCTCAAATTCATATATCATTTTGAGAAAATGTGTTTCAAGATCTTATGATTTTCAAAGACCATTAATTTCTCACCAAAAAGATAATGAAACTAGACATTCAAACTATGGACCGCAAAGGCTAATTCTAAATCATGTGTTTGAAGTTCTTCTCATGAAACTATAATTGACATGAACGATAAACAAGAACATGATCTCTCTTCATGATAACACACCCCAAACCAGATCCCAACTCATTAAAATGCACCACATATCCTTTTCTTGATTCAAGAAATATCAGGATTGGTACAGATGTAGGAACGAATTTAAGCACTTAAAAATAATTTTGAAATTGATCAGTCTATTAGAATGGAACACTTTTCCTTATCAAATCTATCATTGGTGAATATTGTCATGAAAATTCATGAAAAAAATGTTGATAATAACTTTCAAGGACAAGAAAACTTTGTATCTCAAAGATGTTCTTTGGTGATCATAGCCTCTATCTTTTCTAGATCAACAAAACACAATTTTTAAAGGTAACATGGCCAAAGGAACATACATGTTTTATTAAAAAATAACACTTTGAATGTTTGGAATACATATAGTGATCCTACAAGATACCCAACACTATCAGCAATTATTTATCATGGTCAATGTTTTTCCTAGAATACACTAGTATGTTATCCACCTATACCACTACAAAATAATCTGGATACATTTGAAATATTCGATTCATAAATTCCTTAAAGATAGTTGGTTCATTCATAAGACAGAGTGGAATAACTACACACTCATAATGTTTATATCAAATTCTAAAATCTATCTTCATAATATCCTACTTTTGAACCCATAATTAGTGATATTTCTAACACAATTAAATTTTTGGGAACCACCGGGCTATCCTCAATTTATTAAACACTTCATCAATGTGTGTAAGAGGATAAAAATAATTTATTTTAACCAAACTAAGCATATGATAATACATAGAAATTCTAAGAGCATCATCCTACTTTTTCACAAAAAGAACTAGTGTTTCCCACAGAGAAGTACTAGGCCGAATGAACCCTTTGTTTTCTAACTCTTCTAACTGGATTTTCAATTACCTTATTTTTTGGAGTTTGTTCTCTAGATCCAATTTCTATATAATTTATGATAACCAGTATTCATATATTATAATATTAATATACTTTTAACACATAATGATTATTCTTATGTATAACATAGTATGTGGTAATGTCCCAAGAGTAGTTGTTGCACTAAAAAGGTCACAACAGTTCCCCGATATGATGATAACTAATTATTTCTTCCAAATTGTCTTAAATAAAGGTTCCATAAACAAATGATTTCATTTAAGGGATAAAAATAATGTTGTTTTTTAAGGATGGAGACTCATGAGTCATTGAGGCACCTTTTTATGGTGTATTCCCTTAGTAATATCTAATGTCAATATGAAAAAACCTGATTATAAGGGGTTATTTTTAGATTAGAAGGGGTTAAAAACCCTTCTAGATAGGTTAGCGGCAGTTATGAGGAACCGTCGGTAATGTGCCCGCCTACTCTTGTTAGAGGCAGTTTTGAGAAACCCCTTGTAAAGTGGTGTAAATTTTAGCAGCTATTAATTTAAAGACGGTTAAACCCCCCCCCCCCCCAATTTCACTACATAATCTCATATTAGAGGGGAATTTAAACGCTGTAAATTTTTTATCAATCTAATGGTGGTTTCAAAATGTAGCTTGATGAGTTCTTGATCCATATTAGAGTCAGTTTATATAAACACCTCGATTTAATTCTCTTATTTAGAGGGGGTTAAAACCCCCTCTAAATGAATCATATTAGAGGTAGTTCCTTTAACCACCTATAAATAATATTTGAAATTTTTAAATCCTGTGCACCCCCACCCCTCCCTTAAGTTCATGCCCCTCCCCCTCCAATTCACACAAAGCTCGCCATCTCCCATTCACCCCCATCCTTCCACTCCCTATCATTCCAACCCGGTTCTCCACCGCACGTCCCACCACCATTTGCTGCTCCACTAGACCCTATCTGACCCCCATTGTCCCATTCTCCATCGGTCCCCATGAGTTCCCCCATATTCTCCAATTCCCCAGCGAACCCTGCCCTAGAGTAAGGTTTAAAAATATTTCCATCTGGTGGATTTTGAAGCCTCATCCTCCTGGATACACATGCATCTACTTTAGCACTGTGGAAATTAGATTCTATTATTATATATACATATCATAGTATTTATATATATTATGAAATTCATGAAAATAAATCTTATTTACAAAGAAATTAAATACAAATATAATTATTTAAATTAATATATCTATTTTGAATTTATAAATTTAAGTATTTATAAATACATGTATTTATACATATATATTTGAGTATAAATTTTATAATTCTAATAATGTTATGTATATAATGATATATTTATATATTTATAAATATATTTATGTAAATTATTTATATACTTAAATACATATTTATATATTATGTACATGTTTGTTTATATAATATATATATAATTATTTATTTATTATATTTATATTATGTCTTTAAAAATATATTTATATAAGGTATTTCAATAAATATATTTATTGATATGTAAATTAATAAAAATTTATTTGTATAGATTGTATTTTATTATATATAATTAATATTACATGAAATAAAATTTAGGAAAATATTTTATATGAAATAAAATTTATACAAATATTTATATAATGTTATATGAAATACCATTAATACAAATATATAATTAATATTATATTAAATTCAATTTATAAAAATATTTATATATTGTATTTCAATACATATATTTATTATTATACACATTAATATATATGTATTTCAATAAATATAATTTTTTAATATTATGTACATTAATATATATATTTAAATAAATATAGTTGTATAATATTATGTTCATTTATATATATTTATTTTTAGAAATTGTATATCATATAATATTAATTATATATAATATAAAATCGAAAACATATTATATAAAAATACATTAATTATTGTTGTAATATAAATTATAAAAACTACAAGCTTAAGTTTTTATGTGATTTATTTTTTAAATAAATTATATTTATGTATATATATATAATAAGGTTATGCTTTTATTTTATGTATAATTATTATTATATGAAATACAATTTATAAAAATTAATATATATAAATGTACATAAAATTATAAAATTATATTTATGTATACATATAAATACAATTAAATACAAACATATAATTGGAACTATATAATACAATTAAATGATATATATATATATATATTAAATAAATTTATAATTAACATGGTATACTAAAATATATATAATAATTGTATAATATAGATAAATTTATATAGTATAAAACACTTATAATATAATATATATTTATATTTATATTTAATTTTTTCTATATTATATTTTTTTGTATACATAATATAATATAAATTTATTTATACAAAAATATAAAATAAAAATGTATTTAATATAATTTATGATTAATATAAATCATAAAAAAAATGCAAGGTATTTATAAAACCATATATAAATTTTATATATTTGAATAAATATATTTATAATTAAATTTATATTATGTATTCCAATATTTATATATGTATAAGAATTTATTTAAAGTATTTATATAATGTCTGTATATATGCATGTGTGTGTGTGTAACGCATTTAAATATATTTATATAATGTTTTAATGTAATATATATATATAACTGTGTGTGTCTGTGTACACACACACATGCACACTGTAACATCCCGGTTCCAGAAGCCACCTAGAAGTGCCCCGTACCCGGTAGGCCGCATGGCCTCAAGCGCATTTCCACAAATGCCAGAGGCTTCCAACCAGAAGAGAGGGCCTTGGGTGTGATTGTGGGGAAACTATGCCCTCATTGGCAGAGTAAACAATGGAAGAAAAATGAAAACAATAGTGGAAGCAGTAAACATCCATACAAGAGTAAATAGTTGAAGACTGAATGTAAAAACAACTGGAGCACACATATAAATGATGCATGATACATATATCTAGGAAAGAATCCAAAAAAGTCACAATACTGTAATACAAACAGTACTAAACCAAAGTACAAAACAAAAGATAAACAACTCCTCAACATCGCAAGCATAAGCTTGGTCCCATGATCTCCAGCTCCACAGTAAGTCAAGTACCTGAAGTAGAAGGGCACTTGCCCTTATCTATACCTACAACAATATATTCTTTTTCGGCCCAAAATCATGGCCCAAATAAGGTGTGAGAATAAATACCAAGAGGCAACATCCCAAATATCTATGCCTAATAGTCAGTGAATATATGGCAGGTATAGTACAGAATGTAGTAAATAGTAAAGTTCTCAGCAGTAAACATTCCATACTTTCAACATCAAGAAAAATCTAATCAAATAGCTAAATACAAAAAGGTAACCCTCTGGGAAGTACTCACGACCATACCCTCTGGTCCTAGCAATCAAGTACAAGCAACCCTCTGGGCAATGCTCTCAGCCTAACCCCTCCGGTTCAGTATATAAAGACTCTCTGAGGAAGCAGTCATAGTCAATTCCCCTTATAGTCTAAGGTAGTCAAGAAATCTCTGAGAAAGCTCACACAGTCAATTCCTCATATAGCCCCAAGATCAAGGACTCTCTAAGGAAGCTCACACAGTTAGTTTACCTTATAGCCCAGGTCATTCAAATACTCTCTGAGAAAGCTCACTTGGTCAGTTCCCCTTATAGTCTAGAGTAATCAAGGTAATTCAATGTAAAACCAATACTCTTTAAGGAATCTCACACGGTCAATTCCCCTTATATTCTAAAAGTTATCAAAGACTCTCTGAGGATGCTCACTTGGTCAATTACCCTTATAGTCTAATACACCAGGTTTTCACAGCTCTGTGCAGGTGAACAAGACTAGCAATGTAATATGGCCTAAGTAGACCAACTGAACTACTTGGCTAACCAGTATACAACATATCAATCATGTCAGAATACAAACTCTCCATCCTACAGCGATAGGTATGGAAAAAAAGCAAGGTATCCAAACTGGCTAAACAGGGCGAAACGGTCGTAAATAGAACTTTCATGGGCAGTACATCCAAATCATAGCAATCAATCCTATTCATATCCAAATAAACTCTACATAAACATGAGATCCTGGAAGGAAACCAATGAGGGTATAATGGTAAACACGCAATACCCCATTCTAGGGTATTGGTGGAATTATTACATAATACTCAAAGACATTGAACAAAAAGACACAAACCCCCTACCTATGATTTATAGGAACGATATATGAGAACCTCAAAACATGAATCTTCTTATAACGTCAAAGATCTACAAAAACATCTGAAACGTTCAACCCATGATATCTCACAAGAGAAGAGAAATCAGAAGATTGTGCTCTAGGAGAAGAGAGACTCACTGATGAGATTCCAATGCATCTGACGGTGTTCAATTCGGAGGACGGATGGAGGCTCAGGGATTCGTCAAAGATCCATGGACGTACAGAGATCTTGGTTGAAAGGGACCTAAAAGAAGAGTGTTATGGTAATTATATGTGACCTTGGTGCATTTAATGAAAAAAAGAAAGTACCCGGTGTGTACTTTTGAAGTACATGATGTGTACTCTCAGTTTTTTTACTCCACTTTAAGGGGCCTCTAAATCACTCCCACATGGCCGTGTGTGTGGCTACTAAATGGAAAACACCTGACCTTCTATGGAAAGGCAATACACGGTGTGTACTCATAATGTTCATGGCATGTACATAGAAAATTTTCAGAATTTTCTCTTTTTCTCAAAAACTACCATGAAAGGAAAACATACCTGAAAAAAAAACTAGATTCTTACAAACCTCCCCCCTTAAAGAAATTTATCCCCAAATTTCACTAGAGTGACGTAGAAGAAGAAACCCCGAATAGTTTTGGCCACTATGATCGTACATCGGCCTCCCTCTCCCTAGTCTTGTCCGGTACTCATCCATGCTGCCAAAGAACCCATACCAGAGGAACAGACCGACCATAGATAACCTGCGTACTATGATCGAAAATCTAGATAGGATGATCCTCAAAGGATGCATCAACTTCCAACTCAACCTCCTCGGGTTGGAAGATGTGAGACGGTTCTGAGAAGTAATGTTGAAGCTGAGAAACGTGGAAGACATCGTGCATATCCTAGTACCTCTAAGGTAACTACAACCGATAGGAAACCATCCCCACTCTCTCCAACACCTCAAAAGGCCCGACGTACCTCAGTGAAAACTTACCCTGTCTGTTAATCCTCCTGTTTCTCAACCTCGGTGTGACATTCAGGAAAACCTGATCCCCAACCTCGAACTCTAGAGGTTGTCTCTACTAAGAAGCATAAGACTTCTGTCGAGATTGTGCAGTATCCATCCTCTTTTGAATCAACTCTATCTGCTCTATGGTCTCAAAAACAAGATGAGGTCCCTGCAATGATGCCTCTCCTACCTCTAGCCAACATAAGGGTGATCGACATGGCCTACCGTACAAAGCCTCATAAGGTGCCATCTGAATAGTTTCATGAAAACTATTGTTGTAGGAAAACTCTACAAGAGGTATATTCTTCTCCCAAGAACCTCCAAAATTCAGAATGCATGCTCGGAGCATATCCTCATGCACCTGTATTATATGATGGGACTGGCCATCTGTCTGGGGGTGGTAAGTTGTACTTAAAAGTACCTGTTTACCAAAATCCTTATGAAGCCCCCGCCAGACCCGAGATGTAAAATGAGAATCCCTGTCTAAAAAAATGGAGTGTGGAACTCCATGAAGACGTACAATCTCTCGGATGTACAAGAATCCCAGATCATCAACACTGAAGGTTTCCTTGATCAGCAAGAAGTGAGAAACCTTTGTAAGCCTGTCAATGACAACCCAAACTACATCATTCCCTCGAGGTGACCTCAGCAAACCAGTCACGAAGTCCATTAAGATGTCATTCCACTTCCACTTCGGAATGGGTAACTGCTGTAAAAGCCTTTCTGGTCACTGATGGTCCGCCTTCACCTGCTGACAAGTTAAACACCTCATGAAAAAACCAGCAACGTCCCTCTTCAGACCTGGCAACCAACACTGACTGTGTAGATCACGATACATCTTGGTGATTCTAAGAAGAACATCCAAAACATAGGAATGAAAATCCCACATCAACTCGTCATGTATATCTGCTCGCACCCATATGCGCCCCTAGAAACACAAGACTATATCCTCGCCTATGGCTCATCCAAGAATAGGGTCCTCTCCTGACACACTCTCCCTTATGACTAGACCTTCAGAATCTGCTAGCCGCCTCATTTGAACTAGATCAAGAAGAGTAGAGGTAATATCTATATATGAAAAAAATTGTTTTCCCCTGTCTTTCATGAACCTCCAAATGCATCTCAAAGAACAGAGCCATAAGCTTCCACTCACTACTGGCCACCGGAACTTCTTGTATCTGAGTACTCCTGCTCAATGCATCATCCACTGTGTTGCCCTTACCAGATGTATTGGAAAGCTCAATGTCAAAGGACTGCAGGTACATGACCCACCTCTGCTATCTTAAATTCATATCACGCTGAGTGAAGATGTACTTGAGACTCTTGTGGTCGGTGAAAACCACAATATTTTCTCCTAGAAGATAATTTCTCCAATATCATAGGGAATGAACAACATCTACCAACTCCAGATCATGTGTCTGGTAATTCCTCTCATGTGGCCTCATCTACCGAGACCCGTATGCAATGACTCCATCTCCCAGCATAAGCACAACTCCTAGCACGATAGATGACGCATCACAGTAAATAGTATATCTCTTGACTGGATCTAGAAATACTAGTATTAGTGTTGAATTCAACCTTACTTTAAGCTCCTGAAAGGCTGTCTCACAAGAATCTGACCATAATCACTTCTCACCCTTCTTAGTCTGTCCTGTCAGCAGTTCTGCTAAGCATGAACAATCTTGTATAAAACCGTTTTAGTATCCATACAGTCCTCGAAAAATTCATACCTCAAAGATGTTCTTTGGTTGCTCCCACGAAACTACTGCTCTCACTTTCTCTAGGTCTAATGATACTCCTGCCTCTAAGATATCATGACACATGAAGTGAATCTGATCCATCCAAAAGTGGCACTTTGAGAGAATAGCATATAACTGATTCTCCCTTAGTGTAATCAAAATTATCTCAAGATGGGTAGCATGGTCGTGTCGAGTGTGATAGTACACCAAGATATCGTCTATGAAAACAACCACAAAGGAATCCAAGTATGGATGGAACACTCAGTTCATCAGTTCCATGAAAACTACAGGCACATTCGTGAGACCGAACGATATAAAAATATACTCATATAGAACATACCTTCTCTGGAAGGTTGTATGGGGTATATCTGATGGTCTAATGCCCAACTGATGATAACCAGGCCTCAAGTCAATCTTCAAGAACACCCAGGCTCCTCGAAGCTGATCAAAGAGATCATCAATCCTCGACAAGGTATACTAGTTATTGACCATCAATTGGATCACATTCCAATATTCCACATAAATCCTAAGTGTACCATCTACCTTCTTCACAAATAGGACAGGAGAACCCCAAGGAGAAGTACTAGGTAAGATAAAACCCTCTTCCTACAACTCCTCAAACTATTTCTTGAGCTCCTTCCACTCTTGTGTAGCCATCCTATAAGGAGGAATGGACAACAGTGTCGATCCTGGAATAAGCTAAATCGAGAAGTCTACCTCGTTCTTTGGAGAAAAAACTAAAAATTATTCTACAAATACATATCTAAAACGATCCATCACTGGAGGAAAGTCTAACTGTGAAGTCCCCTAGTCATAACGATATAGACTATCAATCTGGGTTGTAACTCCTCCCAACCCCTGATGCTCTGGACCCGTTCTGCTCGCCTGGACTCCCATTTGCCCCTATAAATAAAATTTCCACCCTCTGGTGATACGAAACTCACCATGCGACTATAATAGTCAATGAATTCCTTGAAGGAAACAAGGAAGTACATCCCACGAATGACATCTTATCCTGTCATCTCAAGTACATAGGGGTCCCATAGAATGTGACATCCACCAACTTCTAGTGGGAACTCCTTGCACTGATGTACACTATCTGTTTTAGTCCTCAACGATATGTTTAGCATAAAAATAAAGGGAGAGAAAAAGATATAGAGCCCAAGGCTCTCCACAGAAAAAACATAGATAAAGCTCTGAGAATCCCCTGTATCAAAAAGAGCATAAAATAAAACTAAGGCTACTAAGATTGTACATCAAACTGTGGAGGTTCCAAGATCCTGATCCTACAGGGTCTACTATACTGCAAAAGTCTAGCCTTTGTCGTGGCCCTATCACCCTTCCTAACCACTCTGAGCTGATCCACCCAGTTTTCGCTGATGAAATGGCCACTGACTACCATCGCCACGACCTCCACCTCGGCCCGAACGACCGAAAAATCTCAAGTTCCCAAACTGGTGGCGCAGCTTCTGAATGAGGAATCATAGAAGAACAATTGTTACCAGCTACTGGTGAGAAGAACTGAAAATAGAGCTGATGGTGACCCATATTACTGCAAGATCGGAACTCCACTAGGACTCTCAGTCTATGTTTTCCTCGTATGCCCACTCTTCGCACACTGGTAGCACACCACCTGGCTACTGGAAGATGCATCCCACCTACACTGATCTTCTCATGCAAGCTCCCCATGGAGCTTCCTTCTGTTAGGAGGAGGGATACTAACTCTGGATGACAAACCTCCCTAGATAACCACTCCAGAATCCCTTAGATTTCACTCTATGATCAGTACCTGGTTGATGATACAAGATATAGAAGTCAACCTGAAGATTTTCACCTGGGATCAGATGTCGTGCTTGAGACCATCTTCAAACATTCATGTAAGTAACAATTCATCACCTCCTATAATAGACATGAAATTATATATATTTGTGAAGAATGAGGAATACTCCAAAAAAGTAAGAGTACCTTGCTCCAGACTCATGAAATCTCAGGCTCGATCAGCCCTCAAGGGCTCTGGATAGAAGTAATCGTAGAAGATGTGCTAAAACTCATCTCAAGCCATATTCTGCTGGCATCCCACCTATGAGATCACATCCCACCACCTCTTGGCAGAGTATCAAAGCATGTAGGTAGTGAGATTCACCCTCTTCTCTAGAGGTCTCTCCAGATGCTCGAAAATAGTCAATGTAGATTCTATCCATGACTCTACATCCTCGGGTCCTCCATCCCCTGAGAAAGTGGGAGGATGATGCAGCTGGAAGACCCGCATCAAATTGGTCATAAACAGGGCAGGAGGAAGTTCCCCCTAAAAGGTCTACATCATCCTCATAAAGCCCTCTATGAATTTACATCAACACCTATGTCGGTTATAATGGTCAGTGATAAGACTGGCATGATAGGAGGATCTGCAGGTAGCCCCTGATCAGCCATGTCCGGTGTCTGATCACTGCCTGGAAACTGGCATACAACTGGAGGATGTCTCATTGGCTTGACTCTGTAAGGTCAAACACACACCATAGAACAAGATTGTCAATGACTAAAAACTATAAGTGTGAGATGTGAACATGAGAAATAAAGCACTCAAGTTTTAAAAAACATGACTACATGGCGTGTACAATTCCTATACAGTGTGTTCTCTTAAGTCATTTATATGGGAGTGTACTCCTGCCTAAACTGGTTGTGTAACACCCCAAAAACATGACGTGTGGTCTTAACACACGACATGTACTTGAATCCTCTTCCCCTGACCAAGTCCTTATACATGGTTAAGCTGCACGACTCTCCTAAGACAAGACTACACAACGTGTTCAAAATAGACACAACATGTACTAGAAAAAATTCACATGGACCGTGTTGTTAGTGACACGGCCTGACACATGGATCATACCACACGGTGTGTTCAAGGAAGACACAGCGTGTATGTGAAAGGATAACACCGACCCGTGTTGTTCGTGACACGAATGGGTACCTGGGTTAGACTACACAGTGTGTTCAATCCGGACATGACATGTATAGCTTAAGGTTTTATCCATCTGTGTTGTTAGTTACACGGATAGACACAGGGTTAACACTACATGGCGTGTTCAACTAGTACATGATGTGTTCCCATCAGGCTTTCACCATCCCGTGTCTCTGCCCACATGACCTACGACGCGGTTAGATACTTACACAACATGTATATAATGTACATGGCGTGTACTTAAGAAAAATAGTTTCTTCCAGAACAGAAGAACACATGGCATATACTTAACATTAAACGGTGTGTAATCTGGGTTTTTCTGAACAGTAATCCTCATAGACTACCCCAGAACCCAGAAAAACACTGAAAAAAACATTGAAAGTGCCAAATTTCGATCTGGGAGGGCCCATAATCCCCACGAATCAATGTTTGGCATCTTATACATGTTATAACATGGAAAACAAGGCAATTATCCACAAAATTCCCATCCATGGGGGCCCATAACACATCAAGAACCAAATTCTGGCATTCATTCAATAAAACCTTACACAAAAATACCCTATCAAACATCAGGTATTTTTATCATGTCAACTATCACAACAGCATGCATATCTAGCACATCACCAATCACAACAACATGAAATTTCTAATGCACCCTATATGGCATGGAGATAATGCATGACATGTGATCCCTAGTAAGTGCCTATATGATGCATGAGATGGCATACCCTCTCTCATCGTGTTGAAACAGAAATAGAACCTCAATAACATCAACAATAAAAACACAAATCATCTGAATCACTCAAGGTGAAATCAAATCAACTATAATAATTTCAAAACAAGAAGATTGCAATTAAACTATGTAGATTGGATTTTCCATGTACACGGGTTAGCTACTCCTGAGCACTGCTTATTACCAAGTACCAATTCCTTCTTATCCCCAGATAAAGGCTCCAAACAGTAAGTCAAGAGAAAAATACCTTCCTCGGATGCGACTTTGTAACGTCCCAGTTCCAGAAGCCACCCGGAGGTGCCCTGTACCTGGTTGGTCACATGGCCTCAAGCGCATTTCCCTAAACTCCAGAGGCTGCCGACTAGCAGCAAGGGTATTGGGTGTGATAGTGGGGAAACTATGACCTCATTGGCAGAGTACACAATGAAAGAAGAACTAAAACAATAGCGGAAGAAGTAAACATCCATACAAGAGAAAACTGCGGAAGACTGAACGTAAAAACAACTGGAGCACATATATAAATGATGAATGATACATATTTCTTAGAAAGAAACCTAACAAGTCACAATGTTGGAATACAAATAGTACTAATAAAAATTACAAAATAAAAGATAAACAGCTCCTCAGCATCGCAAGCATAATCTTGGTCCCATGATCTTCATCTCCATAGAAAGTCAAGTACCTGAAGTAGAAGGGTGCTTTCCCTTATTTATACCTGAAATAATATAGTCTATTTGGTCCTAAAAGCATGTCCCAAACAGTATGTGAGAGTAAATGCAAGTAGGCAGCCAACCAATGAGCCGTGCCTAATAGTCAGTGAATATATGAAATGTAAATTACAAAAAGTAGTAAACAGGAAAGTACTCAATAGTAAACATTCTACTGTTTCAACATCAACGAACAACTATTCAAATAGCTAAACACAAATAGGTAACCCTCTGCAAAATACTCATGACCATCCCCTCTGGTCCTACCAATCAATTAAAACAACCCTCTGGGTAGTGCTCTTGGCCTATCCCCTTGGGTTTAGTATATAAAGACTCTCTGAGGAAGCACCCGCAATCAATTCCCCTTATAGTCAAAGGTAGTCAAGAACTCTCTAAGGTAGATCACATGGTCAATTCCTCTTATAGTCCCATGGTCAAGGACTCTCTTAGGAAGATCACTCGGTCAATTCCTCTTATAGCCTAGGTTATTAAAAGACTCTCAGAGGAAGCTCAATCAGTCAATTCCCCTTATAGTCTAGAGTAATCAAGGTAATTCAAATTAAAACAAACACTCTCTAAAGAAGCTCACATGGTCAATTCCCCTTATAGTCTAAAAGTCCTCAAATTCTATCTGAGGAAGATCACTCAGTCAATTCCCCTTATAGTTTACTAAATCAGGTTCTCACGGCCCTATGCAGGTCAACAAGAATAAAAATTCAATATAGACAAATTATACCTACAGAACTACTTGGCTAACCAGTCTACAACATATCATGCATGTTAGAATACAAACTCTCCATCCTACAACAACAGGCATGGAAAACATGCAAGGTAGACAAACTGGCTGAACAGGACTAAACGGTCATGAATAAAACATTAATGGGAAATAAATCCAAAGAATACCAATCAACCCTTTTTATATCCAAATAACCTCTACACAAACATGCGAGCATGACAGGAAACCAACAGGGGTAAAATAGTAAACACACAATACCTCATTCCGGGGTATTGGTAGAATTTCACATAATACTCAAAGACTTTGAACGGAAAGACACAAACTACCTACATCGGCGTTGTAGGAATGATATATGTGAACCTCAATGCTTGAATCTTCTTAGAACGTCGAAGATCTACAAAAACATTATAAACGTTCAACGTTAGATATCTCACAAGAGAAGATAAATCAGAAGATGGTTCTCTAAGAGAAGATATAACTCACCGATGCAATTCCAATGCAAATGAAGGTGTTTGATTTGTAGGACAGACGGAGGCTTGGGGGTTAATCGAAGATCTGCGGCCGTACGGATCTCTCGGTCAAATAAGACCTAAAAGAAGAGTGTTTTGGAAATTAGACATGACTCCGGTGCGTTTAATAGAAAAAAGAAAGTACACGACATGTACTCTACATTTCCATAATCTGCTTTAAGCGGCCTCTAATTCACTCCCACATGACCGTGTGTGTGGCTACTACACAACCAACACACGGCCTCCTGCAGTAAGGTAGTACATAGCATGTACTGATAAAATACATGGTGTGTACTTAGAAAATATCCAGAATTTTTACTTTTTTTCAAAAACTACTAGAAAAGGAAAACATACCTGAAAAAAAGATCAAGGTTCTTACACACACTCACATATATATTATAAAATTATAATTTATATGAGAGTAATTTTAAAAAATAAATAAAAAATAAGAGGGGGATAAAAACCCCTCTAATCAAAAGTATTAGCGGTGGTTCATGAACTCCATCACATTTATTGAATTAGTGGGGGAAAACCCCCCCTCCAAATGTATAAATTATAGGTGGTTCACAACCCCCTCTAATCTATTAAATTAAAAGGGTTCTAAAAACCCCTCTAATCTAAGGTATTAATGACAGTTCATGAACCCCCTCTAATTTTAGTGATTAAAGGTGGTTTTAAACCCCCACTATTTCATTTTAAAAATTATTTACATGTTATATATATATCCTCTAATATATATATCAAAAAATAATATATATATATATAGTGCTTCTAAAATCCAACCAAACATATAGAGCCACTATTTTTTAAATTTGTAGTGGATTTGACACTACTACCTCTAAAATCCAACAAAATATTACAAAGAAAAATGCTAAAAACATTGTTGGGGAGGTGAAAACTCTCTAAATTATATGATTAGAAGTTTTTGGGAATAACCCCCTCTAAAATGAATTTAGAGGGTGTTGTTAATAACCCCTTAAAAAAACTACCGTTAATCTACGATTTTTTTTTAGTGTGTGGGATATTATAAGCATAAGACCCACCAGTAAAAAATCCACATTTATATGTATCATTGGATGTTTTTAACTATGAATGTGTTTATTGATCCTTATACTGGAATATTTTTTATTAATGAGTACTAAGAGTCACATACTTTGATACATGGACAAAAAATGTGATGATAGATGTTCACCTTGAGGTAGGATACATTGAGTGTGTCATTAGTAATATTGCATTAATGAATAATGTGAGAAATTATTTATCCATTATTTTTTTTAACAAAATTTGATATCTCATGTCCTTTGATGGAAATTATATATCCTAAATAAATGAATTTCTATTGTATTATATAGACAAGTTTAAATTCCAAGAAATCAATGAAAGAGACATTGAGCACATGGGTTGATGGAACTAGCATGAAACCTAATTTATTTGAGATATCTTGATAAAGGGATTATATTACACAGTAAGAACTTGTATGAGGTATTATGTCATTGTGTAATTAACTTCATTCTATATGGGAACCTTTGCGTGTTTCTAGATGCTAACCATGGACTTTAGGCATATTTTCATAATGCCACTGAGAAATAGGCCTAAAGGGTCATGAACTAAGTGTATCTAGAATATCAGTTAAAGAATATATTATTATTTATTAGTTAAAAAGATGAATAAATATTATTCCCACATGTGGTTTAATAATTATTCATTTTTTCTTGATGGCATATATTCTGCCACCATTTATTCGAGAGAATATAATGTGAGTGAAATATTTAATAAATATTTATTTTGTATTTAGTGAATAAAATATTTATTTATATATTTTAAAATAAAGAAGTGATATTTATTTAATAAATAAATATTCATTTTCTAAGGACTAATAAATATTGTGGACGAATGGTGGACCGAGATTAATGGTCTGGTGAAAAATAATAAATAATAAATAATATTTATTTATATAAAATTTAATTTAATTAAAAAGTTAAGAGCATGTTGAGAAATAATAATATTATTATTATCATTTATTATGGGGATCTATAGGGATTAAATAAATAATAATGGGCACTTGTGAAATTATTTTTCTTTTATCTCTAGTGATATATTAACCTAATTATATTATTTTCATATAGATCCAATTCATTAGTTTGGTTGTGAAAAAAAATTAGAGAATACTCTCAAGCCCTTGAGAGATCCATTCTCTAAGAAATCACCCAATAATAGAGAGAGATGCTGCTCCACTACCCACTCTTAAGTCATGAGAGACCAAGGAGAAGTCATTTAAAGCAATTCTCATAGTGATCAAAGGTGGATAGTGAAAGTGATAGGATATAACCCACTAGCATCTAGAGATTCCTATGATAATGTTCGGAGATTTGTGGAACATGTGTGGATCACCACTAGAGGGAATCTTCTATTGATTCATATAATGCAGGGATGAGGAAATAAATATTTTTTGACATATCCATCAATAAATAAATAATTCCATCAAGGTTTTTCTTTAATTAATTAAATTAGTTATAAATAATATGTGATCATCCTCACTCTTATTTCAATGTAATTTCTATTTTCTATTTTCTTTTATTCAACTCCATTGATCACAACATTCATTATCGTGTATATCTCAGATTGATCATCGATGATGGAAAAAAGAAAAGTTGGGAACGAACCATCATACATTTCTAGTACATCTGGAACCTACAAATAGTATCAGATCATTCACATAATTATTTATAATTAGTTAAATATTGTTGATTGATTTTAAAATTTTCTATTTAGATTTAAATTGATGATTAAGAAATTATTTTAATCTCAATTTCTTGATCTTCTTATTCCTATTTCATTTCTTGAAGATCTAATCAATATGATTATTTTTATAAATGAAATAAAATTGAAGAATTCATATGAGGGTTCCAACGGTTCTAGCTTGACAACATGGGATTGCATTCTGTGTAACCAGAGTTATACACCATGTAATAATGTTCAATGAATCAGGAATTAAATTTAAAATTAATTATAACCCTATGCATAGATGACACATGGTGTATTTTTTTCTTACACCACGTGTTGACTAGATCCGGGTGGAGAATAGTCATCTAAAGTAAATACAGTGTATCCCATATACACAACATGTATTCCATTTGATTAACTTATGGGTTGTGTATTACCATAAATGGACTACCTGACTTGTGACCATGCAACTTAGAGACCACACACCATGTGGTAACTTATAAATTCCTTGTAATCCAATTTTTTGAGGCACGATTTACACATCGAGTCCCTATGTGCGTGCCTCATAATCATGGAGAGAGATGTGCACACTGCGTAGCCTACCTGTATATTCCATGAACTTATTCATAAAAATGCAGATTTAAATTTTACTTATTATACTATGTAAACATTATCAAGATGTTCTTGTGTGGGTTCATTAAGTTGATAATACATTCCATGTGATGGGTTTTAATATATATATATATATATAATTAGTATTTGTATAATGTTTTGATCTACATATTATATATGAATCATAATATGGTTGTTGATCTATATGCATAAAGCCTGACACATTACAAAAAAATAATGTAATTCTTTTAATCATTATGTTTATACTACACATCATTAAGGTAAATGATATGTTGTGTATGATATATGTCACAAAGAAAAAACTGTTTATGAGTATAATACATTTTGGGTATAACAAGATGGGTATTCACTATATTTCAACCAAGGTAAATTTATGTACATAGTTAATTTTATATAAATTTATTGAAAATTATGATGGATGCGTATCTCAAGGAAATTTAGAGGAGAATTAAAATAAAATAATTGATTAAATAATTAATGGAATTGAGAATTATTTATCTTAAATAAGAATGGTTTATTTTTTTTAAAAGTTTGGGGATGAAGCCTCGATTTATTATTAAAGAAAAGACCGCTTTAGACTGGGTGGATGGAGACCCATTACATAGCCCAAAGGCCCAAGGCCATGTGGCTGGAATACAAGGCTTGAAATCCCATTTTTTAGCCCAAAGGACCCCTCGGGGAACAGTACTGCTACAGTACCTACACTGCTACAGTACCTGATATAGTTTAACTGCCGCTACAGTGCCTGCTACAGTCCCTCCACCGCTATAGTGTCGATGCTGCTATAGTTCCACCACTACTACAGTGCTGCTACATTTCCCTACTATAGTACTGCTACAATACCAGAAATTCACCCCTGCCCTTATTTGATCCTGGGTCTTTTGGATGCCAAGAAGGAGTCTGTACCACTAGGGTAAAAGCTCGTTGGCATAAGAATGATTAGTAATTTAGTACTAGTTTTATTAAATGTGTAATTAGTTGCATGCATGTGGATGATTATGCGATTATACCAGACCTTTTTATGTGATTTGATTGATTTAATTTATTATTAAATTAAATTGATGGCATACATACCTTCTCTCCACTTATTGTGTAAGGGCATGTGTGCCAGTGGTTTCATTTATGTAATATTTTTGTTTATCTAACCTATTTTTGAGTAAAATAATATGTAATGGATGGAGCTCCCAATCTAGTGGAGGCAGTTCATGTTTTGAGTTGAGGAAAACCCAATCCAAGAGAGATACATAGGTGCACAAGTGGAAAGTAGTAACATGAACATCAATTTGTTAAAGGTGTTTCCCCTAGGTCAAAGGTTTATTTATCTACCACTAGATAAGCTAAACATTAGTAAAATCTCATGATTTTACCACTTAATTATTTTATTTATGTCAAGTTTCATGGTTATTTTATTGTGGGAGTTTTTTCATGATCACATAAATTAATAAAATTAACAAGTATGCAATATAGTACTAAAGTAAATTTTCTTATGTGTAAATATTATCTAATACATGGTTAATGACTTATGTAAATCCACTTAATATTAACACGAATTTGATAAATACAATAATTATAAATTTACACCTAAGGGGATAAAATCCCTCAATTATATATATGAACTCAGTATATCATTCTACTTCTTCAGCTAAAATCAAATCATAGTTCAAAGTTCATGACCAACCAAATTTAGGGTTCTTTCAATTATTTGGTAATTATAATGCAATGTTTTTGGTTGAATTAACTAAGCTCACATCAAGGGTTGACTACCAAATAAGGACATTGTGTAACTGAGGGGAAAGGGTTAAGGAAATCTTGTTTTACAATTTCAGAATTGGGTAGACCAATAAATAGATCAATGAACTGTGAGTTAATACATTTGGAATTTGGATTGACTACCTAAAACCATTCATGTTTCTTGACCATCCAATGTTGGGGTAATGAGAAGGGTAATATGAATCCTTTCTTCTTGAATGTGTAAGAAACAAGATATTCTGTAACCAATGGTGAGGGATATTGAGTTTCAATAAAATAGAAGGACACTAATAAATATAATATTTATGTGTTTGTATAAAATTTTGATATAAATTACTAAAATATCTAATAATTTTTTTTTGAAAACAACAATAAAATGAAATCAAACATATCTTTGTGATCTATAATTGATAAGGACAAACTTTGCAAGGGAGTAAATTTCCAAGAGTGGAAAAGGATCCTATGTGTTATCCTTCATCATGAAAGGAAATTATATATGCTGTAACTTATTCTTTATGTGCATGGTAATGAGGCAAGTGATGAAGAGTTATTTCTCTATTGGAAACATTTGAATGATTCTATAGATGTTAAATTATTCATGCTATCATCCATGTCCAATGATATTTTGAAGAATCATGAGAACATGGATGCATATAACACGATGTCTTACCATTGGTGTATATATCAAGAGAAGGTGACACAAGATAGGTATGAGATCTACAATTCTTTTTTTACTACTATTCTTAGAGAGTTTTCACCATCTGGGTATCTTGTAGTCATGTTTATTCGATACATTGAACCCTCAAACATCTTAGGGATTGAATTTCTTGAGTAGTTTCATACAGATCTCATACTTTCATCACTACTGAATACTATCTCCTATCTTATTATTAATTACAATTTGGGAAATAAGGAGAAAAGTCTTTCGAAATATCTTACTTTGATTCACTAAGTGGATAAAGGCATGGGGTGTGATAAAGATGATACCCTTATGGTGAATAATAAAATGAAGAACAAGGAAAAGGGGTCTAAGAATCATAACTAGTATAAATATCCTAAGAACCATCCTTACAATTATAGGAAGATCCATATATAGAGAAAGGAAAATGAGGGTATATGTTTTTCATGTTGAAAGCTAGTACATTGGAAGAGGAATTGTTCTGAGAAGAAATGTGAAACTAATGGTGTATTCATTATCAAGTGTAATCTTTCAATATATACACATTAGGGATCAGATATAGCTTATTATTCTCTCACCAATATCCAAATGCATAAACCTAGTAGATTTTGAAATATTTATAGAGGAGAGGTCGATATGAATGTTGAGAATGGTTTGAGGCTTGATACTCTAGACGTTAGTGACTACCACATTTCATTTCCAAAAAAATGATTTTGGTGTTAAAATATTTCCATTCTGTACCTAAAATTACTGAAGATATAATTTATGTATCATACCTTGATGCAGATGGATTTATTTTCATTTTTGGAAATAAAATTTGTTTCTTTTATAAAGACAAAATATATTGTGGTATTTCACATTTAAATAATGTTCTTTATGTGTTAAATTATAAAAAACATGTATTATAAATTGATAATTAATAATGCTCTCATGACTCATATAACAGCAAGATTTGGAATCACTGTCTTGGTCATGTAAAAGAGAATCATTTTGAAAATATTTTTCAAGATGGTTATTTAGAATCTTATAAGAGAAAACCACTCAAATGATTTCATTATTGTTTGAAAGGAAAAATGGCTAAACAACTATTTGGTGGATAGGGTGACAGTGCCACATAGAATCTAGGAGTTGTACACACTAATGTGTGTGGACAATTTCTAGTTGAAGCTAGTGTTGGGGATATGAATTATAATCTATGGCGTATACATTAAACCAAGTTACAAATAAAGTTGAAAATATAATTCCATTCGATTTATGGTGTGGAAAGAAACCTATTTTGTCAATTAATCATGTAATGGTTTGAAAGGAGTTTGTTAAGGCCATATCAAGAAACAAAATAGAACCATATGAGACAATGAATATCTTTATTGTATATCCCAATGAACCAAATAGATACAATCTATACAACCCCTCAGATAAGAAATAGATTTTCTCTAGAAAATTTTTCTTTCTTGAGAGGAATAACATCCTAAAAAGTATAGTGGAAGAAATATTGACATCAATGATGTAGATACTCAAGATAAAAAAGAGTTAGATATGGTAAATATTCCACAGGTCCCCATGGAAGAAGTAGTTCCTAAAACACAAGTACTGTATAGGAGCACAAGAGAGGTAAGATAACCAGTGAGATATTGTTTTCTAGTCACTGAAGATGATGAATCATTATTGGTTGAAAATGATGAACCTCTATCCTAAAAAGAGTCTTCATAGTGATAAAAAGATACATAATGGCAAGAATCCATGAATTATGAAATGGATTCTATGTATTAGAACAAATTATGAGTTATATTTGATGCACTAGTAGATGTAAATCACATTGGATGAAAATGGGTATGATAGAGTGAAATGGATATGGAAGGTAAATTAAATACCTATAAAGAAAGTATAGTGGAAAAAGGGTTTAAACAAAATCAATGAATTGACTATTATGTAACATTTTCCCCAATTTTCATGTTTAAATCCATAAAAATTATACTTGATAAAATATATTACCATGACTATGAAATTTTACAGGTTGATGTCACAACTGGATTCTTTAATGGAAACCATTAGGAAAATATCTATATGATACAACCAGAAGGGTCTACAACTATAAGTGTTGTAGATATCCATTTATGGTTTTAATCAAGCATCCAAGTCATGGAATATTATATTTGATAAATCTATAAATGAATTTGGTTTCATTAACAATGAATGTGATCCATATTTATACAAGAGGTTTTGTGGAAATACGATCATTATCCCAGTAGTATATGTTGATGAGATATTACTTATTAAAAATGACATACCAGTCTTACAATCTGTTAAGGACTAGTTAAATAAGTGTTTCTTCATGAAGAATGTAGGTGAAGAAGACTATATTCTAAGGATCAATATCATTGGTGATAGATAAAAGATGTTTCTTAAACTAAGAAAAAGTATATAAATATAAATGATACTATAGAGATTTAGTATGGAATAATCCAAGAGTGGATTGGTTCTAGTGTCACATGGTTTACATATTTCTAAGAAAATGTTTCCTCAGACATAATTGGAGAAATAGTGAATGAGGAAGTTCATATATGATTCAATGATAGTATAAATTGTGTATGTTATGTTATGTACTAGAATTTATGTTGCCTATGCATTGTGAAATGTAGACAGTTATTTAGAAGATCCAAAAGAACAATATTGGTCTTCTATTAAGGCTATCCGTAAGAATATGATAATAAATAAGGATATATTCCTAATGTATGGAGTTCATGAGAAACTGGTCATCAAGGGTTATACTGATGCTAGTTTTTAGATAGATCACAATGATCTAAAGTCAGAATCATGATAAGTTTTTTTTCTCAGTGGAGGAGTTTTGAGTTGGTAGAGTTCAAAGAATAAATTTTTTTCTTATGCTACATCGGATTCTGACATTATAGAAGCTTTTGATGCAGACAATGAATCAATTTGGATGAGTAACATTTCCGATGGTCTTGATGGGGTTCTTAGTAGTAAAGACCCTAGAACAGTGTACTATGATTATATTGGAAGGATGAATCTTAAAAAGGAGACAAGGTCAAACTAATGACCAGAGAATATACTCTCGACGTATCACATATTTATGGATTTTTATCGTAGGGGTAAAGTGTCAGTAAGAAAAGTTCCATAAAAGGAAACATTGCTGACCTTTTGACTAAAGGACTATCTCAGTAGAATCAAGAGTACCATGTGATGTTTAGTGCACTGAAGGTTTTTAGCAGTTGGTTCTAGTGAATGGGGGAGTATTTTGGAGTTTGTGAACTAGAAAAAACTTATGTGTACTTCATGATAAAATGAATTCATAGTTTTGAAAATAAATAAACTTCTTATAACTTCATGATTTTTCTTTTGTATAATATAGTCTGGGATAATGTCCCAATAATACTTGTCATAATAAAAAGGTAATAGAAATTCCATACTATTATGAGAACCTATAAGTGTTATGACACTATTCTTAAATATATGCTCTATAGATGAGTGATGTCATTTGGGAGACACAAATGATACAAACTATCAAGGGTGGAGACACATAGGAATTTGAGGCACCTTCTCATGGTATAAACCCTTGGTAATATCCTGTGTAGGATATTTTAAGAAAAAGACCCGCCAGTAGGAAATCCTTATTTATATGTGTCATTGGATGTTCCTATCTTCAGAAATATGTATTGATTATTAGAAATTAATATTTTTATTAATGATTATTATGAGTCTCATAATTTTATGTATTTATGAAAAACATGATGAAATATGTTTGTGGTGAGGTAGGATACGTTGGGTGCATCATGATTAATATTTCATTAATGAATAATTTGAGAAATTATTTTCCCCTCCAGTTCATTAAAGGAAATTTATATCTTATTCTATTTGGTGGAAATGATATAGCCTAAATAAATCCATTTCCATGGTGTTTTATAGCCAAGTTAAAATTCCATGAAATCAAAGAAAAATACATTAAGCACATAGGTTGATGGCACGAGCATGCAACCGACTTGATTTTAGATTTTGTGATAAATGTGTTATATCACACAGTAAGCATTAAGATAAGGAACTATGTCATTGTGGCAATAATTTACATTTCCATGGGTTCCTTAGTGTGATGTTAGATGCTAACATTGGACTTTAGGATACTTCGCCTAATTCCTCTAATAATTAGGCCTAGAGGCTCACACACTAAGTGTATCCAGAATCTCAGTAAAATAATATATTAATATTTATAAGTTAATAAGTTGAATAAATATTATTACCACATTATTTTTAATAATTATTCATGTTTAATTGATCACATATATTCTGTCACTAGTTATTTTATAGAATATAATGTGAGTTCAAAAATTTAATAAATATTTAATTTATATTAAGTGAATATAATATTTATTTATTTGTTGGTGAATAATTTAGCGATATTTATTTAATAAATAAATATTCATTGTTTAAGGCCCGATAAATATTATAGAGGAATGGAGGACCATGTTTAATTATATGTTGATAAACAATAAATATTTAATATTATTTGATTAAATAATATTTAATTTAATTCAAAAGGTAACATAATGTAGAGAAATAATAATAATATTATTATTATTTGACCTGGGGCTCTGTAGGGATAAAATAAATAATAAAGGGCACTTGTGAAATTGTTTTTATCTAAACCCTAGTGTTATATATATATATATATATCCAATTATATTATTTTATTAGTTAGAAAATCCATTTGTTTGGTTGTGAAAAACAAATTTGGAGACTCCTCTAAATCCATATAGAGATATATTATCCATGAATGCTCCCAAGAATGGAGAGGGATCTTCCTCCAACTCCCACTATTATGTTAAGAGAAATCAAGGAGAACACTTTGGAAGTGGTTCTCACATCGATCAAATGAGGAAGACACAACTGATAGGATCTATCATTCTAGAATCCGTAGATTCCTATGGTGACATTCATATATTTTTGGAACACATGTGGATCAACACTAGATGGAATATACTCTTGATTCTTAAAACGAATTGATGGAGAAACACAGATCTAATGACAGATTTATCATTCAAGATATAATTCCAACAATGTAATTATTTAGTTAATTAAATTAATTATAAAAAATATGTGATGATCCTCCCTATAGTTTCCGTAAAATTTCTGTTGGCTATTTTCTTTGATTCAATTCAATTGATCATGATTTTTATTTTTGTGTGGATTTTAGATTCATCATCAATCATAGAAAAAAGAAATGTTGGTCATGACCCATCACACACTGTCGTTGTTCCAGGATCCTATATTCTATTGGTTATAACTAATAAGATATAGGTGAAATATGATTGGTCCTTATTAAGTGATCAATCATAAAATCTAGTTCTCTTTTGGTTGGAAACCTTAATAAATTATATAGAAAAACATCAAGAAACCGATTAGTAGTTGTTTGAAAACTGAAATTTTCAATCTCATCTATAGATTATAAGGTATATGCTGCCAAATGGTATGAGATAGTTCCAACTATTGGTGCAAACAATCCTACTCAACATTACATTACATTTCAATTTCCTTTAAAGAGATTATCAATGAAATAATGAGTTATAAAACTAATCCATCAGGTAAAACAATCAAGGTGAAATTTGAACATTTTCAACCAATACATACCCCAGATTGAGTCATAGGAATACATCTCAAGCATAGAGAAGTCCTAAATAAATTTTACCCCATCGATAGTTATTGAAAATTCTTTTCACAAAAGTCTTAAAATTATTTTCTTCCAAGTGGAGTTTGATGTTTTAAAATATAGGGAATCATCTCAAAATGTAAGCCCAAAAGATCAACAACATGAGAATAAATAAATTAATATGACACACGCAAATCAAACAAATCATGGATAAGGGTAAAATTCAAAATAATTGTACCTCTCTCCATTGAAGGTATCGATTGATCATCCATGATCACTTGATCAGCTCCACATTATTGGTTAATTTCTACACTTTTATCTTCCTCACCCTATTGATATTTCCCTAGTAGAGGAGTGATGGTATTACAAGAATCATTATGTATTGCTCGGGTTTGCTAACAAGATTTATTATTCTACACTTGTACCGTAAAATAATAAAGTTCCTAAGAAACATGATATGTTTCCCTATAACCCATCCTTAGATTGCTTCAAAAATAATGTTGATGATGTCCTATATTATTGAAATTATGAAATGATATAGTTGTTTTTGTAAAATCTCACATTATGTGATTGAGAAAACCACATTGAAAAAAATTGGATGTACTCTTTGGTTTAGTAGGAAGATTTAATGATCTCACCATCTGATTCTGAGTCATACCACCACCTTGTAAATAGGTGTCCCTCATATTCTTATTCCCAACAATATAGTTACCAATACATTCCATATATATAAAGATGCTTCCTCTAAACATATTTCTTCAGATATTTGTTTCTTCAACTATTTATTTATTTATAATATCTATATAATCTGATATAAAAATCACAAAAATCATAGAGAGAATATCCATCCATAACCCTAATTCAAAAATGAATTCAACAAGTATGTACCGATAGCAACTTTGGGTTTAAAGAGGACTAAATTCAAATGTTTTTATGCATAATATTTCATTGTGTTGTTTTCTTTATTCAAACCGAATAATTATGTTGTTCTTACAATACATAATGTATGAGGATGGATTTTTTAAAAAAATTCTTCAAAATATTCACATGTCATGATGTGGTCAAATTTTGCATGAACTGGTAAATCCCACCACTATTGTGAAATATCTTCTGGCATGTACATTTCTATCTTTGTATTCAACTCAGATGGTGTGCCGAGAAAATCAATGAATGGATCTATCCTATTTATCCACACTTCCAAATTTTCTTGTTTTGAATCACCATGAAATATGGTTGGACACTTCTTTTGGAAATAAATAAATTGGTCCACTTTCCTTGTTTCATTGATTATATTCCCTCTATCCTTGACCGCAAATTATTGAAAAATACACTGATCCAACTGTTGGTTCACCTGTGGCCCATGTGAAGCCACATTCTCCATATCCTCTTCTATTTACTTTATCTCATGCCTACCCAATTCCATTCACTATTACCAAAATAAAACTCCATTTTGTATCACTCACTAGAAACTGAATGCTTAAAATGTTCAAATATAAAACATCACACATATCATAATAAGGGTTTCCAAAATTCAATAATTTCCACTTTCAATCAGATTTTGAAAATTCTATCATACTTTTGGAAATAAAAACATTCTCAACTATTTTTAAATTTAAACACTGTTTCACCAAATGAAAATTATTACACAAAATTTATCTACTACTCTTAGTGGGAAGTCATTTATATCAACTAATTTCATGATCTTCTCATCGAATAATCCAATGTAAATGAGGTGAAAACTTCTAGAACTATCTCAAAAGACTCATGTATCCAAATCCCTTGTAACATTAATTTTATCATAAAGAGGTTAAATACACATTTTTATGCATTAAATTTATAGTTCCTAATCAATAGAGAAACCACCTAACACTCCAACATAGGTGAAAATGAAAAAAACACAAAAAACTAACAAACCGGATTAAATCTTCAATATTAAAAATTAGATATCATTCCCTTCAATAAAAACAATCATATACCATCAAGATTAACATAAAAAAACATGTTTCTAAAACAAAAAAATTAGATCCATGGTTATAAAATTGGAAAGGATAACATTTCTATGGAAAAAGATGAATAATGAGTAATTAAAAATGAATCTATGTCTCCAATGAACTTGGATTCTCCTAAGAATCTCTCCCGTAGAATTATGTGATTGGTTTACCATGTGAGAATCAATTTCTCTAGCACCTTCCCTCTATTTTTCATCATCTCCTACTAGATTTCTCGGTGGGGATTTTATATAAGCATAGATGTAACCACCTTCTGAAATATCTGGTCATTTTTGTAAATTGTGGGGATTCATCATTTGCGGGAATAAAAAAGGATTTCTCTTGCCCGAAAATGTATTTTTTTTGTTTATGGTGGTCTAAAAAAGGATTCTTGGGACCACAAATGATTTTTCATTTGTGGTACCAAAAAAATGTCATGGGACCACAAAGAATTCATTTTTCATGTTGCTATATAGATTAGTGGACTACATAGCTCACTACTAAGCATAAAAATCCCCTCACATAGTGAGAATGCTACGCAGAACTGATCCCACCTTTGCGACTTCTAACCCTTAAATAATTTTGAATGCCTTTTTTGGGTTGTTTTTACACTTACCAAATTCTTGAAATTATTCTCAGATTCCATGATGAGTTTTCAGGACCCAATATGGTTTTATGTGTTTTAAGTTTTTTAGGAGTTTTTTATCTTTTTTTAAGGGATTGAATGGTTCTTGTAGTTTTTAATGGTTTTTAGGTTTTTTTGGGGATTTAGGGTTTTTTATAGTTTTATGGGGTTTATGGTATTTATGTTTTTACTGTTATTTTATGTTTTAAAGATTTATGGGTTTCATTATTATTCTATATTTTTAGGTATTTTAAAAGTTTTTAAGTTTTTATGGTTTTATTAGGGGTTTTTAGATTTTTATGGATTATATTTTTTTAGTGATTATGGGTATTTTTACAATTTTTATAGTTTTAGGGTTATTAGTGGTTTTTATGGTTTTTAGGATTTTATGGTTTTCTTGGGTTTTTTGGGTTTTTTTATCTTCATAGGGGTCTAAAGGTTTTTATATATTTTTTAAATTTATTATGGGTTTAAGTGGTTTTTAGTGTTTTTAGTGGTGTTTTGGGTTTTTATGCGATTCTAAATTTTTTTGATGTTTTTATTGTATTTAGGGGTTTTTAGTGTTTTTAGGGTCTTCTAGCATTTTTAGAATTTTTACGGTTTTTAGGGGTTTTATGTGTTTTTAGGGTATCACGTTTTTCTTAAAGTTTTCAAGGTTTTTTTGCATTTGTTTACATTTTTAGGGATTTGTAGGGATTTTAGGGTTTTTTAGGGTTTTATGTTTTTTATTTTTTCTAGCGTTATTAGATTTTTTAGGATATTTATGTTTTTTTAGGTTTTTATGGTTTTCTTAGGGGGTTTTTAGGGTTTTTTGATTTTTTATGTTTTTAAGATCTTTATGATTTTAATGTTTTTTAGTGATTTTTTAGGATTTATTTGGTTTTTTGGGTTAATAGAGATTTTATGGGGGGGGGGGTTATTGGTTTTTAGGGTTTTAAGGTTTTCTCAGGGTTTTTCTGTTTTTTTGGGGGTTTTATGTTTTTAGGGATTTTTAGTAATTTTTCTAGTATTTTTATGGGGTTTTAGGTTTTTTTTGTTTTAAGGGGGTTTTTAGATTTTATGGTTTCTATGATTTTTTTGTGGTTCCTGGGTTTTTTTAAGTTTTTAGTGGTATAAGGATTTTTGGGTTTTTAACTTTATTATAGGTTTAAAATAATTTTTAGTTCATTTAATGATTTTAGGGGTTTTATGGTGTTTACGGTTTTAGGGTTTTTATGGTATTTATGGTTTCTAGGTTTTTTAAGGGGTTTTAGCATTTTTTGGTTTGTAGGGGTTTTAAGTGTTTTTTTCATTTTAAGGGATTGTTTGGGGTTTTCTGGTTTTTTTGGATTTTATATGCTTTTACAGATTTTAAGGGGTTTTTAGGAGTTTTATGGCTTTAGGGTTTTAAGGGATTTTGATTATTTTTAGGATTTTTTTGGGGTTTTGTGGTTTTATGATTTTTTAGAATTTTTATGGTATTAATGGTTTTTAGATATTTTTGCAACATTTTTATGGGTTAAAAGTGGTTTTAGAGTTTTTAGTGGTTTTAGGGTTTTATGGGGTTTCAGGGCTTTTAAGGTTTTTCGGGGTTTTATGATTTTTAAGGTTCTTATTATTATTTTAGGTTTTTTTAGTGATTTTTTGTTTTTTTGTTTTGTTATGTTTTTTAGTTTTCAAGGTTTTCTTAGGTGTTTTCATTGCGTTTAGGATTTTTTTACATTTTTATGGATTTATAGTGATTTATAATGATTTTTATGGTTTTTGGGGTTTTTAGGGATATTGAGGGTTTTAAAGGGTTTTGGGGTTTTTCCTAGTTTTTATGGTTTTTTTTAGTTTTTATGGTTTTAAATGATTTTAGTGTTTTATAAAATTTTAGGGGTTTGAAGGGTTTTAGAGTTTTTTGTTTGGTTATAGTGTTTTTATGTGGGTTTTAAGGATTTTAGGGTTTTTAAGGGGTTTAGCGGTTTTAGGTTTTTTAGGGGTTTTAAGTATTGTTAGGTTTTTAAGGGTTTTATATGGTTTTTAGGGAATTTAGGGTTTTTTAAAGTATATATATTTTTTTGTTTCCTTAAGACTTTCATGGTTTTTGGGGCTTTTAGATATTTTTAGTGTATTTATGGTTTTTTTGTGTTTTTATGGGTTTTTTATTTTTAGGGGTTTTAAGGTTTTCTAGTGTTGTTAAGGTTTTTAGGGGTTTAAAGGGAATTATAGTTTTTAGTATTTTTAGGGGGTTTAGGGGGAATTTAATGTTTTTGGTGTTTTAAAGGTTTTAAATATTTTTTGGGTTTTTAGGGTTTTTAGGATCTTCTAGGTCTGATAGGGGATTTATGTGTTTATAGGTTTCTATGGTTTTTTTAAGATTTCTTGGGTTTTATTGGGTTTTAGTATTTTTATGGGTTTTTGAGGTTGTTAGAAATTTTTAGGGTTTTAGTGTTTTTAGAGGATTTAGTGTTTTTAGGGGCCATTCAGGTTTTAGGGTTTTTCAGAGTTTTTTAGGATTTTCATGATTTTTAGAGTTTTTTATTCTTTTTAGGGATCAAAGGGGTTTTGTATATTTTAGGGGGTTTTTAGGGTTTTATGTGTCTTATTATTTTTAGGGTTTTTTTATTGTTTTTTGCAGTTTTAGGGTGTTATTGTTTTTAGGGATTTTAGCGATTTTAGGTTTTTGGGGTTTTAAATGTGTTTAGGTTTTTAAGGTTTTCTTAGGGGTTTTAGGGATTTTTATCTTTTATGTGATTTTTTTTATCTTTTTTAGGATTTTTAGGATTTTTAGTATTTTTATGGTTTTAGTGGTTTTATGGTATTTTCATAATTTTTATGGTTTTTAGGGGTTTTTTCGGTTTTTATGATTTTTTTTGATTTTTTAGGGTTTTATGGTTTTTTAATTTTTTAACGTTTTTTGTGGTTGAAACTGTTTTATTGTTTTAGTGGTTTTATTGATTTTATGCTTTTTTATGGGTTTATGGTTTTAAAGGATATTATTGGTTTTTAAGATTTTATGGGTTTTTAGCATTTTTAATATTTTTAGGGGTTTAAGTGGTATTATTTTTTTCTTATAATCTTTCAGGATTGTTATGATTTTTTATATTTTTCAAGATTTTTATGGATTTTGTTGTATTCTAATGGTTTTTATGGGTTTATAGGGACTTATAAGCGTTTTATGGTTTTAGGGGTTTTTTTGATTTTCTGTGTTTTTATGGTTTTTTGAGTATTTTGGGGGTTTTAAGAGTTTTTAGAGTTTTATAATTTTTTTGGTGTTAAATGGGTTTTTAGTGTTTTAGTATATTTTTAGGGGTTTTATGGTGTTTATGGGTTTTTAAGGAATTTAGTGGTTTTTATGGTTTTTTGGATTTTAATGGTTTTTAGGGGTTTTAGCATTTTTAAAGTTCTTTAGTTGTTCTTTTTTCCTTTGAGGATTTTACGGTCTTTTATGGGTTTTCACTGTTTTAATGTTTTTTAGGATTTTTAGGGTTTTAGGGTTTTTAGGGATTTTTAGGGTTTTGGGGTTTTTTAGGGTTTTTAGGGTTTTTATTTTTTTGGGGTTTTTTGGTTTTTTCTAGTTTATAGGGTTTACATGTTTTTTTATTTTTAATGTTTTTTGGTTTTAAATAATTTTATTATTTTTAGTGGGTTTGAGGGGTTTTGTGGGTTTTTAGGGTGTTTATGTTTTTAGGGGTTTTATTGTTTTTTAGGGTTTTAGTTTTTTAGTGTTTTTAGCAATTTTAGGATTTGTAGTTGTTTTAATATTTTTAGGTTTTTAGGGTTTTTAATGTTTTATTTTATTTAAATTGTTTTCAGAGTTTTTAGTGGTTTTGGGTTTTTATGGGTTTTTATGGTTTCTAGGGGCTTTAGGTTTTTAGGGTTTTTAATATTTTTTAGCTTTTTATGGGTCTTAGGGTTTATAAGTTTTTTTGGGATTTTAATGTTTTATGAGTTTTTAGGTTTTGATGGCTTTTTTTTTCAATTTTATTACTTTTAGGGTTTTTATGGATTTTGATGGGTTTTTTTAGTGATTTTAGGGTTTGTAGGGTATTTAATATTTTTAATAATTTTAGTGGTTTTATGTTTTTTATTTTTTTAATTCTTTCTTTGGGGTTTTCATAGTTTTTAAAGGTTTTATGTTTTTATCAATTTTTATGGGGTTTTGGGTTTTTTTTGGGATTTTGAGTGTTTTGAGGGTTTTTTTTGGGTTTTTTTGGTTTTTTTGGGATTCATTGAGGTTTTTAGTATTTTAATGGGTTTTTGAGTTTTTTAATATTTTAATTGGTTTTTAGTTTTTTTGGGGGGTTTTATGGATTTATTTATTTCAAGGGTTTTTAGGGGGTTTTATGGTTTATAGTGTTTTTAGCTGTTTTAGGGGTTTAATGGGGTTTTATGGTTTTTAGTCTGAATTAGGATTTTTATGGTTTTAAAGTGTTTTTAGGTTGTTTTGTTTTTATTATAGTTTTGTAGAGTTTTTATGTTTTTAAAGATTCTTAGAAATTTATTAGGATTTTTTTGGATTTTTTTGGGTTTCTAGATTTGGAAGGGTTTTATGTTTTTTTTGTGTTTTTAGGGTTTTTATTTTTTAGGGTTCTTAAAGTTATTATAGTTTTTAATGTTTTTAGGGGCTAAATTTTTTTTAGAGTTCAGAGTGGTTTTATGGGGTTTTAGGTTTTTTAAGGTTTTTTGGGGTTTTTATGGTTTTTATGGATTTTATTTTTTGGGGGGATTTTATTGTTTTTTGGGTTTTTAGGAGTTTTAAGTGTTTTTAGGTTTTTTATATTTTCTTAAGGGTTTTTAGGTTTTTTGTATTTTTTGGGTTTTTTATGTTTTTAGGTATTTTTTAGGATTTTTAGCATTTATTTGGGTTTTTTAATTTTGAAGGTGTTTAGGGTTTTTTATTGTTTTTAGGGGTTTCTCTGTTTTTTTAGTTTTTTTAGTTTTTTAGTTATTTATGTTTTTTATGTTTTTAATTTTTTAAGGGGCTTTAGAGTTTTAGTGTTTTTTACATTTGTAGGTATTTTTATGATTTTTTAGGATTTTTATGATTTTTTAAGGTTTTATGGATTTTTACGGTTACTATGGGTTTTTCGCATTTTTAGGGTTTTTTGAGTTTTTATGGGTTTTTGGGTTGTTTTGATTTTTTTGAGTTTTTAGGGGTTTTAATGTTTTTTAAGTGGTTTTTAATGTTTTTAGTGGTTTATTAGTTTTCTATATTCTTAGTTGGCTTTTATGGCCATTATTGGGTTTGAAGGTTATTATGGTTTCTAGATTTTTTTTGTGATTTTTGTTTTTTAAGGGGTTTTAACTATTTTAGGTGTTTATGGTTTTATTATGGATTTTCAGGGTTTTTAGGATGTTTTAAGTCTTTATGGATTTTAGGGATTTTTATAATTTTTATGGGGTTTGAGGGGTTTTTAGGTATTTTTATGTGTTTTAGGGTTTTTAGGGTTTTAGGGATTTTTCGGGTCTTAGGGTTTTTGGAGTTTTTTTAATGACTTTATGGTTTTTCAGATTTTATAAAAAAAATTAGGGTTATAAAGTGTTTTAAATTTCTTTAGTGATATTTTGTGTTTTTAGTGGGTTTTATTAGTTGTTTATTTTTTTTGGGTTTTTATGGGTTTTAGGGGTTTTTTGGTTTTTAGAATTTTAGGGGTTTTAAGTGTTTTTAGGTTGTTACAGTTTTCTTAGGGGATTTCAGGGTTTTAAGTGGGTTTTACATTTTTAGTGATTATTAGCGATTTTAAAGACTATTATTGTTTTTTTGGATTTTGAAGGGTCTTAGTGGTTTCTACAATTTTTAGTATTGTTTGGGTTTTTTGGGTTTAATTTTTTTGTGGTTTTATATTTTTCTTATGTTTCTTCAATGATTTTATGTTTTTAAGTTTTTAGGGATTTATGGTATTTTTTTAGGATTTTTATGGGGTTTTAGTTTTTTACAGATTTTGATGGTTTGTTATTTTTTTGGGTTTGAGGGTTTTTTGAGTTTTTAGGGGTATTAAGGTTTTTCAGGTTTTAATACTTTTAGGGGTTTAAAGGGTGTTCATTTTTTAGTGGTTTTAGGGGTTTTATGGGGTTTTAGGGTT
The DNA here is from genome assembly GCA_963277665.1 of Viscum album. Classification (NCBI taxonomy): domain Eukaryota; kingdom Viridiplantae; phylum Streptophyta; class Magnoliopsida; order Santalales; family Viscaceae; genus Viscum; species Viscum album. The sequence continues at coordinate 485,251,416 of OY728157.1, forward strand.
TTTTTTATTGGTTTTAGGGTTTTTATGGATTTTAAAGTTTCTAGGGTTTTTTAGGTTTTTATTATTTTTTATATTTTTAGTTTTTATGTGTTTTTAGATTTTCAAGGTTTTCATAGGGTTCTTAGTTTATAGGGGTTTTTATTATTTTAGGGATTTTTTTGATATTTTTAGTATTTTGATGGGTTTTTAGGGTTTTTTAGTGATTTTGAGTGTTTCTAGAGCTTTTTATGGTTTTAGGGGTTTTACATTTTTTCATGTTTTTTAGTGGTTTTAAGTGTTTTTAAAATTTTAATGCTTTCTTAGGGATTTTTTAGTTTTTATGGGTTTTTACTTTTTTAGGGACATTTCAAGTTTTTTAGGATTTTTACATTTTTAGTATTTTTATGGGTTTTTAGGGTTTATTTGAATTTTTAGGTGTTTTAAGGTATTTTAGTGTTTTTTATATTTCTACAGGTTTGAATGGTTCTAAGCGTCTTTAGTGATTTTTAGGGTTTCAATGGGTTTTATAATTTTTATGGTTTCTATGAATTTTTATGGTTTTCTTGGGTTTTATGTTTTTTTAGGTTTTTTAGCATTTTTAGGTTTTTAGGGGTTTTGAGTGTTTTTAGGTTTTTATGGTTTTGTTAGGGGTTTTCAGGGTTTTAGTGTTTTCATATTTTATGGAATGTTTTATTTCTATGATTTTTTTTGTTTTTATGGTTTGTATGGTTTTTTGGGTTTGGATAGTTTTTTTGAGTGTATAGGGTTTTTTGATTTTTTTTGTATTTTTAACATTTTTAGGGGTTTATTTTGTTTTTAGAGTTTTTGGTGGATTTTTATTCTTTGTATGGTGTTTTAGTGTTTATAAAATTTTCATGGGTTTTAGGGTTTTCCGGGGTTTCATGGGTTTAAGGTTCTTTTAGGGGCATTAGAATTTTTAGGGTGTTATGGGTTTTAGTGTTTTTAGACTTTTTGGGTTTTCTGAGAGGTTTTCTATGTTTTTGGGGGTTTTATGTTTTGACATATTTTTAGGGTTTTTTCGGTTTTTTATTATTTTTAGGGTTTTTAGGGATTTTGTTGGTTTTTAGGGGCTTTAGTGTTTTTTAGAGATAATATCATATTTTCTATTATTCATTATATGTTATCTATCAGGATTCCCTTGCCATGATGGAAGCTCCCCCTGCCTCCCCCCTCCGCTCAGCATTGGAGGGAGGGGGAGGTCTGACTACGCCTCTTCTCGAGGATCATCCCCACTTCCCAACCTAACTTTTTTACCTATTTTTGTGCCCGATGGTTCTGGGAATATTTGAGGGTTCGCCTAGAATCTTTCATTCGACCTCATAATTCATAGATGATTTATGCCTTTTAGAAATGAATCTAGTTAGATAATTTTAGGTCCTAACAAACCTCAGTTGATACCTTTGACTAGTTCATCATTGATTCCTAGGGTTTGCAAGGATGTTGGATTATGGGTCTTCTTGACAAGCAGTGTTTTATGATACATTTTTCTTCATCAGATGACCTTAACTGAGCCCGGTCTAGTGATTCATGGATCAATAATGGCATCCACTACTTTCTCTTCTAGTGGGCATTGTAATTTCACATGAAATGGGATGTTACTTATACATATTTATGTGTACATTTCAATGAAATTCCACTTCCCTTTTAAAATCCATCAATTATTTGTCTTCTTGAAAACATGGTTAATAGGTTTCTATACTCAAATAGTATATTAAAATTCTTATGTTAACCAATTTACCCCCATATATGTATTAAATTGGATGTCTCCATGTCTTTATAGAAGTTCATTTGGATTGATGTTGGGGATGAATTTTGATGAAAACCAGCTTTGTTTTTGAATCCTGGACGAATTACTATTTTTCCTGTAAGAAATTTGGACATCATGTTTATAATTTCCATCATGGATGTAAATAGGATCTCGGGTACCTCTTTTCTCAACTCAAAAGATGACTATAACTAAGAAAGATTCTTCTTCAACAACGGACATGGTGGATAATGGTGGGCTATTTCTTTCCAATCCCACTATGAAGGACCCAAGCCATAAAAACATTAACCATAAGGTGGATAATAATTTCAACTATTTGAGGAGTGATGTGTTAAATCCCAAGGAAACAACTAATGATCCTTTAGAGTAAGTGGGATGCTAGAAGGTTGGTGTTGTCAGTTTTGTAGAACCTATCCCATTTATTATGAATTTGGGCTCCTATACAGAGGATGTGAGATCTATAAATGGAAATAACCTTGAAGTATAGATTTAATCGTTAATTGAATGAGATTAAAGGGGGTGTAAGGACTTTGAGAAATTAGTGAAATGCATTGATGGATGGATGGTTTCTAAGAAGGAGTACAATCCAAGAGGTTCCATGTCTATCTTAAACTTGAGTAACACGTTTAAAGGCCTAGGAAATGAGGAGACGGTTTTGGATCAAAGTGAGAATGTGAGGGAAGATGTCTTCAAGGATGGGAAAGGACCATTTGGAGTTTCATTTGACGGTGTTCTTGGTTTAAAAGAAAGTTAAGAGGTTTGGAAAGACAGAGTGATTCACAAGCCATGGAGAAAGAAGGGTGGAAGGGATTCAAGGACATGGGGAGCTGGAACCTGGTCAAGAGGAAGAAATCAAAAGGAATAAAGGATTTTTCATACCTTCTTAATCCTATGGAGACAATAGTGGTCTATAGTTCAAGGCCCAATGACTTAGAATGTGACTCCCCTCCTTTGGAGTGGGAATATGAAGGTGGAGTGTCTAAGGATCAAACAAACACAAATAGTGTGATTGATGACCTTAATCAGATATAGGGAGACTCTCCGGTGGAAGATATTCCCAACAATGAGGCTTTATCGAGGATAGTGGATAAATTGAAAGAGGATTGTAATGAGAATTTCAAGGGGTCACCATAGTATATTATCAAACATTTGGAAGAATAAATTTTAGAGGAGTCCTTTTTTATTAAGTCCTTTATAGAGGTTGTAGACCATATATCTAAAAAAACGATACTAGTGGACAAAACTAAAGAAAGTGTGACTGGATCAATAAGCATGACCTTATTATAGAAAGATATTTCAACCAAATGAATATATCTATAAATTATTTCATTCAATCATTGGACAATATGGCTTATTGGTTTGAAGACCTGATCAAGGATGAACCGAATACTAATGTATGTGGCCTTCAATGGTAATTATATAGGGATATGTATTTTAATAGGTTAAAACATGATTTTAATTATACAACTATATGCTTCAGTGTATTATAGTTTTTTGGTTTTTCTATTTGGTTCCTCACATTCTAACTAAAGGTGTGGAAATATAATAAATAGAAAATTTTCAGTCAGTTTCTAAAACCTTTTTTAGGTTTTTTGGGTTTTAAGTGTTTTTAAGTTTTTATTTTGGGGTTCAATGGTTTTTTTTTATGTTTATATATTATAGGTATTTTTTTTATGGGATTTTAGGTTTTTATGGGGTTTTAGGGGTTTTAGGGTTTTTTAGTGATTTTAGGGTTTTAATGATTTTTTGAGTTTTTAAGTGTTTTTGTTATTTTTGTTGTTTTAAAGTTATATAGTGTATTTAATTTTCTTAGGGGATTAAAGTTTTTTTGGAGATTTTATTGGGTTTTGTGGGATTTTATGGGTTTTAGGGTTTTAAAGTGTTTCTAGGGGTTTTATGGTTTTTAGGGTTTATTAGGGTTTTTATCATTTTATGTTTTCTAAGGGTTTTATGTGTTTTTATGTTTTTAAGATTTTCTTAGTGTTTTTTTGGGGTTTTTATTGATTTTTACATTTTTATGTAATTTTTATTATTTGTGTATTTTTATGGATTTTTTGGGGGTTTAGGTATTTTGATGGTTTTTAGGAGTTTTATTGTTCTTATATTTTTTTTATTTTATAGGGTTTTTTAGAGTTTCTTGGTTTTTTATGTTTTTGGAGTTTTAAAATATTTTTAAGGGTTTACGAGGTTTTATAGTTATTAGTTATTATTATTTTTATTTTCGGTTTAAGGAATTGTTATGGTTTTTTGTGGTTTTATGGTTCTTAGGGTTTTTAGGGTCTTTCAGGGGTTTTATCCGTTTTAGGATTTTTGGGTTTTAATAGTTTTTATGTTTTTATGTATTTATTAGTGGTTTTAATGTTTTTATGGTTTTTTTATGATTTAGGTATATTTTTTTATTTTTATTAATTTTATGGCTTTTATGGATTTTAGGTATTTTGATGGATTCTTCATAGATTTTAGGGAATTTAAGTCTTTTTATAATTTTTTATGGTTTTTAGGTTTTTGGGGGTTTAAAGTGTTTTTAGGTTTTTATTGTTTTCCTAGGGATTTTCAGGGTTTTAACATTTATTGGAATTTTCAGGGATTTTTATGATTATTATTATTTTTAGGGGTTTTATGGGTTTTAGGGAATTTTTTTGGGTTTTTAGGGGTTTTATGGTTTTAAATGTTTTTACAATATTTTAAAAAATTTAGTGGTTTAAAGGGTTTTTAGAATTTTTAGTGGGCTTTAGGGGTTTTATAGGGGTTTCTAGTTTTGGGGGGTTTCTATGGATTATGGGGGTTTTAGGATTTTTTTGGGTTTTTAGCCTATTTTATGTTTTTTGGGATTTTATGTGTTTTAGGATTTTTATAGTTTTTTTATCATTTTTATGGAAAGTTATAAGCATGGGTCAGGCTATTCCTGACCCCCCCCCCCAAATTTATTAGAAAAAAAGACGCATCAGACATGGTAGGGGGGTCAAACGAACCGCACAAAAAACCGTTTACAACCCAAACCCAAAAGACCCCAAAAAAGAAAAACAAAAAAATCACAAAAAGCCGAATAAAGGAGAAAACCTGAATTGTACCAAAAATCACCACCCAGAAAATCAAAAACCATCATCCAACAGCCTCAAAACCATTGGCAGAAAATTCAACAACCCAACTTCAGCACCTCCCAGCTAAGCAGCAACAAGCATCCAGTAGCACAATTTCCAGCATCCATTGAATTCAGCATCAGCATCTCCTTCAACACTTTTCAGGGCTAGGGTTTTCCTCCCAACCAACCAACAACAAACATCCAGTAGTTGAAATTCCAATTCAGATCCTCCTAGACAGACGTCCCCTAGTATACCACTTCTCATTTTCCAGCAACAATCATAACCATCATGACTTATCCAAGCATACAACACCTCTTGACAAATAATATCATGCAGAACAGTCACAACCAATAACCAGTACCACCACCAATTCACAACCGATTCATCCACACACCCTAACAAGATCTCGGAATATGCAGTGGCACAACATCTTACAACGCCTCTATAAGCAGCAAACAACAACCAGTAGCCCAATATCCAGCACCCATCCCCTTCAAACCAATCAAGACCCAACATCCAGCAATTTGCGTCCAGTATCTTGCATCTAGCTGCACTACTAGCATTATAGGACCAGTAGACCTCTCACCGAGGACCAATCCACAACACCCAAAAATCCTTGGGAAGACCCATTACTAATATACTCCTCCAGCCACCGAGAGATCACACACCATGAACAAAAAAAAATCTACCACCTCAGGCCATGACCATCAACCAGAACCAACCCAATCCCACAACACTCCATGGACCAGCCACCATAGCTCGACAAAGAACCCGAAACACAACTCTAATCTAGACCAGCATGAACATCAAGTAGTGAAAAAGAGTACCAGAAATGAACCTACGTCTACTATGATAACCACAAATTTCCCCCAACGCATGAAGAACTGAGAAAAACCAGGTCAAAGACTCCATGTAGAGTTTCCCAAAACATTAATTCCAAGACTTCCCACCACAGACCAAGCATCGCTGAAAGGACCTTGGACCCGAAGAATGACGCCAGCTCCCACCACACAACTTTTAGAAACTCTAAGGCCAAGCCCTTCCATGCCACTTCTTGGAGAAGGAAAAGTTGCTGAAAAATCTGGAAGTCACCTACAAAAATGAAACAAGAGGTTTCCACCGAGGTCGATCGAAGCCGAAGGGACAGAGATCTGCAATGCAGCAACCCAAAGTACCCAGATCTGACTCGCTCCTTCACAGACCGCCTCCTAATGAAAAATAATATCTGAATGGACCAGCCATAGAAATGAAGAGCTGCGATAGGAAAAGTCCAGATTCGGAGCACTCCTTTATGAACCTGAAGCATCACATGCTGGGGAGACCAGATCTGACCTGGTCTTCAAAATTTGTTGCCATCAACCTAAGACAACACACGAGAAATCTAGACTACCAGCACGCCACTGATCCGGAAGAGTCACACCACCAAGGGAAGTAGTGACATTGTGAAATCCAATGCCCCAGAACCCAAACCATCCGAGAAGGAAACTCTATGTCGAAGGAAGCACACTGTGAAGGGAATCACAGGGAACTCTGAGCGAGAGAGTAGCCGAGAGAGAAAACCACCATACCATTATGGGTTTAAAGGGGTTTTAGGGGTTTTATGTTTTAAGGTTTTTAGGGTTTTTATGGGTTTTAGGGGTTGTATGATTTTTTAGGGAGTTTATAGTTTTTAATTTTTTTATATTTTTTTGGAATTTTATGTTCATTTAGGTTTTTAATTTTTTTATGCGGTTTCAAGGTTTAATGGTTTTTATGTTGTTAGGTATTTTAGGTCATTTTAAATAATTTTCTGGTGTTTAGTGTTTTTAGTGTTTTTAGGGATTTTGAGGGTTTTTAGAGTTTTATTGGTTTTCTAGGGTTTTTATGGTTTTTGGGGTTTATAGAGTATTTTAGGTTTTAGAGTTTTTTTTTGGTTTTTAGTGTTTTATAACATTTTTGGGGTTCAAATAGTTTTTCCATGTTTTTTTTGGTTTTTAGTTTTTTATTAGTTTTTAGGGATTTTAAAATTTTAAGTGGTTTTTATGGTTTTTAGGATTTTTTGGTGTTTTAGTGTTTTTAGGTTTTAGGGGATTTATGCGTTTTTAGGGTTTCAAGGATTTATTAGGGGTTTCCATGGTTTTTAATATTTTTTACATTTTTAGTAATTCTTAGGTTGTTTTTATGATTTTATTTGTTTTGAAGGTTTTTACGGATTTTGAGGGATTTTAGGGATTTTAGGGTATTTTATGGTTGGTAGCATTTTTAGGTTTTTAGGGGTTTGAAGTGTTTACTAGGTTTTAAAGGTTTTCTTAGGTTTTTTTTGGATTTAATTTGTTTTTTCATTTTTAAGGATTTTTATGGATTTCATAGGATTTGTAAACATTTTTAGGGTTTTTAGGGATTTTTAGGATTTTTAAGTTTTTAGGATTTTTAGGGGTTTTATGAGTTTTGTATTGGGTTTTTTGAGGGGTTTTTATAGATTTTTTGGGTTTTTAATGTTTTTTATATGCTTTAACATTTTTAGGCATTAAAATGATTTTTAGTAGTTTTGAGGTTTTTTATGGGTGTTTCGTGTTTTTATGGTTTTTAGGGGTTTTAAGGATTTTAGTGTTTTTTTCTTTTTCATGGTTTTATGTGTTTTAGATTTGTAATGATTTATTAGAGGTTTTTTGTGTATTTAAAATTTTTGATATGTATTTATGGATTTTGGGTATTTATTAGAATTTTTATAGTTTTTACAGTTTTTAGGGATATTTTGGTTTTTATGGGTTTTAGGGTTTTTTCAGTTTTTAATATTTTTTAGGGTTTGTCAGGGGTTTTAGGTTTATTTATGTTTTTAGGGTCTTTTAAGGATTTTTTTAGGATTTTTAGGTTTTTTAGCATCTTTAGGATTTTCGAGGGTTTTTAGGGTCTTTAGATTTTTTATTGTATTTTGGGGTTTCAAGGTTTTTAGATGTTTTTTTAATTTTGGGGTTTTAAGGGTTTTAGAATCTTTTAAGGTTTTTAGGGGTTTAATGTATTTTAGTTTTTTTACTGGTTTTATAGAGTTTTATCAATTTTAATTATTTTTATGGTTTTTAGGGTTTTTAGGGGTTTTAGTATTTTTAGGTTTTTTAGCATTGTTAGTGGATTTGAGTGTGTTTAGGTTTTTAAGGTCTTCATAAGAGAATTCATGATTTTATGGTTTTTTTAGTTATTTTTTGTTCTTTTTTAGGATATTTATAGTTTTTAGGGTTTTTAGGGATTTTGACTGTTTTAGGGATTTTAGGGTTTTTAGGGGTTTTATGAGTTTTATACATTTCTATGTTTTTAGAGGTTTTAATTTGTTTTAGGTTTTTATGGTTTTTCTATGGTTTTTCAATGGATTTGGGGTTTTTTACGTTATAGGGTTTTTAGGGGTTTTTAGGATTTTTATGTATTTATCCAATTTTTAGTGTTTTTAAGGGTTTTTAGACTTTTTTTAATGTTTTTAGGGGCTAAATTGTTTTTATAGTTTTTATATGATTTTAGAGTTTTATGGGGTTTTTAGATTTTATAATTTTTTAGGGGGTTTTATGGGTTTCAGGGTATTTATTGTTTTTACATATTTTATGTTTTTAGGGGGTTTACGTGTGTTTAGGTTTTTAAGGTTTTCTTTGGGGGTTTTAGAGGTAGTTCCTTCAGCCACCTATAAATAATAGTAGAAAGTTTTAAATCATGTGCACCCACACCCCTCCCTTAAGTTCACGCCCCTCCCCCTCCAGTTCATACAAAGCTCATCCTCTCACGTTCACCCCCGTCCTTCCACTCCCTATCCTTCCAACTCAGTTCTCCACCGTGCGACCCACCACCACCTGGTTCTCTACTAGTCCCCCACACGAACCTCGTTGTCCCATTCTCCATCGGTCCCCATGAGTTTCCCCATATTATCCAATTCCCCAGTGAACCCTTCCCTGGCGTAAGGTTTAAAAATATTTCCATCTGGTGGATTTCGAAGCCTCAACCTCCCGAATACACAAGCAGTGACTTTACCACTATGAAAACCAGATTCTATTATTATATATACATATCATTGTATTTATATATATTATTAAATTCATGAAAATAAATATTATTTAAAAATAATTTAAATACATATATAATTATTTAAATTAAAATATCCATTTTTAAATTATAAATTTATGTATTTATAAATTCATGTATTTATACATATGTATTTGACTATATATTTTATAATTCTATTCATGTTATGTATATAAATATATTTATGTAAATTATTTATATACTTTAATACATATTTAAATATTATGTACATGTTTATTTATTTAATATATATTTAAGTATTTATTTATTATATTTATATTATTTCTTTAAAAAAAATTTATATAATGTATTTCAATAAATATATTTTTTGTTATGGAAATTAATATAAATTTATTTTTATAGATTGTTTTAGATTATATATAATTAATATTACATGAAATACAATTTAGGAAAATATTTTATATGATATAAAATTTATACAAATATTTATATAATGTTATATGAAATACTATTTATACAAATATATAATTAATATTATATTAAATTCAATTTATACAAATGTTTATATATTATATTTCAATACATATATTTATTATTATGCACATTAATATATATATATTTCAATAAATATAATTTTTTAATATTATGTACATTAATATATATGCATTTCAATAAATTTAGTTGTATAATATTATGTTCATTTATATTTATTTAATTTTATAAATTGTATATCATATAATTTTAATTATATATAATATAAAATCGTAAAGATAATATTTAAAAACACCTTTATTTTTATTGTAATATAAATTATAAAAACTACAAGCTTAAGTTTTTATATTATTTATTTTTTAAACAAATTATATTTATGTATATATTTATATAATATGTTTATGATTTTATTTTATATATAATTATTATTATATGAAATAAAATTTATAAAAATTAATATAAATAAAAGTACATAAAATTATACAATTATATTTAGGTATACATATAAATACAATTAAATACAAGCATATAATTGGAACTATATAATAAAATTAAATGATATATATATATTAAATAAATTTATAATTAATATGGTATACTTAAATATATATAATAATTGTATAATATATATATATATATTTATATATAATAAAATACTTATAATATAATATATATAATTTAAATATATAATATATATTTATACCTATAATTAATTTTTTCTATATTATATTAATCTGTATACATAATATAATATAAATTTATTTATACACAAATATACAATAAAAATGTATTTAATATAATTTATGAATAATATAAATCATAATAAAAATGTATGGTATTTATAAAACTATATATAAATTTTATATATTTTAATAAATATATTTATAATTAAATTTATATTAAGTATTCCAATATTAATATATGTATACACTTTTATATATTTATAAGTAATTATTTATATGATTTATATAATGTCTTTATATATATTTTCGTGTGTATAATGTATTTAAATAAGTTTATATAATGATTTTATGTAATATATATATATATATATCTGTGTGTGTGTATGTGTGTGTAAACACACACACATGAACACCCACATATATATTACAAAATTTGAATTTATATGAGAGTAATTTTAAAAAAGAAATAAAAATAATAGGGGGATAAAAACCCCCTCTTATCAAAGGGATTAGCGGCGGTTCATGAACTCCCTCAAATTTCATGAATTATTGGGGGGGGCGAAACTCCCCTCTAAAGTCATAAATTAAAGGTGGTTCACAACCCTCTCTAATTTATTAAATTAAAAGGGGTTCAAAGACCCCTCTAATCTAAGGGAATAATGACTGTTCACGAACCCCCTCTAATTTAAGAGATTAAAGGGGGTTGTAAACCCCCACTATTTCATTTTAAAAATAATTTCCATGTTAAATATATAACCTCTAATATATATCCAATAATATATATATTGCTTCTAAAATCCAACTAAACATATAGAGCCACTATTTATTAAATTTGCAGTGGATTTTACATAAATACCTCTAAAATCCAACCAAATATTACAAAAAAATGCTAAAAACACTATTGGGGTGGTGAACCCCCTCTAAATTATACGATTAGAAGGCGTACTAAGAGTCACATACTTTGATATATAGATGAAAACTGTGATGGTAGATGTTCACGGTGAGATAGGATATGTTGAGTGTGTCATGATTAATATCGCATTAATGAATAATCGTAGAAAGGATTTGCCTCTTATTTTTTTAACAATATTTGATATCTCATGTCCTTTAAAGGAGATGATATATCCTAAATAAATCAATGTTTATGGTGTTATATAGATATGTTCAAATTCCAAGAAATCAATGAAAGATACATTGAGAACATAGGTTGATGGAACCAGCATGAAACCTGCTTTATTTGAGATATCATGATAAAGGGATTATATTACACAGTAAGAATATGTATGAGGTATTATGTCATTGTGGAATTAGCTTCATTCTATATGGGTACCTTAGCGTGTTTCTAGATGTTAACCATGGACTTTAGGGTTCTTTTCATAATGCCACTGAGAAATAGGCCTAAAGGGTCATGAACTAAGTGTATCCAGAATCTCAGCTAAATAATATATTATTATTTATTAGTTAAAAAGTTGAATAAATATTATTCCCACATGTGGATTAATAATTATTAATTTTTACTTGATTGCATATATTCTGCCACCAGTTATTTGAGAGAATATAATGTGAGTGGAATATTTAGTAAATATTTTTTTTATTTGAGGAATATAATATTTATTTATATATTTTCAAATAAAGAAGATATATTTATTTAATGAATAAAAAGTCATTTTCAAAGGCCCAATGAATATTTTAGACGAACGGTGGACCGAGTTTAATGGTCTAGTTAGAAATAAAAAATAAAAAAATATTATTTTATTAAATAATATTTAATTTAATTCAAAAGTTAAGCACATGTTGAGAAATAATAATATTATTATTAACATTTAATATAGGGATCTGTAGGGATTAAATAAATACTAATGGGCACTTGTGCGATTATTTTATTTTATCTCTAGTGATATATTAACCCAATTATATTATTTTCATATAGATCCAATTCATTAGTTTGGTTGAGAAAAATATTTAGAGAATACTCTCAAGCCCTTGATAGATCCGTTCTCTAAAAAATCTCCCAAGAATAGAGAGTGATCCTACTCCACCTCCCACTCTCATGTCAAGAGAGACTAAGGATAAGTCTTTGGAAGCAGTTCTCATAGTGATCAAAGGTGGACAATGAAAGTGATAGGATCTAACGTGCTAGCACCTAGAGATTCCTATGATGATGTTCAGATATTTTTTGTAACATGTGTGGATCCCCACTAGAGGGAATCTTCTCTTGATTAATATAATGCATTGATAGAGAAATGAAGATTTTTTGATAGATCATTCAATAAATAAATAATTCCATTAAGGTTTTTCTTTAATTAATTAAATTAATTATAAATAATATGTGATCATCCTCCCTCTTATTTCAGTGTAATTTCTATTGTCTATTTTCTTTTATTGAATTCCATTGATCATGACATTCATCATCGTGTAGATATCAGATTCATCATCGATGCCAAAAAAATGAAAAGTTTGGAACGAACCATCATACACTTATAGTACATCCAGAACCTACAAACAATATCAGACCGTTCACATAATTATTTATAATTAGTTAAATATAGTTGAATGATTTACAAATTTTCTATTTAGTTTTAAATTAATGATTAAGTCATTATTTTATTCTCAATTTCTAGATTTTATTCTTCCTATTTAATTTCTTGAAGATTTAATGAATATGGTTATTTTTATGAATGAAATAAAATCAAAGAATTGATATGAGGGTTCCAACGATTCTAGTTTGACAACATATGATTAAATTATTTGTAACAAGAGTTGTACACCATGTAATTTTGTACAATGCATCAAGAATTAAATTTGAAATTAATTATAACCATGTGCATAGATGAAACATGGTGTATTTATTTCTTACACCACATGTTGACTAGGCCATGGTGGAGCACAGTCATCCAGAATAAATTCCATGTATCCCATGTACACAACATTTATTCCATTTGAGTAACATACGGGATGTGTATTACTATAAATGGCCTACTTGACTAGTTACCATTTAACTTAGAGACAACACACCATGTAGTCACTTATACATTCCTTGTACACCAATTTTCTGAGGCCCAATTTACACACCAAGTCCCTATGTGCGTGCCGCATAAAAATGGAGAGAGATGTTCACACTATGTAGCCTGCCTATACATTCCATGTACTTACTAAAAAATATGTAGATTTTAATTTTAATTTTTATACTATGTAAACCTTTTCATGATCTTCTTGTGTGTGGTCATTAAGTTGATAATACATTCCATATGATAGGTTTTAATATATATATATATATATATATATATATAATTAATATTTGTATAAGTTTTAGATCTTCAAATCAAGTATGAATCATAATATTATTGTTACTCTATATACATAAAGCATGACACATTACTAAAAATTCATGTAATTCTTGTAATCATTATGTTTATACTACACATCTTGAAATTACATGACAAGTTGTGTATGATATATGTCACAACCAACAAACTGTTTATGGGTATAATACATTTTGTGTATATTAATATAGATAATCACTATATTTCCTCCAAGGTAAATTTATGTATATAGTTAATTTTATATAAATTTATTTAAAATTATATTGGATGAGTATCACAAGGTAATTCAAAGGATAATTAAGATAAAATAAATGATTAAATAATTAATGTATTTGAAAATTATTTATCTTAAATAAGAATGATTAATAATTGAATTATAGTTTTATTAAATGTGTAATTAGTTGCATGCATGTGGATTATTATGAAAATAGACCAGACCTTTGTATGAGATTAGTTTGATTTAGTTTGTTATTACTTTAAATTGTTGGCATACATAACTTCTATCCACTTATTATGTAAGTGCATGTGTGCATGTGGTTTCATTTATGAAATATTCTTGTTTACCACACCTATGTGTGAGTAAAATAATATGTAATGGATGGATATCCCAAGCTAGTGGAGTCAGCTCATGTTTGGAGCTGAGGAAAAACCAATCCAAGAGAGATACATAGGTGCACAAGTGGAAAGTTGTGACATGAACCTCAATTGGTTCAAGGTGTTTACCCTATGTCAATGGTTAGTTTATCAACCACTAGATATGCTAATAATTAGTAAAATATCATTATTTTACAACTTAATTGTTTTATTTATGTCAAGTTTCATATTTATTTCATTGTGGGAGTTTTTTCACGATCACATAAATTAATTAAATTAACAAGTATGCAATATTGAACTAAATTAAATTATCTTATGTGTAAATATTATCTAATACATGGTTAATCACTTATGTAAATCCACTTAATATTAACAAGAATTTTATAAATACAATAATTATTAATTTACACGTAAAAGGGTAAAATCCCATAATTATATATATGAAAATAGTATAGCCATCCACTACTTTAGATAAAATCAAACCATAGTTCAATGTTCTTGACCAACCAACATTAGGGTTCTTTCAATTATTAGGTAATTATAATGTGATGTTTTGGGTTTAATTAACTAAGAGGCAAGGTTTAAGAAAATCATGTTTTAGGAATTTATAATTGGAGAGTCCACTCAATAGATCAATGAACAATGAGATAATACATTTGGAATTTGAATTTACTACCTAAGACCATTCAATTTTCTTGAACATCAAATGTTGGGGTAATGACAAGGGGAATATGAATCCATTCGACTTGAATGTACAAGAAAAAATATATTATGAAAGTAATGATGGGGGCTATTGGGTTTCAATAAAATAGTATCACACTAATAAATATATTATTTATTTATTTGTATAAATTTTTGAAATAAAGTACCAAAATATCTAATAATCTTGTTTTTAGAAACAACTGTAAAATGAAATCAAACATATATTTGTGATTTATAATCCATAAGGACAACCTTCACAAGGGAATAAATTTCCAAGAGTGTAAAAGGATCCTATGTGTTATCCTTCTCCATGAAAGGAAATGATATATGTCGTAACATGTTCCCGTTGTGCCTGGTAATGAGGCTGGTGATGAAGAGTTATTTCTCTATGAGAAACATTTGAATGATTCCATAGATGTTCAATTTTTCATGCTATCATCCATGTCCAATTATATTTTGAACAAACATGAGGACATGGATGCATATAATAGGATGTCTCACCTTTGGGGTATATATCAAGATAAGGTGAGACAAGATAGGTACGAGGTCTATAATTGTTTTTTTACAACTATTCTTAGAGAGTTTGCACCAGCTGGGCATCATGTAGTCAAGCTTATTGGATAAATTGAACCCTCAAATATCTTAGGGATTAAATTCCTAGAGGAGTTTCATACAGATTTCATAATTTCAACACTATCAAAGACTATATTCCATTTTATTATTAATTACAGTTTGAGAAATAATGAGAAAAGACTTTTGAAACTTCATACTTTGATTCACCAAGTGGATAAAGGCATGGGTTTGATAAACATGATTTCGTTATGGTGAATAAGAAAATGAAGATGAAGGAATAGGGGTAAAAGAATCATAACAAGTCTAAAGATCCTAAGAACCATCCTTATATATATATTAGGATCCATAGATAGAGAAAGGAAAAGGAGGATTTATGTTTTTCATGTGGAAAGCTAGGCCACTGGAAGAGTAACTTTTCCTAGAAGAAAGGTGAGTCTAAAGTTGTATTCGTTATCAAGTGTAATATTTTAATATATACACATTATGGATTAGATATAGCTTATTATTCTCTCACCTGTATCCAAATACATGAACAAAGTAGATTTTGAAAGATTTATAGAGGAGAGGTTGATATGAGTGTTGAGAATGGTGTGAGGCTTAATACTCTTGATGTTAGTGACTACCACATTTCATTTCAAAAAAAAAATGATTTTGGTTTTAAAATATTTCCATTATGTACCTACAATTACTAAAAACATAATTTATGTATCATACCTTGATGCAGATGGATTTATTTCTATTTTTGGAAATAAAATTTGTTTATTTTATAAAGGTAAAATATATTGTGATATGACACATTTAAATAATGGTCATTATGTGTTAAATTATCAAAACCATGTTTTATAAATTGATAATTAATCATGTTCACATGACTCATATAACACCTAGATTTGGCATCACTATCTTGGTTATGTAAAATAGAAGTGTTCGAAAAATATTTTCTAGATGGTTATTTTGAATCTTCTAAGCGAAAACCACTCGAATGATTTCATTCTTGTTTGAAAGGAAAAATGGATAAACAAATACTTCATGGATAGGGTGACATATCTTTATTGAATCTAGGATTTGTACACACTATTGTTTGCGGAACATTTCTAGTTGAAGCTGGAGTTGGGGATATGCATTAAAATATGTGGCGTATATGTTAAACTGAGTTCCAAATAATGTTTAAAATGGAATTATAATAGATTTATGGAGTGGAAAGAAACCTATTTTTTTACATAAACAAGTAATGGGTTGAAAGGAGTTTGATAAGGCCTTCTCAAGGAAAAAAATATCACCCATGGAGACAATATATATATTTATTGGATATGCCAATGAACCAAAGAGATACTACATATACAACCCCTCAGACAAGAAATAGTTTTTTCTCTAGAAAATTTGTCTTTATTGAGAGTAATAACATCTTAAAAAAGTATAGTGGAATAAATATTGACTCCAATGAAGTTGATTCTCATGATAAAAAATAGTTAGAGATGGAACAGATTCCATAGGTCCTCATGGAAGAAGTAGTTCCTGAAACACAAGTATCGTATAAGAGCACAAGAGAGGTGAGTTAACCAGTGAGATATGGTTTTCTAGTCACTGAAGATGATGACTCATTATTGGTTGAAAATGATGAAACTATATCCTAAAAAGAATATGTATAGAGATAAAAAGTTGCATAATGGAAAGAAACCCTGAATTATGAAATGGATTACATGTATTATAACCAATTTTGGGTTATATTGATGTACTAGTTGATGTAAATCACATTGGATGAAAATGGGTATTATAGAGTGAAAAGGATATGGAAGGTAAATTAAATACCTATAAATCAAGGAAAGTGGATTGAGGGTTTAAACAACATCAATGAATTTACAATGATGTAACCTTTTCCCCAATTTGTATGTTTAAATCCAACAAAATTATACTTGATATTATAGCTTACCATGACTATGAAATTTTATAGGTTGATGTCAAAACTGGATTCCTTAATTGGAACATTTAAGAAGATATCTGTATGACACAACAAGAAGGTTCTGCTACTCTAGGTGTTGTAGATATCCATTTATGGATTTAATCAAGCATCCAAGTCATGGAATATTAGATTTGATGAATCTATAAAAGAATTTGGTTTCATTAACAATGAATGTGGTCCATGTGTTTATAAGAGGTTTTGTGTAAACACGATCGTTATTTTAGTAGTATACGTTGATGAGATATTACTTATTATAAACGACATATCAGTCTTACATTCTGTTAAGGATTGGTTAAATAAGTGTTTCTCCATGAAGAATGTAGGTGAAGAATCTTATATTCTTGGGATCAATATCATTGGTGATAGATTGAAGAGGTTTCTTAGACCAAGATAAAGTATACATTTTGGCATTATACTAAATAGATTTTGTATGGAATAATTCAAGAGTGGATTGGTTCCTGTGTCACATGGTTTACATATTTCTAAGAAAATGTTTACCCAGACATAATAAGAGAAATAGTGCATGAGGAAGATTCTATATGCTTCAATGATAGAAAAAATTTTGTATGTTATGTTATTTACTATAATTGATGTTTCCTATTCATTGATCATGGTAGACAGTTATTAAAAATATCTAGAAGAACAATATTGGTTTTCTATTAAGGGTTTCCTTAAGTATCTGAGAATAACTGAGGATATATTCCTAATGTATGGAGTACTGAGAAACTGGTCATCAAGGGTTATAGTGATGGTATTTTTTAGATATATTAGAATGATCTAAAGTCATAGTCATTATATGTTTTCATTCTCAATGTACGAGTTTTGAGTTGGTAGAGTTCAAAGAAAAATTGTTTTCTTATGCTACATCAGATTTTGACATTATAGAAGCTTATGATGCAACCAAGGAATCCATTTGGATGAGTAACGTTTTCCATGGTCTTGAAGTGGTTCTTAGTAGTAAAGACCCTAAAATAGTATATTGTGATTATATTGCAAGGATGGATCTTAAAAAAGAGAAAAGGTCACACCAGTGACTAAAGAATATACTCTCTAAGTATCACATCTTTATAGATTTTTATCATAGGGGTAAAGTGTCAGTAAGAAAAGTACCATAAAAGGAAACATTGCAAACCTTTGGACTAAAGGCCTATCTCACCAGAATAATGAGTACCATGTGATATTTAGTTCACTGATTGTTTTTAGCAGTTGGTTCTAGTGAATAAGAGAGTATTTTGAAGTTAGTGCACTAGAAATAACTTATGAGTACTTTATGATATATTGTATTCATAGTTTTGAATATAAATAAACTTCTTATAACATCATGACTGTTCTTTTGTATAACATAGTATGTGATAATGTCCCAAAAATAGTTGTCATAATAAAAAGGTCATAGAAATTCCCTACTATGATGAGAACCTAGAAGTGTTATGACAGTACTCTTAAATATATTTTTTATAGATGAGTGATGTCATTTAGGATACAAAAATGATACACACTATCAGGGGTGGATACTCATAGGAATTTGAGGCATCTTCTCATGGAATAAAACCTTAGTAATATCTAGTGTAGGATATTATAAGAAAAAGACCTACCAATAGAAAATATTTATTTATATGTGTCATTGGATGTTCCTATCTTCAGAAATCTGTATTGATTATTTTACTTTAATATTATTATTAATGAGTATTATGAATGTCACACTTTTATGTATTGATTAAAACCATGATGGAATATGTTTGTGTTGAGGTAGGATATGTTGGGTGCATCATGAGTAATATTTCATTAAAGAATAATGTGAGAAATTATTTTCCCCGCCAATTAATTAAAGGAATGTTATATCTTATTCTATTTGGTGAAATTATATAGCCTAAATAATTCCATTTACTTGGTGTTTTATAGCAAAGTAAAAATTCCATGAAATCATAGAACGAGACATTGAGAACATAGGTTGATGGTACTAGCATGCAACCTACTTGATTTTAGATATTGTGATCAATGTATTATATCACACAGTAAGCATTCATATGAGTTACTATGTCACTGTGTCATTAATTTATATTCCTATGGGTTCTGTGGTGTGATCATAGATGTTATCCTTGGACATTAGGATACTTCACCTAATTCCTCTAAGAATTAGTCCTAGAGGCTCACACACTATGTGTATCCAGAATCTCAATTAAATAATATATTATTATTTTAAGTTAATAAGTTGAATAAAAATTATTCCCAAATGTTTTTAATAATTATTCATGTTTAGTTGATCAAATATATTCTATCCCTAGTTATTTAAGAGAATATAATATGAGTCGAATATTGAATAAATATTTAATTTCTATTAGATGAATATAATATTTATTTATTTATTGGTGAATAATGCAGTGATATTTATTTAATAAATAAATAATCAATATTTAAGGCCTGATAAATATTATGGAGGAATGGAGGACCATGTTTAATTATATACTGAGAAATAATAAATATTTAATATTATTTGATTAAATAATAATTATTTTAGTACACAAGTTAAGATAATATTGAGAAATCGTATCATTATTATCATTATTTGACCTAGGTCTCTGTAGGGATAAAATAAATAATAAAGGGCTCTTGTGAAATTACATTATCTAAAACCTTGTTATATATATATATCCAATTATATTATTTTCTTAGATAGAAAATCCATTTGTTTGGTTGTGAAAAACAAATTTGGAGACTCCTCTAAAGACCAATATAAATCTATTATCCATGAACACTCCTAAGAATGGTGAGGGATCTTCCTCCAACATCCACTATCAAGTTAAGAGAGAACAAGAGAACACTTTGGAAGCAGTTCTCACATTGATCAAAGGAGGAAGACACAACCAATATGATCTATCATTCTAGAACCCGTATATTCCTATGGTGACATTAATAGATTTGTGGAACACATGGGATCACCACTAGAGATAATATACTCTTGATTATTAAAATGAATCGATGTTGAAATATAGATCTAATGATAGATCCATCATTCAAGAAAGAATTGAAAGAATTTAATTATTTAGTTAATTATATTAATTATAAAAAATATGTGATGATCCTACCTGTGGTTTGAGAATAATTTTCAATGACTATTTTCATTGATTAAATTTAAATGATCATGATTTTTATTTTCATGTAGATTTCAGATTAATCATCGATCATAGAAAAAATAAATGTTGGGAAAGACCCACCACACACTTCCATTGTTCCAAGAGCCTTCATTATGTTGGTTCCAACTGATGAGATATAAGTGAAATAGGGCTGGTCCATAGTAAGAGATGAATCATAAAATCTAATTCTCTTTTGGTTTTAAAAATTAATAAATTACATAGAAAAACATCAAGAAATTGACTAGTAATTGTTGGAAAACTGAAATATTCGATCTCGTCCATAGATTATAAGTTATAAGCTGCTAAATCGTATGAGATAGTTCAAACTATTAGTGCCAAAAATCCTGCTCAACTTTCCTTTACATTTTGATTACATCTAAAGAGATGATCAATTCCATAATGAGTTATAAATCTAATACATTAGGCAAAACATTCAATGTGAAATTTGATATTTTTTAACCAATACATACCCAGGACTGAGTCATAGGCATCCATCTCAAGCATAGAGAAGTCCCAAATAAATTTAACCCCATCGATAGTTATAGAAAATTATTTTCACAAAAGGATTAACATTATTTTCTTCCAAGCGGAGTTTGAAGTTTTAAAATAGAGGGAATCATGTCAAAATGCAAACCCAGAAGATCAACAACATGAGAAGAAATAAATTAATATGACACACTTGTATCAAACAAGTCATGGATATAGGTAAAATTCAAAAGAATTGTACCTCTCTCCATTGAAGGTATCTATTTATTATCCATGATAACTTGATCAACTCCACATAATTGGTTAATATCTACACTTTTCTCCTTTTTACACTGTTGATATTTCTCTAGTTGAGAAGTTATGGTATTCGAAGAATCTTTTTGTATTTCTTGGGGTTGCTAACATGATGTATTCTTCTACACTTGTACCATAAAATAATAATGTTCCTAGAAACATGAGATGTGTCCCTATAACTCATCCATTAAAAAATGAAACAATAATGCCGATGATGTCCCATTTATTATAATTGTGAAATGATCTAGGGGTTTTTGTAAAATCTCACATTATGTGATTGAGAAAACCACATTTAAAAAATTTGGATGTACTCATTGGTTTAGAAGTAAGATTCAATGATCTCACCATCTGATTCTGAGTCATACCACTAACTTTTAAATAGGTATGCCTCTTATTCTTATTCCTAACAATATAGTTCCCACTACTTTCCATAGATATAAACATGCTTCCTCTAACCATATTTCCTCATATATCTATTTATTCCACTATTCATTTATTGACCATATCTATATAATCTAATATAAAAATCACAAAAATCATTGAGAGAATATCCAACCATAACTCTGAATGAAAAATTAATTCATCATGGATGTACCGATAGTAAATTTGTGTTCAAAGAGGACTAAATTCATAGATTTTATGCATAATATTTCATTGTGAGATTTTCTTTCTTCAAACAAAATAATTATGTTGTTCTTACAATAAAAAATGTATGAGGATGGATTTTTTAAACAATTCTTCAAAATATTCACATGTCATGATTTGGTCCAATTTAGCATGAACTGGTAAATACCACAACTATTGAAAAATATCTTCCGGAATTTACATTTGAATCTTTGGATTTAACTCATTTGGTGTGCCAAGGAAATCAAAGAATCAATCCATCATATTTATCCACACTTCCACATTTTCTTATTTTGAATCAACATGAATGATGGTCGGATTATTCTTTTGGAAATAAGCCAAATGATCCACATTCTATGTTTCATTTTTTCAATTCCCTCTATCCTTGACCTCAAATTCTTGAAAAATACTCTAAACCAAATTTTGGTTCACCTGTGGCCCATGTGAAGACACATTCTTCATATCCTCTTATATTTTCTTTCTCTGATGCGTACCCAATTCCATTCACTATTACCAAAATAAATCTCCATTTTGTATCACTCACTAGAAACTAAATTCTTAAAAATTTCAAATACAAAACATCATACATATTACAATAAGGCTTTCCAAAATTCTACAATTTCCACATTCAATCCATTTTTGAAAATTCCATCATACTTTTGGAAAAAAAACATTCTCAACTATTTCAAAAAATAGACACATTTTCACAAAATCAAAATTATTACTCAAAATTAATTTACTACTCTTAATGTGAAGTCATTTATATCAATTAATTTCATGATATTCTCATCGACTAAACCAATGGAAATGAGGTGAAAATTCCTAGAACTATCTCAAAATACTCGTATATCTGAAACCCTTGTAACATGAATTTCAGCATAAAGAGGTTACCTACACCTTTTTATGCTTTAAATTTATAGTTCCTAATCAAAACAGAAACAACCTACCACTCCAACATAGGTGAAAATGAGCAAAAACAGAAAATAAATAACAAACCTGATTAAATCTTCAATATTAAAACTTAGATCACATTCCCTTCAATAAAAACAATCATATACCATCAATATTAACATAAAAAACATAGATCTACCCCAAAAAAACTATATCCAGGGTTATAAAAGTGGAAAGGAGAATATTTATATGGAAAAAGATGAATAATGAGAACTTAAAAATGAATCCATGTCTTAATAAACTTGGATTCTCCTAGGAATCACTCCCATAGCATTATTTGATAGGTTTAACATGTGAGAATCAATTTATTTAGCACCTTCCCCCTATTTTTCATCATCTCTTGCCAAATCTCCCTGTGTGGATTTTATAGAAGCATATATGTAACCGACTTCTGGAATAGCTATTCATTTGTGTCAATTGTGGGGATTCATCATCTTCAGGAACCAAAAAAGGATTTCATATGCCTGAAAATATATTTGTGTTTTGTTTTTGGGAGTTTCAAAAAGGATTCTCAAGCCAAAAAATGATATTTTATTTGTGGTACCAATAAAAACATCATGGGACCATAAATAATTTTTTTTTCGGGGTTTTATATAGAGTAGTGGACTACATAGTGCACTACTACATGTAAAAGAGTCCCTTACATAGCGAGGCTACTATGCAGAACCAATCCCACCTTTATGACTTCTAACCCTTAAATAATTTTGAGCGCCTTTTTGGGTTGTTTTTACCCTTACCAAATTAATGAATGCATTCTGAAATTCCATGATGAGTTTTCTTGACCCAATAAGGTTTTAATTGTTTTATGGTTTTTAATATTTTTTTATTTATTTTATGGGATTTAATGGTTTTTTGAGATTTTAGGGGTTTTTAGGTTTTTATGGGGCTTTAGGGTTTTTATAGTTTTAAGGGGTTTATGGTATTTATGTTTTTAGTGTTTTTTTATGTTTTAGGTATTTAGGGGTTTTATAATAACTCTATATTTTTAGGGGTTTTAAGTGTTTTTATGGTTTTATTAGGGGTTTTTAGGGTTATATGGTTTTTATTTTTTTTTAAGGATTTTAGGAATTTTTAAGATTTTTATAGTTTGAGGGGTTTTAGGGGTTATTATGGTTTTTAATCTTTTTATGGTTTTCATGGGTTTTTAGGTTTTTTGAGTTTCATATGGGTTGAAAGGATTTTTATAATTTTTAACGTTATTAGGGGTTTAAGGGGTTTTTAGTGTTTTTAGTGGTGTTTTGGTTTTTTATGGGGTTTTAATATTTTTTGTGATTTTTATCGCCTTTAGGGGGTTTTTACTGCTTTTAGGGTCTTCTAGTGTTTTTATCTTTTTAGGTTTTTAGGTATTTTATGTGTTTTTATGGTATCAGGGTTTTCTTAATGTTTTCAAGTGTTTTTGCATATTTTTTACATTTTTAGGGATTTAAAAAGATTTTATGGTTTTTTGAAGTTTTATGTTTTTTTAGTTTTTCTAGAATTTTTAGCTTTTTTAGGATATTTAAGTGTTTTTGGGTTTTTAGGGGTTTTTTAGGGGTGTTTATGGTTTTATGATTTTTTATGTTTTTAGGGTTTTTATGATTTTAATGATTTTTTGGGAGTTTTTAGGAATTTTTTGGGTTTTAGGGTTTTTAGAGATTTTATGGGGGTTATTTGTTTTTAGGGCTTTATTTTTTTTTATCATTTTTAGTAATTTTAGGGGTTTTTAGAGTTTTTATGTTTTTATGCTTTTCTCTAGGTTTTTCTATTTTTTAGGGTTATTTATGGTTTAATGTATTTTTATAAAATTTCATGGGGTTTTAGGTTTTTCGAGGTTTTATGGGGTTTTTCGGATTTTATTTCATCTATGATTATTTTGAGTTTTCATGGTTTTTTTAGTCTTTAGGGGTATAAGGTTTTTAGAATTTTTGACTTCCTTAGTGGTTTAGATTATTTTTTAGATATTTTAGTGAATTTAGGGGTTTTTTGGTGTGTATGGTTTTAGGGGTTTTTATTGTATTTAGGGTTTCTAGGTTTTTATGGTGTTTTAGCATGTTTTGCTCTATAGGGATTTTAAGGGTTGTTTGGGTTTTAAGTGATTTTTAGGGGTTTTCTAGATTTTTTTTGGATTTTCTATGCTTTTAGTGATTTTAAGGGGTTTTTTAAGATGTTTATGGTTTTTGGGGTTTTAGGGATTTTGATTATTTTTATGATTTTTATGGGGTTTTGGGTTTTAGGTATTTATTTCAATTTTTATGGTATTAATGGTTTTTAGAATAATTTTATGGGTTTAAATTGGTTTTACGGTTTTTATTGGGTTTTAAGGTTTTTATGGGGTTTCAGGGAATTTATGGTTTTTAGGGGTATTATGTTTTTTATTGGTTTTATTAGTTTTTGGGTTTTTTTAGCATTTTAATGTTTTTAGGTTTTTAAGTTTTTTTAGTTTTCAAAGTTTTCCTCAGGTTTTTTCCTTGGTTTTAGGATTTTTTTCCCTTTTTAGGGATTTTTATTGATTTATTAGGATTTTTATGGTTTTTTTGGGTTTTTATGGATATTGAGGGTTTTAAAGGGTATTAGGGTTTTTCTAGTTTTTATGGTTTTTTGAAGTTATTAGGGTTTTAAGGGATTTTAGTGTTTTCTAATGTTTTAGGGGTGTGAAGGGTTTTTAGAGTTTTTAGTTTGCTTATAGTGTTTTTATGGGGGTTTTAAGGATTTTAGGGTTTTTATGGTCTTTTAAGGGTTTTTTCGGTTTTAGGATTTTTGGGGTTTTAATTATTTTTTGGTTTTTGTGGGTTTCTTAGGGTTTTTTAGGTAATTTAGGGTTTTTTACATTTTATGTATTTTTTGGGGTTTTCAGACTTTTATGTTTTTTGGGACTTTTATATATTTTTAGTGTATTTTTGGTTTTTAGGGTATTTATAATTTTCTTTGGGTTTTTATGGGTTTTTCTATATATTAGGGTTTTAAAGGTTTTTTAGTGTTGTTAATGTTTTTAGGGGTTTAAAATGTATTAGAGTTTTTAGTAGTTTTTAGGGATTTTAGGGAGATTTTAATGTTTTTGGGGTTTTAATAGTTTTTAAGGTTTTTAGGACTTTTAGGGTTTTTAAGATATTTTAGGTTTGATAGGGAATTTATGTGTTTCTTGGGTTCTATAGTTTTATTATGATTTTTTGGGGTTTTTAGGGTTTTAGGATTTTTAGGGTTTTTGAGGCTGTTAATGATTTTGAGGGTTTAGTGTATTTATGGTTCATTATGGTTTTAGGGGTTTTCAATGTTTTTTAGGATTTTCTATATTTTTAGTGTTTTTTAAGGTTTTTCATAGATCAAAGGGTTTTTATATATTTTAGTGGGTTTTTAGGGTTTTATGGGTCTTATTATTTCAAGGGTTTCTATTATTTTTATGGGTTTTAGGGTGTTATAGTTTTTAGGGTTTTTAGTGCTTTCTTGTTTTGGGGGTTTTAATTTTGTTTAGGGTTTTAAGGTTTTCTTAGGGTTTGAAGGTTTTTTTTATGTTTTTAGGGATTTTGTTTTTCATTTTTATGATTTTTAGGAATTTTAGGATTTTTATGGGTTTAGTGGTTTCAAGGTATTTTCATAAATTTTTTTGGGTTTTATGGGTTTTTGGGGTCTTAGGGTTTTCTTGCGTTTTTAGTGTTTTAGGGTTTTTTGATTTTTAACGTTTTTTTGTGGTATAAAGGGTTTTATAGTTTTTAGTGGTTTTTGGGATTTTATGGTTTTTTATGGTATTTATGGTTTTTAAGTTTTTATGGGTTTTTATCATTTTATGATTTTTAGGGGTTTAAGTGGTATTATTTTTTTCCTATAATCTTTCATGGTTTTAATGATTTTTTATTTTTTATGGATTTATGGATTTTATTGGATTCTAATGGTTTTTATGCCTTTTTAGTGATTTGGAGGGCTCTTATGGTTTTAGGGTTTTTTGGTTTTTTGGGGGTTTTAGGGTTTTTTTGAGTATTTAGGGGTTTTAAGAGTTTTCAGAGTTTTATAAATTTTAAAGGTTTAATGGGGTTTTAATGTTTTTAGTATATTTTTAGGGGTTTTATGGTGTTTATGGGTTTTTAAGGCATTTAGTGGTTTTTATGGTTTTTAGGATTTTAAGGGTTTTTTGGGTTTTAGCATTTTTTAAGTTCATTAGTGGTTTTATTTGTTTTGATGGTTTTAAGGTGTTTTTATGGATTTTCATGGTATTTAAAGTGTTTTTTAGGATTTTAGGGTTTTAGGTTTTTTTATGGATTTTTAGGGTTTTTAGAGACATTCAGGGTTTTTAGGGTTTTTATTGTTTTTTGGGTTTTTTCCAGTTTGTAGGGTTTACATGTATTTTTAGTTTTTAAATTTTTTGAGCTTTTTAATAATTTTATGACTTTTAGTGGTTTTTAGGGATTTTGGGGGTTCTTAGGGAGTTTATGTTTTTAGGGGTTTTATTGTTTTTTAGGGTTTTAGGGTTTTAGTGTTTTAGTGTTTTTAGCATTTTTAGGATTTGTAGTGGTTTTAATGTTTTTTTGGGTTTTTAACGTTTTTTGGGATTTAAATTGTTTTTAGAGTTTTTAGTAGTTTTGGGTTTTTATGGGTTTTAGGGGTTTTTATGTTTTTTAGAGGATTTAGGTTTTTTTTAGGATTTTTAGTATTTTTTATTTTTTATGGGTTTCAGAGTTTTTGGGTTTATACGTTTTTTGTGGGTTTTTAATGTTTTTATGGGTTTTTAGGTTTTTATTGGTTTCTTGTAAATTTTATTACTTTTAGGGTTTTTATGGATTCTGATGGTTTTTATGATTTTTAGGGAATTTAGGGGTTTTAGGGTATTTAATATTCGTTGGAATTTTAGTGGTTTTATGTTATTTATTTTTGTAAGGTTTTCTTAGGGGTTTTCATTGGTTCTAAAGGATTTATGTTTTTAGCAATTTTTAGAATTTTTTAAATATTTTTATTGGTTTATGGGTTTTCTAAGGATTTTGAGTGTTTTTAGGGTTTATTAGGGATATTGTGGTTTTTTTGGGTTTCTTTGAGTTTTTTAGGATTTTAATGGCTTTTTGAGTTTTTTAATATTTTAATGGGTTTTTAGAGTTTTTGGTGGTTTTTAGGGATTTATGTATTTTTGGGGTTTTTAGGGTGTTTTATGGTTTTTATTGTTTTTAGTGGTTTTAGGAGGTTTATGGGGTTTTATGGTTTTTAGCGTTTATTAGGATTTTTATGGGTTTGAAGTGTTTTTTGGTTTTTATGGTTTTATTAGAGTTTTTAGGATTTTTAATGTTTTTAGTGATTCTTAGGTATTGTTTAGGATTTTTTTGATTTCTTGGGGTTTCTAGATTTTGAGGGGTTTTATATTTTTTTTGTGTTTTTAGGGTTCTTATTTTTTATGGTTCTTAATGTTTTTACATTTTTTAATGTTTTTAGGGGCTTAATGTTTTTAGTGTTCATAGTGGTTTTATGGGGTTTTAGATTTTTTAAAATTTCTTGGGATCTGTATGGTTTTTATGGTTTTTATTTTTGGGGGGAATTTTATAGTTTTTTGGGTTTTTAGGTGTTTTATGTGTTTTTAGGTTTTTTATTTTTTCTTAGTTGTTTTTAGGTTTTTTGGGGTTTTTGGGTTTTTTTTGGGTTTTTTGGGGTTTTTATGTTTTTAGACCTTTTTTAGGATTTTTAATATTTATTAGAGTTTTTTTTATTTTGAAGGTGTTTAGGGTTTTTTAGTATTTTATGGGATTTTAATGTTTTTTTAGGTTTTTAGGTTTTTATGTTTTTTTTAGGTTTTTAATGTTTTCTTAGGGGTTTTTTCATTTTTAGGGACTTTTAGGATTTTTTAGGAATTTTATGTGTTTTTAGTGTTTTATGGATTTTTAGGGTTACTTGGGGTTTTTAGTGTTTTTTGAGTTTTTATGGGTTTTTGGGTTTTTTGGAATTTTTGGAGTTTTTAGGGTTTTATGGTTTTTTTAGATTTTTGTAATGCTTTTAGTGGTTTATCAGTTTTTTATATTCTTAGTTGGTTTTTATGGCCATCATTGGGATTGAGGGTTATTATTGTTTAAGGGGTTTTATGTTTTCAAGGGTTTTTTTGTTTTAGTTTTTCTTGTTTTTATGGGGTTTTAACTATTTTATGTGTTTATGGTTTTATTAAGGATTTTTAGGTTTTTAGTATGTTTTAAGTTTTTATGGATTTTAGGAATTATTTAGGATTTTTATGGGGGTTTAGGTGTTTTTAGGTATTTTGATGTAATTTAGGGTTTTTAGGGATATAGAGATTTTTTGGGGTCTTAGGGCTTTTAGAATTTTTTTTAATGACTTTCTGGTTTTTCATATTTTTAAAAAAAATTTAGGGTTTTAAAGGGTTTTAAATTTTTTTAGTGGTTTTTAGTGTTTTTAAGTGGTTTTATTAGTTTTTTTTTTATTTTTTGGGTTTTTATGGGTTTTAGGTGTTTATGGTTTTTAGCATTTTTAGGGGTTTTAAGTGTTTTTAGGTTGTTATAGTTTTCTTAGTGGATTTCAGAGTTTTAAGTGGGTTTTACATTTATTAGGGACTATTAGCGATTTTAAGGACTTTTAATGTTTTTTTATTTTGAGGGGTCTTAGGGGTTTCTACACTTTTTAGTGTTTTTAGGTTTTTAGAAGCTTAATTTTTTTGTGGTTTTATGGTTTTCTAATGTTTCTTCAATGATTTTATGTTTTTGTATTTTTTTAAAGATTTATGGTATTTTCATAGTATTTTTATGGGGTTTTAGTGTTTTTGGGATTTTGATGGTTTTTTTTTGGGTTTGAGGTTTTATTGAGTTTTAGGGGTATTATGGTTTTTCGAGTTTTAATACTTTTATGGGTTTAATGGGTGTTTATTTTTTAGTGGTTTTATGGTTTTTATGGGGGTTTAAGGAATTTTTATGGATTTTGGGGTTTTTATGGGTTTTAGGGTTTCTAGGGGCTTTTTAGGTTTTTAGCATTTTTTAGATTTTTTATTTTTTTATGTGTTTTTATATTTTTATGGTCTTCTTAGGGTTTTTAGTTTATAGAAGTTTTTATGAATTTAAGGATTTTTAGATATTTTTAGTATTTTTATGGGTTTTTAGAGTTTTTAGTGATTTTGAGTGTTTCTCGAGCTTTTTATGGATTTAGGGGTTCTATAGGTTTTTATGCTTTTAGTGTTTTTAAGTGTTTATAAATTTTTAATGTTCTCTTTGGGATATTTTAGTTTTTAGGGGTTTTTAATCATTTAGGGACAATTTGGGTTTTTTAGGATTTTTAAATTTTTACTATTTTAATGGGTTTTTAGGGTTTCTTTGAATTTTTAGGGGTGTTAAGGTATTTTAGATTATTTTATATTTCATGGGGTTTGAATGGTTTTGATTGTCTTTAGTGATTTTCAAGGTTTCAATGGGTTTTAGGATTTTTATGGTTTCTATGGATTTATATTGTTTTTCGGTTTTATGTTTTTTAGGGTTTTAGCATTTTTATGTTTTTAGGGGCTTTAAGTGTTTTTAGGTTTTTATGGTTTTCTTAGGGGTTTTTAGGGTTTTTATATTTTATGGATTTTTTTTGAATTTCTATGATTTTTTTTTATTTTTTTTTATTTTTATGTTATTTGGGTTTTGATGGGTTTTTTGAGTGTATAGGGTTTTTTGATTTTTTTTATATTTTTAACATTTTTAGGGGTTTATTGTATTTTGCGAGTTTTTAGTGGGTTTTTTATTAATTTTATTTGGTTTTAGTGTTTTTAATTTTTTCAGGGTTTTTATGGTTTTAGGGGGTTTTATGGGTTTTAGGTTCTTTTAGGGGCTTTAGCATTTTTAGAGTTTTTGGGGTTTTTATTGTTTTTATACTTTTAGGGTTTTCTTTGGGGATTTCTATGTTTTTACTGTTTTTTATGTTTTGACATATTTTTAGGCTTTTTTCAGTTTTTATTATATTTAGGGTTTTTAGGGATATTGTGGATTTTTTTTGAGATAATATCTTATTTTCTATCATTCATTATTTGTTATCTCTTTGAGATGACCTTGCCATGATGGAAGTTCCCCCAACCTCACCCCTCCCCTTAGCATTGGAGGGAGGTGGGAGGTTTGACTACACCTCCTCTCGAGGATCATCCACCCTTCCCAACCAAACTTTTTCACCTATTTCAGTTTGCTTGATGGTTTTGGGAATATTTGAGGGTTAGCCTAAAATTTTTTATTCAACCTCAGAATTCATAGATGTCTCATGCCTTCTAGAAACAAATATATTTGGATCATTTTAGGTCCTAACAAACCTCAGTTGATACCTTTGAAAAGTTCATCTTCGATTCCAAGTGTTTGTAATGATGTTGAATTATGGGTCTTCTTGACAAGCAGTGTTTTATGATACATTTTACTTCTTCATAGGACATTAACTGGGCCAGGTCCAGTGCTTCATGGATCTATAATGGGATCCACTACATTCTCTTCTAGTGGTGTTTGTAATTTCACATTAAATGGGAGGTTAAATCTACATATTTATGGGTATGTTTCCAAGAAATTACACTTCCCTTTTAAAATCCATCAATTATTCGTCTGCATGGAAACTTGGTTGGTAGGTTTATTTGCTCAGATAGTACATTGAAACCCTTATGTTAACCTATTTAACCTCATATATGTGTTGAAGTAGATGTCTCCAAATCATCATAGGAGTTCATTTGTATCTATGTTGGGGAGGAATTTTGTTGAAAACTGGATTTGTTTTTGAATCCTGGACAAATTACTATATTTCCTGTAAAAAAATTGGACATCATGATTATAATTTCCATCATGGATGTAAATAGGATATTGGGTACCTCTTTTCTCAACTCTAAATATGAATATAACTAAGAAATTTTATTCTTCAACAATGAACAAGGTGGATAATGGTGGGCTAATTCTAGCCAATCCCACTGTGAAGGACCAAAGACATAAAAACGTTAACCATAAAGTAGATGATAATTTCAACTATTTGAAGAGAGATGTGTTCAATCCAAAGGCAAAAACTAATGATCCTTTATATTTAATGGGATCTTAGAAGGTTAGTGTTGTCAGTTTTGTAGAACCTATCCCCTTTATTATGAATTTGTTCTCCTATACAGGGGTTGTGAGATCTAGAAATGGAAATAACCATGATCTAGAGATTTAATCTATAAGTGAATGAGATTCAAGGGGATTTATGGACTATGAGAAATTAGTGAGAAACATTGATGGTTGGATGGTTTCTAATAAGGGGTACAATCCATGAGGTTCCATGTCTATCTTAATCTTGAGTAACAGGTTTTATGGCCTGGGAAATGAAAAGACGGTTCTGGATAAATGTGAGAATGTGAGGGAAGATGTCTTCAAGGAAGGGAAATGACCTTCTCGAGTGTCATTTTACGGTGTTCTTGGTTCAAGAGAAATTGAAGAGGGTTGGAAAGAAAGAGTGCTTCACCACCCATAGAGAAAGAAGGACAGAAGGGATTTGGGGGCTTGGGGAGCTGCCACCTGGTCAAGAGGAAGAAATAAAAAGGGAGAAAGGATTATTCATACCTTCTTAATTCCATGGAGACAAGACTGGTCTCAAAGTCAAGGCCCAAGGACAAAGACCATGACTCCCCTCATTTGGAGTGGGAATATGAAGGTGGAGTGTCTAAGGATAAAAATAACACAAATGGTGTGATGGATGACCTTAATCATATATAGGGAGACTCTCCAATGGAAGATCTTCCCAACAATGAGGCTTTATCGAGGCTGGTGGATCAAGTGAATGAGGATTGTAATGAGAATTTCAAGGGTTTATCGTGGTATATTATAAAACATTTAGAAGAATAAATGTCAGAGGAGCCCTTTTCGATTAATCCCTTTATATAGGTTGCAGACCAGATATCCAAAAGAATGATACTAGTGGACAAAACTAAAGAAATTGTGACCAGATCAATAAGCATGACCTTATTCGAACAAGGTATTTCAACAAAAAGAATATATCTATACAGGATTGCCTTCAATCATTGGAAAAGATGGCTTACTGGTGTCATAACCTGATCAAGGATGAACCGAATACTATAGTATGTGGCCTTCAATGGTAATTATATAGGTACAAGTCTTTTAATAGGTTCAGATATGATTTTAATTGGTCACCTATGACATTTAGTGTATGATGGTTTTGTGGTTTGTCTGTGTGGTACCTCACATTCTCCCTAAAGGTGTGTGAATATAATAAAAAATTCAGTCATTTTTTAAAACCTTTTTATGTTTTTTGGGTTTTATGTGTTTTTATGTTTTTATGTTTTTATTTTGGGGTTCTAAGGCTTTTTTGGTTTTTTATAGATTTTAGGTATTATTTTGGTTTTTATGGGATTTTAGGATTTTATGGGGTTTTAGGGTTTTTTTTAGTGTTTTTATGGTTTTAATGATTTTTTTAGTTTTTAATTGTTTTTGATATTTTTATTATTTTAATGTTATATAGTGTTTTTAATTTTTTTAGGGGCATAATGGGGTTTTTGAGTTTTTAGTGGGTTTTCTTTGTTTTTAGGGTTTTTAGGGTTTTAAATCGTTTTAGGGGTTTATGGTTTATTAGGGTTTTTAGCTTTTTATGTTTTTTAGGGGTTTTATGTGTTTATATGTTTTTAAGGTTTTATTTGTGTTTTTTCGTGGTTTTTATTGATTTTTACATTTTTAGGTAATTTTTAGAATTTGTGTATTTTAATGGATTTTTAGGGGGTTTAGGTATTTTGGTGGTTTTTAGGAGTTTTATTGTTTGTATATTTTTTTTGGTTTTTAGGGTTTTTTTGAGTTTTTTTATTTTTAATTTTTTTGGAGTTTTAAAATATTTTTAGGGGTTTACGAGGTTTTATAGTTATTAGTTATATTTTGATTTATTATGGGTTTTAGGTCATTTTTTTAGTTTTTGGGGGTTTTATGGTTCGTTAGGTTTTTAGGGTCTTTTAGGGTTATTAGCATTTTTAGTTTTTATGGGTATTAAGTGCTTTTATGTTTTTAAGTATTTATTAGGGTTTTCATGTTTTAATGGTTTTTTTATGTTTTAGGTATATTTATGGATTTTTATTAATTTTAAGGATTTTTATGAATTTTAGGGATTTTATTGGATTCTTCAAGGATTTTAGGGATTTTTAGGTTTTTTATAATTTTTTTTATGATTTTTAGGTTTTGGGGTGCTTAAAGTGTTTTCAGGTTTTTAATGTTTTCCTACGGATTTTTAGGGTTTTTTACATTTTTTGTAATTTTTAGGGATTTTTATGATTTTTATGATTTTTAGGGATTTTATGGGTTATAGGGATTTTTTTGGGTTTTTTGGGGTTTTATGGTTTTAAATGTTTTTACAATATTTTAGAAAAACTTGGGGTTTAATGGGTTTTTAGATTTTTTAGTGGTTTTTAGGTGTTTTATGGGGGTTTCTGGTTTTGGGGGGTTTCTAGGGTTTATGGGGTAATATGATTTTTTGGGGTTTTATCCTATTTTATGTTTTTAGGGACATTATGTGTTCAAGATTTTTTATAGTTTTTTTTATCATTTTTAGGGAAAGGAAGATGTGAGGGTCAGGATATTCCTGACCCCTCCCACCAAATTTATTAGAAAAAAAGACGCATCAGACCAGGGTGGGGAGGGGTCAAACAAACCACACCCAGAAACCATTTACAACCCCAAACCCAAAAGACCCCAAACAAGAAAAACAAAAAAAATCACCCAAACCCAAACAAAGCAGAAAACCTAAATTTTCCCCAACATCACCTCCCAGACAATCAGCAACTAGCATCCAGTTGCATCAAAACCATCAGAAGAAAATTCAACAACCCAACTTCAGCACCTCCCAGAGAAGCAGCTACCAACATCCAGCAACCCAATTTCCAGCATCCATTTACTTTAGCATCATCATCTCCTTCATGACTTTTCAGGGCCATGGTTTTCCTCCCAACCAAGCAACAAACAACATCCCATAGCTTAAATTCTATTCCAGAACCACCTAGACAGACATCCAGTAGCATACCACTTCTCATTTTCCAGCAACAATCATAACCATCATGACTTAACCAAGAATCAAACGCCTCCTTACTAATCATATCATTCAGACCAGTCACAACCAATAACTAGTACCACCACCAATTCACAACTGATTCATGGTTTTCAATGTTTTTATTGTTTTTAGGCTTTTCATGTATTTTTTATATTTTTTGGTGTTTTTTAGTGTTTATTAGGTTTTGTAGAGTTTTATAAATTTTTATGGGTTTAAAGGTTTTTTAGATATTTCATTGGTTTTTAGGTTTTTATGGATTTTAGGGTTTTATGGGGTTTTTATAATTTCTAAATGGATTTACAGTTTTTATGATCATTTTAGTTTATTTATGGTTTTTAGCATTTTTTTGGTGTCTTAATTATTTTTTTAGATTTTATGGTTTTCTTAGAGGATTTCAAGGTTTTAAGATTTTTTTTATGTTCTATGGAATTATAGTTATTTTTTAGTATTTTACTGGTTTATTATTTTTAGGGATTCTGATGGTTTTTAGTCTTTTTTGGGTTTTTTTAATTTTGGGAATTTTATTTTTATGGGTTTCCAGAGTTTTTAAGGTTTTCTTATTAGTTTTCAATAATTTTAGGGTTTTTAGGTTTTTATGGATTTTTAGGGACCTTTTAGTATTTTTATACTTTTATGGGTTTTAAGGGTGATAAGGGGTTTTTTGGGTTTTTAGGGTTTTATGGTTTGTTCGGATTTTTAGAATTTTTTTAGAATTTGATGGAATTAAAGGTTTTTAGTGTTTTAAACATTATTAGGGATTTAAAGGGTTTTTAATGTTTTTAGTGATTTTTTAAGATTTGTATGGGTTTTTAGGATATTTATGGTTGTTAGGGTTTTATTTATTTATTTTGGTTTCTTGGGTTTTTATGGTGGTTAGAGATTTATGTGTATTTTAGGATTTTATGTTTTTAATTTTTCAAGTTTTTCTTAGGGGGTTTCATCGTTTTATCGGTTTGTACATTTTTATGTTTTTTTGTAATTTTTTATGTTTTTTTAGTTGAAATGTTTTTTGGGATAATTATGGGTTTTTGTATTTTTAGGGTTTTATAGGTTTTTAGGATTTTTTTTGAGTTTTTAGGGTTTTTAGATTCTATGTAATTTTGAACTTTTTTAGGGGTTTAAATGGGTTTATAGCTATTATAGGTTTTAAGAGTTTTTATGTGTTTTACAGTTTTTATATAGTTTTTAAGAGTTTTTATGATTTTTAGGGGTTTATGGTTTTATGGTTTTTAGGGGTTTTTAGGGGTTTTAAAGTTTTTTAGGTTTTTAGGGGTTTTATGAGTTTCTAGGTTTATAATATTTTCTAAGGGATTTTTAGGGTTTTCGGGTGTTTTATTTTTTATGTATTTTCATGGATTTTGAAATTTTTTAGTGCTTTTATGGGTTTTTTAGGTTTTTAGGGGTTTGTCAAAAAAATTCAGTTTTTTAAGGTTTTTTGATGTTTTATAACATTTTAAGGATTGAAAAGGTATTATGAGTTTTTAGGTAATTGAATTTATTTTTGGTTTATTAAGGTTTTTCTAGGATTTATGGTTTTTTGGTGTTATTAGAAGTTTTAGGGTCTTTTTAGAGATTTTAGGGTATTTAATGTTTTTTTGGGGAATAAAATGGCTCTAGGTTTTTAATTTTTTCTTGTGGTGTATCAGTGTTTTACAAGTTTTTTATGTTTGTAGGTATTTTTATAGATTTTTTTGTGCTTTTATTTTTTTTCTGGTTTTTATTAATAATTATGGTTTTAGGGTTTTTAGTGGTTTTAGGGGTTTCAGTGTTTTCTTAGTTTTTAAAGGTTTAAGTGTTTTTTGGTTTTTAAGGTTTTCTAAGGGACTTTTTATAGGTTAATTTTACCTTTATATTTTATTTATATCTTATTTAGGACTTTTATGGTTTTTATATTTTTAGGGATTTTTAGAGTTATTTAGTTTTTTAATGTTTTTTTGTTATTTGGATTTTTAGCAGTTTTTATGTTTTTTATGGGCTTTAATGTTTTTAATATTTTTATAGGGTTTTCCAGGATTGTATGTTTTTTACCTTTTTTATCAATTTTTAGGGAATTTCTTAGGATTTGTTTGGTTTATTATGGGTTTTAAGGATTTTTAGGGTTCATAAGGGTTTTTAGGGGTTTTTTTGGTTTTAATGTTTTTAGGTTTATTTATCATTTTTAGAGGTTTATAGTGTTTTTATAGTTTTTAATGGGTTATTAGGGTTTTTTGGGGTTTTATATTTTTTAATGTTATATGGGGTTTATGGTTTTTAGGGGTTTAACATTTTTAGGGTCTTTAGGGGTTTTAGTGTTTTTCTTATTTTTTAGGCTTTTTATGTGTTCTAAGTGTCTTTAGGTTTCTTAGTTGTTTTAAGTGTTTTCTGTTTTTTAAGATTTTATTATGGTTTATCATTGTTTTGGGGGGTTTTTTAAGATATTTTAAGGTATTTTTATTTATTTTAGGAATTTTACGGTTTTTTAGGGTTTTAGGTTTTTTAGTGTTTTTATAGGTTTTTAGCGTTTTTTGTGCATTTAGGGTTTTAGGGGTTCCGGGTTGTTTTAGGTTATTTAAGCTATTATTAGGGTTATTTAGTTTTTTATGGTTTTTTATGATTTTAGGGATGTTTTGGGGTGGTATGGAAATTAATGGGTTTTAAGGTTTTTTCATAATTTTATGGTTTGTAAGGTTTTTATGGTTTTTTTTTTGTGTTTTATGGGGTTTTTTTGTTGAGTTTTAGGGTTTATTAGATTTTTAACATTTTTAGGGGTTTAAAGGGTCAGTGATTTTTTTATTTTTTTATTATTTTAATGTTTTTTAGGTTTTTAATCATTTTAGGGGTTTTATGGGTTTTATGAATTTTATGGATTTTAGGGTTTTTTAGTGTTTTTATCAATTTTATGGTTTTTAGGGTTTTTAGTGTTTTGAGGATTTTTGTAGGGGTTTTTCATGTTTTTTATGTATTTATGAATTTTTAGTGATTTTTTATGTTTTTTATGGTTTTCAAGATCCTTATGGATTTTAAGTGTTTTTAGGGTCCTTATGGTTTTGGAGTTTATTTGGTTTTTACCGTTTTAGGTTTTCTAGGTGTTTTATGTGTTTTTATGGTTTTAAGTTTTTTATGGTTATTCTTATTGTTTTTCAAGGTTGATAGGTTTTTAAAATTTTTAAGGATCTTTAGGGATTTTTTGTGTTTTTTATTTTAAGGGTTTTAAGGATTTTGACGGGTTTTCGGCTTTTTAGGTTTTTTTTGTTTTCATCACATTTTTTTTGTATTTTAATTGTTTTTATATTTTTAAAGATTCCTTATGGTTTTTTCAATTTTGTATAAATTTTCTCATTTTTCTATATTATTATGGTTTTTAAGAATTTTATGGTTTTTAGGGTTTTTTGAGATTTTGAGGGTTTTATGAATTTAATGTTTTCTTATTTTTGAGTTTGTAAGATGTTTTTGTGTTTCTTAGGTTTTACAGTTTTTATAGAATTTTATGTTTTTAGTTGTTAAAAGGGTGTTTATTTTTTTAATGGGTCTTTAGGATTTTTATGGGTTTTAGGGTGTTTAAGGTTTTTAGGGGTTTTTATGGTTTTTAGGGGGTTTAGGGACTTTTTAATGTTTTTATAGTTTTTTTAGGATTTTAGGGGTTTCAATTATTTTTTCGTTTATAGGGTTTTCTTTGGGGTTTTTTTTTAAATTATTTTAAAATTTTAGGTATTTTTAGTGATTTTTTAGGTTTTTTATTGTTTTTAGGGTATTAGGTATTTTTAGGGTTTTTAGGGTTTTAGTGGTTTTAGGGTTTTTAATGTTTTGTTGGAAATTTTGGGTTTTATGCGTTTTTTGGTTTTTAAGGCTTTATTTGGAAATTTTAGCGGTTTTATATTTTTTACTTTTTTAGGATTTTTAGTGAATTTTTATCATTTTAATGATTTTTAGGGTTCTTATTGATTTTGAGGGGTTTTAGGTTATTTATGGGATTAGGGGTTTTTTGATTGTTTATAGGTTTTTAGGGTTTTTTTGAGATTTTTTTCTTTTTTTGTTTTTATAGTTTTTTTTATCTTTTTTAGGGGATTAAAGTGTTTTATAGTTTTTAATGGACCTTTTTGGTTTTTATAGGTTTATAGGTTTTTTGAGTTTATTTTTTGTTTTATGGTTTTTAGGTTTCTTAGGGTTTCTAGGGATTTTTAGGGGGTTTCATTTTTT
The DNA here is from genome assembly GCA_963277665.1 of Viscum album. Classification (NCBI taxonomy): domain Eukaryota; kingdom Viridiplantae; phylum Streptophyta; class Magnoliopsida; order Santalales; family Viscaceae; genus Viscum; species Viscum album. Next base: position 485,290,219 of record OY728157.1, read on the forward strand.
GGTTTTGGGGGTTTTTAAGTGTTTTTATATTATTAGGTTTTCATAGTGGTTTTAGGTATTTTACATTTTTTGAAGTTTTTAAGATGTTTTTAGGTTGTATATGGTTTTTTGGTTTTTTGAGGGGTTTTAGGGAATTTTTAATATCTTTTTTCTTTTTATGGGTTTTACAGTTTTTATGATTTTAGGTGTTTTGGTGGTTTTTGGTTTTTAAGATATTTATAGGTTTTTAGGGTTTTACGGTTTTTATGTATTTTGATATTTTTAGGGATTTTATGGGATTTTTATGGGTTTTAGTGTTTTACAGTTATAATGGGTTTTTAGGGTTTTTTTGAAATATTTGTGGTTTTAGGGGATTTTTAAAGGGTTTAGGGTTTTTAGTGCTTTCTAGGTTTTTTTGGGTTTAATTTGTTTTAGGTTCTCATGGTTCTATTAGAGTTATTCTAGGGTTTTAAGGGATTTTTAAATTTTTAGGGATTTTTTGGGATATTTTTGAATTTTTAGGGATTTCTTTTGTTTTAGGTATTGTGAGGGGTTTTGGGGGTTTTAGAGTTTTTATAATTGTTTAGGTTTTCTTATGGTTTTTTTGATTTTTAGGGTTTCTTATATTTTTGGGGATTGTATGGCTATTTTAATATTTTTAAGGGGTTTTGGGGATTGTTGGGATATTGAGGCGTTTTAAGGGTTATAGAGGTTTTATAGTTTTTATGGTTTTACCGTTGTTGAGGTTTAATGTGTTTTTAGTTTATTTTATGTTTTATTATTGTTTTTAGGGATTTTAGAGAGTTTTAGGATTTTAATGGTTTTTACGGTTTTAGGGATTTTGATAATTTTTAGGGGTTTATGGTTTTCTTGGGTTTTTATGGTTTTTTTTTTGTTTTTAGCATTTTATTAGATTTTAGGGGTTATAATGGTTTTTAGAGTTAGTTTTTAAATTTTAGGGATTTAATTGTTTTTTAGGGATTGTAGTGGGTTTATAGGGTTTTTATGGGGTTTTAGGGTTTTCTATTTTTTTGTTTTTATGGTTTTTTTGTGGTTTTTTGGGTTTTTAGTGTCTTTTTAGGTGTTTTTTAGGTTTTTATCATTTTTTAGTGTTTTTACATGTTTTTTGTTTTATAATATTTTCTTGGGTTTTTTCATGGTTTTTTAAAATTTTAGGGATTTTTAGTTCAGTTTTTTTGGATTTTTATGGTTTTTATGGGTTATTATTGATTTTGAGGGGTTTTTTAGTTTTATATTTTTTAGGATTTTTAGTGTTATTTTGGTTTTTAGTGAATTTATGTGTTTTTTATGGTTTTCATAAAGGGTTTTAGGGTTTTTAGGTTTTATAATTTTTTAGGGAATTTATAGTCTTTATAATATTTTTTAGTTTTTAGGATTTTTTGGAATTTTGATTGTTTTTAGAGCTTTTAGGGTTGTTAAGGTTTGTATGCCTTTTTGGTTTATAGGGGGTTTTGGGTGAGGAAGGCTCGGGGCCAAACTATTCCTGATAGCCCCCTAAATTTATTTGAAAAAAGAAACGAAGGCACTGCAGACAAGGTTGGGGTGGGGTCAATCAACCCACACCAAAAAGCCCTTAATAAACACACACCCAAAGACCGAAAAAAAGAAAAATCAAAAGAAGAAAAGACACAACACCAAACTCATAGCCGCTTCAGCACCTTCTTAGCCAATTCCAGTAGTCGGGATCTCCGTCACCCCTTTATCACTTCCCATCCAAGCAGAAGCCATCATCCAAAGCTCACAACCAAGCATCAACTAGCATCTAATCTCACATGATCCAACATCCAAAACCTTCTCACCAAGTAGCTTTACCATAAGAAGATCCATCATCCAACATTCACTAGAATCCAGCAGCTTACAACCAACAAAAGAGAAGCATCCAAACTCACAAAAAGCGGCATCTAGCACATTCTCACCAAGAAGATCCACCGCTATCAGCATAGAACCATCAGCACCAAAGTCATAAATATCCCCTTCATAACTTTTGGATGAAGCAGTAGCTCCACAGTACCCAAAGGCGGAAAAAAGTGCAGCACCGCTCAGCAGAACCAATAGCAAACATCTACATCGAACCACAACCAAACCAACTTCACCACCACAAAAAAAAACAATAACCATCACCAAGCACCAGCATCCAAAACCAAAGACCATCATCCGCAACGAATCACAACCAAACCTACCATAGCACAGAAAACTATAGGTAGTAACCAAACCGTAGCAGCGAATCAACTCCCACTCAGAAAACCAAAAAAAACTGATTTTTCCAAGAAACCAGTAGCAACCTCCGACAAACGATTTCACTAAAACACTTGCATTAACAACAAAAACATCACCACCTCCAATCCAACCAGATCCAAACAACTTACAGCACAAAAAACAACAACCAGCACATCTCAACCCATCATCTCCCAAGGAATCACAACTTAGTATCCAGCAATCATGGCTGTTGGACCGAACCACATCCAGCATTCCACACCTCATAGAAAAATTAACTGCATACCACCATAAAGTGCGCATCAAAGCTCATCTATCCCATTTCAGAAAAATTGGATGATTCATAAACAACATCACAACCAAGAAATAGGAGGACATGGAATGTCAAAAGTTTTGACCAGATCTAGCATCAACAACATGGATCGGAGATGAATCTAAGAGATTAGGAAGAGCACGCTCCTACGTCTGCTTCACGAATTGAGGAATGGATCAAACCAGAACATAAAAAAACCTTCTACAATTTGGGATAGGGAATCGGAGAGGTGAAAGAAAAAAAAGTCATCGTTTCCATTCACCTTTGAGCCGGAGAAACCTGTAGAATATTGCTATGGCTAGGATCTCCCCCTAAGAAACTATAAGGTATCTAGTGCCGATATGCCAGTCAACGCCGTTGCTTACCGAAGCCAAGGCGTACCTATCAGATTTGATACAGAGAATGTAACTAAGGTCCTCCATCCCCGCAGCCTCAATCTGCGCCGAGATCTCTATCCAACAACACTATTGGGAAGGGACGAGAAGATTACTGAAACCTCAATTTGCGCCGCCCCATGGAAACGCTAGAGAGCAACTACCGCACTGAGAGTCTCTTTATCAGCCCGCCACCACCACAAGCACCCCCCACGAGGCTGAGGGGACAGGGAAAATGACCAGAACTTCCATCTTCATGGGAAACTTATGGAAACCCTAGAATCCACCTCGATGGGGAGAGAGCACCAGGAGAGTGTGCTGCTATCTCTTCCTTCCTTTTAGGTTTTTAAGACTTTTAATACAGTTTTTGGTTTTTCTTTGATTTTTAATGATTCTCATTATTTTATAATTTTTAGGGGGGTTTTATGTGTTTTTGTGTTTTTTATGGTTTTTAGAAGCTTTTATGGTTTTGGGTTTTTTAGTTTTTTTGGGTATTTTGGGGTTTTTAGGGTTTTTAGTTTCATTAGGGGCTTTGTAGGGGTTCTATTTTTTTATGAATTTTATGTGTTTTAGATTTTTATGATTTTATTAAGGTTATTAGGGTATTTCCATGTTTTACATTTATAGGGGTTTTAAGGAATTTTTTGGGATTTTCTGGATTTTTTACTATTTTTTCAGGTTATTTTCGTATTTTAGGATTTTTAAGGGATTTAAGTTTTTTTTGGGTTTTAATGTTCTCTTAGAGTTTTGTTGGGTTTTTATGGATTTCTACATTTTTGGAATTTTAAATTATTTTTATTAATTTTATAGAATTAAGGGATTTTAGTGTTTTTAAGGATTTTTAGGGATTTTTAGGGTTTTAGGGGGTTTTAGTGTTTTAAGGTTTTTTTGGTTTTCATAGGGGTTTATATGGATTTTTGGTTTTTTATTTTTTATGTTTTTTAGTGTTTTATTAAATTTTTATGGTTTTTAGGGTTTTAGGGTTTTTTATGGTTTTTAGGGGTTTCTTGGGATTTAGTGTCTTCTATGGTATTAGCAATTTTGGCCATTTTTATTATTTAGGTGATTTAAGAGTTTTTTGGACTCTAATACTTTCTTAGAGGATTTCATGGGTTTTAAGGTTTTTTACATTTCAGGGATTTTAAGGCCCTTTTTAGTATTTTTGTTGTTTTTATGATTTTTAGGTTATTTAGTTTTTTATGTTTTTAATGTTTTATAAGGTTTTTTTTGTGTTTTATGGTTTCTTATGTTTTTATGGTTTTATGGGTTTTACTATTTTTTAGGGTTTTTAGTGTTTTTTTGTTTTTTGGGTTTTAGGTTTTTTTATTTTTTAGAGTTCTATGGTGTTTTATATTTTCTTTATTATTTCAAGGGTTTAATTGGTTTTTATAGTTCTTATTTTTTTTATGGGTTTTTAGTGTTTTTATTGCTTTTTGGGGTTTTATTGATTTTAGGGGTTTTAGGGTTCTTAGAGGATTTTATGATTTATAGGTGTTTAACAATTTTTAGGTGTTTTATGTATTTTTTGGATTTTATGGTTTTCATAGGTGTTTTCAGGGTTTTAATATTTTTTTATATTCTATGGAATTTTTGAGATTTTTTAGTAATTTATGGATTTTTTTATTTTTAGGGATTTTGATAGTTTTTAGGTTTTTTGGGGTCTTTTATAATTTTGGGAATTTTATTTTTTATGGGTTTCCAGAGTTTTTAAGGTTTTCTTAGGGGTTTTCCTGAATTATATTGTTTTTAGGTTTTTATGATTTTTTAAGGACCTTTTATTATTTTATAGTTATAGGGGTTTTAAGGGTGATGGGAATTTTTTTTTCATTTTTAGGGTTTTATGGTTTATTCAGATATTTGGGATTCTTTGAGAATTTTAGGGTTTTTATGGTTTTTAGTGTTTTTAACATTATTAGAGGTTTAAAGGGTTTTTAATTTTTTAGTGGTTTTTTAGGATTTGTATTGGTTTCTAGGGGTTTTATGGTTAGTAGGGGTTTTTTTGGCTATTTTGGTTTCTAGGGTTTTAATGGTGTTTAGGGATTTAAGTGTATTTTAGGATTTTATGTTTTTAGGTATTCTGGGTTTTTTAGGGGATTTCATCGTTTAATGGGTTTTTACATTTTTATGTTTTTTTACTAATTTTTTATGTTTTTTTAGTTGTAATGTTTTTTGGGATAATTATGGGTTTTTGTGTTTCTAGGGTTTTATGGTTTTTTTGGGATTTTTTTGAGTTTTTAGGGTTTTCAAATTTTATATAATTTTGAACTTTTTTAGGGGTTTAAAAAGTTTTAGAGCTATTATAGGTTTTTAGAGATTTAAAGTGTTTTTTAGTTTTTCTATAGTTTTTAAGAGCTTTTATGATTTTTAGGGGTTTACTATTTTATGGTTTTTAGGGGTTTTAGAGTTTTTTAGGTTTTGAGGGGTTTTATGTGTTTTTAGGTTTATAATATTTTCTATTAGATTTTTAGGGTTTTTAGGATTTTTTATTTTTTATGGATTATTAGGGATTTTAAATATTTGTAGTGTTTTTATGGGTTTTTTAGGTTTTTTGGGGTTTGTAAAAGTTTTTCGGGTTTTTAATGATTTTTGTAGTTTTTTTACATTTTAAGGGTTTAAAAGGTATTATGAATTTATATGGGATTGAATTTTTATGGTTTGTTAGGTTTTCTATTGGATTTATGGTTTTTTGGTGTTTTTAGGAGTTTTAGGGTCTTCTACCATCATTATGGTTTTTAAGGTTTTTTGGTTTTTTGGGGGAATAAAATTATTTTAGGTCTCTAATGTTTTCTTGTTGTCTATTAGGGTTTTAAAATATTTTGATGTTTTTAGGTATTTTAAGGATTTTTTTGGGTTTTTATGGATTTTTCAGTTTTTAGTAATAATTATGGTTTTAGAGTTTTTAGTGGTTTTAGGGGTCTTAGTGTTTTATTAGTTTTTAGGGGTTTAAGTGTTTTTTTTGTTTTTAAGTTTTCTTAAGAGACTTTTTATAGGTTACCTTTACCTTTATATTTATTTTTAGATAATTTTTAGGAATTTTGTGGTTTTTAGAGTTTTTAGGGAGTTTTAGAGTTATTTAGGTTTTTAATGTTTTTTTGTTATTTGGATTTTTAGCAGTTTTTAGGTTTTTTATGGGTTTTAATGTTTTTCATATTTTTATAGGGTTTTACAAGATTTTTATGGTTCTTTACCTTTTTAATCAATTTTTATGGATTTTATTTGGATTTTTTTCTTTATTAGGGGTTTTAAAGATTTTTAGGGTTTATATGGGTTTTTAGGGTTTTTTTTGGTTTTTATGTTTTTAGGTTTATTTATCATTATAAGGGTTTATAGTGTTTTTAGTGTTTTGAATGGGTTATTAGGTTTTTTTGGGGGTTTATATTTTTTAATGTTTTGGGGGGTTTAAGGTTTTTATCGGTTTAATATTTTTAGGCTCTTTAAGGGTTTTAGATTTTTTCCTGTTTTTTAGGCTTTTTAGGTGTTCTAAGTGTGTATAGGTTTTTTAGTTGTTTTAAGTGTTTTTTGTTTTCTTAAGATTGTCTTATGGGTTTTCATTGTTTTGGGGGGTTCTAATTTTTTTATTTTAAGGGATTTGAAGGTATTTTTATATATTTTATGGATTTTAAATATTTATAGGGTTTTAGATTTTTTAGAGTTTTTATATGTTTTTAGCTTTTTTAGTGTTTTTAGGTTTTTATGGGTTCCAGGTTTTTTTAGGTTACTTAAGCTATTCTTAGGGTCTTCAGGGTTTTATGGTTTTTTATGATTTTAGGGAATTTTTTGGAATGTTTATGAATTTTATGGGTTTTATGGTTTTTTCATATTTTAATGGGTTGTATGGTTTTTATGGTTTTTTGGGGTTTTAAGGGTTTTTTTTGTTGAGTTTTAGGGTTTATTATATTTTTAACATTTTTAGGGGTTTAAAGGGTTTGCGATGATTTTACTTTTTTAGTGTTTTTAAGGTTTTGTATGTTTTTTAATGATTTTAGGGTTTTAATGGGTTTTATGGATTTTAGGGATTTTAGGGTTTTTAGTGTTTTTAGCATTTTTATGGTTTTTATGGTTTTTAGTGTTTTGAGGGTTTTTTTAGGTTTCTTTCAATTTTTTTATGTATTTATGTATTTTTAGATATTTTTTAGTTTTATTATGGTTTTTAGGATCCTTAAGTATTTTTAGTGTTTTTAGGGTCCTTACGGTTTTAGTATTTTTTTGGTTTTTACCGTTTTTTTGGTTTTCTTAGTGTTTTTGTGTTTTTATGGTTTTATATTTTTTGTTGGTTATTCTTATTATTTTTCAAGGTTGTAAGTTTATTTAAATTTTTAGGGATTCTTATTGATTTTTTTGGGATTTTTTTTTGATTTTAGGGGTTTTAAGGATTTTGATAGGTTTTAGGGTTTTTTTGTATTTTGTTTTTAGTACATTTTATTTTTTTTGGTATTTTAAGTGTTTTTAGCTTTTTATGGTTTCCTTATGGTTTTTTCAGGTTTTTATAAATTTTCAAATTTTCCTATATTATTATGGTTTTTAGGATTTTTATGGGGTTTTGGGTTTTCTAGGATTTTGAGGGTTTTAGGGATTTAATGTTTTTTTTATTTTTGAGTTTGTAGGATATTATTGTGTTTCTTTGTTTTTACAGTTTTTATAGTATTTTATGTTTTATGTTTTTAAAAGGATTTTTATAGTTTTTAATGGGTCTTTAGGGTTTTTATGGGTTTTAGGGTGTTTAAGGTTTTTAAGAGTTTTTATGGTATTTAGGAGTTTAGGGACTTTTTATGTTTTTTATAGTTTTTTTAGGATTTTAGGGGTTTCAACACTTTTTATGTTTTGATGTTTTTCGTTTGAATTGTAATGTTTTTTAATTTTTTTTAAAATTTTAGGTATTTTTATAGCTTTCTTAGGTTTTTTATTGTTTTTAGGGATTTAGGTATTTTTAGGGTTTTTAGTTTTTTAGTGGTTTTAGGGTTTTTAGTGTTTTGTTTTAAATTTTGGGTTTTATGTGTTTTTAGGTCTCTAAGGATTTATTTGGAATTTTTATGGGTTTTATAGTTTTTAAATTTTTTGGGGTTTTTAGAGATTTTTTAAAATTTTATGATTTTTAGGGTTTTTATAGATTTTTAGGGGTTTTAGGATATTTATGGGTGTAGGGGTTTTTTGATATTTTAGGTTTTTATGGTGTTTTGAGATTTTTGTCTTTTTATTTTTTTTAGAGTTTTTTTATATTTTTAGGGTATTAAAGTGTTTTAGAGTTTTTAAAGGATTTTTTTGGTTTTTGAACATTTTAGGATTTTTATGTTTATTTTTTTATAGTTTTTATGTTTCTTAGGGTTTTTAGCGATTTTTTAGGGTGTTTCATTTTTAGGTTTTGGGGGGTTTAAAGTGTTTGTATATTATTAGGCTTTCATAGGGGTTTTAGGATTTGTTTTATATTTTTTGATGTATTTAGGATGTTTTAGGTTGTATATGGTTTTTTGGGTTTTTGAGGGTTTTTAGGAATTTTTTAATGTCTTTTGAATTTTATGGGTTTTAATGTTTTTAGGTGTTTGGTGGGTTTTGGTGGTTTTGGTTTTTATTATTTTTAATGGTTTTCAGGGTTTTAGGGTTTTTTACGTATTTTGTGATTTTGAGGGATTTTCTGTGATTTTTATGGGTTTTAGTGTTTTACGATTTTAATGGGGTTTTCAGGGTATTTTTGGAATTTTTGGGTATTTAGGGTATTTTTATAGGGTTTCTGATATTTAGTGTTTTCTAGGTTTTTTGGGTTTAACTTTTTGTAGGTTTTTAAGGTTTTATTAGATTTATTCTAGGGTTTTAAGGGATTTGATCATTTTTAGGGAATTTTTGGGATATTTTTGAACTTTTATGGATTTTGTGTGTTTTTAGTTATTGCGAGGGATTTTGTGGGTTTTAAGTTTTTTATAATTGTTTAGGTTTTCTTATGGTTTTTTGGGTTTTTAGGGTTTCATATTTTTTTGGGGATTTAATTCTATTTTTAGATTTTAATGGGTTTTTTTTGGGATTATTGCGTTATTGAGGCATTTTAAGGGTTTTATGGGTGTTATAGTTTTTATGTATTTATTGTTTTTGAGTTTTATTGTGTTTTTAGTTTATTTTATGTTTTATTATTATTTTTATGGTTTTTAGAGAATTTTAGGATTTTTATGGTTTTTAGGGTTTTAGGGAATTTGATATTTTTAGGGGTATATGGTTTTTTGGGAGTTTTATGGTTTGTCTGTTTCTAGAATTTTAGTAGATTTTAGGGGTTATAAGGGTTTTTAGATTTTTTTTACATTTTATGGGTTTAAATGGTTTTTAGGGATTCCAGTGGGTTATTAGGGTTTTTTATGGGGTTTTAGGGTTTTTTATTTTTTATTTGTTTTATGGTTTTTTGGGATTTTCAGTTTTTAGTGTCTTATTAGGGTTTTTTAGGTTTTTATCAATTTTTAGAGTTTTTACATGTTTTTTATTTTACAATATTTTCTTGTGTTTTTTCATAGTTTTCTTAATTTTTAGGGATTTCTAGTTCAATTTTTTTGATTTTTATGGTTTTTATGGGTTATTATTGATTTGAGGGGTTTTATAGTTTTATATTTTTTTAGGATTTTTAGTGTTATTTATGTTTTTATTACTTTGAAGTGTTTTTTTGGTTTTTATGGTTTTCATAAAAGGTTTTAGGGTTTTTGGTTTTTTTATTTTTTATTGAATTTATAGTCTTTTTAATATTTTTTAGTTTTTATGATTTTTAGGAATTTTGAGGGGTTTTAGAGCTTTTAGGGTTTTTAAGGTTTTTATGCCTTTTTGGTTTTTAGGGGATTTTGGGAAAGGAAGTCTTGGGGCCAGTCTATTCCTGACACCCCCCAAAATTTAGTTGAACAAATACACGAAGACACTGCAAACAAGGGAGGGGCGAGGTCAATCAACCCACACCCAAAAGCCCTTAACAAACACACACCCAAATACTACAAAAAAAAAATATAAAAAGAAGAAAAGACGCAACGCCAGACTCACAGTAGCTTCAGCACCTTCTCAGCCTATTCTAGCATTCGGAAGCTCCATCACTCCTTTATCACTTCCCATTCAAGAAGAAACCAGCATCCAAAGCTCGCAGCCAAGCAGCGAACAACGTCCAATATCACATGTTCCAGGATCCAACACCTTCTCACCAAGATGCTCCGCCATAAGAAGCTCCATCATCCAATATTTACCAGTAACCAGCAGCTCAAAACCAACCAATGACCAACATCCAAACTTACAAAAACCAGTATCCATCACCTTCTCAGCAAGAAGATCCACCACCATCAGCACATAACCATCAGCACCAAAGTCAAAAATATCCCATTCATAATTTCGGGACGAAGTAGTATCTCCACAGCACCCAAAGGCGGAACAAAGTGCAGCACCACTCAGCAAAACCAATAGCCAGCATCCACATCGAACCACAACCAAACCAGCTTCGCCTCCACAAAACAGAAAAATAACCATCACCAAGCACCATCATCTATATCCAAATACCAGTTCCCACAACGAATCACAACCAAACCAACCATACCATAGAAAACTACACGTAGCAGCCAAACTGTAGCACCAAAGCAACTCCCGCTTAGAAAACCAAGCCAAAATCATTTTGCCAAGAAACCAGCAGCAACCTCTGACAAACGACGGCACAAAAACACCATCATTAATGACAAAAATATCACCACCTCAAAGTCAACCAGCTCCAAACAACTTGCAACACACAAAGTAGCAACCAACACATCCAAAACCATCATCTTCCAAGGAATCAAAGCTCAGAATCCAGCAATCAAGGCTGTCGGACCAAACCACATCTAATATTCCACAACTCATAGAAAAATTAACCGCATACCACCATCAAGTGCGCATCAAATATCATCTATCCCATTTCAGAAAAAATGGATGATTCATAACCAACATCACAACAAAGAAATAGGATGACATGGTATACCAAAAGGTCCGACTGAATCTAGCATCCACAACTTGGAGCAGATACGAAGCCGAAAGATTAGGAAGAGCACACACCTGCATCTACTTCACGAACCGAGGATAGGATCAAACTAGAATATAAAACAAATCTTATGTAATGTGGAATTAGGAATCGGAGAGCTAAAAGCAGAAAAAGTCGTCATTGCCTTTCTCCTTTGAGCCAGAGAAACCCGTTGAAGAATGCTGTTGTCAAGATCTTCCCATAAGATCCGAGAAGGGATCTGGTGCTGATATGCTAGTCAATGTCGCCACTTGCTGAAGGAGAGGGGTACCTATCACCATTGATCCAGAGAACGTAGTCACGGTCCTTCGTCACCATAACCCCAATCCACACCGAGATATCCCTCCAACAGCACTATAGGGAAGGGTCATGAAGATTGCAGAAACCCCGATCTATGCCACCCCATGGAAATGCCGAAGAGAAACTACCACACCGAGAGACTCTGCATCAGCCCGCCATCGCCACAAGCACCCCCCGCAAGGGCGAGAGGGAAGGGGAAAAGTACCAGCACCACCATCTTCATGGGAACCTGACAGAAACCCTAGGATCCACCTCGAGTGGGAGAGAGCACCAAGAGAGTGTGCCGCCATCTCTTCCTTCCATTTAGGGGTTTTAGAGCTTTTCATATGGATTTTTGGCGTTTCTTTTATTTTTAATGATTCTTAGAGTTTTATAATTTTTAGGGGGTTTAGTAGGCTTTTAGGGGTTTTATTTTTTAGGGTCTTTTATTGTTTTTAGAATTTTTTATAGTTTTGGGGTTTCTAGTTTTTTTGGGTATTTTGGGGTTTTAGGGTTTTTAGTGTCTTTAGGGTTTTTGTAGGGGTTCTATACTTCTTTTTCTTTTTTATGAGTTTTAATTGTTTTATATTTTTATGGTTTTATGAACGTTTTTGGGGAATTTCAATTTTTTTACATTTATATGGGTTTTAAGGAATTTTTCAGATTTTATGGATTTTTTACGGGTATTTCAGTTTTTTTACATTTATATGGGTTTAAGGAATTTTTCAGATTTTATGGATTTTTTACGGTTTGTTCAGGTTATTTGTGATTTTTAGGATTTTTATTTAATTTAATTGTTTTTATGGTTTTATGGTTTTCTTAGAGTTTTTTGGGTTTTTTATGGGTTTCTACATTTTTTGGGATTTTAACGTATTTTTAAGAATTTTATGGATTTTAGGGATTTTAGGGTTTTTATGGTTTTTTATTGTTTTTTAGGGTTTTAGGGATTTTCAGTGTTTTTAGGTTTTTTTGGTTTACTTAGGGGTTTATAGGGATTTATGGGTTTTTAGTTTTTTGGTGTTTTAATTGTTTTATTAAATTTTTATGGTTTTTAGGGTTTTAGGGGTTTTTAATGTTTTTAAGGGTTTCATGGGATTTATTATCTTCTATGGTATTAGGAGTTTTAGCTATTTTTATTATTTTTAGGGGATTTAAGTGATTTTTGGACTCTAAGATTTTCTTAGACAATTTTATGGGTTTTGGGGTTTTTTACATTTTATGGATTTGAAGGCCCTTTTTAGTATTTTTGCTGTTTTTAACATTTTTAGGGAATATAAGGATTTTTAGGGGTTTTTATGTTTTTATGTTTTTTAGGGTATTTATTTTTTTAAGGTTTTTTAGTTTTATAAGGTTTTTTTGTGTTTTATGGTTTATTATGTTTTTATGGTTTTATGGGTTTTACTATTTTTTGGGTTTTTAGTGTGTTTTTGTTTTTTGGGTTTTAGGTTTTTTGTTTTTTAGAGTGTTATGGTGTTTTATATTTTTTTATTATTTCAGGGGTTTAAATGGGTTTTATAGTTTTTATTGTTTTTATGGGTTTTTAGTGTTTTTATTACTTTTTTGGGGTTTTATTGAATTTAGGGGTTTTAGGGTTCATAGGGGCATTTAGGATTTATTGCGTTTTTACCATTTTTAGGTTTTTATGGATTTAAGTGTTTTTATGTTTTTACGGTTTTCATAGGTTTTTTAGGGTTTTTTAGGTTTTTACATTTTTAGGGAATTTAGGTATTTTCTATGAATTATATGGTCTCTAGGAATTTTTTTGATATTGGGGATTTTTATATTATTTTAGTTTTTTAAGGGTTTTTGAGTTTATAGTGTTTTTTATGCTTTTTTGGGATTTAAGTGTTTTTAGGTTTTAAAGGTTTTCTTAGTGGTTTTCAGAGGTTTTTGAGAGTTTTTATGTTTTTAGGGATTTTTTTGATATTTTTTAGTATTTGTATAGTTTTAAGGGTTTACTGATTTTGATGTCTTTTGGAGGGTTTTAGGGTTTAAAGGATTTTTGGGGTTTTTAGCGGTTTTTAGGGTTTTTAGGGTTTTATGTGTTTTTTGGTTCTTATGGTTCTTATGGTTTTTTATAGTTTTTTTTATGTTTTTAGTGATTTTTTTTTGGATTTTTTGGAATTTAATTTTTTTTTGGGTTTTTAGGGATTTTGAGGGGTTTCGGGATTTTAGGGTTTTTATGGGGTTTTATGGTTTTTTTTGAATTTTATGGTTTTTAATATTTTTTAGTTTTTAACATTTTTTGGGGCTTAATGGGTTTTTATAGTTTTTAGTCTATTTTTTATGTTTTTATATTTTTTTGAATATTTTTTGTGGGATTTTATTGTTTTTAGGGGTTTTTAGGGTTTTTAGGGTCTTTTACGGGGTTTTAGAAATTTTAGGGGTCTAAAGTGTTTTGGGGTTATTAAGGTTTTCATAGGGGTACTCAGTTTTTTTTGTTTTTTTAGTTTTTAGGGATTTTATGGGATATTTTAGGATTTTTATCAGTTTTTATGAATTTTATAGATTTTGAAGGATTGTAGGGGTTTTATGGGTTTTTAGGGTATTTACTATTTTTGAGGTTTTTAGGGATTTTAATTTTTGTAATGATTTTATGTTTTTCTTGGTTTGTAGGGTTTTCTAGGGTCATTATGGTGTTTATGTGACTTTTTTGATTTGTAGGGTTTTTTGGGCTGTAAGATTTTTTATGGTTTCTAGTGGGTTTTAGGGTTTTTATGTTTTTTTGTGTTTTTAAAGGTGTTTATGAGTTTTTATAGTTTTTGGGGTTTATATGGTTTTTTAGATCTTTTTAATATTTTTAGGGTTATACTATTTTTTAGTGTTTTTTGTTGGGTTTTAGGTTTTTTGTGGGTTTTTAAGGTTTTCTTCTGTCTTTTAAATGTTTTTATTATTAGTAGGGTTTTTGGTTTTCCAAATTTGTATGGAACTTAGAATTTTATGCTTTCTATCAATTTTAAGTGCTTTAGGGTTTTATGGCTTTCGTATGGTTTTACAAGGTTTGTTGAGTTTTTTATTTTTTTTAGATTTATAGGGATTTTTTTGGATTTTAATGGTTTTTTATGATATTAAGGATTTTTAGGTGTTTAGGGTTTTAACATTTTAAGTTATTTTATGGTTTTAGGTTTTTTAGGGTTTTTAGGGGTTATAATTTATTTTTGGGTTCTATAGATTTTTTATAGTTTTAGGTATTTTATGGTTTTTCTAGGATTTCTATGTTTCTTTGTTTCTTAGTGATTTTGAGGGTTTTAGGGTTTTTATGAGATTTAGATTTTTTTTATGATTTTTTGCTTTTTAGGGGTTTTAAGTGTTTTTAGTTTTTTAAAGCTTCCTTAGGGATTTTTAAAATTTTCAATATTTTTAAATTATTTAGGATTTTTATCGATTTTTAATAATTTATAATGATTTTATTGTTATAATTGGTTTTAGGTTTTTTAGGTTTTAGGGGTTTTATTATTTTTTCAATTTTTAGGAATTTTTTCTAGTTTTTTGGGGTTTTTTGTTTTTTATAGTTTTTAAGATTTTAAAGATTTAAAATTATCATTTTAGTTTTCATGTGTTTTAATGTTTTTATGGGTATTTAGGTTTTTATGTATTATTGTTTTTATGGTTTTAAGGTTTTTTGTGACTTTAGGAATTTTATCATTTTTAGTTTTTAGGGTCTTAAATATTTTTAGGTTTTTTGATTTTCTAAGTGATTTTCAAGGTATTTATGGTTTTTTTAATATTTTTGTGATTTCTTTATATTTTTTGGAATTTCTATTGATTTTTTGGGGTTTAGTGATTTATAGGGTTTTTAGGTTTTTGGTATTTTTAGGGGTTCTATAATTTTTGGGTTTTAGGGGTTTTATGTGTTTTTTAATTTTTAAGGATTTATTTTTATTTTTCGTTGTTTTCTGAGTTTCTTCACATTTTTATTGTTTTTAGGTAATATGTTATTATTTGTTTTGGTTTATTTTTTTATTTTCATGGTTTTTAATGTTTTTAGTGTTTTTATGGTTTTCTTGTATTATTTTGATTTTTTGGAGTTATTTAGTGTTTTTAAGGTTTTGTAGAATTTTATAAATTTTTATGGGTTTAAAGGATTTTTAGATATTTCATTTTATTTTATGTATTTATGGGTTTTAGGGTTTTATAGGGTTTTTATCATTTATAAAGGTATTTACGGTTTTTATGGTCTTTTTAGTTTATTTATGGATTTTAACAATTTTTAAATGTTTTAAGTATTTTTTTGTATTTTAAGGTTTTTTTAGGTTTTTTCAAGGTTTTAAGATATTTTTAATGTTCTATGGAATTATCGATATTTTTTTAGTATTTTAAGGGGTTTTTTTATTTTTAGGTATTTTTATGGTTTTTAGGATTTTCGGGGGGTTTTTTCGTAATTTTGTGAATTTATTTTTTATGGGTTTCTAGAGTTTTTATGGTCTTATTGTGGATTTTTATGAATTTTATGGTATTTAGGATTTTGTGTATTTTTAGGGACCATTTAGTATTTTATATTTTTAGGGGTTTTAAGTGTGATGAGGGGTTTTTTGGGTTTTTATGGTTTTGTGGTTTGTTCAGATATTTATGAATTTTTCAGAATATTAGGGTATATAAGGTTTTTAGTGTTTTTAACATTATTAGGGTTTTATAGGGTTTTTAATGTTTTTAGTTGGTTTTTAGGATTTGTATGTGTTTCTAGGGTTTTTATTGTTGTTAGGGCCTTTTTGGATATTTTGGTTTCTAGGGTTTTTATGATGTTTAGGGATTTAAGTGTATTTTATTATTTTATGTTTTTAGATTTTCAGGGTTTTCTTAGGGGATTTCATCATTTTATGGGTATTTAATATTTTCTGTTTTTTTAGTAGTTTTTTATTTTTTATAGTTGTAATGTTTTTTGGGATAACTATGGGTTTGTCTGTTTATAGGGTTTTATGGTTTTTTAGGTTTTTTTTCGATTTTTTAGGGTTTTTAGATTTTATATAATTTTGAACTTTTTTAGGTGTTTAAAGGGTTTTAGAGTTATTATAGGTTTTTAGAGATTTGATGTGTTTTACAGTTATTCTATAGTTTTTAGGAGGTTTTATGATTTTAGGGGTTTATTTTTTTATGGTTTTTATAGGTCTTAGAATTTTTTCTAGTTTTTTAGGGGTTTATTTTTTTTAGGATTATAATATTTTCTAAGAGATTTTTATGGTTTTTATGATTTGTTATTGTTTATGGATTTTTGGGGATTTTCAAGATTTTTAGTGTTTTTATGGGTTTTTTTGGTTTTTAGGGGTTTGTGAAAATTTTTCTAGTTTTTAATGTTTTTTGTAGTTTTTTAACATTTTAAGGGTTTAAAAGGTATTATGACTTTTTAGGGGATTGGATTTTTTTTAGGTTATTAGGGTTTTTATAGGATTTATGGTTTTTTGGTGTTTTTAGGAGTTTTAGGGTCTTTTTAGCGTCTATAGGGTATTTAAGGTTTTTTGGTTTTTTGGGGGAATAGAATTGTTTTATGTTTTTTAAAGTTTTATTGTGTTCTATCAGGGCTTTAAAAGTTTTTTTATTTTTTTTGGTATTTCTAAGTATTTTTTTGTGTTTTTCTGGTTTTTTTGGTATTAGTAATAATTATGGTTTTAGGGTTTTTATTTGTTTTAGGGGTTTCAGTGTTTTATTATTTTTTAGGGGTTTATGTTTTTTTTGGTTTTTAAGTTTTTCTAAGAAACTTTTTATAGGTTACTTTTACATTTATATTGACTTTTTAATATTTTTTAGGAATTTTATTGTTTTAAGAGTTTTTAGGGAGTTTTAGAGTTATTTAGTTTTTTAATGTTTTTTTATTTGTATTTTTAACATTTTTAAGGTTTTTTTGGGTTTTTATGTTTTTAATATTTTTATAGGATTTTCTAGGATTTTATGGTTCTTTACCTTTTTAATCAATTTTTAGGACTTTTCTAATGATTTTTTTTAGGGGTTTTAAGGATTTTCAGGGTTCATAGGGGTTTTTTTTAGGTTTTTGGATTTTTATGTTTTTAGGTTTATTTATCATTTTTAGGGCTTTATAGTGTTTATAGAGTTTTTAACGGGTTATTAGGGTATTTTTGGGTTTTATATTTTTTAATTTTCTGGGGGGTTTATGGTTTTTAGGGGTTTAATATTTTTAGGGTATTTCGAGGTGTTAGTTTTTTTCCTATTTTTAGGATTTTTAGGTGTTCTAAGTGTCTTTAGATTCTTTAGTTGTTTTAAGTGTTTTTTGTTTTCTTAAGATTTTATTATTGTTTTTCATTGTTCTGGGGGTTTTTAATGTTTTTTTAATTTAATATATTTGAAGGTATTTTTATATATTTTATAGATTTTTAGGATTTTTATGGTTTTAGGTTTTTTTATAGTTTTTATAGGTTTTTAGCTTTTTTAACGTTTTTAGGTTTTTAGGGGTTCCAGGTTTTTTAGGTCACTTAATCTAGTCCTAGTGTTTTTAGGGTTTTATGGTTTTTATGATTTTAGGATAGTTATGGAATGTTTAGGAATTTTATGGGTTTTAAGGTTTTTTCATATTTTAATGGTTTGTATGGTTTTTATGATTTTTTGGGGTTTTATGGGTTTTTTGTTGAGTTTTAGGGTTTATTAGATTTTTAACATTTGTAGGGGTTTAAAGGGATTGTGATGTTTTTATATTTTTAGTGTTTTTAAGGTTTTGTAGGTTTTTTAATGATTTTATGGGTTTTATAGGTTTATAGATTTTAGGGATTTTAGGGTTTTTGAGGGTTTTGTAGGTTTTTTGAAGTTTTTTATGTATTTATTTATTTTTAGGTATTTTTTCAGGTTTTTTAAATTTTCACATTTTCTTATATTATTAAGGTTTTTATTATTTTTATGGTTTTTATTGTTTTTTGATATTTTGAGGGTTTTAAGGATTTAATGTTTTTTTATTTTTGAGTTTGCAGTATTTTTTTGTGTTTATTAGGTTTTACAGTTTTTATAGTATTTTATGTTTTATGTTCTTAAAAGGGTGCTTATAATTTTTAATGGGTCTTTAGGGTTTTTATGGGTTTTAGGGAGTTTAAAGTTTTTAGGGGTTTTTATGGTTTCTAGGGGTTTTAGGGAATTTTTAAGGTTTTTATAGTTTTTTTAGGATTTTAGGGGTTTCACCTATATTTATGTTTTCAGGGTTATATTTGGAGTTTTTTAGGTTATTTTAAAATTTTAGGCTTTTTTACTGTTTTTTAGGTTATTTTATTGTTTTTAGGGTTTTAGGTATTTTTAGGGTTTTTAGGGTTTTAGTAGTTTTATACTTTTTAGTGTCTTGTTAAAATTTTTGGGTTTTATGCGTTTTTATGTTTTTAATGCTTTATTTGGAATTTTTAGGGGTTTTATAGTTTTTACATTTTTTTGGTATTTTTAGAGATTTTTTTAGCATTTTTATGATTTTTGGGGTTCTTATAGATTTTTAGGAGTTTTAGGGTATTTATGGGTTTAGGAGTTTTTTGATTTTTTGTATATTTTTAGGGTTTTTTTGAGATTTTTCTCTTTTTTTTTGTTTTTTAGAGTATTTTTATCTTTTTAAGGGATTAAAGTGTTTTAGAGTTTTTAATGGATTTTTTGGTTTTTATTGGTTTCAGGTTTTTAAGTTTATTTGTTGTTTTATGGTTTTTAGGTTTATTAGGGTATCTAGGGATTTTTAGGGGGTTTCATTTTTAGGTTATGGGGGGTTTTTAGTGTTTGTATAATATTATGATTTCATAGGGGTTTTTGGCTTTTTTACATTTTTAGAAGTTTTTAAGATTTTTTTAGGTTGTATATGGTTTTTTGGTTTTTTGAGGATTTTTAGGGGGTTTTTAATGTATTTTTCCATTTTATGGGTTTTACAGTCTTTAGGTTTTTAGGGGTTTTTGGTGGTTTTTGGTTTTTAATATTTTTAAAGGTTTTCAGGTTTTTAGGGTTTTTTACATATTTTGCGATTTTTAGGGATTTTATCTGATTTTTATGGGTTTTTATATTTTACGGTTTTAATGGGTTTTTCAGGGGGATTTTTGGAATTTTTGGGGTTTTAGGGGATTTTTAAACTATTTTGGGTTTTTAGTGCTTTCAAGGTTATTTTTTGGGTTTAATTGTTTTTAGGTTTTCAAGTTTCTATTTGAGTTATTCTAGGGTTTTAAGGGATTTTTACATTTTTAGGGATTTTCTAGGATATTTTTGAATTTTTAGGGATTTCGTTTGTTTTAGGTATTGTGAGGGGTTTTGGGGGTTCCAGGGTTTTTATAATTGTATAGGTTTTCTTATGTTTTTTTTGTATTTTATGGATATTTTAGGATTTTTTGGGTTTTCTGGTATTGTTGGGATATTGAGGCGTTTTAAGGGTTTTAGGGGTTTTATAGATTTTAGGGTTTTACTATTTTTGAGGTTTAATGTGTTATTAGTTTACTTTAGGTTTTCTTAATTTTTTTAGGGTTTTAGAGAATTTTAGGATTTTTATGCTTTTTAGGGTTGTAGGGATTTTGCTATTTTTTAGGGGTTTATGGTTTTTTGGGGTTTTATGGGTTTTTTTTATTTTTATCATTTTATTAGATTCTAGGGGTTATAAGGGTTTTCATAATTTTTATACATTTATGGGGTTTAAATGAATTTTAGGGATTCCAGTGGGTTTATTGGGTTTTTATGGGGTTTAAGATTATCTATTTTTTATTGGTTTTATGGTTTTTGTGGGTTTTTTGTATTTTTAGTGTCTTTTTAGGGTTTTTAGGTATTTATCATTTTTTAGAGTTTTTAAATGTTTTTTGTTTTATAATATTTTCTTGGGGTTTTTCACAGTTTTCTAAATTTTTAGGGATTTTAGGTCAGTTTTTTGGATTTTTAAGGTTTTTATGGGTTATTATTGATTTTGAGGGGTTTTATAGTTTTATATTTTATAGGATTTTTAGTGTTATTTAGGTTTTTAGTTATTTTATGTGTTTTCTTGGTGTTTTTGGTTTTTATAAAGGGTTTTAGGGTTTTTAGGTTTATTTTATTTTTTACGGAATTTATAGTATTTTTAATATTTTTTAGTTTTTATGATTTTTTGGAATTTTGAGGGTTTTAGATGTTTTATTGGGTTTTTAAGGTTTCTATGCCTTTTGGTTTTTAGGGGTTTTTGGGTTTTCATTGATTTTTAATGATTCTCCATGTTTTATAAATTTTTAGGGGGGTTTAGTGGGCTTTTATGGGTTTTATGTATTTTAGGGGTTTAATATGGCTTTTAGTAGTTTTATGGTTTTGGGGTTTTTAGGGTTTTTAGTGTATTTAGGGGTTTTGTAGGGGTTTTATATATTTTTTTATTTTCTATGAGTTTTAATTGTTTTAGATTTTTATGGTTTTTATGGTTTTTAGGGTATTTTGGTTTTTTACATTTATATGGGTTTTAATGAATTTTTGGGATTTTCTGGATTTTTTATGGTTTGTTCAGGTTATTTACATTTTTTAGGATTTTAAAGGGATTTAAGTTTTTTTATGGTTTTAAGGTTTTCTTATGGGTTTTTATGGGATTCTACATTTTTAGATATTATAAAGTATTTTTATTAAATTTATGGAATTTAGGGATTTAAGTATTTTTAGGGTTTTTAAGGTTTTTAGGGGTTTTTAGGGTTTAGTGGTTTTCAGTGTTTTTAGGTTTATATGGTTTTCTAAGGGGTTTTTAGAGATTTTTGTGTTTTTAGTTTTTAGGTGTATTTAGTGTTTTATTAAATTTTATATTTTTTTATGGTTTTAGGGTTTTTATGGTTTTTAGGGGTTTCTTGGGATTTAGTGTCTTTCATGGTATTAGAAGTTTTAGCCATTTTTATTATTTTTTGTGTATTTACGTTTTTTTTAGATTCTATGATTTTTTAGACAATTTCATGGGTTTAGACTTTTTTACGTTTCATGGATTTTAAGGCCCTTTTTGGTATTGTTGTTGTTTTTAAGATTTTTGGGGATTTTTTTGGATTTTTAGGGTTTTTAATGTTTTTATGTTTTTCGGGTATTTAGTTTTTTTTATGTTTTTATACTTTTCTGATGTTTTTTTGTGTTTTATGATTTATTATGTTCTTAGGGATTTTTTGTAATTTTTATGGTATTTAGGTTTTTTAGGGTTTTTATGGATTTTCAGGGTTTTTTGTATTTTTTTGGTTTTTTGGTGTTTTTTTGAGTATTTTATTATTTTGAGGTAATTTTATAGTTTTTTTATGTTTTTAGGGGTTTAAATGGTATTTTGAGTTTTCATTGGTTTTTAGGGTTATATTATTATTGTATGTTTTAGGGGTTTTTTTGTTTCTATGGGTTTTTTGGGATTTTTAGGGTCTTTATGGTCTTTTAGGGTTTTTTCTCTTTTAAATTTTTTTTGTTCTTATGTGGTTTTAGGTTTTAAAGGTTGTAATGCTGGTCTTTTTTGGTTTTTTTGTGTTAGGGATATGTAGTTTTTTGGGATACTTATAGTTTTTAGAGTTTTAAGATGTTTTGAGTATTTTTAGGGTTTTTATGTTTTTAGAGGGTTTATAGTGGTTTTTTGAGTTTGTAGGTGTTTAAGGTTTTCAAGATTTCTTTAATATTTATGGGTATAAAGGATTTAAGAGTTTTTTTGTTTTTTGGGATTTTATATTTTTTAAGGTTTATTCGGGTTTTATGGGTTTTAGGGGTTTTAGTGTTTTAGAGTTTTAGGATCTTTTTTAACTTTTTATGGTATTTATAATTTGTATGTTTTTAGGGGGTTTTATTGTTTCTATATTTTTATGTTCTTCTTATAAGTTTTCTGGGATTTTAGAGCTTTTTATGTTTAGGTATTTTTAGGGGATTTTTTATTTCTATGTTTATTATGGTTAATAAAGTCATTTGTGGGTTTTAAGTTTTTTATGGGTTTTTGGGTTTTTATGGTTTTTTAGGTATTTTGGGGTTTTAAGTGTTTTTATGAATTTATTGTTTTCTTAGGAGTTTTATGGATTTTTTGAATTTTAGTTTTTTTAGGAAACCTTTGTATTTTATAGTTTCTTTAGAGTTTTTAGTGTTCTTTAGGCCTTTTGGGGGTTTAAGTGTTTTATTGGTTTCAATGTTTTCTTATGTTCATTTAGTGGTTTTGTTGTTTTTTATATTTAAAGGGATTTTTTGGCCTTTTTCGGATTTTATGGTTTTTTGGGTGTTTAGGGATTTTGAGTGTATTTTGAGGGGTTTTTTTGGTTTTAATTGTTATTTGGGGGGCTTTAGGGTTTTTTGAGTTTTTTAGGGGTTTTTAGGACTTTAGAGATTTTCATCATTTTTTGGGGATTAAAGGGCCTTTAGTGGCTTTTTATGCTTTTTGGTGTTTTTGTCGATATTAGGGTTTTTAGTGTTTTTAGAGACTTTTTGTGTTTTTATTTTTTTTAGAATTTCTATTTTTAGGGGTCTTAATTTTTTTAGGTTTATTTGTTTTTTGTTAGATTTTCATGGTTTTTAGGTTATTTTTAATTTTTGGGGATTTTAGGGACTTTTATAATTTCTATTTTTTATTAGGGATTTTAGTGATTTTGAGGGTGTTTTGGGTTTTTTGGGGTTTTGGGTTTTTAGTGATTTTGTTTTATGTTTTTGGGGGTTTGAAGTGTTTTTAGGTTTTTATGGTTTTCATGGGATTTTTTATGTTTTTTGGTGGTTTTATGTTCTTAGCAATTTTTTATATTTTTCTTGTATTTCTGGGTTTTTATTGATTTTGAGGGATTTTTTGGATTTTTAGGGTTTTCAGTTTTTAGGGATTCTATAAATTTTTAGGTGTTTAGGGGTTTAAAGTGTTTTTATATTTTTAATATTTTATTCGGTTTTTTGGGTTATTATGGAATTTACATTTTTAATAATATTTAGGGTATTTTGGATTTTTATTATTTTTCATTGTTTTATGGATTTTTAGAGTTTTAGGGTTTTTATTTGCATTATGATTTTGAGGTTTTTTTTGATTTTTAGGGTTTTTTATGTTTGTTAGGATTTTAAAGGGTATTTTTATAGTTTTAATCTTCTTTTGTGGTTTAAATGGTTTTTAGAGGGTTTAATGGTTTTTAGTGTTTTTAGGGTTTTTATGGGTTTTATGGGTTTTTATGGGTTTTTAGTTTTTTTATGTTTTAACATTTTTATGCTTTTAGGGTATTAATTCTTTTTAGGTTTTTAGGGTTATCTTGGGGTTTTCAGGGTTTCTATGATTTTTAGTGTTTTTAGAGATTTTTTGGGTTTTAATTTTAATTTTTTTGGTTTTTAAGGATTTTTTGAATATTTATTGTTTTTCGGGTTTTCTGGGGGGGTTTTTGTGTTTTTAGATTTTTTTGGTTTTATGGGTTGTAAGTGTTTTATAGGTTTTTTTATTAATGGTTTCTATGGTTTTTAGGGTTTTTTTATTCTTTTTAGGGATTTATATTGTTATTTTATGATTTTTATGGGTTTTTATGGGTTTTAGGGTTTTTAGGGATTTTAGGATTTTTTTTTTGTTTTTAGGTGTTTTATGGTGTGTATTGTTTTTTTGATTTTATCGTGTTTTTTGAGTTTTAATTGTTTTTATAGTTTTTAATGTTTTTAGGGGTATAAATGGTTTTTATTGGTTTTAGTTTTTTGGGGTTTTTTAGTTTTTTTTGTTTTTAGGGGTCTTTATGGTTAATATCATTTTTTAGGGTTATAGGTAATTTTTTGGTTTTTATCATTTTTTTGTTTTTAGGCGTTATAAATGTTAATTGGATGTTACAGTTTTCTCAGTGTTTCTTAGGGTTTTTTGATTTTTTACATATTTTCTAATGTTTTTTGAAATTTTTAACAATTTTAAGAATTTAAAGGTATTTCAGAGTTATTATTAGTTTTAGGGCTTTATGGGTTTATTCCTGGTTTCTAAGTTTTTTAGAGGTTATTGTTTTTTATAGGTTTAAAGGACTTTATAATTTTTTATGTTTTTTAGTGGTTTTATGTTTTTTAGGTTTTTTATGTTTTCTTATATTTTTTCAGTGTTATAGTGTTTTTTTCTTTTTTAGTGATTTTTAGGGATTTTAAAAATTTTATGGGGCTTTAGGTTTTTTAATGATATTTGGGGGTTTGTGGTTTTTTAGTAATTTGTGGGGTCTTATGGGTTTTTTATCTTTTTAGGCATTTTATGGTTTTTAGAGTTTTTTATGATTTTTTGGTATCTAAAGGGGTTTAATATTTTTATTGTCTTTTGGGTTTTTTTTGTGTTTTTTGTGTTTTTATGTTTTTATGGGGTTTTATGGTTTTTATGGTATTTAGTGTTTTTTATGGAATTTTTAGGTTTTTTTTGTTTTTAGGTTTTTTATTTTTATTCGTTTTTAAAAGGGATTTATGGATTTTGTTTAGGTTTTTTTGTATTTTAATGGATTTATTGTTTTTATGAATTTTTAGTTTTTTAGGACTTTGGAGTTTTTAGGGTTTTTAACGTTATTAGGTTTTTGGGGGATTGAATGTATTTCGATTTTTCATGTTTTCTTAGGGTTTCTCAGAGTTTTATGGTTTATTACTTTTCATTTGATTTTATGATTAGGTTTGGGGTTTTGGTATTTTGAGGTTTTTATGGCCTTTAGGGTTTTTTAGATTTTATGGGGTGTTTAGTATTTTTAACTTTTGAAGGATTTCTTAAGGGTTTTCAGGGTTTTATGGATATTTAGATTTTAGGTATTTTTATGTATTTTTAGGATTTTTATGTATTGTTAGGGTATTTAGGAATTTTGAGTGCTTTTATGGGTTTTTGGGTTTTTTTTGTGGGTTTAGGGTTTTTTTTGAAGTTTTTAGAGTTTTTATATTTTCATGGTGTTTTTTAATTTTTTAATTAATTAATGGGGGGTTTTGAGTATTTAGTGGATTTTAGGGCTTTATGGGTTTTCTGGTTTTTTAAGGTTTTTCTGGATTTGGCGGGTGTTATTCTTTTTTAAGGATTTGAGTGTATTTTTTGGGTTTTTAGTGTTTTTAGGGTTTTTCATGGTTTTAAGTGTTTTTTTGTTTTTAAGGATTTGTTACCATTTTTCACGGTTTTTAGGGGTTTTTATGTGTTTTTGGACTTTTAGGGTTTTTTGGAATTTATGGTTTATACGGGTTTTAGGGATTTTAAGGGTTCAATGGTTTTTTAGTTTTTTCAGTTTTAGGGTTTTTAACATTTTTAGGTTTTTTGGGATATATGGGTTTTTAGTTTTTTTATGGTTTTTAGGGGATTATAGTTTTTATGGGGTTTTATAGTTTTTAGGGCATTTTTATGGTTTTTAGTTATTTTTAGAATTTTTAGATTTATCAGGGGATTTAAGAATTTTTAGGTTTTTATGTTTTTCATAGGGTTTTTAGGGTTTTTACTTTCTTTAAGATTTTTAGCAGTGTTAAATGCTTTCAGGTTTACATGGTTTTCATAGAGATTTCTATTTTTTAGGGAATTTTATATATTTCATATTTTTTTATGATTTTTATGGGTTTTTAGGGTTTTTAGGGATTTTGAGGTTTTTAATGGGTTTTAGAGGTTTTTATGGTTTTTATGGTTTTTAATGCTTCTATGTTATTTTTATTTTTATGATTTTTAATGATTTTTATTGTTTTTTTAAATTTATTATTGGTATAATTTTTTTTAATATTTTTAGTGTGTTTTAGGGTTTTTAAGGGGATTTACTGTTTTTTATGATTTTTAGGTGTTTTTTGGTTTTCTAATGTTTTTTGGGTTTTTAGGGTATTTTTTGTTGTTTTTTCCATGTTTAGGGTTTTTTTTGCGTTTAATGTGTTTTTTGTTTTAAGGTTTTCTTAATATTTTCCATGGGTTCTATGGTTTTTATATTCTTTTCAATTTTTAAGTATTTTTAGGATTTAATGGGGTTTTAGGGGTTTTGTGGTTTTGTGGGTTTTTAAGGTTTTTTACGGGTTTTAAGGATTTTAAGGTTTTAATGATTTTTTAGAATTTATTATATTTTTTGGGGTTTAAAGAGATTTTAGGATTTAACGGTTTTATTTGGGTTTTTTAGGATTTTGAGGGTTTTTTTGAATTTTTTGGGATTTTTAGAGATTTTAAGGATTTTATGGTTTATGGGGTTTTTTATTATTTTACGTTTCTTTAGTATTCTTAGGTTTTTTATAGTGTTTTCTTTTTAATGTTTTTTTAAGTTTTCAGGGGTTTCAGGGATTGTTATATATTTTATATTTTTGGGGGTCCAATGGTTTTTATTGTTTTTAGTGGGTTTGGGTTTTTATGCGGTTTTATGGTTTTTAAATGTTTTTAGGGGTTTTTATTTTTTTAGGTTTTAGTGTTTTATAATTTTTAAGTTATTTTGGGATTTAGGTGACTTTATGTTTATAAAATATTCCTTTGTATTTTATGGTTTTAACGTATTTTTATATTTTTATGTATTTTTAGGGGTTTTTTGGATTAATTTGGATTTATAGGGTTTTAAGGGATTTTGAGAGGTTTTAGAGTATTTTATAATTTTGTGTATTTTTTGGGTTTTTATTATTTTTTTGGTTTTTAAGGGTTTTATGTTTTTTACATTTTTTAATTATTCTTATTGTTTTTAGGGTTTTCTGTTTTTAGGCATAATTATGGATTTTGATGATTTTTTTTTATTTAGGGTTTCTAAAAATTTTGGGGGTTGAGTTTTTAGGGGGTTTTGGGGTTTTTTATGTTTTTCAAGTTTTTTAAAGTTTTTAACATTTTTTTGGACTTAAAGGGTTTTGTGAGTTTTTTGTAGTTTATCGAATTTTTATAGGTTTTCAGATTTTTTATGGTTTTTAGGTGTTTTATAGTTTTGGGATTTTAATGTTTTTTAGTGATTTTAGCATTTTTTTAGAGTCTTTTGGGGTTTAATTTTTTTTTTTATTTTTTAGTTTTTCTTCATGTTTTGTAGGGATATTTGGGTTATTATGTTTATAATGATTTTTAAGGATTTTAAGTATTTATTATGTTTTTAGTGTTTTTAAATATTTGAGGGGTTTTAGGTTTTTCGGTTTTTTAAGGTTTTTTAAGGATTTTAGGGTCCATTTTATTTTTTGGGGGTATTATGGTTTTAATTTGTTTTAATAATTTTTAGGGGTTTAATGAGATTTTATAATTTTTTTGGGTTTTATGTATCTTAGTATTTTTAGAATTTGTATGGTTTTTAGGGGTTTTTTTGGTTTTTAGTGGTTATGGGTTTTTGGGAACTTTTTAGAATTTTAGTTGTTTAAACATTTTTTAGGTTTTTAGGGGTGTTAAGAGTTTTTAGTTTTTATGGATTTCTTAGGCTTTTTTAGGGTGTTTAGTGTTTTATTTTGTTTTTAGGGATTCTTAGGGATTTTTTAGTATTTTTATTATTTTTAGGGTTTTTGAGGATTTTGATGGTTTTTATGGGGTTTTATGGTTAAAACAATTTATCGGTATTTTAGTGTTTTTTTATGTTTTTAGGGGTTTCATGTTTTTTATGTTTTATGTTATTCAAAAGGTGTTTACAGTTTTTATTGTTTTTTACATTTCTAGGGATTTTTAGGGATATTTAGTTGTTTTTAGGATTTTTATAATGTTTTTGGGTTTTTAGAGATATTGAGGGTTTTTAGTTTTTTTAAAATATTTTTTGGAATTTTATAAATTTCTGGGGTTTTGGTTTTTTTAGTTTTCAGGGGTTTATGTTTTTTAGAGATTTTATGTTTGTAGGAGTTCAAAGGGTTTTTAGATTTTTTTTGTAGTTTGTGGGGTTTTTATGGGTTTTTTGGTTTTTTAGAATTTTAGTGGTTTTATGGTCTATAGGGGTTTTTCTGTTTTTAGGTAATTTTTAGGGTTTTAAGTGTTTTCATGTTTTTTAGGACTTTTTTGAGTTTTTGGGTTTTAATGTTTTCATAGTGATTATAGAATGTTTTATATTTTTAGGGATTTGGAGGGTTTTTTAGGTATTTAAGGGGGGGGGGTTTGTATTTTAAAGATTTTAATAGTATTAATAGCATTTAGGGTTTTAGGTTTTTAGGGGTTTAAACTCTTTTCATTTTTATAAGGTTTTCTAAGTGGTTTTCAGGACTTATAGGGTTTTTTACATTTTTTGGGTTTTTATTGATTTTTATGATAATTATCGATTTTTAGGGTTTTAGAGATTTTTAGGCTTTTTTAGGGTTTTTTGGTATTTATGGTTTTTTGGATTTTATGATTTTTTTTTATTTTTGTAGGATTTTTAATGTTTTAGATTTTTAAACATTGTTAGCGATTAAATGGGATTTAGAGATTTTATTGGTTTTAGGGTTTTATAGGGTTTATGGGGTTTTAAGGATTTTAGTGTTTTTATGGTTTTTAGGGGAATTTAGAGTTTGTAGGGTCTTTTTAGGGTTTTATCATTTTTGGGGTTGTAATGGGTTTTATGTGCTTTGTGGATTTTTTTAGTTCTCTTATGATTTTAAAGGTTTTATGGTTTTTATGTTTTTGGGAATTATTTGGGTTTTTTTGAGGATTTTTATGGTATTTTTTTTTGGTTTTGAGGGGTTTTTAGGGGTTTTCATGGGTTTTATTATTTTAATCATTTTTTATGTTTTTTAGGGGTTTTAAGGGTGTTTAGGTTTTTACGGTTCTCTAATATTTTTAAGGATTTTCTACTTTTTTATGGATTTTTAGGGATTTATGGTGATTTATATGTTTTATGGTTTGTTGGGATTTAAAGGGCTTTAGGTTTATTTAGTGTTTTGTCGAGTTATTATGGTTTTTTGGGTTTTTAGGGGTTTTTTTTGCTTTTAGTGTTTTAATGGTTTTTAGTGTTTTTAACGTTATTTGTGGTTCGAAGGGGATTTAGATTTTTTAGACTATTTTTAGTGATTTATATGTTTTTTATTGTTTTTAAGGTATTTATTGCTTTTTTTCTTTTTAGGATTTTTAGGATTTTTTAAGATTCTAGGATCTCAGGGTATTTTTACTCTTTATATGGTTTTTAGCGTTTTTACAGTTTTTCGGGGATTAAATTATTTTTAGGGTTTTAAGGTTTTCTTATGGTTTTTAAGGTTTTTAGGGTTTTTAGGGGTTTGGAATTTTAGTATATTTTTAGTGCTATTTTACATTTTTTATGGATTTTAGTGTTTTTCGGGATTTTGATTGTTTTTAGGTTTTATTCATTTTTAGGTTTTTAGGGGTTTAAAATGTTTTTAGGTTTTTAATGTTTTCATAGTATTTTCCAGGGTTTTTGGGGATTTTAAATTTTTAAAGATTTTAGGGGGTTTGATTTTCTTTTTGTTTATTGAGTTTTAGGTACTTTATGGTTTTTCTCAGTTTTTTGGATTTTTTATTTTTCTGGGGTTTATGGTTTATAGAGTTTCTATCAATTTAAGTGGTTAAATAGATTTTTAGAGTTTTTAGTGGTTTTGAAGTTTTATGTATTTTTTAAGGGTTTATAAGGATTTAGGGGTTTTATGGCTTTTTGGGGCTTTAGGGATTTCATAGTCTTTTTAGGGTTTTTACGGTTTTTTATATTTTTGGGGATTTTAGGGGTTTCATGTGTTTTTACATTTTTATGAATTTCATAGGGATTTTTGGGTTTTTAGGGATATTTGGGTATTTTTTTGGATTTTTTGTGTTTTTGAGTTTTTATAGATTTGTAGGGTTTTAAGGTTTTAAGGGGTTTATAGTGTTTTATGGGTTTTTAGGGTTTTTAGATTTATTAGCGTTATTAGGTTTCTAGGAGGTTGTAAGTGTTTATAGGTTTTAAAGGTTTTATAAGGTGTTTTTTGGGTTTTTAATGTCTGTATCGAATTTTAATGTTTTAAAGTGATTTTTTGGGTTTTTAGGGATCTTGAGAGGGTTTTAAGTGGTTTTTTGAGTTTTTAGGGTGTTAATGGTTTTTAGTGTTTTTTAAAAAAATTAGCAGAGAAAAGGGTATTTAGAGTTTATAGTGGTTTTTATGGTTTTAATGTATTTTTTGATTTATTTACGGTTTTTAAGGTTTTTATGGTTATTAGGGGTTTTTATGGTTTTAGTGTTTTTATGGTCTTTAAGATTTTTGAGATTTTAGAGTTTTTAGGGGTTTTTAGTGTTTTTGGGTTTTCATCAGTGTTTTCTTGGTTTTTTGTGTTTTTTATGTTTTTAAGGATTTTTTATGATTTTTAATGTTTTTATGGGTTTTATAGATTTTAGTGATTTTGAGGGTGTTTAAGATTTTTTTTTATTATTTTCTTATTTTAGGGTTTCTTTTTCATTTTTACGATTTTTAGGGTTTTTATGTTTTTTAGGTTTAATGTTTTTCTTATGGGATTTTAGGGTTTTTAGGTCTTCTTACGTTTTTAGCTATTTTTATAGATTTTATTAGGAATTTAATGATTTTATTGGGTTTTTAGGGATTTTGAGGGTTTTAGGGTTCTTTAGTGTTTTAGGGTATTTACAGTTTTTTGGGGTTATAGGGATTTTTTTTGTTTTTTAGGGTTTTATGGATTTTAGAGTTTTTTAATGTTTTTAGGGGTTTGGGGGGTTTTTAGCGATTTTTTTGTTCTAAGTATTTTTATGGGTTTTAGGGTATTTTTGGTATTTTTGGGTTTTATGGTTTTTAAGGTTTTTTGGTTTTTTGGGATTCTTTTAGGGTCTGTAGTGTTTTTTATCTTTTATAGGGTTAATAATAGTTTTTTTAAAGATTTTCTTAGGAGTTTTTAGTGTTTTTAAAATTTGTTTTTGTTTTAGGGATTTGTTGGGCTTTTCAAAAAAAATAATGTTTTGGTTTTTATGGTTTTTAGTGATTTTGAGTGATTTTATGGTTTTAATGGTTATTTTAGGGTTTTAGGTTTTTTTTATTTTTTTAGGGGATTTATGTGTCTCTATGTTTTCCTGTCTTTCTATGGGTTTTCTGGGTTTTTTGGGTTTCAAGTGTTTTGAGGGTTTTAAGGGTTTTTATTGTATTTTAGAGTTTCATAGCCAACTAGGGGTTTAATTTTTTTTATTTTTGGTTGGTTTTCAGGTTTTTTATAATTTTTAGTGTTTTTTGGGGTTTAGGGGATTTTAAGGGTTTTAGGGTTTTTGTGGTTTTAGGGTCTTTTTAGGGGGTTTTATCGTTTTTAGTGTTTTTTAGATTTTTAGGTACTTTATTAATTGTTAGTTATTTTACGTTTTTATAGGGTTTTTTGGGGTTTTATGGTTCATTACTTTTTTAAGGATTTCTAGGATTTTTTAGTTTTTTTATGATTTTTAGGTTTTTTATTGATCGTCATCATTTTTAGTGTTTTAAGGTTTTTATGGGGTTAGAGTGTTTATAGGTTTAAATTTTTTTCTTATAGTTTTTCATTTTTTATTGTTTTTTATATTTTTATTGATTTTTAGGTAATTTTTATGTTATTTTTTTGTTTTTTGGGTTTTTAAGGATTTTGAGGGTCTTTTGGGTTTTTTGGGTCTTTTTTGTTTTTTGGGGGTTTTAGCGTATTTTTAAGGGTTTTATTTTATTAAGTGTTTTCTAATTGTTTTTAGGGTTTTAAAGGATTTTATAATTTTTAAGTGGTTTAACGGGTTTGATGGGTTTATAGGGTTTTAAAGGGGTTTTTTAGTGTTTATGTTTTTTTGGGGGTTTAGGGGTTTAAGGGATTTTAGGGGTTTTATCATTTTTCGGTATTTTACTAGTTTAAAGTGTTTTTAGGATTTTATAGTTTTATTAAGGTTTTTAAGGGTTTTATGGAATTTATGTGTTTGGAGAATTTTTGAGATTTCTTTAGGATTTTTATGGTTTTAGGGTTTTAAGGGATTAAGATTTGGGGGGGGGGGGTTAAGAGTTTTAATGTTTTTTTATTGTTTTAATATTTTTTGGTTTTTATGGGTTTATGTTTTTTTAGGTTTCTATTTTTCTCTAGGATTTTTGAGTCTTAATATTTTTTTACATTTTAGGGGTGTTTATGGATTTAGTAGGATTTTTATTTTATTTTAAGGGTTTTATTGATTTTATGGGGTTTTTGGAATTTAAGGTATTTAGTTTTTTGTGGTTTTTAGTGTTATTAGGGTTTTTAGAGTTTTTCTGGGTTTTACATTTTTTTAGAAATTTTTATGTCTGTACGGATCTAAAGAGTTTTTTTAGTTTTAGTAGGTTTTTAGGGTTTTTATAGGTTTTAGGATTTTCAACGTTTTAGGGGTTTTATGATTTTTATAAGTTTTTATATTTTTTCAGGCCTTTTAGATGTTTAAACGTATTTTAATGTTCTTTATTTTTTATGGGGTTTTAATTATTTTATGTTTTTTAGGTGCTTCTTATGGGTTTTTATGGGTTTTAGGTTTTTTGGTTTTTAGGTATTTTTAGCTGTCATTAAGATTTTTATGGAATTTAAGGTATTAATGGATTTTGAGGTGTTTTATAAGTTTTAATGTTTTTAGGGGTTTTAGAGTTTTTTTAGGTTTTCTTGAAGTTTTAATTTTTTTAGGTTTTTAAAATTTTCTTAGAGATTTTCAGGGCTTATGGTTTTTATTAAAATTTTCAAGGTTTTTTTGTATTTTTATACTTTTTTTTTGTTTTTTATGGTTTTAAAGGCTTTTATATATTTTTAAAAAAATATATGGGATTAATGGATTATTGAAAATTTAGTAAGATATTAGTTTTTTACGGGTTTTTTATTTTTTTGGTGTTTTATGGATCTTAGGGGTTTTAGGGTATTTTAGGGGTTTTATCATTATTTTATGGTTTTCTAGGGTTATTTATGTGTTATAGTGTTTTAAGGTCTTCATAGATGTTTTCATGGTTTTTTAGGTTTTTTTCATTTTTATTGATTTTTAGGTTTTTTTTTGGACATTTATAGTTATTTCTGGTTTATAATGATTTTGATATGTTTTTCAGGTTTTAGGGGGTGTTCGATTTTTAGGGTTTTAGTGTTTTTATTAGGTTTTTACATGGTTTTATAGGTTGTTTGGTTTTTAGGGAATTTTATGGTTTTTTATTTTTATTTTTATATATTCTAATATTCTTTAGGGATATTACGGTTTTGTAGGTTTTTATTGGTTTTTATGTATTTTTGGTGGATGTTTTATTTTTTTATTTTTTTAAGGTTCTTATATTTTTTATTACTTTTAGTTTTTTCAAGATGTTTTAAAAATTTTAGGGTTTTTTTGGGTTTTTAGGGTTTTTATTGTTTTAGAGTTTTTACAATTTTTGGATATTTTATGTGTTTTAGGTTTTTAATTTTTTCTTAGTGGGTTTGAGGGTTTTAAGGGGTTTTTTATATTTTTAGTGATTTTTATGGTTTTTAGGATTATTGATGTTTTAGAGATTTTGAAGGGTTTTTTGGGTTTTTAGCAATTTTAATGTTTTAGGGGTTTTATGTGTTTTTAGGATTTTTTTGTTTGGTTCTTCAGGGTTTCTGTGTTTTTAAATTTATAGATATTGTTATGATTTTTTTTGGGATTTTTATGTTTCTTATGGTTTTATAGATTTTGGGAGGTTAAAGGTATATTTTTTTGGTTTTTTTTGGTTTTTAAGGTTTTATTATTTTATATTTTTTGTTAGGATGTGAGGTTTTTAGTGTTTATAGTGAGTTTTTATGGATTTTATGGTTATTTTTATTTTTATATTTTTTAGGGTAATTAGTGGTTTGAGATTTTTTTATGATTTTTATCATTATATAGGTTTTAGGGGTTTTATGTTTTGTTAGGTTTTTAAGGTTTTGTTAGGTTTCTTTTAGGTTTTTAGGTTTTTTTACCCTTATAAAAATTTTAGGGATTTTTTCAATTTTTATGGTTTTTAAAGATTTTATGGATTTTGAAGGTTTTTAGGGGGTTTTAGGTTTATTGATTTTTTTATGGTTATTTACATTTTTTATGTTTTAGGGGTTTTAAGTGTATGCTTTTTTAAATGTTTTCTAATGTTTTTAGCATTTTTATTTGTTGTGTTTATATTATTTCTAGTGATTAATTATAATTTTTATTGTTTTTTCGGTTTTTAGGGATTTTGAGGTGTTTTATGGTTTTTGGGTTTTTTTATTTTTTTTAATTTTGTAGTTTTTATTTTCTTTTTTTTGAGATGTTTTGGGTTTTTAAAGTTTTTTATAATTTTTATTATTTTTAGGGGTATAAATGATTTTTAAAATTTTTACTGGCTTTTTAGTGTTTATGGTTTTTTAGGGTTTTTATGGGTTTTGGGATTTTATGGATTTTAGGTGTGTCTAGGGTCTTTTATGTGTTTCTATGGGTTTTATGGTTTTTAATGTATTTTTGGTTTTTTATGGGTTTTATGGTTTTCTAGGTTTTTAATATTTTCATAGGGTTTCTTAGGATTTTTAGGTTTTATTAGGTTTGTAGTTATGTTTAGGGTTTTTTAGGATTTTTACAGTTTTTAGGGTTTTTTGGGATTTTGGGGGATTTTCTGGGTTATTAATGTTTTTATCATTTTTTATATTTTTAGGTGCTTAAGTGATTTTATTATTTTATGTTTTTCAACGGGCTTTTAGGATTCTTTATGTTTTAGGTATTTTTATTTTTTTATGATTTTTATTTTTTTTATGTTTTTTAGTGATTTTGAGGGGTTTTAATGTTGTTTCGGGTTTTTCGAGGGTTTCGGTGTTTTTAGTGTCATTATGGTTTTTAGAGTTTTTTACATTTTAAGGGGAATAATGGGGTTTTATATTTTTTATCTTTTTAAAGGTTTAATGGTGGTTTATATGGGTTTAAGTTTGGGGGTTTATGGATTTTATGGATTTATAGGTTTTTTGGATCATTTTGGGTATTTAGGGTTTTTTAAATTTTATTTATTTTTAACAGTTTTATGCGCTTCTAAGTTATTATGGTTTTCTAAGGGTTTTTTGTAATTTTAGGATTTCTTATTTATTAGGAAATTTGAGGTTTTTTAGGGTTTTATAGTCTTTAGGGTTTTTTATGGATTTCAAGGGTTTTTCGAGTTCTTTAGGTTTTTAGGGTTTTACGCATTTTATCATTCTATGTTTTTAAGGATTTCATGTGTGATTTGGTTTTTATGATTTTCTTAGGTTATTTTTGGATTTTAGGGGTTTTCAGATTTCTAGAAATTTGTATGGATTTATTGATATTTTTATGAGTTTTAAATGTTTTTAAAGATTTTTAGGTTTTTTATTGTTTATAGTGGAGTTATGGTTTTAGGGTTTATATGTTTTTGTGGTTTTTTAGGTTTTTTAAGTGTTTATGGGTTTTAAGGGTTTTTAGAGTTTTTTATTCATTTTAAGGGTTCAACTGTTTTTAGTGTTTTAGTTGGCTTTTCGGTTTTTATGGTTTGTTAGTGTTTTATATTGTTTTAGTTTTTTATGGCTTTTACAGGTTCATAGAATTTAGGTTCTTTTACGGTTTTTAAGGTTTATAAAATTTTTGGGTTTCTTTGGTTTTAATTACTTTCAGTTTTTTAATGTTTTCTTAGGGAAATTCAAGGTTTTTAGGGTTTTTTATGATTTTATGGATTATTTTTGTTTTTTAAGATTTTGGATCTTTTATGGAATTTAGGCATTTTTGGGGGTTTTAGTGTTTTGAATTTTTCTAATGGTTTTTATAATTTTTATTATTATTTATGATTTTAGGGGGTTAAAGTTGTTTTAGGTTTTATGGACTTCTTAGGGGTTTTTAGGTATTTTAGGGGTTTTTATTTTTAGATATTTTTAGGGATTTTTTTTATTTTTATAGTTTTTTATGGTTTTTAGGGATTGTGATAGTTTTTTGGGTTTTTGGGGATCTTGGGGTTTATTTGGTTTTTTAAGTGTTTTTTATTTTTTAGTGTTTATGAGGTTTTTTAGAGTTTTATAATGTTTTTAGGGGTTCAATAGGTTTTATGAGTCTTTTGTTGTCTTTTACGATTTTAAATGGTTTTTAGGGATTTTATGAGTTTTAGGGGTTTTTTGGGTATTTAGGCGGTTTAGAATTTTTAACGTTTTGTTTGGGTGTTTTAGGGTTTTTGGTGACTTTTATGTTTTTAGGGGTTTTAAGTGTTTTTATGTTTTTATGGCTTCCTTTGGGTTTTTCAGGGTATTTAATTTTTTTATGGATTTTTATGATTTTATGTTTTTTATGGATTTTAGGAATTTTAAAAGTTTTATGTTTTTTAGGTATTTTAGGGTTTTGAGGGGCTTTAGTGTTTTTAGGTTATTTAGGGGCTTTAAGTGTTTTTAGGCTTTTTAAGTTTTCGTTAGGGATTTCCATGGTCTTAATTTGTTTATTGTTATTTTGGGTATTTAGTGGTTTTATAATTTTTAGGTTTTTTATGGTTTTTAGTCATTTTCGTGGTTTTTAGGGATCTTTTTGGGTTTTTAAGGTTTTTTTGGGGTTTTTTGGGTTTTTTTAGGTTTTATAGTTTTAATAATTTTTATAATTATTTACAGATTTTGGGTGTTTGAAGTGTATTTAAAGTTTTTTTTGGGGTTTAGTGATTTTATGGGGTTTATGATTTTTTTAATTTTTTTGTGGTTTTATTGTTTTTATAAGTTTTAGGGTTTTTTATGGTTTTTAGGGTTTTAAATTTTTTTTGGTTTTTAGGTGTTATAAGTGATTTTAGGTTTTAAGGGATTCATAGGGTTTCTTAGGGGTTTCCAGGGGTTTTAGGGTTTTTCATTTATAATATTTTATGGATTTTATGGTTTTTAGGGGGTTTTAGGGGTTTTAGGGATTTTGATGATTATTACAGTTTTTAGTTCTTTTTTGTTTTTTAGGGGATTTCTGTGTTTTTATGTTTTTATTGTCTTTTAGGTGATTTCTGGGATTTGGTGGTTTTTTATGTTATTAGGTATTTTTATGAATTTTATATTCTTTATGGTTTTTAAGATGTTATGGATTTTTTAGTTTCTTTAGTTTTCTACCATTTGAAATGTTTTTTAGATTTTTTTAACATTTCTATGGGATTAAAGGGTATTGAGAATTTTTCGTGTTTTTTTTTGATTTTTGGGTTTTTATGGGTTTTAATTTTTTACTGGTTTTTAAGGTTTTTATGGGTTTTATGTTTTTAGACTTATTTATGTTTTTTATGTTTTTTATCAATTTTAGGTTCTTAGGGTTTTTATGTGTTTTTAG
The DNA here is from genome assembly GCA_963277665.1 of Viscum album. NCBI lineage: Eukaryota > Viridiplantae > Streptophyta > Magnoliopsida > Santalales > Viscaceae > Viscum > Viscum album. Next base: position 485,327,262 of record OY728157.1, read on the forward strand.
GTTTTTAAGGTTTTCTAATGGTTTTTTAGTTTTCAGGGTGCATTATGTTTTTATGGATTTTTAGGATTTTTATTTTTTTTTGTTTTTTGGAAGTTTTAGGGGTTTTAGGGTGTCTAGTGTTTTACAGTCTTTAGGGTTTTAGTAGTTTTTATGTTTTTAGAGGTTTAATTTATTTTACGTTCTAAAATATTTCTTTGGGTTTTCCAGGTTTTGTAGGATTTTTTACATTTTTAGATATTTTTTTGGGATTCATTAGAATTTTTAGAGTTTTTAGGGTTTTCAGGTTTTTTATGGTTTTTAGTATTTTAATGATTTTTATGGAATTGATGGTTTTTTGAGTTTTTTGGGGTTTTTAAGTTGTTTTGGTGTTTTTATGTATTTAGAATTTTTTATGGTTTTAGGATATTAATGATTTTTAAGATAATTTAGTGGGTTTTTAGGGTTTTTGTAGGTTTTTGGATTTTTTTGGGTTTTTAGGAGTTTTATAATTTTTTGTGTTTTTGGGTTTTTGGGTCTTTTAGGGCATTTTGTGTTTTTTGACTTTTAGGATTATAACTGTTTTAAGGTTTTTATTATTTTCTTATGGTTTTTAGGGATTTAGTGAATTTATGTATTTTTATGTATTTTTATGTTTTTTATTATTTTCTAGAGTTTTTTTTTTGGATTTTGAGGGTTATAGTGTTTTCTTGGGTTTTTAGGTTTTTTTTGGTTTTTTGGAGGTTTTGAGTTTTTTTTGGTTTTTTTATGTTTTCTTAGGGGTGTTCAGGGTTTTTTGGGGTTTTTATATATTCAGTGATTTTTTTGGGATTTTTATGATTTTTATGGTTTTTATGGTTTGTAGGGATTTGGAGGTTTTTTATTTTTTTAGGGTTTTTTTGAATTTTTATGGTTTCTTAATTATTTATTTTTTTCGGAGTTTTAGGGTTTTATGGATTTTAGAGTCTCTTTATTGTTTATAGAGAATTAAAGATTTTTTAATGTTTTAAGTTTTTTTTTGGTTTTTATGGTTTTTTATTGTATTTTAATGTTTTTTGGGTTCTATTATTTTTATTGTTTTTAGGGTCTTTTAGACATTTTGAGGTTTTTTGTATTTTTTGGTTTTTAGGGGTTTTATGTGTTTTCCTTTTTTCGGATTTTAGCTATTATTTTCAATTTCAATAGTGTTTTAGTGTTTTTAGGAATTGTGTGTGTTTTAGGATTGTTTAAGGTTTTTATGAGTCATTTATGATCATTAGTGTTTCATTTTTCAGGTATTTTACTGATTTTTGGTTTTTAATTTTATATTATGGTTTTTTACTTTTTGTGGAATCTTTAGCGTATTAATAGTATTTTATGGTTTTAGGGTTGTTTTGCATTTTGAGGTGTTTTAGTGCAAGGAAGATGCGAGGGTCAGGCTATTCCCAACCCCCTAGAAATTTATTAGAGAAAAAAACATGCAGCAGACAAGGGAGGGGAGGGGTCAAACGACCTACACCCAAAAACCCTTTACAAACACACTCCCAAGAAAAGAAAAAAACATCAAAAACACACAAGAATAAGAAAACCCGAAACATCCCCGACAGCATCTCCCAGCTAATCAGCAGCCAACAGTAATGCAGGTGCAAAACCTTTAGTACCTCTCATCCCAGCAAAAACGAGCATCATGGACCACCAGCATCAAACATCACAGAACAACCAGCATCCAACATCATAGAAGCACCAGCATCAAAATCACAAGCCTCACCGTCACCATCATTTAGCAGCTCACCACCAAGCAGCGACCAACATCCAATCTCACAAAAACCAGAATCCAGCACCTTCACAACAAAACGAGCCACCAACATCAGTACATAACCATCAGCACCAAATGAACACAACCACCAGTAACCATAGCTCGCATCCATATAGCAACCATCCTCTTTTTTCACAAAAACTAGTAGCCAGCACCTCTCTACCAAGAAGGTCCACTGCAAGCACCACAGAACCAACATCAATAAAATCCAACTCGCAAGCTTCATCACATTCCAGCCAAACAACAACCTGTCCATAGCAGCGTTGCCATCATTAAATGTCTTATTCTTAAGAAGATAAATGATGAAAAACACGCACCCAAAATCCTCCACATCCTCAAGAACCTCCGCACCAAGAAGATCTACCACCAGCAACTTAGGACTATCAGCACCAAACCCATATCCAATAGTATTATCACGTTCTAACCCTCCAGCAAGCAGAAGCCAATGCCACCATTCCTGGAAATGGATCTCTCTTACCATACCACACAAACCAGCAAAGGCAAGTAGCCTATCTCGTGCATTAGAGCCCACAAAAATCCCCAGAAGCATTGAAAGCAACAAAAATACCAGAACAATCTTGACCCGAGGCACAGACAACCCTCCATCCAAATCACATGACCAACCAACAAGCCACTCCACAAGCAGTACAAACCATAGCAACATAACGAACAAACACCCACTAAGCCGAATCAACTAGAAAAGACAAACCACCAGCGTGCTAAAAAAATTCAGGATCCAGATCGCAGGAGAATCAACGTACCAGAATCAAAGAGGCCGCATGGGCGAAACCAAGCGGCGAAGCAGCAAATCAGAAAAAATACACCGGAAACCCAGATATGGAAACAGAATTGACTTCATTAGAGGCTTCTTGGACCATAACTCCAGGAATCCTGCAACGCCGCCGCCAAGGTGAAATAATGACGACGCATGAGAAGGATCCAGATCCGCCAGAGACGAGCCAAAAAGTTCTAACAAGCCATCACCACCTTTTCCCGAAATAGCCCACCAGATCTTATCATTGTCAAGCAGTCGCCTCGTCTTCCTCCATCACACTAGGGGAGAAGGCCTCCCGAAAAGACCTCCAACCGCATCATCAAACTGGAGGCAATCAACGAATCCACTGAAGAGGGTTCCAATAGGGAACCATGGAGATCACCGCATCGAAAGAGAGAGCCCAACAGAGAGTGGTAGCATCTTTTTCTTGAGGGGTTTTAGGGTATTTTACCGATTTAAGAGTTTTATGGTTTGTTTGAGTTTTAAGGGTTTTTTTGTGTATTTCAATGTTTTTAGGGATTTTAATTTTTAAATTAAACGGTTTTTAGAATTTTTGTGGTTTTTAGGGTTTTATAAGTTTTTAGTTTTTTATGTTTTTTATTATTATTTTTATTGTTTTTAATTGTTTAGGGTTTTTAGGTGTTTTACGTTTTTAGTGTATTAATAGGTTTTTTCAGAGTTTTTTGTGTTTTGATGTTTTTAGTGATTATTATGGATTTTTTGAGAATTTTTATGTGTTTTATGGGTATTAGGGATTTTGAGGGGTTTATGGTTTCTTAATGTTTTAGGATTTTTAGAATTTTTAGGTTTTTATGGGTTTTATGTGACTTTAGGTTTGTATGTTTTTAGTGGTTTTCATGGTTTTTTATCTTTTTTCATTTTTTAGTATTTTTAGGTATTCTTATGAATTATATGGTTTTTATGGTTTTTAGGGATCTTGAGTGCTTTTTTTTTATTTTTTTAATACAATTTTTGGGTTTTTAGTGTTATTTAACATTTTTAGGGCATTAAATAGTTTTAGAATTTTTTTTATTTGTTTTTAGGATTTTTATGAGTTTTAGGTTATTTTAAGGTTTTAAAGGTATTTTATGGGTATTTGTTGATTTTAGCAGTTTTAAAGGTCTTTTTAATTTTTTTTATGTTTTTTACCATTATTTTGTTTATAGTGGTTTTAATTTTTTCTGGGTTTAAAATTCTCAAAGAATTTTTCAACGTTTTACAGTTTTTACCAATTTAGAAATTTTTATGGATTTTTTATGATTTTATAATTTTTTTGGTTTCTATGGATTTTATGTGTTTTAAAGGGTTTTAGGTTTTTTAGGATTTTTTGTTTTCTCTGATTTTGTTAGTGGTTTTATGGTCTTTTACGTTTTTTAGGACTTTAAGGTTTTATTAGTTTTTCACAGTATATTTAAGAATTTTTTCTATTATGTATTTAAAAGGATTTTAAGGTTTTTTATTGTTTTATATGGTTTTTAGGGATCATTAAGAGTTTTGGGGGGGGATAGGGTTTTTTGGGGGGGGGGGGTTAGTATTTTTTTATATTTTCTAGAATTTTAAATTTATTTAGATTTTTTTATCATTTTGAGTGTTTGAATGTTTTTTTGAGTTTTAGTGGTGTTTAGGGGTTTTATAGGGTTTTAGGAAATTTTATGGGTTTATGGTTTTTATAATTTTTATTGTATTTAGGGTCTTTTTGGGTTTTTAGTGTTTTTATGTTTTTAAGGGTTTTAAGAGTTATTAGGGTGTTAATGTTTTATTTCCTGTTTTCAGGGTGTTTACATCATTATAAATTTATAGGTGATTTTTAGGATTTCTATGGGATTTTAGGTTTTTTTGGGGATTTGGAATTTTTTAGGTGTTTTTAAGATTTTATAGGGGTTTTAGCGTTTTTATGATTTTTGGGGTTTTTAAGTGTGTTTAGGTTTTTAATTTTTTCTTAGGGTTTTTAGGGTATTTAATTTTTTTTACATTTATATATATTTTATAGTATTTTGTGATTTTTAATGAATTAATGGGTTTTTTAGGGGTTAGTTTTTTCTTGAATTTTTTAGGTGTTATAATGTTTCAAATGGTTTTTAGGGTTTTTTAGTTTTTAGTGGTTTATTATGGTTTTTATGTTTTTTTATGTTTTTTCAGGTTTTTAGGTGTGTTTATGGTTTTTGGGATTTTTATGGTCTTTTTGGGATTTATTAGGGCTTTAAACTATCTTTATGTTTTTCAGGGGTTTATGTGAATTTAAGGTTTTTAAGTTTTTCTTAGTGATTTTCAAGGATTTTATGGGTTTTTACATTTTTAGTGATTTTTTATAATTTTTTAAGATATTTATCGATTTTATTTATTTTTAGGGGTTTTTGGGTTTTTGGGTTTTTTAAGGTGTTTAACATGTTTAGGTTTTTAGGGTGTTTTTTAGGTTCTAAGGGGTTTTTGGGGGGTTTTATATTTTTAGGGTTTTTAGGGATTTTTTTGGAATTTTAGGGGTTTTGAGAGTTTTTATAGATTTTATGTGTTTTTTAGGGGTTTATGGTTTTTTTGGGTTTTTTGGGTTTTTAAGCATTTTTAGATTTCTAGGATTTTTATGGTTTTATATAGATTTTTTAAATAATTTGTATTTGAATGGTTTTATATCTTTTAGAGTTTTAGTGGTTTTGGGGGTCTTTATGGATTTCTATTAGTTTTTATGCTTTTTATGTGTTTTTATGGGTTTTTGGAAGCTTTTGAGTTTTTAGGGTGTTTTAGGGGATTTAAATTTTTTTTATGTTTTTATTCATTTTAAGTGTCTTTAGTTTTTTAATGTTTCTATATGATTTATATGGGTTTTTAGGGTTTGAAAATTTTTTAAGGGCATTAAGGGATTTTATATTTTTTTTATGGATTTTGGATTTTAAGGGATTTTGAGAGGTTTTATTGTTTTTAGGTTATTTCGGTTTTTTATTATTTTTAGTTTTTTAGGGTTTTTATTGTTTTTAACTTTTTAGGGATTTAAAGTTTTCTTATGTTTTAAGTTCTTCTTAGGGGTTTTATGTGGTTTTAGGTTTTCTGTGTTTTTATAAGTTATTAGATATTTTTAGAGAATTTTATGGTTTTTATCATTTTTAAAGATATTGAGGGTTTTTTGGGATTTTTATGGTTTATTGGAAATTGATGGTTTTTTTGGATTTTATGGTTTTTTTAGTTTTTTATGGTTTTTACGGTTTTTAATAATTTTTTTAGAGTTTTAGGTGTTTAAAGTGATTTAGATTTTGTAGAGTTTTTAAAACTTTATGGTGTTTTATAGTTTTTAATATTTTTAGTGGTTTTAGGGGGTTTTGGGTGTTTCATAGATTTTAGGGTCTTTTGGGTTCTTAGGGTATTTAGTGTTTTTATGGTTTTCAAGGGTTTTAATTGTTAGTTTTAAAATTTTCATAGGGTTTTTATGGATTTTTTTAGGTTTTTTATGGTTTTTCAGTTTTTTATGGATTTGGGGAATTTATAGGGTTTTTAGTGTTTTTAGGCCCTTATTAGTTTAATCTGTTTTAGGTTTTTAAGGTTTTCTTAGGTATTTTCTTTGTCTTCAGGGTTTCTACAATTTTCGGGATTTTTAGACATTTCTCAGATTTTTATGGATTTTTATGAGTTGTACTGATTTTTATGTGTTTAGAGGGTTTTATGTCTTAAGGGTATTATGGTTTTTTCGGTTTTAGAGTTTTTTTATTATTTATTCTTTGGTTTTAAAAGGTTTTTTATGTGTTTTTATTGTTCTTATAGCTTTAAATAAAATTTCATGTTTTTATTTATTTTTTAATGTTTGTGGGTGGTTTTTAGGGTTTCTAATATTTTTTGGGGTTTTATCGGTTCTATGGGTTTTTAAAGTATTTTTATGGTTTTTAGCATTATTTTGGGCTTTAAGTGTTTTTAAAATTTTATGGTTTTCATAGGGTTTTTGATGTTATTTGGATTTTATACATTTTAGGTGAATTTTAGAGATTTTTTATGATTTTTTGTTTTCAAGGAGTTGTAGGGACTTTGAGTATTTCGGGAGATATTTTGGAATTTTATGGATTTTTAGGGCTTTCATCATTATTAGGATTTTAGGGGTTTTAAGTGTTTTAATTTTTATGGGTTTTAAAGGGGTTTTTATGTTTTTCATGGTTTTACATTTTAGGGATTTTTGGATTTTTTGGACTTCTATTGGTTTTTAGGGGTTCTAGGGGTTTTGAGGGTTTTTAGGTATTCTATGATTTTTTTTGTTTTTACCATTTTTTTCTAGGTTTTTAAGGATTTTTATAGTATTATATTTTTTAAGGATTTATCATGATTTCTATGTTTTTCTTGTATTTTTAATGTTTTAAATTGATTTTCATGTTTTTTTGGTTTTGGGTGTTTTATGATTTATAGGGGATTTAAGACTTAAGGTGTTTTTGGGTTTTTAGTAATTTTAGTGTTTTATAAATTTTTATGGGTTTTAAGTTTATTAAGGTTTATAAGGATTCCTGAAATATTTTTTCTATGTTTTTATGGTTATTTGCATTTTAAGGGATTTTGCGGAGTTATTTAAGTATTTGAATGGTAGTTGGGGTTTTATCGTTTTTTGGGGGAATATAAGGTTTTTAGCGCTTTTTATGTTAAGGTGATTTATGTTCTTTCAGATTTTTTAGGTTTTATTTCAGTTTATAGGGTTCTAGGGTTTTTATGTTTGTAAGGATTTTAGGGCCTTTTATGTTTTTTTGGTTTTTTTCTGTTTTTTTGGGATTTTGAGGATTATTTTGTGTTTTTAGTGTTGTTATGGTTTTTTCGGTTATTAGCATTTTTTTGAGTTTTTTCAATTTTTATAATTTTTTAGAGTTTTTCAATATTTTTTGGGGTTTAAAGTGATTTCATTATTTTTAGTTGTTTTAGGGTTTTTATGGTTTTTAAGTGGTTAATATTATTAGGGTATTTTTAAAGTTTTTGCGTTTTTTTGGGTTTTTAACAATTTTAGATTTCTTTTTTATTTTCTCTATTATTTGGACTTAATTGTTTTCCTATGGGGTTTTAGGGTTATTTAGGGTTCTTTACATTTTTAAGGATTTTTGGGTCTTTTAAATAATTTTATGGTTTTTAAGGTTTTAGGGATTTTTTTTGGTGTTTTTGGGTTTTCTAGGGTTTTCAGTGTTTTTTAGTATTTAGGGGTTTTAACTGTTTTATGTATTTATTGTTTTCATAGGTGTTTTTAGGGTTTTCTGGTTTTTTCAGTATGTTTTAGTAATTTTATGTTTTTTTGGGTTTTAGGTACTTTGAGTGATTTATTTGTTTTTATGGGTTTTTTGTGGTTTTAGGGTTTTGAGGGTTTTAAGTGTTTTGAGGGATTTGATGTTATTTTGGGTTTTCAGTGTTTTTATTATTTTTTATGTTTTTTTGATGTTTTAAGGGTTTTTTGGTTTTTATGGTTTTCTTTAGGTTTTTCACTTTTTTATGTTTATTACTTTTTTATGTATTTTTTGGGATTTTATTATATTTTTATGGTCTATTTGATATTTTGATTGTTTTAATGGATTTTAGGGGTTTTATTTTTATTTTTTCAGATTTTAGTTTTTTGTGAAATTTTAATTGTTTTTAGGTTTTTAATATTTTCTTTTGGATTTTTCGGTTTTTCTGGGATTTTTATGTTTTGGGGGATTTTTTGGGCTTTTGGGATTTTTATGGGTTTTGATGTTTTTTTCGATTTTGTGGATTTTAGGGGGGTTTATTGTTTTTAGGGGTTTTAGGGTTTATAAGGTTTTAGAGTTTTTATGATTTTTTGGGATTTTAGGTTTTTTTAAAAATTTATTTTATTAAGGATTTTAAGAGTGTTTTAACATTTTTTATCTTCAAAGTGTCTATATAGATTTTAATGGTTTTCATGGTTTTTTATGGGTTTTAATGTATTTTAATGTTTTTAGTGGTTTTATGGTTTTTAAGGGTTGTTCAAGGTTTTTAGGGTCTTTTATGGTTATTAGGGGTTTTAACATCTTTAGGTTTTTAGGGGTTCAATGTGTTTTTAGGTTTTTATGTTTTCTTTAAGGGTTTTTTGTTTTATGGTATTTTACATTTTTAGGGATATCTATAGATTTTTTATGAATTTTTAGATTTCAAGGGTTTTTTAGGGTTGTTAATTTTCTATTGCATTTTTAGCCTTTTTATGGTTTTAGGGGTTTTTTTGTGTTTTTAGGTTTTAAGGTTCTATTCAGGATTTTCCAAAGTTTGTAGTGTTTTTTCTACTTTTATGTATTTTTAGGGATTTGATTGAATTTTAATGGTTTTTAGGGTTTTTAGGGATTTTGTGGGTTTCATGGTTTTATGGATTCTCTATTTCCTTCGATTTAAATGGATTCATTTTTTAGTTTTTTAGGGTTTTAAATATTTTTATATTTTTTATCATTTTTCAGGGATTAAAGGTGTTTTTTAGTTTTTAGTGGTTTTTAGTGTATAATGGGTTTAAAAGGGTTTTAAATTTTTATGGGTTTATATGGTTTTAAGGGGTGTTTATGTTGTTTCGAGTCTTATAGGGTTTTGTTATGGTTTTCAGTATTTTTTGGTTTTTGGGGTTTTAGGTGTTTATTAGTTTATGGTTTTCTTATGGGTTTTTAGGGGTTTGAATCTATTTATATTTTTATATCATTATGGATTTTTATGATTTTCATGGTGTATAAAGTGTTTGTAGGGGTTTTAGGGATTGTGAGAGGTTTTAGGGTTTTTAGGGTTCTTAGGATTATTTAGGATCCTTAGTTTTTATTTTTTTTTTACTTATTTTAAGTAGTTTTTTGTTTTTAATGACTTCTTAGGGTTTTTCACTTTTTTGACTTCTTAGGTCATTTTTTGGATTTTATGGTTTTTTTGAATTTTTTGGATTTTTCTGATCTTGAGGGTTTTGTGGGATTTTATAGTTTTTATAATTTTTTTTTGGTTTTTTGGGGTTTTTGTGTTTTTCAAGGTCTTTAAGGTTTTTTGTGAGTTTTTAATGTTTTTAGCAGTTTAAATGGTTTTTTAGATTTTAGTGGTTTTTAGGGTTTTTTGTGTTTTTAGGGTTTTATGTTTTTTTGGTTTTTAATGTTTTATTTGGGTTCTTCAGAGTTTTGATATTATTTATTTTTTTAGGGTTTTTAGTTATTTATTAGGATTTTTATTGGTTTTTAGGGTTTGTAGAGATTTTGCAGAATTTATGGGTTTTTATTGTTTTAGGGTAATTAGGGTTTCAACAATATTAGGTTTTTAGGGGTTTTATGTTTTTTATGTTTTTATGATATTCATAAGGGTTTTAGGGTTTTATAGTATTTTCATTTTAGGGATGTTTTCAGATTTTTTGGCTTTTATGGTTTTTATAGTTTTTTGGGATCTTAAGCGGTTTGTGTTTTTCTTCTTTTTTGGTTTTTTTGTTTTTTTTGTTTTTAAGGTTCTTAGTGTTTTTTACCATTTTTTTAGAATTTAATGGTTTTTTTGATTTTTTTAGTTTTTAGGGTTTTTTTGGGATTTATGGTATTTTAAGGTTTTTAGGGTATTTTATTGTTTTCTGGGTTTTTATGGTTTTAGGGTGTTTTTTATGTTTTTTAGGGTTTTTAACATTTTTTGTTTTTAATAGTTTTAATAGTTATTAGAGTTTAAAGGTTATCTAAGGGGTTTTCAGGGTTATTAAATTTATTTATCTTTTTGTGAATTTATATATATTTTTCATAATTTCTTTGATTTTTATGGTTTTAAGGTTTTTTTGTTTTTATGGGTTTTAGGGTTTTAATTTTTTTTTTGTTTTTATGGGTTTTATAGTTTATTGTGTTTTTAGGTTATTTTGGTTTTATGGTTTTCATAGTGGGTTTTTGGGTATTTAGGATTTTTATGTCTTTATTGATTTTTAGGTATTTTTTTGCTATTTTTGGGTTTTATGTTTTTTAGGTATTCTGAATAGTTTTAGCGATTCTATGTTTTTTGGGGTTTTATGGTTTATTTAGTATTTCTAGATTTTTATTATTTTTTAGTGTTTGTGATTATTTTTAGTGTTTAAATGGGTTTTTAGAGTTTTTATTGGTGTTTAGGGATTTTATGGCGTTTAAGGACATTTTAAGTGTTTCAGGGGCTTATGGTTTTTAGAGGGTTTAGGGTTTTCACGGTCTTTTAGGGTTTTCAGGGTTTTTTGGGTTTTTAATATTTTTTAGGTTTTTAGTGGATTTAATAGTTTTGACGGTTTTAATGTTTTATTTGATGTTTTTCTGGTTTTTATCATTTTAACGATTTTTTGGGATTTTTTAGGATTTCTATGGGTTTTTATGGATTCTTGGGATTTTGAAGGTTTTAGGTTTTTTTAATTTTTTTAATGGTTTTTAGATTTTTGGGATTTTTCATGTTTTTAAGTGTGTTTAAGTTTTTAGGTTTTTCATTGGGTTTTTATAAGATTTTTTTTTCCATTTTTTTGGATTTTTAATGTGTTTCAGGATTTTTGTGTTTTAATTGTTTTTTAGGAATAAGTTTCTTCTAGAGTTTCTTATAATTTTTAATGTTTTTAGATTTCATTATTTTTTAGGTGTTTGAAGTGTTTTAGTTTTTTTAGTTGGTTTTTTGTTTTTATGTGTTTTTAGGGGGGTTTCATGTTTTTTGGGATTTTTTTGATTTTTAGGGGTTTTATGTTCTTTTAGTGTTTTATAGGGTTTTAAATAACTTTTATGTTTTTAAGGTGGATTGTGTGATTTTTGGGTTCTCATTTTTTCTTAGGGGTTATCAAGGGTCTTCTTGATTTTTACATTTTTTTTTATTTTTTTTGTATTTTTTGGGTTTTTATAGGTTATCTTTAATTTTTTGGGTTTTTTAGGGTTTTTGGGTTTTTTGGGTTTTTTGAGTTTGTAGGGATTTTACTATGTTTAGTTTTTTATGGGTTTTATGTTATTTTGGTTCATAAGATTTTCTACGGGTTTTTTCAATTTTTACATTTTTATAGATTTTTAAGGATTCTTTATGATTTTTATGGTTTTAGGGATTTGGGGGATTTAGAGGGGTTTTAGGGTTTTTTGAGGTTGTTTTTGGATTTTTTGGGGTTTTTGTTTTTTTTTTGTTTTTTGGGTCTTTTGAGATGTCTATGGGTTTTAAGTTTTCTTAATGTTTTTTAGGTTTTTTTGGTATAAAAATGGTTTCTGTATTTTTTTGTGGTTTTATGGTTTTTATGGGTTTCTATGGAGTTTTATGGTTTTTAGGGGTCTTAATAGGTTTTTAGAGTTTTTTGGGTTTTTTTGGGTGTTTTTAGGTGATTTAGGATTTTTATTACTTTTTAGCATTTCAAATGTTTTTAGGTTTTCATGTTTTCGATATGGTTTTTCAAGGTTTTTAGGGGTTTTTACTTTTTTAGGCATTTTAATTGATTTTATATGATTTTTATGGTTTTGGTTGTTTTAAGAGATTTTGGTGGGTTTAATTGTTTTTATGTTTTTAGTGTTTTTAGGGATTAGGGGTTTTACGTGTTTTTAGGTTTCTAGGGGTTTTAAGTGTTTTTAGGTTTTTAGGTTTTCTTAGGTTTATTAAGTGGTTTTCAGTTTTCTATGTTTTGAGGTATGTTTATGGATTTTTTGGGAATTTTAGGGATTTTTATGGGTTTTATAAATTTTATGGATTTTGAGTTGTTTTATGGATTTTTGGGTTTTTAGGATTTTCATGGTTTTTTTGGTTTTATGGGTTTTTGTGTTTAGATGGTTTTCTTTTTTTTATGGTTTTTATGGTTTTTTATAATTTTTTATAGTTTTAAGGGTTTAATGAATTTTTAATTTTTTTAAGTGTTTTTTATAGTTTTTGATGTTTTTAAGGTACATAATGTTTTTAGGGGGTTTTGGGAGTTTCTTGTGTTTTTAATGATTTTAGGGTCTTTTTGATTTTTTGTGTATTGACCATTTTTGGGTTTTAGGGGTTTTAACTATTTTTAAATTTTTATTGTTTTTATAGGGTTTTTAACATTTTAGGGTTTTAGGGATTATTATGACTTTTTGGTTTTTTAAATTTATTATGGATTTTGAGTGTTTTTATTATTTTATAGGTTTTTATGGGTTTAAAGTGTTTTTTGGTTTAAGTTTTTTTAGGGATTTTATGTTTTTTAGGTTATTTTATATGTTTTTATAGATTTTTTTATATTTCTTAGATTTTTGGGGATTTTAAGGATTTTATTGATTTTTAGGTGTTTTGGGGCATTACGGTTTTTTGGGTTTTACAGTTATATTTTTAGGTTTTGGGTTTTTAAATATTTTTCAGAGGTTTTTATATTTTTTAGGGGTTTAAATGTTATTTAGAGTTTTTAGTTATTTTTTTAATATATTTTTGGGTTTTTAGTGATTTTAATATTTATTTTTGGGTTTTATGGGTTTTAGGTGTTTTTAGGGTCATTTTAGGGTTACATAGATTTTTTTGTGGGTTTTAGGATTTTAGGGATTTTAAGTATTTTAAAAATTTTAAGTTTTTCTCATGTTTTTTGAGGTTTTTATTGTTGTTTACGCTTTATGGGATTTTTAGGGGGTTTTTTAGATTTTGTAATTATTTACGGTTTTTTGGGAATTTGAAGCATTTTAGGGATATTTATGGGTTTTAGGGTTTTTAGGAGTTTTGAATATTTTTGGGTTTTTCAGGTTTTGATATAGGTTTTCAATTTTTTTAGGGTTTTTTATGTTTTTAGGGATTTTTAGGGTTTTTTTCTATTTCTATGGGTTTTGAGGGGTTTTAGGGATTTTGATGGTTTGTAAGGTTTTTATGATTTTTTTTTGTTTTCAGAGTTTTTTTATTCTCTTGGGGATCTTATGGTTTTTATTGTTTTTTAATATTTTTCATGTTTTATAGTTATTTTTATGTTTTTTTCATGGGTTTTATGAATGTTATGGGATTTTCAAAGGATTTATGGTTTTTTTAGGTTATATAGTTTTTGAGGGTTTTTATGGTGTTTTTAGGGTTTTTAGGGATTTTAGTGTATTTGGGTTTTAAAGTGTTTTTAGGTTTATAAGGATTCCAATTGTATTTTGGAATTTTTTGTGGTTTTTTCTTTTTCAGGGAATTTCATGGCAATTTTAATAATTTATTGGTTTTTAAAAAAAATTATGTTTTATGGTTTATTTGGGGTTTTAGGGTTTTTAGGGTTTTGATCGCTTTTTTAGGTTTTTAGTGGTTTTAAGTGTTATTAGTTTTTTTAGAGTTTCTTAGGTTTTCTAGTTTTTTAAATTTTTTTACATTTTTAAGGATTGTTTGGGATATTTTATGTTTTTTGTGGTTTTTGGGTTTTTATGGATTTTGTAGGTTTTCAGGGATTTTTAGGTTTTTTTTGGTTTTCTATGGTTGTTATGGTTTTTTTGGGTTATTATGTTTTTTTGAGTTTTTAGGTTTTTTATCATTTCTTCAGTTTTTGAACATTTTTTGGGGTTTAAGGGGTTTTTAGAATTTTTATATGTTTTAGGGTTTTTAAGGTGTTTTTTTTGTGTTTTTATGGTTTTTAAGTGGTTAATGGTATTTTGGTATTTTCATGTTTTGAGGTCTATTTTGGATTTTTATCATTTTTAGATTTTTTGGTGATTTTTCTGTTTTTAGGTTTCCAATGTTTTTCTAGGGGTTTTCTAAGTTTTTATTATTTTTTCTATTTTTATGTTTTTTTTTGTGTATTTTTTAGAATTTTTTTTTGGTTCTTATGGTTTTTTGGGTTTTAGGGATTTTGGGGGGTTTAGGGTTTTCTAAGTTTTAACTATTTTTTGTTTTTAAGGGTTTTAAGTGTTTTCGGTGTTTATGTACTTTTATCTATGTTTTAGGTATTTTTAGTGTTTATGGGTTTTTTTTTGATTTTTAGGGTTCTTATAGATTATTTGGGTTTCTAGTGTTTTTAGCATTACTTTTTGTATTTTAATAATTTATAGGTTTTTATTGTTTTCTTTGGGTTTTTAGGCTCTTAGGTTTTTTACATTTTTGGATATTTATTTCCATTTTATAATATTCTTATGGGCTACTAGATATTTTGAGGATTTTAAGGGTTTTTAGAATTTTTTATGGTTTTACGGGTTTTTAGTATTTTTTAGTTTTTTTTGTCTTATTAAGTGTTTTTTGGTTTCTCATATTTTCTTTGGGGGTTCAAGTTTTCTTTGGTTTTTTACATTTTAAGGATTTTGTGGGATGTTTATGGGTTTTATGTATTTAGGGATCTTTTTTTTTTGTTTTCTAGGTTTTTTAGGGATTTCATGGTTTTTATGATTTTTTTGGTTTTTAGGATTTTTCCGAGTTTTTAGTTTATTAGAGGTTTTTAGAGTATTTTTAACACTTTCGGGGGATTAAAGGGTTTATATAATTTTTAGTATATTAGGGTGTTTATCGGTTTTATTCTTTTTAGTGGTTTTAGGGGTTTTAGGATTTTTTATGGATTTTAGGGTACTTTTATGGTTTTTATGGTTTTTACAATTTTTAGGTTTTTATGGGTTTAATGTGTTTATATGTTTTTATGGTTTTATTAAGGGGGATTATGGATTTTAGGGTTATTTATGTTTTTAGGCATTTTTATTTATTTTTTACAAATTTTATGATCATTACATATTTTGATAATTTTTTAAGGGTTGTTTATTTTTTTTCGGTTTTTAGAATTTTTTTAGGGGTTTAATGTGTTTTTAGGTTTTTATGGGTTTTAGTGTTTTATTTTTTATGTTTTTTTAATGGTTTTTTAATTTTTAATGTTTTTTTACATTATTAGTGATTTTTAATAATTTTTTAGGATTATTATGGTTTTTAGGGTTTTTAGGGTTTTTAGGGATTTTGTGGGTTTTGGGGTTTTATGATTTTTTTATTTCCTTGGGTTTTTGCGGATTCTTTTTTTATTTGTTTTTTAGGGTTTTATGGATTTTTATAGTTTTTACCATTTTTTGGTGTTTGAAGAGTTTTTGTAGTTTTTTGTGGTTTTTATTATTTTATGGGTTTTAAGGGCTTTTAATATTTTATGGGGTTTAAGGGTTTTTAGGGGTTTTAAGGTTTTTGGTGTCATTGAAGGTTTTTTAGGGTTTTCACCATTTTTTTTAGTTTTTTGGGGTTTTAGTTGTTTATTTGTTTTACGGGTTTCTTATGGTTTTTTAGGGTTTTTATGTATTATTATTATTTTAGGTATTTTTAGAGATTTTTTAGATTTTTATGGTTTTTAGGTGTTTTTAGGGTTTTTTAGGGATTGTGAGGGGTTTCAAAGTTTTTTTGGGTTTTTATACTTCATATCATTTTTAGGGGTTTCAAGTGATTTAATATTTTTAATGTTTTATTTGGTAATCAATAGGTATTTTGTGGTTTTTTATGATTTTTTGGATTTTTTGGTTTTATTCATTTTATCATTTTTTAGGGTTTTTGGGATTTTTTGGGGTTTTATGGGTTTTCAGGTTTTTTGGGCTTGTAGGGTATTTTTTGAGTTTTTGTGTTTTTATGGTTTTTAGAGTATTTTAATGTTTAAAGGATTTAAATGGGTTTTATCCATTAGTGGATTTTTATGGTTTTTATGAATTTGTAGAGTTTTTTAGGTTTTTTGGGGTTTTATGGTTTTTATGTTTTTTTGTGGTTTTAACAGTTATTAGATTTTTAGTGGTTTTATGTTTTTTTAGTATTTTATGGTTTTCTTAGGGATTTCCAGGGTTGTTAGGGTTTTCAATGTTGTTATCTATTTTTTGGAATTTATGATTTTTTGGTTTTTTGGTACTTTTATAGATTTTTAGCGTTTTTTGGGTTTTTTAGATTTTTTTTTCATTTTTCATTTTTTAGCTATTTTAAATGTTTTTAGGTTTTTATTGTTTTCTTTTTATTTTTAGGGTTTTTTATATTTTTAGGGACTTTTAGGTATTTTAGTATTATTTTAATTTTTGGGGTTTTTAGGTATTTTCAAGGTTTTTCCAAGTTTTCATAGTTTTATAGGGTTTTAGGGGTTTTTTGTGTTTTAGGTCTCTAAGTTTTTCTTAGGGATTTCGAGGGATTTTTATTTTTGGGATTTTTAGTGATTTTTTTTATTTTATGGTTTTTAGGGTTTTAGGGAATTTTAAAGTTCTTAGGGGTCCTCAGGGGTTCTTGGGGTTTATAGGGTTACTAATGTTTATTTATATTTGAGGGTTTTTAGTTTTTTTTTTGTTTTTATGGTTCTTTTTGGTTTTTTAACTTTTTTAGGTGCTTAAATAGTTATTAGAGTTTTTAATGAGTTTTTAGCGTTTTATGGGTTTTTAGTGTTTTATGGTTTTGGGTGGTTTTATTGGTTTTAGGGGTTTTAGGATTTTTTAGCATTTCTAGAATTGTTTTTGGTTTTTAAGGGTTTCAATTGTTTTAAGTTATTAAGGTTTTCTTAGGTTTTTTCAGTTTTTTATGGTTTTTTACTTTTTAGGGTTTTTAGGGATTCTTTTTGAATCTTATGGAAAGGAAGGCTCAGGTCCATGCTATTCTTGGTTCCCCCCCAATATTTTTTATAAAAAAAGACACGAAGACACTGAAGATAAGGGAGGGTATGGGTCAAATGACCCACACCAAAAACCCCTTAAAACCCCATCCCGAAGGCCCCCAAAAGAAAACTAGAGAAAACAAAAAAAAATACACTCAAAAGATTCCAAAAGGAAAGGCACACAAAGGGAAAAATCAGTCAATGTTGCCACCAAAACCATCCAGCTCCGCACAACGATAACTGATGCCCACACCAAATCTAGCACCCACATCAGCAAAGCTGTAATCTGACTCATCACCCATGTCCATAGAATCCCATCCTAAAGCATAATCATCCTGCATTCCAAGCCTAGATACAAGCTTCATTCTGGACATCTCTTACTTAGTAGAGTTTGAAGACCACTCCCTCTTATTAACTTTTAGATTTAGTCTGACCACCCTTGATGTGGCCCGGGTTGCCATAGGTCATGCGAGGGAAGAATAGTCCTTCCGTCATCTTCGCCTTAGGGGGCGAAGGTGGATCCAGCTTCATAACCTGAATTCTCACAAGTGACTCCATCACTGATAGTAGGTGGGGCCTTCCCTTTCTTACTTTCTGACCCAGGAGTTTCAACACCTATTTTTTTCCCTTCCTCCTTATACCTGGCCATAGCTGTATTTATCTGGCGATCATCATCAACAAACCTCTCCCCAATCCTCTTATACTCACCCTCAAGAGGGTACCTTTCCCATCAACCAGCACCATCTCATGTAACTGCACACAGTGATCTTCAGCAGAGGGAACTCGATGGAGAACCATGGTCCCCTGCGGGTTTGGGGATGGATCACCAATTTCCCCAACAGTCCTTGGAAGAGGGAAATCATTCGGATTCAGAAAAGGAGCACTAGGAATATCCTCAGCACCACCAGTGTTATCCGAAAGAGGAGTTAATATGGTCTCTATGTTAGGTCTCCCCACATCGTCACTCCTGGATAACACCAGGGGGCATCATGCCAATCAGTGTACTGCACCCTGGGAATCCGAGGATCCTCTTCTACCACAGACCACTCCTTCTTAGCCGAAGTCATAAGCCACTCATCCCATCCCTCGTGCTCTGAACAACCATAGCCTCCTACACAACTTCTCCCACCAACACGTCCACATCTGCGGGCTTAGCCCGGGATGAGTCCTATAAACTATTTTGAACATGCACAGCAATATTAACCTGTGAAAAGGTTCCATTGGTACTCCTGTTATCCTTCTTGAATCTATGTCCTCTCCCCCTAGTAACAGCACATAGGGAACCTCTATCTAATAATTCCCTTTCCAGATTCCCATCACAACAGCCTTCCATGTACTTGAGTACCTCCCTGAAAAGTCACCACATCCGTGAAAACCTTCAGCACAAACCTGCTTATCCCCATCATCCAGTAGAACTGCCTCCTCAACAGCATCTCCCAAAACACAAAAATCTCCAGCCAGACTTATTCTAAAGCCACCAGAATCCATCAGAGAAACCTCCATATCACTTCCAGCCATCAGGTCAGACAAACAGGGAACATCAGCAGCCACATGTTGGGAGGAAAAGGGCTCAGCCACCCCCGTTGTCCCCTTAACATCCACTAGAGGAAGGATGTTCTCACCAGAATACATGTGAGCCAGATTAATACCACCACTTCTAGGGCCAAAACACCCTCCAGGTTGAGCATAATTCCCAAATCTCCAACAAGAAGAGAAGAACACCGACCATGGTTCATAGATTACAGGCTGTCGCAACCCGAGTTCCTCCCCTACCGCAATCCAGACAGCATCCACTAGAGAGCACCAAATACTTATTAGGGATTTATAGTGTATTTAGGGTTTTTTAAATTTTTATATATATGTTTAGTGGTTTTTTTACGATTTTTATTCTTTATGTTTGAAGAGCACCAAATACTAATCCATGAGTCTTTCTTGCTCTGAGACGTGCATAGGACGCTTCTATTTGTGGACTTTGACATTCAGTTTAGCATCCATTGAGGAATCCCAAGTTACCATGGGTCTAGAAAGAGTGGAATAATCCCTTATTGGCCCCCATTAGGGGGGGGGATAGGTGAAACCATCATCCTGAGCTTCCATACCATATAATATGTTTCCACTTTCCACTCTTAAGGCCCCCTTGTCACTAGTCCTATTTTCACACCTTTTCTGCATAGGATTGAAAACCTATCCATTAATCCCAATGTCTTTATCACCTGAAGTGAACAGTAATGATTTATTTTCATTCCCATTTGGGAAGTATTCCCAAATTATTTTCTCATCCCTCATGATCTGATCCATATTAGAGTTGATCTTGCGATCATCGTCAACAAAAATTTCACCCAACTGTTTAGCCTCATCCATATCACAAGTAAACTGAAGCTCATGCATATGATGTTCTCCTTCAAAATGATCCTTCTAAAATTTCAAAAATGAATCACTCTCACCTGGGGCCTTTCTGGCCATCTCACGATTACCTAGACATTCCTCTACAACCATGTCTTGTAGAACCAGAAAATGGGCCTCATCAGAAGGGGCCCCCTAATACAAAACCATGACCAACTGTATGTCCTGATTCATATCTTCATCACTAAGGGTGCCATTATTCCCAAGCAGAATGTGTCCATCCACATCCTCATCAAAATCTCTTCCAACATTCTCATTGTGAATTGATGGCCAAACCCCTAGAACAACCCTCCCATTACCACCATAATAGGGATTTACACAAAAGAGTCACACACACTCCGATCAGGGGGGCCATCATCAATGAACAAGGGATTATTATCAACATGATTTTTTTCATGCAAAAACTGATCCACCTCCCCCTACTCAGCCACCTCCCATGCACAACATCTCTACTAGCTGTCTCAACAGAGAAAAGACACTCAAACCTATTACTCAGAGAGACACCATCCCGAACCTAGAACTGACTGCTACTAGCCTACCCACTTTTGTTGCTCGAGGTTACTGTTATCATGCTCAAGGTTTCATTCAGGTGGACCACAATCAGACTCTACTCATGCCCAAACCATGTCATCTCCCCATGCCCATCCACCTCCCCCTACTCACCCCCCCTACATCTCACTACTACCAACTTACCCACTTTTGTTGCTCAAAGTCAGACTTTCAGCATTATATATCACCTATGCACTAGACCTTTCCTTTCCACAGCAATCCCTAGAAACATCAATGACTATGCCACATTAAGCCGCCACTACTACCAACCTACCCAATTTTGGTTTGTTTGGGACTTTATGTGTTCTTAGTATTTACGGTTTTCATAGATGTTTTCATTATTTTTAAGGGATTTATGTTTTTGTGGATTTTTATAGCTTTTTTTATGATATTTATGTTTTCTTTGGGGTTTTAGGTATTTCTATATGTTTGTAGATATTTTTATGGTTTTTATGGTTTTCATCGTGTTTTTGGGTTTTTATGGTATTTTTTGAGTTTTTAGGGTTTCCTTAGGTTTTTATAGTTTTTAAGGTCTATAGGGGTCTTAAAGTTTGTTATATTTTTATTAGTTTTTTATATATTTTATGGTTTTAATGGGATTTTTGAATTTTAGATGTTTGAGGGTCTACTAAGTGTTTTTGGGGGTTTTTTGGGATTTTAAGTGATTTTAGTTTTTTAAGGTTTTCTTGTTTTTTTGGGTTTTTTAGGGTTTTTTGGGTTTTTATAGTTTTTTAGGTATTTTTTTGTTTTTTAGGTTTTTAATGAATTTTGAGATTTTGAGGGTGTTTAGGGGTTTTATCATTTTTTAGGATTTTATGAGTTTTTAGTGTTTTTAGGTTTTTATGGTTCTCTTATGAGTTTTAATGGTTTTTAGGGGTTTTATGATTTTATAGATATTTAAATATTTTTATAATTTCTATTGCTGTTTTTGTTTTTGGGATACTGAGTGCCCATAGGGGTTTTTTGGTTTTTATGGATTTTTTTTGAATTATAGGGTTTTTTTTGTTTTTAGGGATTTTTATGGATTTGTAGAGTATTATTAACATTTTTAGGTCTTTAAAGGGTTTTTATATTTTTAGTCTATTTTTATGGTTTTAAGTGTTTTTATGTTTTTAGGGGTTATATGTGTTTTTGAAGTTTTTTAGGGTTTTTAGGGTTTCAAGAATTTTTTATATTTTTAAAGGTTTTATCTGTTTTTGGTTTAATTTTTTTTATCGGGTTTATTATGGATATTAGTGTTTTTTACGTTTTAGGGGTTTTATGTCTCTTTTAGGATTTTTATCATTTTTTTGTGTTTTTATGGATTTTAATGGTTTTAGGGTTTTTAGGTGTTTTTAGGGGTTTTAAGGTTTTTTAAGTTTCTATGTTTTTTGGTTCTTATTTGTTTTTGTTTTTAAGTTTTTTAAGGTTTTCTTAGGTTTCCTCATATTTTTTACGTGTTTTTACATTTTTATGTATTTTTTGCACCTTTTAGGTTATTTATCATCTCTTATTGTTTTTAAGGATTGTAAGGGGATTTAGGGATTTTTTGGGGTTTTAGGGTTTTTATTGTTTTTGGGTGTCTTCGGGGTTTTATGAGTTTTTAGGAGTTTTATGGTATTTTAGTGTTTTTTAATTTTTTAAGGGTTTAAATGGGTTTTTAGTGTTTTACGTTATTTTTAGGGTGTTAATGGGTTTTTAGTGTTTTAATGATTTATTCATTTTTATAGTATTTATGGTTTCTATGGTCTATTCGGATTTTTAGGGGTTTAGAAATTTCTAGGAATTTTAGGGGTTTTAACTATTTTTAGTTTTTTATGATATTTTTTGGGTTTTTTAGGATTTCAATTTTATTATGTTTTTTTGGAATTTTTAGGCCTTTTATGTTTTTTAAGATTTTTAGGAATTTTTAGGGATTTTTGTTTTTAGGGTTTTTTAGGTTTTTTAGGGTTATTATTATTTTTTAGTATTTTAGGGGTTATTTGTTTTTATCTTTTTATTTTTTTCATAGGGGTTTTCAAAATTTTCAATGTTTTTTTAGCTTTTATGGATATTTTATGTTTTTAATTATTTTTAGGGAATTTTGGGATGTTGAAGGGTTTTAGGGCTTACAATTTTTTCGGTTTTTTTGTGTTTTTTTTTATTTTTGAGTTTATTTCAATTATTTATATTTTTAGATTTTTTTAATTTTTTTAGGGGTTCAAAGGGTTTTAAAGTTTTTAGTGGTATTTTAGGGCTTCTATAGGTTTTTAGAGTTTTTAATGGTTTTTAGTGGATTTAATTTGTTTAGGGTTTTTAGTGTTATTTAGGATTTTAAGGGTTTTACATTTTTTTAGGATGTTAAAATTTTCATAGTGTTTTTAAGGTTTTTAGGGGTTTTTAAGTTTTTTATGGATGTTTAGGGATTTTAGGATTTTTATGGTTTTTAGGGGTTTTAGGTATTTTGAGAGTTTTTTGGGATTTTAATAGTTTTATTGTTTTAATGTTTTTTTTGGGTTTTAGGTGTTTTTTTTTTGATTTTTTATGGTTTTCATGTTTATAATAGTTTTTAACGTTTTAGGGGTTTCTTGGATTTTTATAATTTTTAGTGGGTTTCACGGTTTTTAGGGTTTTTAATGGCTTTTCGGGTTTTATGTTATTTTTTTTTGATATTTTAGGGTTTATATTTTAGATTTTTAGGGGTTTTAAGTTTTTTTAAGATTTTAATTTTTTCTGAGGGGTTTAACAGTTTTTAGAATTTTTTACATTCTTATGGATTTTTATGGATTTTTATGATTTTTATGGGTTTTAAAGATATTGGGGGTTTTAGGATATTTATTGTTTTTATGGTTTTTTTGGTATTATGGTTTTTAAGTGTTTATGAGGTTTTTAGTGTTTTTAATGTTTTTAATTGATTTTAATGTTTTTTTGGTGATTATAGAGTTTTTAGAGTTATTAGTGGGTTTTTGGGGTTTTAGGGGTTCTATGTTCTTTAAGAGTTTTATTTTTTCTAGGGTTTTTAAGGTTTTTATGGTTTTACATCATTTTGGGGGTTTTAAGAATTTTTATATTTATATGGTTTTCTTATGGGTTTTCAAAGTTTTAGGGTTGTTTTATGTTTTTAGAAAATTTTCTTGTTTTTAAATGATTTTTACGGTTTTTAGGGATTTTTTTTGGTTTTAGGGGTTTTAGGGTTTTACGGGTGTTTTTTTGGGTTTTTTGTGGTTTATGTTTTTTTCTTTTAGGGTTGAAATTATTTTGAGATATTTTGAACATTTTTAGGGTTTTGAAGGGGTTTTTTATATTTATAGTGTCTTTTAGGGTTTTATAGGTGTTTATGTTTTTTAATGTTTTTAGTGGTTTTTATGGTTTTTGTAGTTCTAAAATGGATTTTAGGATTATTTATGGTTTTATGGTTTTTATGGGTTTTATGGGTTTTTAGGTTTTTATGGTTTTCTAATGGGGTTTTAGGGATTTTTGGGTTTTTGATGTTTTTAGGGACTTTTATGGATTTTTAGGATGTTTATGGGTTTTTAGGGGTTTTAAGGATTTTGAGAGTTTTTATGGGTCTTTTAGATTTTTTTGGTTTTTTTTTGTATTTTGATTTTTTTAGGGGTTTTGGGGTTTTTAGGGGTTTTAGATTTTTTAGGTTCTTTGGGGGGGATTTAGTGTTTTTTGGGTTTTAGGGTTTTTATAGGGTTCCTAGGGATTTTTAATTTTTTTATTAATTTAAGGTATTTTTAGAATTTTTATGGGATTTTGTGTTTTTTTTTGACTAAGATGGTTTTTAGAGTGTCTAAGGGGTTTTTTAGGGTTTTAGTGTTTTTTTAAAAAAGAATTAGGGTTTTTAGGTTTTTGAGGGTTTCATAGGGGTTTTAGGGTTATTTATGTATTTAGAGATTTTTAGGGCTTCTTAAGGGTTTTATAGTTTTTATGATTTTTAGTAAGTTTGAGGGTTTTTTGGGTTGTTAGTGTTTCTATTATTTTTTGTGTTTTTAGCTCATTTTTAAAAATATTTATTTTTTATGGGTTTAGATTTTGTTATTGTTTTTGGGGGTTAAAATATATTTTAGAGGTTTTAGTTGGTTTTTTTATTTATATGGCTTTTTAGGGTTTTTTAAGGATTTTATTGGATTTAAGGGTATTATGTTTTCTATGGTTTTTAGGGTGTATTGTTTTGTTTTTATTTTTAGGGGTTATAAGTTTTTTTGGGTTTTATAGTTTTTAGGGGTTTTCAGTGTTTTTAGAGTTTTTTATGTTTTTTGGAATTTTGAGTGTTTTTGTGATTTTTATGGTTTTTAGGATTTTATGGATTTTAAGGGTTTTAAAGTTTTTAAGGTTTATTAGATATTTTATTGGTCTTTCGGTTTTACGGGGTTTTTTGAGGTTTTTGTGGGTGTTTTTAATTTTTTAGGATTTTATGAATTTTTGTAGTTTTTATAATTTTAGGGGTTTGTAGGGTTTCTAGATTTTTTAGTGGGTTTTCGGGTTTTATGAATTTTAAGGTTTTTATGGGCTTTCATGGTTTTTAGTGTTTTTAGGGTTTTCAATGGTTTTTTGTTATTTTTATGTTTTATAGTGGCTTTATGTTTTTTATGATTTCAAGGTTTTCTTAGGGGTTTTCTGGTTTTTTGAATTTTTTACCATTATAGGGATTTTCAATCTTTTTTAATATTTTTATGGTTTTTAGGGTTTTTAGGGTTTCCGATTGTTTTTAGGGTTTTATAGGCTTTTAATGGTTTTAGGTTGCTTTTTGAGTTTTTTAGTTTTTTAAGGTTCTTTAATGTTTTCAAAAATTTTAGGGGTTTTAAGGGGTTTAAAAGAATTTCGCATTTTTAGTGTTTTTATGAGATTTTAACGTTTTTAAGGATTTTGGGTTTTATGGTCTTTATTGATTTTTGGGTTTTTAGGGTATTTTAGGACTTAAGAATTATAATGTTTTCTTATATTTTTAATTGCTTTTTGGGTTTTATGGCTTTCTTAGGGGTTTTCAATGTTTTTTAAGTTTTTTTTAGATTTTATTGAATTTTTAGTGACTTTTTAGGATTTTCATGTGTTTTAGGGTATTAGGGAATTTGAGGTAACAATTTTTTAGGGTTTTAAGATAATTTTACTTTTTTGGATTTTTTTTGTTTTTTAGAATTTTTATGTGTTTTTTGAGTTTTATAGTATTTTTAGTGGATTAATTGGTTGTTAAGGTTTTCTTGGGTTTATGTTTTTCAGAGCTTCTTAAGGTTTTTATGATTTTTAGGGGTTTGATTTTTTTAGTGTTTTTAGGGTTTTAGCGTATTTTATTTTTTAGGGGTTTTAAGTCTTTTTATGTTTTTGTTGTTTCCCTAGATGTATTCATGGTTTTTTGGTTTTATTACATTTTTCTACATTTTTGGTTTTTTTAGTTTTTTATATTTTTAGGGTATTTAGGGATTTTGAGCGTTTTTAGGGGTTTTATGGTTTTTAGAGCATTTTAGGTTTTTATGTGATTTATGTGTTTTAGGGTTTCAAGGTTTTCTTAGGAGTTTTCAGGGATTTAGGTTTTTTTACATTTTAGGAATTTTATAATCTTTTTTAGTATTTATTGGTATTTTAGGGATTTTACGTATCTTGAGGGGGGTAGGAGTTTTTATGGGATTTATTTGTATTTTGGGTTTTTTAGTTTTTTAGTTTTTTCATGTTTTTCAGAGTTTTTAAATTTATTAGTGGTTAAATAGTTTTTAGAGATTTTAGTGTTTTTAGGGTATTTATGGGTTTTTAGGGTTTCAAATGTTTTTAGGGTTATTGTGGTTTTTAATATTTTTGGGTTTTTACGGTTTCTTATGGATTTTTGTGATTTTTGGTTTTTAGGGGTTTTTAGTGTATGTATGATCTTGCGGTTTTCTTATGGTTTTTCCAGGATTTAGGATTTTCTATAATTTAAGGATTTTTAAATTGTTTTTAGTATTTTTATGGTTATTTTAGATTTTGAAGAATTCTAGGGTTTTATGGTTTTTACCATTTTTTGGGTTTTTAGAGGTTTAAAATGTTTTTAGTTTTTTAAGGTTTTATTATGGTTTTCATGGTTTTTAGGGTCATTATTTTATTTGGTTTTTTAGGGTTTTTTTAGAATTTTTTTGGTTTTTATGGTCTTTTGGGTTTTTTAGTATTTTTGGATTTTTATGGTTTTTGGGGTTTTTGGTTTTTGGATTTTTTATTGTTTTTTTGTTTTTTATGGGTTTTTAGGTTTTTATAGTTGTTTAACGTATTTAGGGGTTTAACAAGTTAGTATATTTTTTGTGGTATTTTGGTTTTTATGGTTTTAGGGGTTCTTAACGTCTCTAGGGCTTTATGGTATTTATAGGCGTAGGTTTTTTTGGTCTTTTAGAGTATTTAATTTTTTTAGGGGTTTTCATGGTTTTTATGGGTTTTTACACTTTTAGTGATTTTTTAGTATTTTTATTGTTTTTGAGTTTTTCGGGATTTTGAGGGGTTTCTGGGTTTTTATGGGTGTTTTAGTTTTTAAGGGTTCATTATTTTTTTATGTTTTTAAACTTCTCAAGATTTATTTAAAACCCTTTAAGAGTTTTAAAGGGGATATGGGTTTTTAGAAACTTTTTAGGGTTTTTAGGTTTTTATGGTTTTTAGAGGTTTTTATGGTTTCATGGGTTTTTATTGGTTTTTAGGGGTTTAGAGTTTTTTTATCATTTTCTAGGGGGTTTATGTTTTTATACGTATATAATTTTTATATTAGGGTTATAAAGGTTTTAAGGTTTTTAATTTTTTGTGATTTTTTAGGTTTTTTTTGGATATTTTTGGTTTTTTTTGGTTTCTTGGAATTTCTAAGGGTGTAGTGTTTTTTGAGGTTTTTAGGTTTTTAGGTTTTTTTCATTTTTAATGTTTTTATAGGTTTATTTTTTTATGTTTTTTAGGGGTTTTTAGGGTTTTTTTGGTTTTTTTTCATTTTTAGGGTTTTAGAGAATTTTTTAATTTTTATGGAATTTGCTATTTTATGAGTTTTTATGGTAATAAAATTTTATTTTTTTAGGGGGGGTTATTTTTTAGGTATTTGATGAATTTTAGATTTAATTTAAATGTTTTATGGGTTTTAAATGGTTTTTAGAGTTTTATGTGGTTTTTAGGGTTTCTAGGGAATTTTAAAGTTTTTATGGGTTTTATGTTTTTTTGAGTTTCGAGTGTATTTTTAGGGTTTCTTAAAGATTTATGAATTTTTAAGTTCTTTAAGTGTTTTATGTGTTTTTAAGTTATTAATTATTTTAGGGATTTTAGGGATTTTTCTTTTTTTAGTTATTTTAGGGGAATGTAAGAATTTTATTATTTTTAGGGTGTTTTAGGATTTTTTTTGGTTTTTAGGGTTTTTATGGTTTTATGGTTTTTTTGGTTAATAGGGGTTCTTTGAGTTTTTATGGTTATTAAGGTTTTTTAGAGTTTTTCCAAGTTATTGAAGTATTAAAGGGTTTATTGTGCTTTTAGTTATTTAGGGGTTTTTATGGGATTTTGGGTTTTATTGTTTTTTATGCTTTTTATGGTTTTATGGTTTTTATGATTTTTCTGGTTTTTTTCATTTTTTAGGTTATTAGTTGTTAATGTGTCTATATGTTTTTATGGATGTTTACATTTTTAGGTATATTCAGGTATTTTTAGGATTTTATTTCTGTATAGGGGTTTTAAGGATTTTGAGGGTTTTAGGGGTTTTAAGGTTTTTATGGATTTATGGGGGATTTAGTGTTTTTTTATTTTTATTTTGTCATTTTATTTTCTAGAGTATTTTAAACATTTTTGGGGGTTAAAGGGTTTTTATTGTTTTTATGGTTTATTTTGTGTTTTATGTTTTTATGGGTTTTTAATGTTTTACAGGGTTTTTTGGGTTTTTATTGGTTTTAGGGTCTTTTTTGGGTTTTAGTATTTTATCATTTTTAAGGTTTTTAGAGGATTATATTGTTTTAGGTTTTTAATGATTTCTTATGGTTTTTCATGTTTTTAGAATTTTTTATTTTTATAGGGATTTTAATCCTTTTATAATATTTTATAGGTTTTTTCTTTTTTTACGGATTTTGAGGGTTTTTACAGTTTTGGGGTTGTCAGGGTTTTTACGGTATTTATCATTTTTAGGTTTTTTACGTATTTTTAGTGTTTTTTGGTAATAAATTTTTTCTTAGGGTTTTTTGGATTTTTATGTTTTTTAGAGATTTTATGAATTTTGTGGATTTTGGGGATTTTAAGGTTTTTAAGGGTTTTAGGATTTTTAATGTTTATTATTTTTTATGTTTGTAAGATGTTTAAGTTTTATTATCCTTTTAATTTTTTATTTGGGGTTTTCTATTTTTTATTTTCTTCATTGATGGATTTTTATAGGTTTTTTAGGATTTTTATGGGTTTATTCTGTTTTTTGGGATTTTGAGGGGTTTTAGGGTTTCTAGTGTTTTTATGCTTCTTAGTATTTTCAGGTTTTTCTGAGTTTTTCTATAGTTTTTATTTTTTTCTAGAGTTTTATTCGTTTTTAGTGGTTTAAAGGGTATTAAATTTTGTAATGTGATTTAGGGTTTTATGGGTTTTTAGCATTTTTATGTTTTTTTCCAGGGAATAATACTTATATATGAAAGGAATTTGTATTTTTTATTTTAGGGGTTATTTTTTAGCATTATTGGCTTTATTCGGGGTTTTCAGGGATTCTTACATTTTTAGAGATTTTTAGGGCATTTCTATGATTTTTATAATTTTTATGTTTTTAGAGATTTTGGGGGGTTTTAGGGTTTTTATGGATTTAAGGTATTTTTTGAGTTTTTATGTTTTTAAGTTGTTTTGTGTTTTTAACATTTTAGGGGTCTAAAGGGTTTCTAGTGTTTTAGAGGTTTTAGGGTTTTTAAGGGATTTTGGTTTTTTCTATTTCTTTTGGGTTTTTGTGGTTTTAAGGGGTTTTAGGGTTTTAGGGTTTTTTGGGATTTTTATATTTTTAATTTTTTTAGGTTTATATGTTTTTATTATAGATTTTCATGGTTTTTATGGTTTTTACATTTTTGGGGATTTTATGGTTTTTATCGTTTTTAGAGATTTTTTTATTTTGATGGGTTTTAGGTTTTTTGGGGGGTTTAGGGTTTTTAATGTCTTTTTCATTTTTATGTTTTTTGGGTTTTAAGCGTTTTTATTTTTCTATGTTTTTCTTAGGGGTTTTTAAGGTTTTTAGGATTTTTTAAATTTTAGTGGTTTTTAGGTCATTTTAGTATTTTTATGGTTTTTTCTTCTTTTTAGGGTTTTTATGGTTTTAGGGTTTTTTATGGTTTTTTTGGGTTATATGTCTTTTTTATTTTTTAGGGTTTTTAACGTTTTTAGAGTTTTTATCATTTTTATTGATTTAATGGGTTTTCAAAATTTTTAAGAGGTTTTATAGGTTTCACGGGTTTTATAGTTTTTTAATGTTTTAAGGGGTTTTTTATGGTTTTAGGGGTTTTATATTTTTTTACACGTTTTTCAGTTTTTAGGATTTTTGGAGGCTGTATGTGGTTCCTAATTTTTAATGTTTTCTTGGATTTTTTAGAGTTTTAGTGTTTTTTACATATTTTTTGTGTTTTTTATTTATTTTTTAGGATTTTTTTAGTTTTTATTGGTTTTAGGTATTTTGAATGATTTTAAGGGTCTTTAGGGGTCTTATGGTTTTTATAGTATTTTGGGTTTTTAGGGTTTTATAATTTTTTATGGGTTTTAGTGGTTTTTTAAGGTTTTTAACCTTTTTAAGGGTTTAATGGGGTTTTGGAGTTTCTATTTTTTAGTGATTTTTTGGGTTTTAGGGGTTTTAGAGGTTTTATGTTTTTTATGGTCATTATTAATTTTTAGGAATTTTTAGGATATTTTTGGGTTTAAGATGTTTTTTAGCATTTTTAGTCTTTTGGGGGTTTAATGTGTCTAGGTTTTAAGTTTTTAATAGGGGTTTTAGAGTTCTTAGGGTTTTTATGTTTTTAGGGGTTTTTAGGGAGAATTTTTATGCGTTTTAGGGGTGTTTGTTAGATTAAGGTTTTTATGTAATTTATGGTTTTGTATGGTTATTTAGAGTTTATTTAGAGTTTTATGGTTTTATGGGTTTAAAGGTGATTTATAGTTTTCATGGTTTTTAGGGTTTTTATTGTTTTTTGGTTTTTATGGTTTTTATGGTTTTGGGGTTTTTTAGTAGTTTTATGGTTTTCAGTGTTTTTTGGTTTTTATGGGTTTTATGTTTTCTTTATGTTTTTAGGTTTCTCTTAGGTTTTTTTTTGGTTTTTTATATTTTTATGGATTTTGAGGCATCTTTGTATATTTTTATGGCTTTAAGGGTTTTATGGGCTTCTTGAGGTTTTAAGGGATTTATGTTTTTTTATAGTTTTTAATGTTTTCAGGGATTAATGGGGTTTTAGAGTTTTTAGTGGTTTTTGGTTTTTCCGGTTTTATAATTTTTTATATTGTTAGGTTTTTTATGGTTTGTAGGTTATTTTTGGGGGTTTTTATGGTTTTTATTATTTTTTATGTTTTATGGGTTTTATGTTTTTTATGGTTTTATGGTTTTCTTAGGTTTTTTTAGCTTTTAGTGTGTTTATTTTTTTTAGGGGGTTTAGGTATTTTTAAGCATTTTTTTCTGGGGGGGTAAGGGTTTTCTAGGGTTTGGTGGGTTGTTACAGTTTTTATGGTTTTTAACATTTTTTAGTGTTTTTTTGGTTTTTAGGGATTTTACGTGTTTTTATATTTTGAAGGTATTCTTAGGGTTTTTCATGTTTTTTTTTGAATTTTTTAATTATTAGGGATTTTAAGGTCTTTATTAAAAATTTTATGTCATTTTTAGGCTTTTTAAGGTTTTTCTAAAAAAAATTGATTTTTGATGCTTTTTAGGATTCTTTATAGGTTTTATGTGTTTTTGAGTATTTATGGTTTTTTATGAGTTTTTGATGGTTTTAATGTTTTTGATTTTTATAACATTTTTTGGGGTTTAAATAGATTTTAAAAATTTTAGTTCTTTTAGGTAATTTATGGGTATTTATGGTTTTTTAAGATTTTAGGATTTTTATGGTTTTTAGGGTTTTACAGTTTTTTGGGTTTTTACATGTTTTACCATTTTTTAGCTTTTTAGGGGTTAAAGTGATTTTAGGATTTTATAATTTTCATAGGGTTTTTATTTTTTTACATTTTACAGATTCGAACAATTGTTTAGGATTTTTATGGATTTTTAGGAATTTTAAGGGTTTTATGAATTTTTAGGGATTTAAGGTTTTTTTTTTATTTTTAGGGTTTTTAATATTTTTTGGGTATTTTTCTTTTTTGTGTTTTTAGGATTTTTAATTTATTTTAGAGTTTTTAATGTTTTGATGGGTTTAATGGGTCTGTAGATTTTTTAGTTCATTTTAGTGGTTTTATTAGTTTTTAGGATTTTACATTGTTTTTAGGTGTTTTAGGTGGTTTTAGGTTCATTTATGGGTTTCTTGGGGTTTTAGCATTTTTCATGGGTTTTTGGAGATTTTAAGAGTTTTTTGTTTTAGGGTTTTCTTAAGGATTTTCAAATCTTTTAGGTTTTTTAAATTTTTAGGGATTTTAGGGTTTTTTATGAATTTTATAGGGTTTTGGGTTTTTTGGGGTTTTTGGGTTTTTAATGTTTCTGGGGTTTATATGGTTTTTTGTTTTTTAGGGTTTTTATTATTATTATAGAGGTTTAAAAGATTTCTATGGGTTTTTAAAATTTTTTAGGGATTTAAATGGTTTTTAGAGGTTTTAGTATTTTTTTGAGTTTTCATGGGGTTTTATGTAGTTTTGTGGTTATTTTATTTTAATGATTTTTATGGTTTTAGTGGTTTGGGGATTTTTTAGGCTTTTAGTATTTTTTGATTTTTTATGGGTTTTTAGTGTTTTTGGTGTTGTAATGTTTTCATAGTGGTTTTCAAGGATTTTTAAACCATTTGGAATTTTTATATCTTTTAATGAAACTTATTTTTTATTTTTTTTATTAATTTTGAGTGTTTTTAGGGTTTTATAGGGTTTTTAGGGTTTTATAGATATTTTTATTTTTAGGGTTTTCTTTTTGAGTTTTTAGGGTTAGAAAATGTTTTTTAGATTTTTTTTTATTTTTTTGGGGTTTTCAATGGTTTTTATAGTTTTTATATGTTTTTTATGGTTTTAAGGTTATTATGGGGTTTGGTATTTATAAGGTTTTAGGGATTTTATTGTTTTTATGGTTTTTAGGGTTTTAGCATTTTAACTATTTTTTAATCAATTTTATGTTTTTAGGTTTTTATGGGTTTCTTATAGTTTTTTAAGGTTTTTAGTGTTTCCACATTTTTTTTATTTTTAAATCTTTTCTAGGTTTTTTATGGGATTAAGGGTTTTTAGGAATTTTGAGGGGTTTTAGGGATTTTTCATTTTTTAGGGTTTTTATAGTCTTTTTGTGTTTTAGGGTTATTTTGTGTTTTTTTAGGTTTAAAGGGTTTTTAGAGTTTTTAATGTTTTTATATGTTTAATGGGTTTTGAGAGTATTTAGTGATTTGTAGGGGTTTTAGTGGTTATTTTTATTATATTCATTTTTTTTGGGTTTTATGTGTTTTAGTGGTTTTTATGGATTTTAGGGACCTTTTAAGGGTTTATAGAGGTTTTAAAATATTTCTTGTTCTTAGGGGCTTTAAATGTTTTTATGTTTTTTAGGTTTTATTAGTGTTTTGTAGGGGTTTTAGGGGTTTTAATGTTTTTTGGTATTTTTAGTATTTTTATGTTTTCTAGGGTTTTTAAAGATTTTAAAGGATTTTAGGGTTTCTAGCGTATTTAGCGTTTGTTAGGTTTTTCGCAGTTTTTAAGTGTCTTTAGGTTTTTTTGTTTTTCTCAGGAGTATTAATGGTTTTTAGGGATTTGTTTGGTTTTTTAGGATTTTTATGGTTTTTTTGGGATTTGTGGGTTTCTGGGGGTTTTAGGGTTTTATGGATTCTTGGGGTTATATGGTATTTTTAGTTTTTAAGGTTTTATTGTTGCCTTATAGTTTTTTAACATTTTTTATGTGTTTAAAGGGTTATTAGATTTTTTAAAATTTATTTTAGGGTTTTTAGGGGTTTTAAGGACTTTAGGGCTTTGTATAGTTTTTAGGGGTTTTAGGGTTTCTATTACTCTATAGGTTTTTTATCGGATTAAAGTGTTTTTAGGTTTTCAAGGTTTTTTATGGGTTTTTAAGGTTTTAGGTATTTTTTTGTTTTTTAGGGATTTTTAGAAATTTTTTTGGATATCTATGGTTTTCTCAGGGTCTTTAGATATTTTTATGGTTTTTTGAGGACTTAGGGCTTATCAGGTTTTTCTACGGATTTATGTTTTTTTTGTGGGTTTTTTTGGGATTTTACGGGTTTTTAGAGTTTTCAGAGTTTTAATTATTTTTTAGAGTTTTTTTAATGTTCTTAGGTTTTGAAATTGTTTTCATAGTGTTTAGTGGTTTTTAGGGTTTTATGCATTTTTAGGGTTTTTGAATGTTTTAGGGGGTTTTATGGTTTTTATTGTTTTTAGGGTTTGTAGGGATTATTTTATTTAGCATTTCTTGGATTTTGATTTGTTTAAATTGATATTACGTTTTTATGTTTTTCTTTGGGTTTTTAGTATTTGTTTATGTTTTTTGGTAATTTTTGTCTTTTCATGGATTTAAATTATTATTTTGTGTTTTAGGATTTTTTTGGGTTATTATGGTTTTTATGGATTTTGGGATTTTTGTATTTGTTCAGTTTTTAGTGGTTTAATGTTTTAATTTTTTTTTTAACGTTTTAGGGTTTTAAATGTTTTGGAGTTTTTAGTTTTTTGTGGGGTTTTATGTGTTTTAGGGTTTTTATGGTGTTTAGCCTGTTTTTATGGTTTTTTAGGGATTTATGTTTTTAGGTAATTTTAAGTGGTTTAGAGTTGTTTAGGTTTTTTAGGGGTTTAATGTGTTTTTTTGGTTTTAAAGGTTTTGTTCGGTTTTGTTTTTGGGTATTTATGGGTTTTTACCTTTTTATGTATTTTTAGGTATTTTTAATGATTTTTATGGTTTATTAGGGTCTTTAGGGGTTTTTAAGTGTTTTATGGCTTTTATTTTTACATTTTTGGGTTTTAGGGTTCTTTTAAGTTTTCTAGGGTTTTAAGGGTGTTTAGTGTTTTTTAATTATTTTATGGGTATAAAAGGATTTATAATTTTTGTACTATTTTTAGAGTATTTCTGGGTTTTAGGGTTTTTAAGGTTTTTAGATGTTTTATGGATTTTAGGGGGTTTAGGGGTTTTAGGGATATTTTAGTTTTTCCAGGGTTTTAATATTTTTTGGTTTTTAGGGGTTTTAAATGTTACTTTACTTTTTAATGTTTTTAAGGGTTTTCATCATTTTTAAGGATTATTATGTTTTTAGTTATTTTTTAGGATTTTATTGGATTTTCATTGTTTTTCCTATTTTTAGTGGTTTTTGTTGGGATTAAGGGTTTTTTTGGGTTTTTATCATTTTTTATGTTATCTAAGGGTTTTAATTGTTTTTCAAGGTTTTATGGTTTTCCTTGATTTTTTTTATTTTAGGGTATTTTTACATTTTTAGGTATTTTTAGTCATTTTTAGGATTTTTATGGGTTTTATTGTTTTTATGGATTTTGAGGGTTTTTAGAGT
Source organism: Viscum album (assembly GCA_963277665.1). Lineage (NCBI taxonomy): Eukaryota > Viridiplantae > Streptophyta > Magnoliopsida > Santalales > Viscaceae > Viscum > Viscum album. The sequence continues at coordinate 485,361,689 of OY728157.1, forward strand.
TTTTTAGAGTTTATTTATTTTTATGGTTTTTGGGTTTTTTTGAGATTTTTAGGGGTTTTAAGGGTTTTTATAATATTTTAATTTTTTATGGTTTTAATGTTTTTTAGATTTTTATTTGGTTTTCCCTGGATTTTTTGGGTTTTTAGTTTTTTAAGTGTTTTTAAGGGTTTTTTGGTTTTTTGGATTTTTACGATTCTCAAGGACTTTTAGGGTTTTATCATTATTTATCTTTTTATGGGTTTAAATTGTTTTTTTAATTTTTTCTTAGGTTTTTCACTGTTTTTGTGGATGTTTATGTTTTTAGGGATTTTTAAAGATTTTTTAATATTATTATGGGTTTAAGGGTTTTAGGGACTTTGATGGTTTTTAGGTTTTTTAGGGATTCTAGGGTTTCTATGGGTTTTAGAGTTTATTTAGTTTTTATGGGTGTTAGAGTTTATTTGGTTTTTGGGGGTTTGAAACCCTTTTAGAGTTTTTTTATGTTTCAAGGGGTTTAATGGGTTTTAGAGTTTATAGTAGTTTTATTGTTTTTAGGGGTTTTATGGGTTTTATGGTTATAGAGATTTTATAGGTATTTGGGGTTTTTTTTCATTTTAGGTTCTTTTTAGGGTTTGTAGTTTTTTTTTGGTTTTTAAGGGATTTAAGTTATTTCAAATATTTTAATGTTTTCTATGGGATTTTAGAAATTTTAGGGTCTTTAATGTTTTTACAGATTTTTTGGTATTTTTCAAATTTTAATCATTTATAGGGTTTATAAATTTCTTGGGTTTGTACGGTTTTATTAGTTTTTTTGTTTCTTGGTATTTTAGGGTTTTTTGAGTCTTTTAGGGTTTTGAACATTGTTAAAGTTTTTTTTATTTAAGGGGTTTAAAGGGTTATTATATTTTTTACTAGTTCTTTAGGGTTTAATGGGTTTTTAGTGTTTTATGGGTTTTAGAGGTTTTAGGGTGTTTAGGTTTTATAGATATTTAAGGGGTTTTGAGGGTTTTTATCATTTTATATGTTTTTAGGGGTTTTATGTTTTCTAAGGTTTTTTGGTGTTCTAAGAGGTTTTTCCGATTTTAAGGGTTTTCATTTTTTTGGATTTTTAGGGACTTTTTATGTTTTTTATTTTAATCATGAGCTTTAGTGGATTTTAAGTGCTGGTAGGAGTTTTTAAGATTTTTGTTTTTTTAAAGGTTTTTAGTTCTTTTCGGTTTTTAGGGGTGTAATGTGTTTTTAGGGTTTTCAAAATTTCATAGCTTTTTAGTGTTTTTTGTTTTTATACATTTTTAGTAATTTTATGGTTTTTAGGGTTTTTAGAGATTTTGAGGGTTTTTACAGGGTTTAGGGTTTTTATGATTTTTTCATTTTTTGGGGGTTCTTGGTTTTTTTTTGTTTTCATGTTTTAAAGGGTTTTTTTTATTTTTTTTAACGTTTTAGTGGGATTAATGGGTTTTTAGAGTTTTAGCGGTTTAATGGTTTTTACGTGTTTTTTATGTTTTTTAAGGGATTTATGGTTTTTTAGGTTCTATCTGTTTTAGTGTTTTGTGGTATTAATTTTGTTTATGTTTTTAAATATTTCTTACGGTTTTTAAGAGTTTTTATATTTTTATTGATTTCTAGGGATTTATAATATTTTGAGGGGTTTTAGGGATTTTGAGGGGTTTAGGGTTTTTAGGGTTTTAAAGGGATTGTTGATTTTTGGGGTATAGTGTTTTTTTAGTTATTAGGGTTTCAAATAGTTTTTAGAGTTTTCTAACATTTTTAGGGTTTTAATGTATTTTTAGAGTTTTTAGTTCATTTTTAGTGTTTTTTTGGATTTTTAGGGTTATTTAGTCTTTGTAGTGGTTTTTATGGGTTTTGGGGTTTAGGGTTGTTAGTGTCTTTCAGGGGGTTCTCGGGAATCTAGCATTTTTAGGTTTTTTATGCATTTCATGTGTTTTTAAATTTTTATTATTTCATAGGGGTTTTTTATGGATTCTAGGGTTTTTTATGTTTTAAGGGATTTTTAGGTATTTTTTTGTAATTTTTTGGTTTTTTGAGGGTTTATGTATTTTTAGTGTTGTTATGGTTTTTAGTGGTTTTCACGGTTTTTATCAATTGTAGGATTTTTGGGTTTTATATATTTTTTATTATTTTAATATTTTCTTAGTTTTTTATATTATTTAGGGGGTTTTATTTTTTTATGGATTTTTAATGATTTTTAATGATTTTTATTGTTTTATAAAGTTTTTTGGGATTTTGAGGGATTTTAGGGGTTTTAGTAATTTTAAGGTTATTAAGGTTTTTTTTTATTTTTAGGGTCTTCTTCAGTTTTTATGGGTTTTATGTGTTTTTATAGTTTTTTAACATCATTAGGGTTTTAATTTTTTTTAGATTTTTTAGTGTGGTTTTGGGGTTTTTGGGGTTTTAATGCTTTTTTGGGTTTTTATGGTATTTTTTGTTTTTAGGGGTGTTATGTTCTTTTCAGGGTTTTTAATATTTTTACTGTTTTTAGTGTTTTTAGTTTTTTTTTGGTTTTATGGGTTTTAAGTGTTTTTTAAGTTATTCTTATGGGTTTTCTGAATTTTTTGGGTTTTTTATGTTTTTAGGGCTTTTTACAACTTTTTTTATGATTTTTATACATTTGTATGCTTTTTATATATTTTGAGGGTTTTAGGGGTTTTATGGTTTTGTTTAATTTTTATTGTATTATATGTTGTTACATGTTTAATGTTTTTTTAGTTTTTTAGGGTTTTCTTAGGGGTTTTCATGTTTTTAGGGTTTTAACGTTTTTAGGTATTTTTAGGCTTTTAAAATAATTTTGGGTTTTAAGGGGTTATATTGTTTTTTAATATTTTTATGAGTTTAAATAGATTATATATTTATTGGGGTTTTTATGGTTTTTATGGTTTTCTCATATTTTTTAATGATTTATGTGGTTTTTTATGTTTTTTAGTGGTTTAGGGTTTTAGGGTCTTCTTGGTTTTATTAGGGTTTTTAGCATTTCTTAGGTATTACAGGTTATATTTTTTTAGGATTTTAAGATTTTATTAGCTGTGTTTAGTAATTTTTTGGTTTTTTTATATTTTTAGTGATTTTTATGGTTTTTTTAATTTTTTTAATTTTTAGCATTTTAGGGATTTTTAGGGGGTTTAGGGGTTATAGGGTTTTTAGGGGTTCTTTCAAATTTTAAAAAAAAATTAGGTTTTTAGTGGTTTGAAGTGTTTTTAGGTTTTTAATGTTTTCTTATGTGTTTTTCAAGGTTTTTTTGTGTTTTATGGATTTTTAGGATTTTATGGTTTTTTTGGTTTTACAGTTTTTTTGATTTTTAAATTTTTTAGGGTTATTAGAGTTTTAGAGGGGTTTCAGGGTTTTTCTTTGTTTTTAGGGTTCTTTAAGGTTTTTAGGAGTTTTATAATTTTATGGTTTTTAGATTTATTTTGGGGTTTTAGGGATTTATCATTTTTTAGCTATTTAGGGGATTTATTTTTTTGATTTTAAGGGTTTCTTAGTGATTTTTGGGTTTTAACGTTTTTTACAATTTTAGGGATTTTAAGGGATTTTTTGGATTTTTATGTTTTTTAGGGTCTTTATGGATTTTGAGGGTTTTACGTTTTGAAGTATTTTTAACGGTTTTTTCAATTTTAATATTTTTTTGGGCTTTTAAGGATTTTTAGTGTTTTATGGTTTTAGGGTTTTTAGGGGTTATAATAATTTTTAGTGTTTTTTAGGTTTTAAGGGGTTTGTTGTATTTTTAGGTTTTTAATATTTTCTTAGGTGTTTTCAGAGATTTTAGTATTTTTTACATTTTATATATTTTTAAGGATTTTTTAGGATTTTTAGGGTTTTTAGAGTTTTTTCTTATTTTGAGGGTTTTCTGTTTTTTTGGGTTATTAGGGTATTTACGACACTTGGGTTTTTAGTGATTTTTGAATATTTTTTGGATTTTAAGTTTATTTAAATTTTTTAACATTTGTAAAAGTGTAAAAGGATTTTATATTTTTTTGTCATTTTAGGGTTTTTTTGGGATTTCTGGGGTTTTAGGGTTTTTAGGGTTTTTAGGAGTTTTAGTGTTTTATAAGTTTTAGGAGTTTTATGTTTAATTATGTTTTTACATTTTCCTTTCTATTTTCTGGGTTTTTGTGTTTTTACATTTTTAGTGATTTATAGAGATTTTTAAGGGTTTTTATTGTTTTGAGGGTTTTTAGGGATTTAAAGGGGATTAAATTTTTTTAAGGTTTTATGGTTATATAGAGGTTTTTAGCATTTTTTATGGTTTTTAGGAGTTTTAAGTGTTTTTATGTTTTTGATGGTTTCTTATTGATTTTAAGGGTTTTAATCATTTTTATATTTCGGTGATATTTAGGGATTTTTTTGAATTTTTATTCATTTCAGGGATTTAGGTATTTTGAGGGTTTTTTGGGTTTTTTATGGTTTTATAATATTTTAAGGGTTTTATGGTTTTTATAGTTTTTTATTTTTTATGAGTTTAAAGGGTTTTTAATATTTTTCTTGGTTTTTAGAGTTTTTATAGGTTTTTATTGTATTTATGGTTTTTAGTGGATAATATGGTTTTTAGGGTTTTAATCATTTTTTCGGTTTTTTAGTGGTTTTAATTGTTTTTATGTTTTTATGGTTTTATTAGGGGTTTTCATGATTTTTTTCATAGTTTTTAGAGTTTTTTACATTTTGGGAATTATTATAGTTTTTAGGAATATTGTGGAATTTAGTGTTTATAGGGATTTTGTGGGTTTTAGTGTTTCTTGGGGTTTAAGGGTTTTTAACGTTATTTTGGGTTTTTGGGGATTTTTTAGATTTTATGGGTTTTTTGGTTTTTTAGAGTTTTTGAATGTATTTTGAGGTTTAATTTTTTTAGTTACTTTATTGGTTTTTTTGTGTTTTTATGGGATCTGAGGCATCTTATGGGTTTTGGGGTTTTTTGGTTTTTGGGGGTTCCATGGTTCTTTATTACATTTTTTGGTTTTAGATATTTTTATGTTTTTAGGGGTTTTAGGTGATTTTATGTTTTGAAGGTTTTTTATGGCCATTCAAGGTTTTAAGGGTTTTTTATTTTTTGTAGGGATTTTTATGGATTTTTAAAGATATTTATGCATTTTTTGGGTTTTTAGGGATTCTATGGGTTTTTAGGTTTTTTTAGTGTTTTAGGATTTTTAAGGTTTTTTGAGTTTTTAGTTTGCTATGTTTTTTTAGAGTTTTTAAACTTTTTTTTATGTTCACATGGCTTTTAGAGTTTTTAGTGGGTTTTGAGGGTTTTTTATGTGGTTTTGGGGGTTTTATGCTTTTTATGATTTTTAGAGGTTTAGGGGTGTTTAGGGATTTTATAGTGTTTTTTGGTATTTTTGGGTTTTTTTGTTTTTTGGGTTTTTATTGGTATTATGTGTATTTAGGTTTATAAGGTATTTCAGGGTTTTTAGGTTTATTAGGATTTCTATGTTTTTAGAGGGAATTTTTTGGTTTTGATTTTTTAGGGGGTTTTTTGGATTTTGAGGGGTTTTAAGGTTTTTAGGGTTATTTTCATTTTTTAGGTCTTTTAGTGGTTTCATGTGTATTTTGGTTTTTATGGTTTTCTTTCAGTTTTTAAGTATTTTTAGTGTTTTTATATTTATAGGTATTTTATCAATATTTTTGGATTTTGTGGGTTTTGTTAGGGTTTTTAGGGATTTTGAGGGGTTTGGGGGGTTTTAGGGTTTTATTGTTTTTATTATTCCAGGGGTTTTAGGTATTTTAGTGAAATTAATAGTTTTAAGGTTTTTTAATGTCTTTTACAAATTTTAGGGGTGTAAATGGTATTTAGATTTTTTACTAGTTTTTTAGATATTTTATGGATTTTTAAGGTCATTATGGGTTTTTATGGGTTTTAAGTTATTATATGGTTTTAGGGTCTATTTTTTGTTTTTTAATGTTTTTATATTTTTTACGGGATTTAAGTGCATTTAGGTTTTTATGTTTTTCATATGGTTTTTCAGGGTTTTTAGGATTGTTTTTTTATGAATATTTAGGTGTTTTTAGTATTTTATGGGTCTTGGGTTTTATGGATTTTAAGGGTTTTTATGGTAATTTATGGTTTTCAAGGTTTTAGGGGTTTTAGGGGTATTAGGGGTTTTATGGGGTTTTTGGGGTCTCAAGGGTTTTAGAGTACTTTTAGGTTTTTTGGATTTTTGACATTGTTTTTATTTTTGGGTTTTAATTATTTTTAGTATTTTACAGCTTTCTTTAGGTATTTTAGGGTTTTTAGGTTTTTTTAAATTTATATGATTTTTATGGATTTTTTTGGAATTTTATGGTGTTTTATGGATTTTAGGTTTTTTGTGGGTTTTTTATCTTTATTAGAATTTTTAGGGTTTTTTAATTTTTTAGGTTTCTTAGGGTTTTTAAGTGTTTTCATTTTTTTTCCCAATTTCTTAGAGTTTTTCATACAATTTTTTTACATTTTTAGGAATTTTTAGGAATTTTTTGTAGTTTTTAGGGACTTTGAAATATTTTGAGGGGTTTTAGGATTTTTTTTTCAGATTTTATGGGTTTTTTTATGGTTTCTATGGGGTTTTAAAGTTATTAAAAAATGTAAGGGTTTAAAGTGTTCATAGTGATTTTAGTGTTTTTTATCATTTTTTGTTGGGATTTTGGGTTTTTATTGTATTTATTGATTTTTGAGGTTTTGTGGGTTTTGTGGTTCTTAGGTTTTATGTGTTTTTAGATTTATTAGGGTCTTATTTGTGTTTATATTTTTAAGGTTTTCAATAGTTTTTTAATTTTGTTAGAGTTTTTATGTTTTTATGGATATTTAGGTCTTATTTAAGATTTTATGTTTATTTAGATTTTTATGGATTTTTTGTGGGTCTTTGGGGTTTTAGGGTTTTTTTGGTTTTTTGGTGTTTTGATTTTTAGGGGTTTATGGGTTTTTAGTGCTCTTAAACTTTTTGTGGGGTTTAAAGGATTGTAGGTGTTTTTAGATGTTTTTAGGGTATTTATATGTTTTTTATGTTTTTTTATGTTTTAGGGGTTTTTTTATTTTTGGGGGGTTTAAAGGTTTTTAGGGATTTAGGATTTTAGGGTTTTTAGCATGTTTTAGGATTTTAGGGGTTTAAAGTGTTTTTAGGTTTTGAGGTTTTATTAGAATTTTTCAAGTTTTTCAATCATTTTTTATATTTTGAGGGATTTTTATTCCATTGTTAGTATTTTTATGGGTTTTTGGTTTTCAGGGATTTTAAGTGTATTTTTGGGGTTTTAGTGGTTTTTATGGTCGTTTGTTTTTTGTGGGGTTTTTGTGTTTTTTTTAATTTTAAAGTGCTTTTATATTTTTTAGATTTTTTTAGCATTTTCAGGCGTTTAAGAAGCTTTTAGAGTTTTTAGGGGGTTTTAGAGTTTTTAGCAATTTTTAGGGGGGGTTTGGGTTTTTTTAGTTTTTAAGGTTTTTAGAGTTTTTTATGTTTTTTTGGAGAATTTAGGGTTTTTATGATTTTTGAAAGTTTTTAACATTTTTTTATTTTAAGGGGTTTTCTTTTTTTTATGTTTTTAAAATTTTCTTTGGGGTTTTTCAAGGTTTTATAAGGTTTTTCATTTTTATTGATTTTTATGGATTTTTATTAATTTTTATGGATTTTAAGGTATTTTTTTATGATTTTAAGTGTTTTAGGTTCTTAATGAATCTGAGGGTTTTAGAGGTTTTTGGGATTTTAGTGTTTTTAGGTTTTTTGGATTATTATGTTTTTAGGGGTTTTAAGTGGTTTTAGGTTTCTAACCTTTTTTAGTGGTTTTATGGGTTTTTAGGGATTTCTTGTTTTTTAGGATTTTTAGTGATTTTTATAATTTCAATGGTTTTTATGGGTTTTAGGGATTTTTAGGGGTTCTGGGTTTTTTAGTTTTATTAGGGTTTTTATGGTTTTCAGGGTTTTAGGATATTTTAATTTTTAGGGGATTTACGGTTTTTTAGATTTTCTATCATTTTTACTGGTTTAAAGGGTTTTAGAGTTTTTAGTGGTTTAGGGTTTTATAGGTTTTTAGGGTTTTTTAATGTTTTATAGGTTGTATAGTTTTAAGGAGTTTTAAGGATCCTTGGGTTTTTTAATATTTTTTCAATTTATAGATTTATTAGGGTATTTAACTAATTTTATATTTTTATGGTTTTTATGGTTTTTAGGGGTTTTATGTTTATATTGATTTTTAGGGGATTTTAGGATTTTTATGGGTTTTTAGGGTTGTTAGAGATTTTGAGGGTTTTAAGGGTTTTTTCAGTTCATTATGTTTTTTTATGTTTCCTTTTTTAGGGGTTTAATGTGTTTTTATTTTTATTAATATTTTTCTAAGTGTTTTCAGGCGTTTTTTGTTTGTTTATGTTTTCAGGTATTTTTGGGTTTTTTAGTATTTTTAGGGGTTTGAGGGGTTTTTTATATTTTTATTGTTTTTAGGGGTTATGGGGTTTTTATGGTTTGTTTGGATTTTTTTGGGATTGTGTTTTTTATGGGTTTTTATGTTTTTAGAGTTTATTTATCATTTTTATGTGTTTAAAGGGTTTTTAGAGTTTTTATTGATTTTTAGGGTTTTTATGGGGTTTCAGGATACTTATTGTTTTTAGGGGTGTTTTTAGTTTTTGGCTGTTTTAGGGGTTTTAGTGTTTTTAGAATTTTTTAGGTTTTTTAGGTGTTTTTATTGTTTTTATGTTTTTTGGTTTTCTTTGTGATTTTTATGGTTTTAAGGGTTTTTAAAATTTTTACTGATATTTAGGGTATTTTATGATTTTTATGGGTTTTTAGGGTTTTTAGGGAATTAAATATATTTATGGGTTTTAGGGTTTTTAAAACATTATGGTTTTTTATGTTTTAGGGTTTTTTTGGTTTTTTTATAGTTTTTATGGTTTTTTTACTATTTTTAAATGTATTAAGGAATTAAAGTATTTTTAGAGTTTGTAGTGGTTTTTAGGATTTTGGGGGTTTTACTGTTTTTAGCATTTTTTATGGTTTTTAGGTATTTTTATAATTATTAGGATCTTTTGGGTTTTTTTTATGGATTTTATCATTTTTTAGTTTTTTAGGGGTTTTTAGTGTTTTTAGTTTTTTATGGTTTTTTAGGGTTTTCAAGGTTTTTAGGGTTTTTAAAAAATTTAGGGGTTTTTTGCCTTTTTAGAATTTTGATGTGTTTTTTGGATTTTTTAGGATTTTGAGGGATTTTAGGGTTTTCATTTTATTAGAGGTGTTTTAGAGTTTTTATGGGTTTTTAGATTTCTCTATGGTTTTTAGGGGTTTTTGGGTTTTTGGGGTTTTAGGATTTTTTAGAGTATTGGTGGGTTTTAGCATTTTTAGGTTTTAATGGTATTATGTGTTTTTTGGATTTTATGTTTTAATTAGTGTTTTTAGGGGTTTTAGGGTTTTTATTATTTTTTACTTTTTTAGGATTTTTAGGGATTTTTAGGGATTTTTTAGGATATTAAGGGTTTTTAGAGTTTTTGGGGATTTTGACAGTTTTAGGGTTTTAGAGATTTTTTGTAGTTTTTGTGTTTCTTTGGGTTTTTAGGGGGTTTTTATGTTTTTTAGGGGTTTTACATTTTTTAATATTTTTTAAAAAATTTAGTGGTTTAAAAGTATCTAAGATTATTTAGGGGAATTTTAAGGTTTTTATGGGTTTTTTGGGTTTTTGTGGGATTTTACATTTTTCAGGTTTTTATGGTTTTTCATTGTTTTTTGGGTTTTTTGGTTTTTATGACCTTTTATGGGTTTTAGGGTTCTTTTGTTTTAGTTATTTTCGGGGTTTAATTGGTTTAAGGGTTTTAAGGAAAACTTACTGGTTTTAGGGTTTTTAGGGTTTTTACATTGTTAGGGCTTTTTTGATTTTTATGGTTTTTAGGGATTTAGGTATTTTTAGGTGTTTTGTATTTTTTTGGGTTCTAGGTTAATTATTTTCTTTTTAGGATTTTTAGGATTTTAGGCGTTGTAATGTTTTTTTCTTTTCTTTGGGGGTTTCTAGTTTTTTTTTGGGGGTTTTTTACATTTTTTTGGGATTTTTAGTGATTTTTAAATATTTTTCTGGTTTTAGTGCTTTTACAGATATTGATGGTTTTTAAGTTTTATTTCAGGATTTTTTTTAAAAAAATAGCATTTTTACTATTTTTAGTGTTTTAAAAGATTTTCAGGGTTTCAATAATTTTTAGAGGTTTTAGTGGGTTTAGGGTTTTTATGAATTTTTAGGATTTTTTGGATTTTTATGTTTTTTAGGATTCTGATGGTTTTTAGTGGTTTTTTTTTGTTTTTACCATTTTTTAGGTTTTTATGGTTTTACATATTTTATGGTTTTTAAATAGTTCTTAGAATTTATAAAGTATTTTTTGTTTTAAGGGATTTTTGTGATTTTTTTTGATTTTTATGGATTTTTTGAGCTTTTTGGGATTTTGAGGGATTTTTGGAATTTTTAAGGGTTTATGGTATTTTATTAGGGTTTTATTTTAATTTTTTAGGGTTTTTATGTTTTTTGAAATTTTTAACAATTTAAGGTGTTTAATGGGGTTTTGGAATTTTTAGTGGGTTTTAGGGATTTTATGGATTTTGAGGGTTTTGTATTTTTTATGGGTTTTTATGGTCCTTAAGGCTTTTTGGGTTTTTATGGTTTTTTTGTGTTTTTATCATTTTTAAGGGTTTAGTGGTGTAAGTGTTTTTAGTATTTTAAGGTTTTCTTTTGGTTTTTGAGGATTTTAGGGTGTTTTAGGTTTTAGGTATTTTTAGGATTTTTATAGTTATTTAGCGATTTTATGGATTTTGATTGTTTCAAGTTTTGTAGGGTTTATATCATTTTTTAATTTTTAGGGGTTCTAAATGTTTTCATGTTTTAAATGTTTTCTTAGCGGTTTTTAGGGTTTTTAGGAGTTTTTATGTGTTTAGGTATTTTTTACTATTTCACTAGATTTTAGGGTTTGGGGGATTTTGAGGGGTTTTTTGGGGTGTTTTTTGGGGTTCTTTGAGTTTTCTAGGGTTTTAATGGATTTTAGTGAATTTTATCATTTTTAGTGGTTTAAAAGGTTTAATAAAAAATAGTTTTTTTATGTTTTTTATTGGGTTTAGGGTTTTTTATGTTTTTAGGGTCTTTATGGTTTCTAAGGTTTTAGAGTTTCTAAAGTTTTGGGGTTTTAAATGTTTTTAGGTTTTTAAGGTTTTCTTAGGGGTTTTCATGGTTTTTCATGTTTTTATGTTTTAAGTGTTTTTTTGGGATTTTTGGATTTTAAGGATTTTATGGTGTTTTAGGGTTGTTAGGTATGTTGAGGATTTTTAGGGTTTTATGGTTTTTATGGTTTATTTGGTTTTAGGAGTTTTTTTGTTTTTTTTTTGTGTGTTTTTTAGGTTTTGTTAGTTTTAGTTCTTTTAGGGGTTTAAAGAGTTTTTAGATCACTTTTTTATGTTTTTATGGGTTTTTTGGGGTTTTATAGGGTTTTAGGTGTTGTTATGGTTTTTATGGTTTTTAGGGTCTTTTAGATTTTCTTACGGTTTCTAGAAATTTTTACAATTTCTTGGGGTTCAAATTATTTTTTGGTATTAAATGTTTTATTATGGGTGTTTAGGGGTTTTAGGGTTTTTTATATTGTTAGAGATTTTTAGGCAATTTTTATGATTTTTATGTTTTTTTTTGTCATTAAGGACATTTAAGGTTTTGGGGTTTTTTAGAGTTTTTATGGGTTTTTATGGGTTTTTAGGGTTTTTAGGGTTTTTTGAGTTTTATAGGTTTTTAGGGATTTTAGTGTTTTAAATTTTTTATGGTGTGTAAAGGGTTTTTAGAGTTTTTTGTGTTTAATAGGGTCATTTTGATTCTTATTTTTTTTATGGGTTTTATGGTTTTTCGGGTGTCTTATAGTCTCTTAGGGGGTTTTAGGGTTTTTACCATTTTTCGGGGTTTTAAGTGTTTCTAGGTTTTCAGGGTTTTCTTAGGATTTTTAGGGGTTTTATTTTTTTAAGGAGTTTTTTTTGGGATTTTTACATTTTTTATGGTTTTTATGGTTTTTGGGAATTCTGAGGGTTTTATGGTTTTATGGTTGTTTCCCTCATAATGTGTTCAGGCTATGAGTAAATATTTCTAAACGGTTTCCAATGAGTTTGTTCTTGGAATCAGAAACACCCAAAGGTTCTATATCCAAAGTGACCTTCTTTCCAAAGGTAGGTTCTCATTAAGTGTTCTGCCCAATGATTCTTAAAAAATCACATTGGTCGATATAATGGGAGGTCAGGCTCATTACAACCTTTTGGGGAGAATTATTGCCTACTCTAGGAGTCACTTATATATTTCATAATTGTTCATGAACCATTTATTAGTTCCCAAGTATGATTTGGGTCATCCCAGAGTTAACAATAAATTATTGGCATGTATAGATATTAACTTCATCATGTATGTATCTGAGGTTCTTTATGAATGGAGAGATATATATATATATGAGGTTATCCATCGATTTTATCCCCTTATACACAACATAGATATTATTTGGTCGTTACCATAATGATGCTGGTTTCTTGGCCACTCAGTGGGGGAACTCTGGAGTATATCATCTTCTAGGGAGACGAGAGTTTTTTTGGTGTCAGGATTGAACCCTTAGATGATCTTCCTACATATCATTATGAAAGGAATGAGAGCCCATATAATTATGTTCCACTTAATGGGGCACATCATACCTTGTAAGGTCATGCGATAAGGACCCAACCATACATTTATCATAATCTGGCAAGGATGTCTAGGCAGAAGATACCTATTTAATGTTTGGTGTGGGATGTACACTGAATTATCCCATGTAACTTTGGAGGAATTTGGTATATTGAGTTGAATTAAACCCTACCTAGAATGTATCCCAGAATTAATACGTTTGAATTGGGTGTTGGTTTTGGACCTAATGGAGGCTTCCTACATATCCCATTTGGATGGGAATCAAATCCCACATTTTTTAGTGGTGAGGACCTACACCTATGGAGGTCCTCCATGGTTTTTCTCGCTAGGGAGTATGGTCCTTTGGGAGGATTATATTTGGCATTACTCCTAAGGAGGATTCTTAGTTAAAGGGACCATGAGGGGTTCTTTAATTATGGTGATTTGGAAGTTTAATTTGAGTTTTACTCTTGAAGAGGATTTCTAGATTGGTTTGATTATTATTAGGAATTAATCCTATGTAGGATGTCAATTCTGCTTGAGCACTTGGTGGGCATCCTATGTATCTTGATTAGAACTAGAATCAGAGTTCTTGAAGTTCAATAGGTCACAAGGATCATCTAGATGTCATGATTATCGTTACCCTCTAAGCCAATATGATTCTTGCTCAGTGTGATAAACAAGGGGAAACTGAAGATCAAAAAACCCATATAATCTACTTATGTCGAGAAGTAGACATGGTGACAAAGTCCAAAATGAGAGGGATGGGCTGTTGATTGCACCCATATCCTCTATTTTAGGATGATGGTTGAACACACTGAGGGTATGCAACTTCCCTTGCTTCACTTTACCCTAGAATGGGTCCTTGTAATGGATACTGAGGAGGGAATATAGCAGGAGAGAGCGGAGAGGGATCATGTTCCCATACCCTCTCTGACTTGATGGCTGACAGGCTGAGAGGATAAAGAGTGAATCATCTTACAAGAAAGTATAAGGACTTACACCAAGGGATATTCCCTAAAATTGGGATCGTAGAAAGGGAGTAGGATCTCAATCCATGTGGAATGGAAAATAAAGTGTGATCCTGGGCCTCTATACCGGGAACGAAAGCCTCCATGTCTCAAATATGAGAAGTGGAGGATATGTTCCTAACCCTTGAATTCGAGACTAGGAACTCCCTAACGTTGTCCCAAAGATAAGTTTCCTTGTGATGATGGAAATCAAAATCCATGTGAGCCCTGAGGATTATAACTTTATGCTAGAACCAATGCATGCAACCTTTCACCATATGAATACAAATACAAATGGGAGACACCCTGGTGTGTGTTTTCCCATGGGTATTCATGTCTGGAGGCTTCAGTGGAGGTTTTAACTGGGTCTCTCTCAAACAAGGGAGCCAAGGTAAGGGGATCCCTACCATTGGTGGCTTGAATGAGGGAATAAAAGGTTGGATCACATAGTCTTAAGGGTAGGGGAACCAAGGAGGCTTGCATAGGGGGTGCCTCACACAGGTAGGCCTAGGAGAAATTGTAGCACCTTGGGGCCGAACCACTTGGGTGACTACACATGGGTGATACTATTCGCAAACCTTCAAGGGTCTCCATAGTTGTTCCCAAAAGTGACTCATGTAGGTCCATTTTTGAGAAACCTTACTTCACGCTGTTATTATTTAATCACAGGGTGAGATAGTTCCTCATGTAGGTGTTGTTTATTTGAAACCTTTGGAGAACATTAATTTCATTATCCCTCTCTAATTCCCTCTTCTTTGGGTGTTGGAAAACTACCTAGAATATTTTGATGGTCTTGATCTAATCAATCTAGAGAGAAGAGGGTTGGTTTGCCTTTAAGAATTTCCATCCATACAAATGAATACCCAAGGGTCTTATTTATAGGAAAATATAGGACCTTGGGTGAATGGGATATCTCACTCAGGTGACTCTCACACATGTGTCGTGTAAGTCTGTCACACAGGATTCTGTGTAGGTACCCTACATGCTGACAGTTCTTGGGATACTCGGGCGAAGTGTCCTTTAGAGGATATTTTTATCATTGGACTTTTTCATTTAACTTCTCCAATTATATTTATGTTATTTCCCTTTTCTTCCTTTTCATCAATGTGACAAAATGGAGTGTTAATAACCCCCCCCCCCTCAATATTGAATCCGATTGAAAAAAGAGTATCTAATTATAAGGTAAAGGGGTGGAAAGGGGTGGATGTATCATGAAATTCAATCACAAATATCTTCTTCTCTTGTAATATATGATTTTCATTTACTTAGGTGGAGCATATATGTGGGCAGCAAAATGTGATTTCCCCCATCTATATATAGACCTTATTTCAATGACTGAATCTTAGGACTCCAAACTTTTAGGTTCATCCCATACTCCACAGGAACCTATAATGATTGATGCCGACACTGCATCTATCTCCAAGGAATCTGTTCGAGGTCTCATGTAATCGAAGGGGGTGATATTCCGGGTCATGATACAAATATTCCAATCAGCTCTTTGGGTGATATTTCCACAGTGATTGGGATGTTAGTAGATTCCATGGGAAATAATGGCATGGAATTTGAAAAAATATTGGTGCATATTAAAATTCCCACCACTTTATCATAATTTGATGAACATAATACGGAATTGAATGGCCATGAGTCTTTACTTTTGTGCAACCAATCATTTAATACATTATTCTATAATAGCGGCTGATTGAACTATGTATATCTATCTATAAAGGATTTTGTGGTGATAGTGCATGAACATGATATTGAATTATATCTCAGTATCATTATTGAAGGGGGTATAGCTCAGGTGGACCTTGAAAATGGGAGTATTTCTAAGAATTGTTTGTCGAATCTTGGAAACAAATATGAAAGTATCCCTCTTCAAGAGGTTACAACTCAAACATCTGAAACTATGGATGGTAGGGAGGAGTCCTCCCAGGTTGGTGACCAGTTATTGGGGAAAGGTAAAAAACTATTATAATTACACCTCATTTTTACTATTATTTTGAGGATAACAATTATTATAAATCATCGTTCGGTATTATCTGCTTTTGTGACTCGGTCTGTGGGTAGAGCTACTACACCAATTTAGCCAGCATTAGAAGGTGATGTGGCCACTGTTTTGGAGGGAGCATAGCAGGGAACTTCTTTGAGTGCTTTGTTTCTAGAGTACATTCTACCCCCTGACAGCGACTCTGAGTTATACTTAGATCTATATTATTCTTTCAGTGTCACATACGGCAGGGTTTGGAAGATTATCTGGAAGATAATTTCTGAGATATCTCTAGAAGACCTGCCATCACAAGATGGCAGAATTCCAGTTCTATTTGTCATGTTGGGATTTTTTGGATTTGAATACCTCTTAATCCTTTTTGTTGTGAGGGATAATCTTCGCATGTAGGAGAAAGATCATAAGCCTTATAAAGTCCTTATAAAGGATAAAATTATCACTATCTTTGATGATTTTTTAGCTTCATTATCCCAAGATGAGGCCATTCCTAGCATAAAGATGGAAAAAATTAAATGGAAAATCATGGATAAACCTATTCAAGCATCGTTCCTTCAATAAGAAATGGATTTAATTTAGTGTGAACTCAAACAACTCCACCTTTAGGTGGGAGAATCCCAAAAAAAAGGTTCAACTACCATTATGGATAAAACAATATCACTTCTCCAGGATGAGGAGTCTTAATTTGGTCGACTGAATGGGATTCAATTAGTGGTTAATGGGGCTCTGGAGGTCTTTCAATATATGAAGAGTTATAATGAAGGTCTCTTGTACTATATTAAAGAGGGACTTCATCTTGTGGCTACTCTTATGGATTTTCTCCATAAATAAGAATAATTTTGTTTCCAATCATATATATCTTCATTCATGATCTCTTCCTAGGATCATAACATCGAATTTTATTTTATTAGCACAATATCTTCATCCAAATAATTATAATCACAATGATAAGGATAAGGGTGATCTAATATTTACCTAATCCTAAGGTCTTAGTGAGCATATTTTTACTATTTCTAGAGTCATATGAAAAACCCTATAAACATTAGGTCTTCTTATGTGATCACCCTAATTTTTTCCTAATTCCAAAAATAAAGGATACTCAGTAGGAAAGACATTGATTTTTCTTAGGCCTCCCTTTTTTAGGGTTTCCTTCCTATCAGGTTTGGTTCCTTTTATATTTTTATCACTCAATGTTTTCCTAAACAATGTAGATCACAGGTTTAGAAAGTTGATACATGAATTTTTCCTAAAGCTCCCTCTATGGGTTTTCAATTTGGTGAGCAATGTGTCTCTTTTAATGGGAAATATAATTTCATACGGATTAGACTAGTGAAACTGATGTTTTGGTTGAATGGCTTTTACCATAAAATATAAGATAATAACCCAAAAAAATATTGATGGTTGGGAATGTTCTGACATTCCTCAAATACCCCTAAGGTTAATTTAGAGAAATAATTTATGGTTTCCAAATACGAAACATGATACTCAGAAATAGAGGAGGTTTCTTCTAAGGATTAAGTTACCAATGATTGAAAAACCCTTTATGTGGGATATTGTATGCAATCCAAAATGGGGTCTATATTATATAGTCAAATTGCAGTATCCTTAGGCTAACAGACCTGATATATGGGTTACTTATGCAATGCCAAATTAGGGCACAAAATTCATAGTCAATCAAAGGAGTTCCTAGGAATTTTGACATTCGATTTTGGATGGATGAAATGAGTTTTTGGGGATTTAGATTTCTTATGACCGTGAAAGGTGGTTTTTCTATGTGAAGATGTTTGATAAGAAAGGTATCATTTGTATAGGCACATTCCATCAATGGGAAACCACTCCTACATGAATTTTGTGTGTTTAGGATGGTATATTTTATTAGATGCTCAATGTAAGGAGAGAGTCCCTCTCCAAAAAAAGTAAAAGTATCGTGAAATTTAATGTCATACAATGAGAACATAGACTGTGTAGGCTTATTTCAATGAGGATGTTACACTATTCAGTTTAAATTCCTACAATAAGGATATTATGCTATTAATTTTAAAGTCATACATCAAGGAAATTATGTTATGCAGTTTATATTCGTACAACAAGGACATTATTCTATGTAGTTTATAGTCATACAGTAAGAACATTATGTTATGTAGTTTTGAGTCATACAACAAAGAAATTATGCTATGTAGTTTAGAGTCATACAATAATTACATGGTTATATATAGTCTAGATTCATCCAACAAGGACATTATGGTTTATAATTTATGGTATTTATCTTTGACTAAGAGGTTTATGACTCTCCGATTCCTGGTAATCCATCTAGAAATGTGCAACCATAATTAGGATTGAGAGGAGAAATTTGTCAACCATGATTTGGGGATCCTAAAATCCAATGTGTATTATGTAAAATAGTTTTATGATGTTATAGGAGGTCTCTTTAGAGTAAGACATTTCCATTGGTTGAAAACCCTTTTATGTGGGTTGTTTTATGCAAGGCCAACTGGGGTGCATACTGCATATTCAATAGTGGAATCCTTTGTCTGACCAACCCGTTATGTGGGTTGTTTTATGAAAAGATAACTGGGGAATATAATAACATATTCAAGAAAATAATTGCTCAAGATTTCTGATATTCTATTATTAAAAGTTGATGGATGGTTAAAGATATAGAGATTTCCCCAGTCACAGATTTTGGTTTACTGGATGAAAGTACGTGAATAGGGAAGGGGTATTTCAAGTCAAAATTTCAATGGAAATAGTGTAATGGTTTCTCTATGCAGGTCTGACACATGAACAAAATTATGGTGTCTATAGTTTTAGGTCATATAACTAGGACCACAATACCATGGACACAATATATGACATGTGACCAAACCGTACAAGATTGTTCTAACATACTATGGACATGATGGGGAAAATATATCCATGGTATTGGAGGCTTTCATAACAGGACAGAAAACATGGAAAAAATATTCAATGGATGACCACTGACTTTGAATCACAGGTTCCAAATATTGTCTTAATATAATATAGGGATAGAAGAGTCTTTTCCCAAGGGATAAGTTACTACTCTTTGAAAAACCCTTTTTGTGGGTTCTTTAACGCAAGGACGACTAGGGAATGTACTACATAGTCAAATAGTGTCATCATTTCGCTGACCAACCTATTATGTGGGGAATTTAATGAAAATCCAATTAGGTTGTACTACAACATAGTTATGAAAAATAGATCTCAGGTATCAGAAACTATTCCATCAAAAGCCATGGAATAATTAGAAAGATCTGAAACTGTTCAAGATTTGGTGTATGACATGCGAGAGGGATATGTATAAGAAAAAATCTACTTCATAGATTGATGTTTTCCATGGGATGGAAGTCCCTTTTATAGACTTGACTCATATATATAATGCGGACATCTCTATTTTCTTAGTGGGCCCTTTTTCTGAGGGGAACTAAAATAGAAGCTCTTGCATGGACCATTAATTTTATGTGGGATATATGGAATTTTTCTTTACCCTATGGATCGGACTAGTATTAATAAATATGAATTATTTCATATCTCAAAGGAATTAGAATCAATCCATACAAAGTTATTGAAGAACTGTGTAGTTTATCGTCATGTGGGAGGGATGTGGGGGATTACAACGAGAAAAGCTATATTGTGGATGGACCAATGTATAGGACCTGAGTATCACAACCTATCTTTCTAGAAAAATAATCAATCCATATGTAGTTCTTAAATAGATCATATGGTTTACTATCATGGGATGAGTACATCTGGTGTGCCTTTTAGTGTATTGCATCTAGGATAAAGATAGCCCAATGGGAATTGATATACCTAATTTATATAGAGAACTCTTTTATTGAACTTATAAACCCACCTGAGATGTGCTCGGTGTAAGATATTGGAATGGAAAATTTTTCTTCTACATCACAAGGGTAACAAAAATGAAAGATAGTATAATTTCAGTTATGTGGTGTCTAGTCAAGGAGATAGGGTCCAGGAATCACTACATATGTCATCGGGATAAGATTCTTGTTATACCTAGTTCTTGGAAGGTCTTTAATGTAGGTATGATCCATACACATGGAGTGGGGAATTTTGATTATGGTTGGACCTTAGATTGGATATATAGGCCTCAGTGCGTATCTAATAGG
Source organism: Viscum album (assembly GCA_963277665.1). Taxonomy (NCBI): domain Eukaryota; kingdom Viridiplantae; phylum Streptophyta; class Magnoliopsida; order Santalales; family Viscaceae; genus Viscum; species Viscum album. The sequence continues at coordinate 485,381,440 of OY728157.1, forward strand.
GATGATAATCTAGACACATGTTCTTCTTGGATATTTTTCTCTCACATCAATCAGGCTTTGATGCGGGGATGTGAGCTTTATAATTTTCTAGGATAGTTTTTGGGCTTGAAACATGTGTTTTAGGCATCATTACGCATCCCATTGTATTGGTAATCAAGCCACAGGTCTTATAATGGTTCCTTGAATAGATATGATATGTTCATAGGGAATGAGAAGGGGTTTTTCTTCTCTTTAGTCATGGATGGACCCAGGATAAGAGATATAGGCATCAATATATATCTCATCAAGATGACTGTAAATTCAAATATAGTTCTAGAAAATGTTCCTTATGTAGGTCGGATCCATGTGCACAAGGGGTGAAGGGGAATTTTCTTAATTATTGCTGGACCAAGGGATAGGACTCAGGTGTCACTATGTATCTTACTGGAGAAATAATAATGCCAAACATAGTTCTTGAAGAACCATATAGTTTATCATCATGCAATATGAATGTGATAAATTATTGGTATTATAACTATATAGGGATCCCATGTGCCACTATGGAGTGACTATGACATGGGTGAGAATTATACCTAGGATTTTCACACACTTTATTTCTCATATTTGAGAGACCACAAGTAGTTTCAACTAATGGTATTTTGGGGGTTTCATAACATCAAATAATATAGACGTAAATCTTGTAGTTTAATGTCATGTACTGAGAAAGAATGTTGTCTTTCAGTTTTAGGTTATATGACTAGGACTATATGTCATGAATTTTATCATTGTGTGTCAAGGATGATGATTCTATGTTGTTTAATGCCATACAAAAAATATTCTAAGACATGTCTTATAAGTTCATGAGATAAGTTCCAACTATATAGTTTAAAATATTGCAGTCGGTATGTACTTGGTGCTATGTACCCTAACCTCTTATAGATAGGATGTACTCCATGTGATTACACAAACTATTTTTTCCAGAACCATTTATTTTTTAGAGTCATTATTACTAATCCATCCATTTAGATTAAAGAAAATGATCTGTTAGAGTGGTCTTCGTTTATGGAGTATGGTCCCTCCCACATTATATCAAGCTTTAGATGATTTATTATAGGTATCATTAGAGTCCAAAGGACCAATACCAATTATACTTGGAGGAATTAAGTAGATAGGCCTTCATGTTAAACTCTTGTGATATCCAATTATGGTATACTTACAAGTGATACAAGGAATGAAATATCATTTCATCTAGTCTCTCAAATATTTCCAGTTGTTTTTGGGATTATTCATATATAGATAGCTTATCACAGATGGCAATACAGAGTGATGGAAATTGATCCTCAATGGACATGACTACTTCTATTCCATACAGAAATGAGTACAGGTCACAAATGTGTTAGTACGAGTTATACTTCATTAATCCCATAAGGAATGAAAGATCATGTTAGGCTATGGAATCATATCTTTATTAATTATCTTATGGAGTATGTATTGAAATCCTCTATCTATCCATTTTAAACTAAATGGTATCAGTATGAATGGTTGGATTTGATATTGTATTCCTCATAATTCTTTGTCAGTTCATTGGAATAGAAATTGGTTCCATTTCACATCATTATGGTAAGAGGGAAAACCAAATGTGGTAATAATGTTTTCTTTGATGAAGATAACAATGATCTTGTTCCTGAAATCATTGAGAGATATTGCCTCATCCCATTTGGAGAAGAAATCGGTAGTAGTAAGGATGTACTTAAACTGTTTGGCTAGAGCTGGAGGGTGTGGACCCACTATATCCATTACCTATATGGAAAATTGTCCTGAGTATTTTGTTGTATGAAGAAACTATGGGGGATTGTCGATGAAGTTGGAATGCACGTGATAAGAATGACATTTCTTGGTGAATTCTGTAAAATCCTAAGCTAGCAAAGTCCAGAAGTACCCAAGATATCGAATTTGATCAAAAATAATGTGCCCTAATGGGTGGGAACTATAGGATACTGTATGTAATTCTTCCATAAAAGTATAATTCTCTTCTCCATTAACACATCTGAGGAGGACTCCATCAAATACTCTTCTGAAGTGGAAATTATGGTGATTTGAGTCATCATAAAGAGTGAAATTTTATACTCACTACTGTATTTACTCTCTTCTAGCTCTATATGATGGGAGTACACAATCCTAAATATAGTCCATAATTGGAATCATTAATCCATTGGATGGGTCATATGGAATTGAGATGGGGCTAATTTCATTGATATCCAATTCCTGACATGAAAAAAAGGTGAGAACATCTGGTGATGGGTGATACTAATGACTGTCTCATCCAGGTTTGGATCTATGAGGGATATGGATACATTTTCCAATGCATATTTCTAAGAATTTTTTGATTTTGGGTTGTAATTCAATGATAGTTTTGAGGGTAATTATTCCATTCACCCTCATACATAGTCAAACAAGTGAATTAGATCTTATTTTCTAATTGTGTAATATTTATTGATCAATTTAATTTCCAACTATAAGTCTAGATTTACCTCCAGGTGATTCAATGGTACTTTATGTGCCAATTCCATGCCTACAATTAGATCCTAATATTTCACATCATTTTTGGTACATCCTTTTGACAATATGAAGGAGTAAAACAACAATGTCTTCCCTTGGGAGTTAACCACAATCCCAATACCTTCTTTTTTGGGTGTAGGTTATTATATCCTCTTTTTTAATGTGCTCGTGGATGCATCAAATAAACACATTTCCCACCTTTTGGGATCACCGTGAATATAGAATATATCCTAATTTGTAAATTTAGTATTTAACGATGTCTCATCAATAGATGGTTACTCGATGATGAAATCTATTAACACCTGAACTTTCCCAACTTTCTGAGGCACAAACTGTATGTTGAACTACTGTAGAATAACTACAATCCATTCCAAATTCCATGTTAAAATAGGATCGATGAAGATATATTTTATTGGGTTATTGTTGGAGAACAAATAAATCTCATGATGTTACAAGTAGTGTATTAGTTTTTGATTTGTGAAGATTAATGTTAGGCGGCTCTTCTTAATATCTAAAAATTGACTGGCAGTATCAAGCATGGTTTTACTGAGATAATAGAGGTTTTTTCATTAGAAAAATTATTATTTTGTGTGAGGAAGGCATCCAGTTATCATTCTAGGGGCATCATGTATAGAATGAGCAGCTTTCCTTCAATAGGTGTCCTAATCACCGGTGGGATCAGGAGATATTTCATGAGTGTGTCAAATGCTTCTTGACAGTCATTGGTCCATTGATAGGTGACACCCTTCTTCATCAATTTTTTTAAGGGTAAAAATTTTCCTCGATGGATATCTATAAAGTGTTGGGTGTAGGCTAAGTGACCTTGATTTCCACTCAACACATTTAGGTTTTAAGGATGAAACATGCCAAGGATAGCTTTTTTTCTCTCAATCAACTTTGATATTGTGATATCAAACAATGAATCCAATAAATTTCCCTAATATTACACCAATAGAACATTTCTAGTGATTCATCTTTAAGATATAGTGTCAGAACATGTTGAATATGATTTCCATGTCATCTGGGAAATCCTAACATTATCGGGACAAGATCACTAATTCATTAACGTAGAATTTATCAAACTTACCCAACAAGGGTTTGAAGATGTGATTCATAGTATTTAGGTATGTGGAACTAGCATTCTTCAATCCAAAGGGAATTAACCGATAGCTTGATACTCCCTAGGGTGCTCTAAATGATGTATCTTCTTAATCTTATGGGGCCATCCAAATTTTTTTGTACCCCAAATATACATCCATGAAGGATATGGATTGGTAACTGGTCGTGGCATCAATCAGGAGTTCTATGATTAGAATTGGGAAGTAATCTATTGGAAAATTATTGTTGAGATCTATGAAATCAAAGAAAAACCAAATTTTTTCCATTTTTCTTCTTCACCAGGACAGTATTGGCTAGCCATTTTGGATATTTTAGCTATTGTATGAAGTCATATTTGATGATTTTATCCACATCAGACTCATGTTTGGAGACACGAGTAGTTTTTGTCCTTATGTATTTCTATTTGTATCATTGGAGAACTTTTGGAAAACCCAAATGATGGTTGGCCACTTTGAGGTCGAGACCTGGAATCTCTTTGTAGTTATAGGTGAACATGTCTCAATGCTACTTTAAGAAGGAGGTATATAAATCATATTATTCCGAATTCATTTCCAAACTAATCAGATTGGGTTGTGAATCTTCTTATGTACCCAGGTTTATCTCTTTGATTTCATCCACAATAGTGGATATGCCTTTCTCAAATACTGAAGGGGTATCCCTGAGGTCCTCCTCTTCTTCCTCTTCTTTATTCTTTAATCATATGATATCTACCTGGGAGTTATTTGATGATGTAATAATCTTTGAATTAGGGTATGAATTATCAATTGGACCTCCTAAAGATGAATCAATCATCTCTAGATCAATTAATGATGAGGGGACTTTTTTTTACTTCTAATGGGAAGACGATGGGTTGATAATGATCATATCTATCTTATTTAATTAATGTGAGATCTTCTTACTACCTTGCTGATGAAACTTGGGTTTTTGAAGCTCAGAGGGTGGAATTAAGACATTTCCATCTAGGCTATCATTATTGTTTGGAGACATAACAACCTATCATGCATTTTAATATATAGTTTTCATGACTAGAATTATAGAAGTCAATGAATGAGTTCTAGAATTTAGGCCCACCCATTCAATTTGATTAATATGAAACACTTAATCTACACTGAGCTTATTAAAATAGTTAGTTGGGATTATATACAGGAAATTTTGGTCATTGATTTGAGCGATATCATCCTCTATAGACTTTTTTCATCCTTTGTGATAGAACCATGCATCAATGTATTGTGACTCACAGGATTTGAATGGTACCTTGTCACCATGAAATGTCCAAATTTTAACATTGATATTTTATTTTAGAGATTGGTGGTATGTTGAAGGAATGATTGCATATTGATGTATCCAAGGTCATCCTATGATAACATTGAATGTTTTATCCTTTCAAACAACCAAGAACTCTAAGTCAGACATGAGATGTATGAATTGAATTCTGAGTGTGATTTCACCAAGAGGCTCTTGATCATTATTATCATAAATGTTTAACATCATAGTAGAATGAGACAAGTGAGATTAATTGACCCATTTGATGAAGTTCCCAGATTATAGTTAGGTTTACTCATGAGCCATTTGAAATATAGGATCATTGGATATCAATGTCATTTATTATGCCGGAAATATACAAGGTTGTGACATGTACTTGTATGAAAACACCCTCATCCTCATTAGTGAATGATATAATTGCACTGAATTTTTTAGGATCATTCACTTCATGATATACTTCAAAAGTATCAACCTCAACCTAAAACTCCATAGGTCTTTATAAGACCTTGATAAGTGACTCTCCAAGAACTTTTGGCAGACTTAGGGCATCCAGGATTGATAATTTAAATGGAACATGGTCTAGTTTCTTTAAAACATCATAAATATAATCCATAGGTCTATGCTTCCCATCATGTGGATTCCCTTTTATAGGTATTTTAGGAGATGATGTTTCTGATGTGGATGGACCTTAAATTGGGATAGGAGCTAGAAGTGATTTTATTCTCAATGGATTAGGTCGGTTGGGTCGGCCTAACCACTGAGGAGGTAGTGGAATATCCTCTAACTGGTCTTCCAATATTATCATGTCTGGATATCCCCTATCATGTGTGGAGGAAGACCTACCTTGTTTCTATTGATATATCTAGAGGGATTTCCCATGAGATTCATATGCATATATGGTTCATGTAGGGGTTTGGATGAAGTTGTGACTCCAGGAATGATTGTGTCTTCCCCTATATCATCGACCTCTACGACCAATTTCCCCATTTCCATAATCAAATGTAGGGATGTCAAGTTCATAACCAACATCATAATTTGTAAAGGAATCTATTAAATTAAAAACATTAACAGAATCAAAGATCAAATCCTTATTTTATGATGATTCTATCTGATGGGTTATCTTTTGTTGTAACATTTGGTGGGGTAGTTCCCGTGATTTTGGGATTTTCAGCATGAAGTTGGATAAAGGTAGGGATAAATTTTTATTTGAAATCATCTTGAATTATTTATTTTTATTCTTACCCTTCTTGACCATGTCTGTTTTTGGAGGATTTTCCTTGAATGATTGAGCAGGAGATGGATATTTTTGTGCTGTGGTGGAATCAATGAAGGGCATAGTTAGTTGTTTTATCAGTGATTGAAAAATAGAGTTAGTCCAGTTGGTCGTTTTTCTAACCATCTAGTCACTAAACATATAAATATTATTTCTTTTAACTTATTTCCACTCATTTTAATCTGGATTTATTGAATAAACATAGGATACTTGGGTAGGTGAATTTTTTAGTTTCACTTTACCATATTTTTTCATCATTTTCATGGGGTCTTTGAAAAAAAATCCAGGATGGGGTGCCCAAAAATTTGATAAAGGTGGAAATAGTTTGAGATATCTTCATCATCATCTTTTTTGAGATTCTTCAGATTTATAAAAATGACTGTTTTTTTTCTAATGCTGAAATGAAGTTATTAGGTACATAGTCATTTTGAAAATAGGATACCTTGTTTTTCATCTCCTCAAACTGTTTCCACCACTAATCTCTAAGATCATTAAAACAACGTAGGAATTACTGCTAATTCCTAGGAGGGGTATCCATAAGATATGGTACAATATTTGATGTAGGAGTGAGTATAGGGGCCTCCATAAGTGTAATTGTGGAAGCCTATACATTCATTTTATCCTTCCATGATTTTATGGAATTACTCATGAATTTTCCCTAGTCTCTGTAATTGAGTCTTCAACAACAATTATGGAAAGATCCCAAAACTCTCATGTATATTTAGTAGGGATTTTTGGTGTGCATATCTCATCATCAGGATTCACTACATATATGGGAAATAATTATTCTGGAGGAAGTGATAGGTTCAATTAGTATGCCATCCTTTTCCACTGATGAATGAAATATAAGACCCTGTTATTATCTTGTTGTTTAAAGTTCGTGAGATAAAAGAATTTTGTATTCTGTAGTGGTGAGCTGAACTAGAATAGAAAATTCTGATGGAGGTCTTCCCACCTAGAAATTGATAGATACTACAAACATGTGTACCACATAATGGCTTTACTTTATAGATATTCCATGAATGACATGGGTTTCATTGCCTCTTTTTTTAGGATTCCTCATCCCGGGATTTAAGAAATTGATGAAATGATTCAAGTGTTTCTCTATGTCTCCAGATCCATTAAAAATTATAAATGTAGGATTCCTAATTTTTAGTGGGTAAAGGTTCAAATATAACCATTTGGGGTAAGATTTATTTTCCATAAGTAGAGGTTCATGTCATTCCTCTATAGATTCCAATAGAGATCTTAATAAATCAATAGTGCTCATAAGCATTCGAAGAATGCATAGATGAGATAAGACCTAAAATGGTGTAGTGGTTGGAGTCTAAATAGGTCGAATGACCAATAAGGCTAGTGGTGGTGGAACTACTTGTATTTTTCATGGGTTAACCATACGAATAGGAATATGAGGATGTGAATGACCTTGTCATGCTTGGGCACCCAACGGAGGGAATTATTGATCTGCTGATGTGGGATTTGATTATATTTGAGGTTTGTATCCCATGTTCAGCATATGTTCCAAATATTCTTCAATAGTTGTGGAAAATCCTTGTTGTTGAGGTGCACTAACTAGAGGTACAGGTTGAGGATCTTCTGGAAGAATATATATTGGAAGTTGACTACCTCAGAGTAATTAAACATTAATCCTACTCAATTATCTCATCTCTTCCTATTACTGGGAAAATATTTCCATTATAGATAGGGGATTAACCTCTCTAGGAGGATGGTGAGGTATGATTTGACCCTTACCTTTTTCCCTCGTCAGTGCCTTTTGAGGTGGTAATGACATATTGTTCGCGGTAGTATCCATATTATGGGAAACCCTTTGGTTCCGGGTATGTACATGTCTTCATTTGTTTCTATGTGGACCACATTAGAGACTGAAAATTCCTCTTATGAGTCCTCTAAATTAGCCTCATGTTATGGGGGATCTTCAATAGAGACATTTTTGGATTTTACAAAAACATTATGCATTATAGGCATTTTGTCAGTATTCCTATGATATCACCTTCTTTTATGCCCTCCACAAGATCTTTTTCTCTCCTTTACTGATTCTTTAGGATCAGTTTGGTGGATAGTTACCCAAAGGAAATCTCATAATAGTTTGGTCATATATGTTCTATGTGAATGTACCAGATCATATGTTGGGACAAACTAGGAGGATTTATTATGTTCTATCATCCCTAATCAAGGGAAAATTGACTCCTGCCAAGGAGGTTGTTGTAGAGGTGAAAAATCCCCCATCCCTAATGGATGGGATGTACCTATTCTTCTTTCACAACCCTTTTGGTCTAATTGGATAACCAAAATGGTTGGGTTATAAAATCCCCCTACCCTATGGTTTGGGATTTCTCCCAAAATGATGTGGTTGATATTACCATGGTTGTTCATTTGATTTTATAGAGTTTTTTTGAACATGGTTTGGGTGAATCATTCAACATGCACTTATATCACTCATTTATAAGAACTATTCTTCTATTTCTATCATTTTCACTATCTGGTGATTGATATCCTCTTAGTGGTAGGCTTGATCGATATTCTCAGATACTTGATGAAAAAGTATTTCAATACCCTGCTTTATTCTAGACCAATGTATGTGAGAGTCGGTTGGGGTCCATTATTGCTGAGCATATCCTTGGTTGTGAACAAATTCCATTTGTCAGATCCAACCTAGGGATATGACAACACATGATACCACCTTTAGAGGCATTTTACATTTAAGGAGTTAAGTAAAATGAAATTCTATATGTGCACCCCAGCATCTGATATCAACACCTTATGAGGTATCTGTGATCAGTTATCACAACCTCATTTATGTGTTGAAGCATGTGCATTGAATGGATCCTTATTGCTTATCAATATTTTGATGTCGTGAATCAAGGATAGATGACAAGTTAATTTAGTAGTACAACATTTTTATTACCCTGACGTGACTTTGATACTCATTATAAGGTAATACCATTGATTTTATGTGAATAAGAGTTGTCCATATGTTGAGGTGGATTTTGTGCGCACAATGTATGAAAAAACCTATGTAATGATATATTTAGGGGTTTTTAAAGGCCATAACAAGATGGGTATGTTGTCTTTATCCAGCTATTTACTCATTTTTAACAAGTATTATTCATCTTTCATGAGAGACTCCTCTTCCTGGTCCAAACAGAGCAGACGATTTCCTACCATTTTTTACATCTAGAAATATCAGTAGGTACTTACTTTGTTTTACTTGAGGGTAAGTGTCTTAAGGGTGGTTTAGTGAATGACCGTCCCTTTATGACATCTTCCAGTTGATAAATTATTTCACCTACTAATGACAAGGTTTTAGACATGAATGGCTTCGTTCTCACAAGTTCCTTTTGATAAGAGGTCTTTCTCATCACCACATTTACAATTGGTTAATTCTCTTGACAATGTGAAACACTACTATTGATAGATATTTCATAGATAACACCATTGTGGGGAGGACTACCATGGTGGATTACATCAATGGGAAGACCCTCTGTCTCCTTGGACTTCTGACCTCATGAAGGCTTGTCATGGATCTCATCAAGAGATAATCTCTCTAGATCTACCTTATTGTGGTCATGAAGAAATCCTTAATGATGAAGTTTCTATGTTGTAAATTCATAATTACTAATACTAGTCTCATACTTTCATAATAGGAGGGTAGGATGTTGATCTATGATAGATAATCATCTGAAGGCTTCAATAACTCTATCATTAAGCAGAACTAGATAATAGATCATCTCTTGATTTTCAAATCATGTTTGGTGAGGCTTCTTCTTGAATGCCTTCTTATGATCAATTGGGACCACATGCTGGGAGATGTGGTTGTCTTGGGTAGGTGTTTTTACATTCCTTAGAGTGGCCATTGGGATAAGCTGATTACCTTGAGATGGAGTAGGTGTATGTTCTTGTTCTATTTGTCCATATAATGTGTTGGAGTTTTTCCCATGAATCTCCTGGATGGGAGAATATGTGTTTCTATGCTTCGAGGTGAAATGTTTGTGAGCCACCCCACTAGCAAGGACCTAGTTATGTGTTCATCCCTCCGACATTATTGTCATTTCCATGATGATATATTGGAACATATTTAGGATGTGGGTAGGTATTTGAGTATACCTATCACCATTATTTGGATATTCATGGTGACTTCAGTTATTTGAATAGGGATATATTCCCATTATGTATTTGGAGTAGGTGAATGTACCTACTCTAGTCCTACCTTTTCTATCATTGGGAACTTACAATACTCATGTGTGGGAGTATAGAGTTGGGTCTTCCACTACTTTTCATTAGGGCTTTCTGAATAACTTCTCAAGGTGATTCTAGATGTGGCTTCTAAAATGAATGGATAATGAAGTCATGTGTGAGAAACTACTAACTATTTACTATCAAATATGGTCGGCGGTCTTCTTTGAGTGTTTCTAGATGAGTCTACTGATTGGCTTGGTGGGTGCAGGTGTATGTTCCTGTTGGAAACCATTATGAAGTATTGATTCCTAGCCCAATCACATTCAATGGATTTGATAAAATAGGATATAGGGTAGGGATAACCAAAGAGGCTTGCACAGGGGGTGACTTACGCATGTAGTCCTGGGTGAACTAGTGAAACCTTGGGCGATTGACCACCTGGGAGACTACACATGGGAAAGACTTTTATCAATCCTTCAAGGGCCTCTAAAAGTTTTCTTGAAGGCAACTTGAATATGTCCATATTTTTTGAAGGGTGCCTCATGCTATTCTTTGTTAATCACATGGTGAGAAATTTACTTATGTATATATTGTTTATTTAAATCATAATAGGACTTTAATTTCAGTATCCCTCTTTAATTACATCTTATATAGTTATTGTAAAACTACCTAAAAGATTTCAGAGGGCTTGATAAAAGTAATAGAGTGATCAGAGCATCGACTGGACTTCGTGAATTTTCAACCATTCAAATAAAGGCACTGGGGTCCTATTTATAGGAAAATATAGGACCTTGGGTGAAGGGGATATCTCACTCAGTTGAATTATTTTATTTTGTCATGTAGTTTGGTTTTGTAGGATTTTGTTTTGGTACAATGCACAACGACACTACTTACTGTACTTGGGTGAAGTGTCCTTTAGAGGATTTTTTGATCCTTGGCTTTCATCATTTCTCTTCATATCTTCTCCTTAAGGAAATTATCTTTACTAACTATTCATACATGATACAAAATGGATTTTTAATAATGGGTTTTAGGTTTTTAATAAAAATTTATGTTTTTAGGGGTTTTAAGTGTTTTTTTATTTTTTATAGATTTCTTATGGTTTTTATGGGTTTTATTGTTTTTTACATTTTTGGATATTTTTAGCACTCTTTTGTATTTATTGGGTTCTTATGGTTTTTAGGGATTTTGATGGTTTTTAGGGGTTTATAGGATTTTAGGGTTTTTATGGGTTTTTAGATGTTTTATGGAGTTTTTTAAAATTTTATGTTTTTTAAGATTTTTTGAACTTTTTTAGGGGATTAAAGGGTTTTAGAGTTTTAAGTTTTTTTTAGGGTTGTTATGGGTTTTAAGGGTTTTTATGGGTTTTTTAATTTTTAGGGTTTTTAAGGTTTTTAGAGTTTTTAGAGTTTTTAGTATTTTTAGTGGTTTTAATCATTTGTATGTTTTTAAGGTTATGTTTGGGTTTTTAGGGTTTTTAGGGTTTTTTTATTTTTACATATTTTTAAGCATATTTATGGTTTTTAGGTATCTAGGGATTTGAGTAGTTTTTTGGTATTTTGTGTTTTTTGAGTTTCAATGGGTATTATTATTTTTTATATTTTTTATCTATTTTAGGTTTTTAAAGGGATTTTAGAGTTTTTAGTGGTTTTTGGGTTGAATGGTTTTTTAAGGATTTTTAATATTTTTAAGGGTTTTATGTTTTTTAGGATTTTTAGGGATTTAGTGTCTTTTTAGGGGTTTTAGGGTTTTAGGGGTTTTTTTTATCAATTTTTAGTTTTTTTGGGGTTTATGTGTGTTTGGATTGTTATGGTTTTCTTATGATTTTGTAAGGGTTTTTCAAGATATTAATGCCTTAAGGATTTTTATGAATTTTTATGTATTTTATGGGTTTTTAGGGTTTCTAGGGATTTTGTGTGTTTTGATGTTTTTTAGGGGTTTAGAGGCTTTTTTAGCATTTTTAGTTATTAGGGTTATTGAGTTTTTTATGTTTTTATTATTTTATTAGGTATTTTAATGTTTGTTAGGGTTTTTTAGTTTTTTAGTGCTTTTGAGGAATATTTTGGTTTTCTTGTTTTTATGGATTTAGAGGAGTTTTATGGGATAATAGAGAATTTATGGGTTTTGGTTTTTTAGATTTTTTAGTTTTTTTATGTCTTTTAGATTTTTTTGTGTTTTTTTTACATTTTTAGAGATTTAAATTGTTCTTAGTATTTTTATGAAATTTAAGGATCCTTAGTTTTTTTTATGTTTTTAGGGTTTTTTTTGGGTTTTTATGGTTTTTATATTTTTTTAGAAATTTTATATGGTTTTTTGGATTTAACAATTTTTTTAGGTTATTTAGGGGTTTTTTGAATTTTTTTGTTTTTAAGGGTTTTTATGGGATTTCAGTGTTTTAATGGGTTTTCTAGGTTTTTGATGATTTTTTTGTCATTTTTTGGATTTTTATGGTTTTTTATGCTTTTTAGGGGGTTTTATTTTTTTTATTCTTATTTTTAAGGGATTTAAGTGTTTTTAGGTTTTAAAGTTTCATTATGAAATTTATGATTTTTAATTACATTTTTACATATTTTTACGTATTTTTTTAGTATTTTTGTGACTTTTAGGGATTTTAGGGATTTTGATGGTTTTGGTGGGTTTTTACGGTTTTATGGTTTTTTTGCGGTTTTAGGTTTTTTTAGTTTATTTGAGGTTTTAAGGGCAAGGAAGATGTGTGGGTCGGGCTATTCCCGGCCCCCCAAATTTATTAGAAAGAAAAAAAGAGAGACAGTAGACTAGGGAGGGGAGGGGTCAAATGACCCACACCCAAAAAACCCCTTACGACCCAAGACACAAAAGACCCCAAAAAAAGATAAACAAAAGTGAAAAAAGAAAAAACACACAAAACCAAGCATCCACCACCACCATCCAGCATCAACCAGCATCCAGGAGCTCACAGCTAACTAGAAACCACCATTCAAACTCAAACAACAATCAAAATCCAGCAACATCACGATCATAAACCACAGCTTCAGTGACTCCCAGCTCAGCAGCAACCAGCATTCAGCATCACAATTTCTATCATCCAGCGCATTCCAGCATCCAACAGCACCACATCCAATCATCACAGCAACAAAACAGTAGCAACACGTCCAAACCGACTAGACCCAGCAACCAACAACACCAAAGGGTTTTTGAGTTTTTAGTGGATTTCAGTGTCCAAATGGTTTTTGAGTTTTTAGTGGATTTTGGTTTTTATGGGTATTTTGGTTTTTCGGGTTTTAGGGGGTGTATGGTTTTTAGGGGGTTTTAGGGTCTTTTTGGATTTTTACGGTTTAATTCATTTTTTTAATATTTTTAAGGGATTCAAGTGTTTTTAGGTTTATGACGATTTTTAGGGTTTTAGGTCTTTAGGGGTTTTACTTTTTTATGATTTTATAGGGTTTTCTAGGATTTTTATGGTTTCAAAGGTTTTTGGGATTTTGAGGGGTTTTAGGGGTTTTTAGGGTATTTATTGTTTTTAGGGTTTTTAGGGGTTTATAGTGTATTTAGGTTTTTATTATTTTATAAAGGCTTTTCAATGATTTTAGGGTTTTTATGATTATATGGAATTTTAGGGGTCTTTTAGGTTTTTATGATTTGTATGGGTTTTTTGGTTTCTTTAGTTTTATGGGTTTTATTGTTTTATGTGTTCATAACATTTAAGGTGATTAAAGGTTATTATTTGTATTAGTGGTTTTATAATTTTTTTTGGTTTTTAAATATTTATGGGTTTTAATGGTTTTTATGGTTTTTAGGGTTTTTAGCATTTTTTATGATTCTTGGGGTTTGATGGATTTATCAATTTTTGAGGGTTTTTAAGGGTTTTTCATGGTATTTATGGGTTTTATGTTTATTTTGTATTTTTATTCATTTTTTGGACTTTTAAGGGTTTTTATGTGTTTCATGTTTTTTTGTGATTTATGGGTTTTTATTGTTTTTGATGAGTTTTTTTTATCATTTTTAGGTATTTATTGGGTTTATATGTTTTTTACTTTTTTATGGGTTTCTTACGGTTTTTCGGAATTTTAGGTTTTTTTATGTTTTTTGAGATTTTATGTCCTTTTAGGATTTTATGGTTTTTGTAGTTTTTTATGATTTCGTGGGGTTTTATGGGTGTTTTGTGTTGTTAGTGATTTCTATTTATTTTTCTGGTTTTAGGGTTTTAAGGGGATTTGAATTTTTTAATGTTTATACGGATTTAAGGGGGTTTAACAATATTTCAAGGGATTTATGTTTTTTAATGTTTTTAGGTGTTTTAATGGCTATTAGTGGTGTTATAGTTTTAAGAGTCTTTATTTTTTTTAGTGTTTTTAGCATTTTTTGGTTGTTTTGGTGTTTTCAGTTTTTTAGGCTTTTATGGTTTTTATAAGGGTTTTATGGATTTTAGGGTTTTTTGTGTTTCAATTAGTTTTAGGGATTTTATGATTTTTATAGGTTTTTAGGGATTTTTAGGGACTTTTTTGGTATTTTCAGTTTTTAACAATTTTTATGTTTTTAGGGGTTTTATGGGTTTTTATGTTTTTAAGGATTTCTTAGGAATTTCTGGGTTTTAGTGTTTTTTATATTTTTATTTATTTTTATGAATATTTTAGTATATTTATGGTTTTTAGGAGTTTTGGGTATTTTATGGGTTTTTTTGTTTTTTTAGAGTTTGATGTTTTTTATGTTTTTCTGGGGTTCTTGTTTTTTTTATGTTTTAGGGTTTTCTAGGTTTTTTATAGTTTTTCAAAATTTTCAAGGGTTTAAATGGTTTTCAGATTTTTTGTTACTTTTTAGGTTTTTATGGAGTTTTAGACTTTTTCATTTTTCACATTTTATTCGATTTTAGGGCTTTTTAGGGTTTTAATTATTTTTAGGGGTTTTAGGGATTTTGAGTGTTTTTAGGATTTTAGGGGTTTTAAGGTTTTTATGGTTTTCCAGGTTTTTTGGATTTTTTAATGTTTTTATAGGTTTTTAATGTTTTTAACATTTTTAGCAGTTTAAATGGTTTTTATGTTTTTTAGTCATTTTTAGGATTTCTGGATTTTTAGGGTTTTTTGGGTTTTTTGGGATTTTATTGGTTTCATGAGTTTTAGGGATTTTAGGGTCCTTTATTGGTTTTTTCAACATTAATGTTTTTTAGGTTTTTAAGTGTTTTTTTGGTTTTTTAGGTATTCTTAAGGTTTTTCAGTGTTTTTTGGGGTTTTTTTGTTTTCAGGATTTTTAGGGAATTTTTTGGAATTTTATTGTTTTTAGTGATTTTCAGGGGTTTTATGGGTTTTATGATTTTTATATGATTTTTGGGTATGTTGAATGTTTTTTTAGTATTAGAGTTTTTTTATGGATTTTTATAGCTTTTTATGTTTTAGTGGTGTAATGTGTATTTAGAGTTTTCAGTGGTTTAAGTGTTTTTATGGGTTTTACAGTTTTTATGGTTTTAGGTGTTTTTTGCATTTTCAGGAATTTCTAGTGTTTTATGATCTTTTTACCTTTTTTATCATTTTTAGAATTTTTGAGGTTTTTAGGGGTTTTAAGTGTTTTTAGTTTTTCATGTTTTCTTTGATCCTAGAGGGGTTTCTAGGGGTTTTTACATTTTTTGAGATTTAAAGGGGTGTCTTTGAATTTGTTTGGGTATTTAGAGTTTTTAGATATTTTGATGGTGTTTAGGTTCTTTATGGGTTTACCATTTTTTGGGATTTTAGAAATTTTTTTTGGGGGGGGGGGGGTTGGTGAATTTAAGTGGTTTTAGGTTTTTAAAGTTCTCATTGAGGATTTTAGGGATTTTTGGTGTTTTTATGTTTTTATAGTTTTTTACATTTTTATGGATTTATAGTGATTTTATGAATTTTATTGTTTCTTAGAGTTTTTAAGGATTTTTAGAGTTTTAATGGATTTATTGGAGTTTTAGTTTTTTTATTAGGGATTTGAATTTTTTTATAATTTTTTATTTCCAGGGGTTAAAAGGGTTTTTTTTGTGTTTTTAATGGTATAGGGTTTTTATGGGTGTTTAGGTTTCTTTATGTTTTTTGGTGATTTTATGGTTTTAGGGTTTTTAGGGTTTTTATGTTTTTTAGGGGTTTTAACTATATTTTTTCATGTTTTTTTAGTTTTTTTATGTATTTTAGGTATCTATATTTTGAGTAATTTTTATGAATTTTTTATATTTTTGATGGGTTTTAGTGTTTTTTTTGGATTTTGGGTGTTAAAGGAGATTTTGAGGGTTCATAGGGGGTTTTTTTATTTTTTTTTGTTTTTAGGGTGTTTTTTGAGTTATTACGGTTTTTATTGCTTTTAGACTTTTTAATGATTTTTTATTTTAAAGGGTTTTTATAGTTCTTATTGGTTTTAGGTTTTTAATGTTTTTATCTGTTTTACGTATTTTTATGGTTTTAAAGGTTCTTATGTTTTTTCGGGTTTTAGTGTTTTGTTGAATTTTTTGAGATTTTAGAATTTTTTAGGTTTTTTACATTTTTAGGGGTATAATGTGTTTTTAGGTTTTAATAGTTTTCATTGGGTTTTTTATTGTTTTTAGGGGTTTTAGGAATTCTAAGTGTTTTTTTGGGTTTTATTGGGGGTTTAGTGTGAGTTTTTTTAAAAAAAAATTAGGTGGTTAAAGGATTTTTAATGTATTTAGAGTGGTTTTAGGTTTTTAATGGGTTTTCAAGGTGTTTGTGGGTTTTTATGGGTTCTATAGGGTTTCATGGGTTTTAAATATTTTTAAGATCTTTTAGGTTTTTATCATTTTTTTGTGTTTTTAGTAATTTTATGTGTTTTTATGTTTTTATGGTATTCTTTATGTTTTCATGGATTTTAGGTTTTTTATAAATTTTTGAGATTTTAGGTATTTTTTATGTTTTTTATGTTTTTCTAGGTTTTCACAGATTTTGGTGGTTTTAAGGTTTATATGGATTTATTGTTTTTTAACATTTCTAATTTTTAGGGGTTTTATATTTTTCTTATGGGTTTTTTGGGTTTTTGGGTTTTTTTGATTTTCTAGGATTTTAGTGCATTTTAGGATTATTATGGTTTTTAGGGTTTTAGGATATTTAGGGATTTCTAGGGTTTTTAGTTTTTTTTGTTTTTATAGTTTTTTTTGATTTTTAATGATTTTTAGTCTTTTATAGTTTTAAGTATATATAGAGATTTTAATGTTTTTAAGGGTTTAATGTGTTTGTTAGTTGTTATTGGTTTTATGGTTTTGATATATTTTTATGTTTTTTTAGGGGTGTTATGGTCTTTAGGGGATATTAAGTTTTTTAGGGGTGTTATGTTTTTAACGGGGTTTTGGGGTTTTTATGTTTTTAAGGTTTTCATAATATTTTTACGTGGGTTTTAGGGTTTTTTATCATTTTTATAAATTTTTAGTTATATTTAACGAATTTTATGGTTTTTATGGTTTTTAGGGATCTTGAGGGATTTGGGGTTTTTTGGATTTTTTGGATATCTAGCATTTTATAAGATTTCAGTTGTTTTTAGTTTTTTTAGTTTTTTATGGTTTTAATGGGGTTTTTGGGGTTTTAATTCTTTTTATATTTTAGGGATTTGTTTGGCAATTTAAGTTTTTTTATAGTTTTTTTTTGGTTTTTAAGGATTTTGAGGGTTTTTAGGGTTATTTATGGTTTTTGTGGATTTATGATTTTTTTTGAATTTTGTAGTGTTTTAAAGGGTTTTTAGAGTTTTTTTAACATTTTAGTGGTTTAATGGGTTTTAGTGGTTATTTAGGGATTTTATGGGTTTGGGGGGTCTTTTATGAATTTTAGGGGTTTTATGGTTTAATAAATTTTGAGGTATTTAGGATCTTTTAAGGTCTTTAGAAATTTTTAGGTTTTTAGGGGTTTTATGTGTTTTTAGGAATTTAAGGCTTTCTTAGGGTTTTCAAGGATTATTGGGTTTTCTTTGTTTATAGGGATATTAACTGATTTTGTTTTTGTATTTTTATGGTTTGTATTGATTTTCAGAGATTTTGATGGTTTTTAGGGTTTTTAGTATTTTTATCATTTTTAGGTTTTTATGGGTTTTATATTTTTTATTATTTTTATGGTTTCCTTATGGTTCTTTTAGTTTTTTAGGTTTTTTATGTTTTTTGTGTTTTTCAGAATTTTTATCGATTTTTATTATTTTTTAGGGTTTTAATGGATTTTGATGGTTTTTCTATGTTTTAGGGTTTTATGTTTTATTATGATTTCAGAGGGGGCTTTTATTTTTTAGGGTTTAAATGTTTTTCGAGTTTTTTTACATTTTTACGGGTTTAAAGGGGTTTTATATGTTTTATACATTTTTAGGGTTTTATGGGTTTTAGCAATTTCAAAAGATTTAGGGGGTTTTTATGGATTTTATGTGTTCTTAAGGTTTTAGGGACTTTTACGGTTTTTAGAATATATTATATTTTTATTGGTTTTTATGTTTTATATTTTTAATGTTCTCTTAAGGGTTCTCAGGGTTTTCACGGTTTTTTATGTTTTTGGGGTATTTTTGGATTTTTATAGTTTTATGGTTTTGGAAATTTTGAAGCTTTTATGATTTTGTTTAGTTTTTATGGTGTTTTAGGGATTTTGGGGGTTTTTATTGTTTTTAGGATTTTAAGGTTTTCTATGGGGGTTTTCAGGGTTTTAAGGTTTTTTACATTTTTTAGGATTTTTTCCAATTTTTTGATTTTATGGGATTTTTGGATTTTTTGGGATTTCTAGGGGTTTTGGGGTTTTATGGGTTTTTGGTGATTTGAGGGTTTTACTATTTTTTAACATTTTTTAGGCTTAAATTTTTTATAGAGTTTTTAGTTTATTTTTAGGGTTTTTATTGGTTTTTAGCGTGTTTTAGTTTTTAGGGGTTTTTAATGTTTTTAGTGGGTTTAGGGTTTTTAGGGTCATTTACGGGTTTTATCAATTTTAGAATTTTGGGGTTTCAATTTTTTTTAGTTTGTTAATGTTTTCTTAGTGTTTTTGGGAGTTTTAGGGTTTTTATGTTTTTAAGGATTTATAGGGATTTTTTAGGGGATTTTTCAACTTTTTTGGAATTTCATGAA
This sequence comes from Viscum album, assembly GCA_963277665.1. Lineage (NCBI taxonomy): Eukaryota > Viridiplantae > Streptophyta > Magnoliopsida > Santalales > Viscaceae > Viscum > Viscum album. The sequence goes on from OY728157.1 coordinate 485,400,852, forward strand.
TTTTGATGGGTTTTTGGGTTTTAGGGCCGTTTGGTGGTTTTTTGTGTTTTTTTTGCATTTTAAGGTTTTATGGGGTTTAAGTGTTATTTTGGTTCTTAAGGTTTTCATAGGATTTTTCTAGGTTTTAATTGGATTTTATGTTGTTTTGATGATTTTAGGGATTTTTTATGATTTTTTTGTGTGTTTTAGGGTTTTAACGAATTTTGAGGGGTTTTAAGGTTTTTATAGATTTTTGGGTTTTTGGTTTTTATGGTTTTAGGGTTTTTAAGGGTTATGGGGGGGGGGGAAGTTTTTTGATTTTTTAGGGGTTTTAATGTGTTTAGTGTTTTTTATCATTTTAGGGGTTTAAATAGTTTTTAGAGTTGTAGTGCTTTTTCGTGTTCTTATGGTTTTTTGTGGTTTTATGGTTTCTTGTAGTTTTTTGGGTTTTAAAATATTTTTTGGTTTCTATAAATTTTAGTTTTTTGGGGGGAACTATGTGTTTTTATGTTTCTATGGTTTTCCTAGGGTTTTTCGGGGGTTTTCAGTTTTTATATTTTTATGGATTTTTTATTAGTATTTTTATGGTTTTTTTTAGATTTAAGATATTTTGTCTGTCTTTTGGGTTTTTATGATTTTTGAGTATATTTTTGGGTTTTATGGTTTTAGATTTTTTTCACAATATTTCGGGATTAAAACGTATTATAGTTTTTAGTGGTTTCAAGTGTTTTTAAGTGTTTTTTGGTTATTTAGGTTGTTATGTGTTTTATTGTTTCCCGTGCTTTTTTAGGTTCTTAGGGTCTTTTCAGGTTTTTAGGTTTTTAGGGGGTTTAAGTGTTTTTAGGTTTTAATGTTTTTTGGGGGTTTTAGGTTTTTTTGGGTTATTATCATATTCAATTATTTTTTATGTTTTCTTATTGTTTTTAGGGTATTTTGGGTTTATATTTTTTAATGTTTTTAGCATTTACGATTTTATGGGTTTTATGTGTTTTTTGGTTTTTATGTTTTTCCTAGGGGGTTTCAGTTTTTTTAGGGTTTCTTACATTTTTATGTATTTTTATGTATTTTTTGAATTTTTAGAGTTTTTGAGGGTTTTAAGACATTTTAGGGTTTTGGGGATTTTATGGGGTTTTCAGGTTTTTAGGGTTTCTTTTGAGACTTTTAGTTGTTTTATTGTTTTTTTTGGTATATCAGGGTTTTATGGTTTTTTAGGGGTTTTATATTTTTAAGGGAGTTTATAGTTTTTAGGTGTTTTATGGTTTTTAGGTTCTTTTAGGGTTTTTTTTCATTTTTTAGGTTTTTAGGGATTTTAAGTGATTTAGGGTTTTTACGGTTTTCATTTTTTTTCTATGTTTATACGGGTTTTACATTTTTACTGTTTTTATGGGTTTTTAGGTTTTTATGTTATTTTTATTTTTATGTATTTTGATGTTTTTAGGGGTTTTTAGGGTTTTTTGGGGTGTTTTAGGGTTTTTAGCGTTTTTAGGTTTTTAAGGGTTTTATGTGTTCTTGGGTTTTTAAGGAATTCTAATATATGTTCATGGTCTTTAGTTTTTTTTAGATTTTTATTTAATTTTAGTTATTTTTAAGGTGTTTATATTTTTTTGGGTTTTTATGAATTTTGAGGGGTTTGTGGGTTTTTAGGGGTTTTAGGGTGTTTTTTGTGTTTTAGGGGGTTTTTTTGACTTGATTAGGATTTTCAATTTCTTGAGTTTTTTTAATGTTATTTTGTGTTTAAAGGGTTATTTAGATTTATTGGGGTTTTATTATTTTTATGGGATTTTAGAGTTTTTAGGGTTCTTAGGGGTTTTATAGTTTTTAGGGTATTTATAATTTTTATGGTCTTTTAGGGTTCTTTTAATTTTTTAGGTTTTATATCGGTTTTTAGTGTTTTTAGGTTTCTAAGGATTTCATAAGGGTTTTCATAGTTTTTAGTGCTTTTTACATATATATATATGTATTTATAATACTTTTTTTGGTTTTTTATGGGTTTTTAGGTTTCTAGGTATTTTAAGGGTTTTTATTATTTTAAGGATTTAGTTGATTAATGTTTTTAATTTTTTTAAGGTTTTCTTATTGTCTTTAAAGGTATTTAGGGATTTTTATTTTTTAGGTATTTTTTTGAATTTTAAGGATATTTATGGTTTTTGTGTTTTTAAGGTTCTAATAGGTTTTTAGAGTTTCTAAGTGTTTTTATGGTTTTTAGGGGTTTTATGGGTTTTTTTAGCTTTTAGGTGTTCAATGTTTTTTAGATTTTTTTAACTTTTTTATGTATTTAAAGGGGTTTTTGATGTTTTTAGTGGTTTTTAGTGGTTTATGAGTTTTTAATGAATTTTTTGGGTTTTATTGTATTTAGGGGGTTTTATCTTGGTAGTGACTTCTAGGGTTTTTTGAGTTTTTAGGTTTTTAGGTGTTTGGAGTATTTTTAGGGGTTTAAAGTTTTCTTAAAAGTTTTTAGGGTTTTTAGGGTTTTTAGGGATTTTTATATTTTTAAGGATTTTTAGGGATTTATATGGTACACAAGGTTTTTCAGAATTTTCTGGGATTTGGGGATTTTAGGTTAATTGTGATTTTTAGGGTTTTATAGTTTTTTAGGTTTTTGGGGTTTTTAAATTATTTTCAGTTTTAAAGGGTTTCTTAGGGTTTTCCAGTGTTTTAGGGTTTTTACATTTTTCAGGATTATTAGGGGTTTTAGTAATTTTTAAGGTTTTTAGGGGTTTTATGAGTTTTTTAGGGTTTTTTTTATTTTTTTAGGTTCTTTGTGGTTTTAAGTGTTTTTATGATTATAAGGTTTTATTAGGGTTTTTATATTTTTTAAGGGGTTTTATGGATTTTTAATATATTTTTTTGTTTTCTATAGTTTCTAGGAATTTTGAGGAATTCATGATTTTTTTTAATTTTTGGTTTTTTAGAGTTGTTATCATTTTTAGGATATTTATGTTATTTAAGGTTCTCTTATGGGTTTTTAGGGTTTTGGTGTTTTTTTTGTTTTTATAGGTTCTTAGAGATTTTTATATATTTTTATGGTTATTTATAATTATTAGGATTTTTTAAGGTTTTTAGGATTTTTTAGGGGTTTTAAGGTTTTTATAATTTTTTGGGGTTTAAGATTTTTTTTAAGTTTCATTAGAGTTTCATAACAATTTTATCGATTTAAAGTTGTTATATAATTTTGTGGGTTTTTAGGTTTATAGGTTTTTGTGGTATTTAGGGGGGTTTTGGGTTTTTGTTGTCTTTTATGGTTTTTAGCACATTTTCTATTTTTTGGTGTTTAATTTTTTTTAGGTTATTATAGTTTTTTTAGGGGTTTTCAAGGTTTTTGGGTTTTTTATGTTTTTAAATATTTTATGGGATTTTTAAGAAATTTATGGTTTTCGGGGTTTTTTTGGATTCTTTAGGGATTTTAGTGTTTTTAGGGGTTTTTAGGGTTTTTAGAGTTTTTAATGTTTTATGGGTTTTATGTGATTTAAGTTATTTATGTTTTTCCTATAAATTTTTAGTATTTTTAGTGCTTGTTTGGTTTTTAGGGATTTTAGGGATTTTTTTTGATTTATATGATGTTTCAGGAATTTAGGTATTTTGAGTGGATTTATGGTTTATTATGGGTTTTATGGTTTTCTGGGGGTTTTAAGGGTTTATTGAGTTTTTTATGGGTTTTAAAGGGTTTTGTATTGTTTCTGGTTTTTATGGTTTTATGGTATTTTATGTTTTTAGTGCTTTTTGAGGGGTTTTAGTGTCTTTTAGGGCTTGAGTTTTTTAGGTTTTTGTAGGTTTTTATGTGTTTTTTGGTTTATATAGTCTTCTAGGGGTTTTTTTAGATTGTAGGGTTTTTCATATTTTTTAGGATTTTAGGATTTTATTAGGATTTTGTAAGGTTTTAGGGATTTTAGCTTTTTAGGGATTTAGTGTATTTAATGTTTTTATTTTTTTTAGGGGTCTAAAGTGATTTTTGGTTTTTTAGGTTTTATTAGAACTGTTTAGGGGTTATATGGTTTTTTTATTTTCTTAAGGATTTTTTGGTATTTTTAATGATATTTATTGGTTTTATGGTTTTTAGGGGTTTTTAGGGGTTTTTGGGTATTTTAATTTTTTTTGGGGGGGGGGGGGTTATGGTTGTTTTGGGGGTTTATGGTTTTTCTTAATTTGTTAGAGTTTAAATGATTTTTAGGTTTTTTAATGTTTTTAGGAGTCTAAAGGGTTATTAGAGTTTTTATTATTTTGGGGGGGTGGGTGAGGGTTTTTTTGGGATTTTGTAGGTTTGTAGGGTGTTTTATTATTTCTAGGGTTTTAGGTTCATTTAGGGTTTTTAGTTTTTTTATTTATGAAGATATTTTAAGTGTTTCTAGGTTTTTATGTTTTTCTTAGGGGTTTTTAGAGTTTTCAGGGTTTTTAGGTGTTTTTACCATTTTACAGATTTGTGGGGCCTTTTTAGTAATTTTATTATTTTTAGGGTCTTTAGAGATTTTGAGGGGTTTTATAGGTTTTATTATCTTTAAGGTATTTTTTTAGTTTTTTTAGTAGTTTTAAGCGTTTTTAGATTTTAAAGATTTTAGGAGTTGTTTTTTGGGTTTTTAATGTTTTTTGTTGTTTTAAATACATTTAGGTTGTTTTAGGATTTTTATGGATTTTTATTTTTTTTAGATATTTTGATGGTTTTTGAGTTTTGGGTTTTTTAAGGAAATTGGTGTTTTTTGAGTTTCTTATGGGTTTACGGTTTTTAATATTTTTTTACATTTTTATGGGTTTTGAGCGTTTCTATTATTTTTATGGGTTTTAAGGGTTTCTATGGTTATTAGGTGTTTTTAGGGTTCTTAGGATCATTTAGGGTTTTAGTGTTTTTTTTGTGGGTTTTAAGTGCTTTTAAATTTTTAATGTTTTATTAGAGGTTTTTAGGGTTTTATGGTTTTTATGTTTTTAAGGATTTTATGATTTTTTTTCTATTTTATTGAATTTTATGTTTTTAGGTATTTTACGGGTTTTTGGGGTTTTAGGGTTTTTATGGGTTTTATATTTTTATTAGGTTTCAATGTTTTCTTATAGGTTTTCATGGTTTTGGTGATTTTTTACGATTTATGGATTCTTATGTCTTTTTTATGATTTTTATAGTTTTTTATGGTTTTCTGGATTTTTAGTGTTTTAAAGATTTTCTGGGACTTTTTTAATTTAAAGGATTTTTTTGAGTTTGAGGGTTTTTATCTTTTTTTAGAGTTCGTTTGATTTTTCTAGGGGTTTAAATGGTTTTTTGATTTTTTATGGTCTTTTGTTGTTGTTTTTATAATTTTTTGTTTTCCATAGCTTTTAGGGGTGTTTATGGATTTAGGGGTTTTATGGTCTTAGGTAATTTTATTGTTTTTTTTTCATTTGAAAGGTTTTAAGTGGTTTTAGGTTTTAAAGTATTTGTTTGGGTTTTTAATTTTTTAGGTTTTTTATGATTTTAGGTATTTTTAGGGTTTTTCAGGATTTATTTGGGTTTTTATGGATTTTCGGGTTTTTGAGGGGTTTGATGATTTTTGGTATTTTTTTGGGATTTTTTGTGTTTTTAAAATTTTTACGTTTTTAGGGGTTTTGTGTTTTTTAGGTTTTAAGTATTTCCTGGTTTATTCATGGTTTTTAGGGTTTCTTACATTTTAAATGATTTTTTTGATTCTTTAGGGTTTTTATAGTTTTTAGGGTTGGGGTGGTTTTTTTACAGTTTTTAATGATTTTTATATTTTTGAACATTTTTAGTGGTTCCAATGTTTTTTATAGTTTTTACTAATTTCTGAGTGTTATTATTGGTTTTTAAGGTTTTAATGTTATTTATTTGTTTTTATGGATTTTAGGGGGTTTTAGTGTCTTTTATCGGTTTTAGTGTTTTTAGGTATTTAGAGGATTTATGTGTTCTTATTATTTTAATTTTTTCTTACGGTTTTTCATGTTATTAGGATTTTTTACAATTTTTTGTATTTTTAGTGATTTTTTAGGAATTTTAGGGCTTTTAGCGTTTTTAGGGATTTTGAGTAATTTCGTTGTTTTTCAAAATATCAATGTTTTTTGAGGTTTTTAACATTTTTTAGGTTTTTATAGGTTTTATGTGTTTTTAAGAACTTAATATTTTATTTGGATTTTTCGTTTTTTTAGGTTTTTTGGTATTTTTTGGGATTTTCTAGGATTTTATTGTTTTTAGGGTTTTATGGGATTTCATAGTTTTGAGGATTTTTTAGGGTTTCAGGGATTTAGGGGTTTTATGGTTTTTATTCTTTTTGTGTTCTTATGGGTTTAAAGGGATTTTGGTTTTTTTAACAATTTTAGGGGTATAATGGTTTTCATTGTTTTTAGTTGGTTTTTATAGATTTTATGTATTTTAGGCGTTTTTTAATGTTTTAAGGGTTTTTTTGGGGTTTTGAGGGTTTTTTTGGTTTTTTGGGGTCTTTTAGGATTTGTAGTATTTTGAGGTTTTATGTGTTTTTAGGGTTTTAATGTTTTTTTATGGTTTTTAGGGTTTCTTGGTTTTTTTGAATTTTTGAGGATTTTTATGTATTTTTTATAACTTTTATGGGTTTTATGGTATTTAGGGATTTATTGGGTTTTTACGATTTTTAGGGTTTTTATGGTCTTTAGAATATTTTGTGTTTTAAGGATTTTAATGTTTTAGGATATTAATGTTTTATTATGGTTTTTATGGGTTTTAGGGGTTTTTTAATTTTTAGGAACTTTAAGGGAATTTTAGGATATTTATCAGTCTTTTAGGGTTTTTGATATTTTCTCAGTTTTTAGGGTTTTGCATTTTAACGGTTTTTATATTTTAAGGGATCTTTTTTATTTTTTAAGGGGTTTTAAGTTTTTTTTAATATTTTTAACATTTTTTGGGTTTTAAAAGGGTTTTAGAGTTTTAGTATTTCTTACGAGTTTTTTTGGTTTTTTTTTTGATTTTTATGATTTTAGGGGGGTTTATGGTTTTATGGGTTTTAGGTCTATTAGTGTCTTGTGTTTTTAGTTTTTTTCAGGTTTTAAGGGTATTATGTATTTTTATGTTTTTAAGGTTTACTTAGATTTATCATGGTTTTAGAGGATTTATGTTTTTAGGTGTTTTAGTTTTTTTAGGGTTTGAAGGGGTTTGAAGGGTTTTTTACATTTTTAGAGATTTTTAGGGATTTTTTAGTATTTTTAATCTTTTTGGTTTTTAGGGTATTTAGTGATTTTTAGTGTTTTTATGGTTTATAGTGTTTTTATCAATTTCTTGGTTTTTATGGGTTTATTTTTTTAAACATTTTTATTATTTTCATAGGCTTATTTATGGTTTTGAGGTTTTTTTAAAATTTTCTAGATTTTAGGGATTTTTAGGATTCTATGGGTTTTTATCGTTTTTAAAAAATTTGAGAGTTTTATGGGTGTTTAAGGTTTTTGGGTTTTTTATAGTTTGTTTTGTTTTTTTTTTGTGTTTTTTGGAGTATTTAGGTTTTCTATATTTTTTTTAACATTTTAGGGGTCTAAAGAGTTTCTATATTTTTTAGTGTTTTTTAGTTTTTTATGGGATTTTAGGGTTTATTAATGTTTTAGTGGACTTTTTTTGTTTTTAATTGGTTTTAGGGGTTTTATTACCTTTTATATTTTTTAGAGTCTTTAGGATTGTTGGGGTTTTATGTGTATTTATGTATTTATAGTTTTTGTAGGCTTTTTAGGGGTTTTAGTGTTTTTATGTTTTTTAATTTTAATGGATTTTAATTATATTTATGGGTTCATATGGTTTTATTGGTCTTGATTGTTTTTTATGATTGTAGGGACATTATATTTTTTTTAATGTTTTTTAGGGTTTTAAATGATTATAGGTTTTTAAGGTTTTCTTTGGGTTTTTAGGGATTTTATGTTTTTTAAGTATTTGGGGACATTTAGGGATTTTTTAGGATTTTATGGATTTTATGGATTTTGATGTTTTTTAGGGTTTTAGGGGTTTTATGGTTATTATAAATTTTTTTTAGTTTAAGGGGATTCTTATATTTTACAATATTTAAGGTTTTTTTGTGTTTTTATATTTTTTAGTGGATTAAAGGGATTTTATAATTTTTAGAGTGATTTTGGGTTTTTATGTGTTTATTGAGATTTTATGGGTTTTATGGATTTTATGGAGTTTTAGGGTAATTTAGGGCTTTCAGCATTTTCTTAGTTTTCAGGGGTATTGAGTGTTTTTTGGATTTTAGTGTATTTGTACTGTTTTTCCGTGTTTTAGGGTTTTGACATGTTTTGTTATTTTAGGTAGTTTTTATGTTTTTAGGGTTATTTTTGTTTTTAGGGTTTTATGGTCCTTTACAGGTTTTTTTTTATCATTTTTAGGTTTTTGTGGGGCTTAAAGTGTTTCTAAGTTTTTAGGGGTTTCTTAAGTTTTTTCATGGTTTTAGGTTTTTTTACATTTTTAGGTATTTTTAGTGATTTTATTGTATTTTTAGCATTTTTATGGTTTTTGGTGATTTTTAGAGTTTTTAGATTTTTATGGATTTTATAGTTTATTTGTTTTCAGGGTTTTTTTTAGTTTTTATAGGATATAGGGTTTTAGTGTTTTTAATGGTTTTATGTGTTTTTAGATGTTCTTATGGTTTTTAAAAGTCAATAGAGATTTTAAGGGGTTTTAGGGATTTTAGGGCCTTTTAGGAGTTTTAGAGTTTTTTAGGTATTTTAGGGGTTTTAAGAGTTTTTTGGTATTTATGGTTTTATTAGTGGTTTTTGAGTTTTTTTTGGTTTTTTATGTCTTTGTGGATTTTTAAGGTTTTTATGTAATTTTATGTTTTTATGATTTTTAGGGATTTTGATGGTTTTTATGGTTTTTTAAGGTTTTAGGATTTTCTAGGGTTTGTAAGGTTTTATATTTTTTATTTATTTCAAGTGTTTTTATATTTATAATGTTTTCTTAGGGGATTTAAGCGTGTTTATCATTTTTCTTGTTTTTATAGAATTTTAGAGATTTTTCAGGATTTTAATGGTTTTTATTTTTTCAAGATTTTTATAGGTTTTCGTGTTTTTATGTTTTTTATAGTTTTTTGGGATTTTAATGGTTTTTTACATTTTTAGGGTTTTAAAAGTTTTTATAGATTTTAAAACTTTTAGGGGTTCAAATAGGTTTTTTAAGTTTTATTGGGTTTTTATGGGTTTTAAGGGGTTTAGTGTTTTTTATGATTTTTATAAATTTTTATGGTTTTTAGGGGTTTTAGGTTTTGTAGTGTTTTTGGGTTTTTAGCATTTTTAGGTTTTTTAGCATTTTTAAGTGTTTTTTTGTTTTTATGGTTTTTATAGATTTTTTTGGGTTTTTTTGGGTTTTTTACATTTTATGGGTTTTTATGGTTTTTCACAATTTTATGGGGTTTTGGGGTTTTAGGGATTTATGGATTTTTAGTGTTTTTATGATTATTTAGGATTTTTAGATTTTTTTTTGTTTTTTAGGGGTTTCAAATATTTCTAGGTTTTAAAGTTTTCATAGGTTTTTTCAGGGGTTAAGGGCATTTACGTTTATATAGATTTTTAGTGGATTTTATTGGTTTTTAGGTTTTTAGGTTTTTTAGGGATTCTGATATATTTTTTGGGTTTTTAGGGTTTTTAGGGGGTTTATGATTTTTCTTTGTTTTAGGGTTTTTAGTTTTTTTAGAAATTTTTAATGTTTAATGGTTTTGAAGTGTTTTTTGTAGTTTTTGTGGTTTTCTGATTTTTATGGGATTTTATTTATTTACGATTTTAGGGGATTTATGGTTTTCATGGGTCTTTAAGGTTATTATGGTTTGTAGGGGATTTAGGGTTTCTCGGGTCTTTTAATGATTTTTGTGTTTTTTATGTTTTTAGGGTTTTATGTGTTTTTAGGTTTTAAGTTTTTTCTTAGGATTTTTTAGGATTTCTTAGGTTTTATGTTTTTATGGATTTTGAGGGTTTTATGGTTTTTAGGTGTTTTATGGTCTTTTAGGGTTTTAGTATTTTTTAGGTTTTTAGAGGTTTTAAGTGTTATTAGGTTTTTAATTTTTTTTCTATGGGGTTTTCAATGTTTTTAAGTGTTTTTACATTTTAAGGTATTTTTATGGGTATTTTAATGAATTTTATGTGTTTTCTGGTGGTTTTAGAGATTTTAAGGGTTTTATGGGTTTTAAGGTGTTTTAGGGATTTTATGTTTTTTTGGTTCTTAGGGTTTTTAATATATTTTAGTTTTTAAAGTTTTATTAGCATTATTTAGGGTTTTTAGGGTATTTTATGTTTCAATGGATTTTTTGTGGTTCTTTATGATTTGTAGGGAATTTTTGGGATTGTTATGGTTTTTAGTTATTTTTGGGTTGTTATGGTTTTTAGGGGTTTGGGGATTTTTGATTGTTTAAGGGTTTTTATATTTTTTGTGTTTTTATTGTTTTTAGGGGTTTAATGGGTTTTTTAGTTTTTAGTTTCTTTTTAGGGGTCTTATTGTGTTTTAAGATTCATTGTTGTATTTAGTGGGTTTTTATTGTTTTTATGGTTTTTAGGGGTTTTTGGGCCTTTTAGGGTTTTTAACGGTTTTAGGCCTTTTATGAGTTTTATGTTTTTTAGAATTTTAGGGTTTTCTTTTGGTTTTAGGGATTCAAGGGGATTTTTACATTTTTAGGGATTTTGAGGGCATTTTTATTATTTTTAATGATTTTTATTATTTTAAGAGATTTTGAGGGTTTTATGGGATTTTTAGTGTTTTTAGGATTTTTTCCCTTTTTTAGGTTTTTCGGGGTGTTTTTTTTATTTTTTTTAAATTTGTAACAGTGTTTTATGGGGGTTTTGGGTTTCTATGATTTAGGGATTTTTAGGGAATTTGTAATATTTTCATGGTTTTTAGGGGTTTTACCTATTTTGAGTGTTTTAGGATTTTAGAGTTTTTGGGGTTTTCGGTTTTTAAGGTTGTTTTTCGGTTTTTAGGGTTTTAGAGAACTTTAACATTTTTACGGTTTCAAAGTAATTTTGGAGTTTTTATTGGTTTAGGTTTTTATGGGTTTTTACTGTTTTTATGGGTTTTAGGGGTTTATAGGGATTTATGACTTTAGGGATTTCTATAATTTTTTATGTTTTTAAAGTATTTTTAGTTTTTTTTTGTTTTTTAATGTTTTCTTAAAGTTTTTATGGGTTTTAGGTTTTTTAAATTTTCATGTAATTGTAGGTAATTTTTAGGCTATTATTATTTTTTGGGTTTTTAGGGAGTTTGAATGTTTTTAGGATATATAGGGGTTTTAGTGTTTTATAGTTTTTATCATTTTTTTAGCTTTTCTAGGGATTTTATGTGTTTTTCGGATTTTATGGTTTTCTTAATGGTTTTTTGGGTTTTAATGATAATTATATTTTTAAGGATTTTTATGGTTTTTAGAATTTTTTTGTTTTTTAGGGTTTTTAGAGATTTTGAGGGTTTTTCGGTTTTAGGGTCTCTATGGATTTTTTCTTGGGTATATAATTTTTTTTTAGGTTTTTGGTTTTTTATGATTTTCTAGAGTTTGTTTAACATTATTATGGTTTTAAAGGGTTTTTATATTTTTTTAGTATTTTATAGGGTTTTTATTTATTTTATGGTTTTTTGGTGTTTTGGGGGCTTTAGGGCATGTAAGGTTTTTTTTGTTTTTTTTGTTTTTTAGGGGTTTAAAGTTTTTGTATGTTTTTAATGTTTTCATAGGGGTTTCTTAGGTTTTTAGGTATTATTTTATTTTATTAATTTTTATGGATTTTTATATTTTTTATTGGTTTTAGGGTTTTTAGGGATTCTAAGGGTTTTTAGGGTTTTTTAGTGTTTTATTGATTTTATGGTTTTTTGGGATTTTAATTTTTTTTGGAGTTTTTTGGGTTTTTATGGTTTTTTTAAGTTTGTAACATTTTTTTGATGTTTAAAGGGTTTTTTAATTTTTTAGTGGTTTATAGTTTTTATTTATTTTTTTGGTTTTTAATGTTTTAAGAGGTTTTATGCTTTTAGAGGTTTTTAGGTGATTTGGTATATTTTGGTTTTTTACGGGTTTAATTTTTTTTAAGGTTGTAAGGTTTTCTTAGTGATGTTCATGGTTGTTAGGGTATGTTATTTTTTGGGATTATAGTGATTATTTACTTTTTTATGGGATTTTAGGGTTTTTTGGGATTTGATGTTTTTTATGTTTTTTGGGTTTTCAGTGTTTTTAGGGTGTTAAAAGTTTTTTGGGGGTTTAGGTGTTTTAAGTGTTCTTAAGATATAAATGTTCTCTTAGGGTTTCTAGGTTTTGAGGGTTTTTTTGATTTTAGGGATATTTATGAATGTTTAGTATTTTTTTGGATTTCTGGGTGTTTAGGGGTTTTTATGTGTTTTACGGTTTTTAGGGTAATTATGGTTTTTTTGGTTTTTTGGGTTTTAAAGGGTTTTTATGAGATTTTATGTTTTTATGGTCCTTTAGATTTTTAAAAGTCTTTAGGGGTATAATGGGGTTGTAGTGTTTTTAGTTTTTTTTGGGTTTTTTGGTTTTTTTATGAATTTTAGTGGATTTTATGATTTTTGTGGGTTTAGGGTTTTTAAAATTTTTAGGTTTTTCAGGGATTTGATTGTTTTTTGGTTTTATGGTATTTAGGGGTTTAAGGTGTTATTATATTTTTAGGGATTTTTAGGTATTTTTTATAATTTTAATGGATTATCTGATTTTTTAGTGATTTTGAGGTTTTTTGTGGGTTTTTAGGCTTTTAGAATTTTTAGGTTTTTAGGGGTTTTAAGTTTTTTTTAAGGTTTTCTTTGTGATTTTTGGGTTTTTAGGGGTTTTTACCTTTTTAGATATTGTTAGGGATTTTTTAGGATCTTTATGGTGTTTTAGGGTTTTTATGGATTTTGTGGGGTTTTATGGGTTTTTACATTATTTGAGTTTTATGCCTTTTTTGGGATTTTAGAGTTTTTCTAATGTTTTTTATGGTTATTATGGCGGTTTAAAGTTTTTTTATCTTTTAAGGGGTTTAAATGGGTTTTAGTGTTTTTAGTGGTTTGTAGCCGTTTTTATTGCTTTTCAGTGTTTTTGAATGCTTCTAGGTTTTTGTGGTTTTAGCGGTGTTTTGTGTATTTTAGGTATTTTAGTGTTTTAATGGGTTTTAATTGTTTTAATATTTAAACATTTTCATATGTGTTTTTATGGTTTTTATGTATTTTATGTTTTTATGGATATTGGTATTTTAAGGATTTTTGTGGTTTTTAGGTTTTTTATGGATTTTGATGGGTTTTAGGGTTTTTTAGGGATTTTAGTGTTTTTAGGGTTTTTAGTTTTTTAAATTTAGTGATTTTTATGGGTATTAGGGGTTATAGGGTTCTTTGGGATTTTATGCTTTTGGATTTTTTTTGGATTTTTATGTTTTTAAGTGGTTTTAATTTTTTTTAAATAAATTAGGGGTTTAAAGGGTGCTTAGAGTTTTCTATAGTTTTTTTGGTTTTTAAGAGTATTTATGGTTTTATAAGGTTTTAGTGGGTTTTATGGTTTTGTTTGTTTTTTTGGTATTTGGGTCTTTTTAGGGTTTTTGTGTTTTTATTGTTTTTTTGGTGTTTAAAGTATTTTTATATTTTTAAGGTTTTCTTAATGTTATAGGGGGTTTATGGTTTTTTTACCTTTTAAGGGATTTTAGGGATTTTTTTGGATTTTAATGGGATTTAGGTTTTTTTGGATATTATATATTTTTCAGAGGTTTTAGGGTTTTTTAATTATTTATAGTTCGTATGCTGTTTTAGGTTTTTAGTGGATTTAAGTGTTTTTGGGTTTTTCATGTTTTCTTTGGGGTTTTAAGGTCTTTTAGGAGTTTTTATATTTTTAGGGACCTTTATGGATTTTTTTGTATTTTTATTTTTTAGGGTATTTATGGATATTTAGGGTTCTTATGAATTTTTAGGGTAATAGGGTTTTTATGTTATTTTGGGTTTTAAGAATTTTTGTTATTTTTTAGGGTTTTTATGGTTTTTTATAGTTTTTTACGTTTTCATGGTTATAAAGAGTTCTTATAGTTTTAGTGGTTTTATTTGGTTTTTATGTGTTTTTATGGTTATTAAATTTTTCTATGGGTTTTTATGGTTTGAATAGTTATTAGGTATTTTTAGAATTTCTCAATGTTTTTAGCATTTTTTGTTTTTTTGGAATTTTAAGTGTTTTTAGATTTTTATGGATTTTACAATGTTTTTTATGGTTTTATGGGGTTTTATGTTTCTATTGATTTTTAGGAATTTTTTATTATTTTTGTGTTCTTTTGGACTTTTAGTTATTTTGAGGGTTTTTAGGCTTTTTATGCTTTTACGGTTTTATGATTTTTTTAGTTTTTACGGGTTTTTTGAGTTTTATTGGGGGTTTAAGGTTTTTTTGTTTATTTAATGCCATAGAGGTTTATATATTTTTTATAGTTTTATGTGGATTTCAGGGTATTATATGTTTTTTGAGTTTTTATGGATTTCATTAATTTTTAGTGTTTTAGGGACTTTTATAGATTTTATCATTTTTTTGGTTTTTTAGGGGTTTTAAATATTGTAGGTTTTCCAAGATTTTCTTTGTGATTTTTAGAGTTTTTATGGGTTTTTAGGGTTTTAGTGACTTTTAGGGATTATTTAGGATTTTTTCAGTTTTTGTGGGTTTTAATGATTTTTTGGGGTTTTAGGGTTCTTTTTTTTTATATGTTTTTGTGTGATATATGTTTTTTGGGATTTTAAGTTATTATTATGGGGTTTTAGGGTTTTCGGTTTTGTTATGTTTTTACGGATTTTTAGGGATTTTTTAGTATTTTTATAGTTTTTAGGGTTTTGAGGTATTTGGGGGTTTAGGGTTTTTAGGGTTTTTAGGGATTTAGGGTTTTCCTGGGTTTTTTTAGTTTTTCTGGTTTTTTGTGTTTTTTAGGTTTATATAGTATTTTAGTGTTTTTAAACATTTTTAAGGGTTCAAATGGTTTTTAGAGTTTTTTAGTGGGTTTATATTTTTTTTATTAATTTTTCTTTCCTTTAAAGATTTTGAGGGGTTTTTATTTTTTTAAGGGTTATTAAGGGTTTTAGAGTCTTTTAGAATTTTTTAGATGTTTTGGGGTTTGATGTGTTTTTAGGTTTTTAAGGTTTTCTTTGGGGTTTTCAGGGTTTTTAGGGGGTTTTATGTTTTTATGGAATTTTATGTTTTTTTAGGGGTTTTAGGGTTTAGTGGATTTTGAGGGTTGTTTTGGGTTTTGGATTATTTTTTAGTTTTTAGGGGTTAAAATGTTTTTAGTTTTGTTAGCCTTTTTGGGTTTCAAAGGGATTATATTTGATTTATTTAGTTTTAAGGTTTTGTGGGTTTTTAGTGTTTTTAGGGTTTTATGGTTTTTATAGTTTTATGGGTTTTTATGGGTGTTAGGGTTTTTAGGGTTTTTATCAAATTTTATGTTTTTAGAGTTTTTAATTATTATTTTTTTGTTTTAATGTTTTCAGTTGTTTTTATTAGGAATTTTGGGTTTTATATGTTTTGATAGATTTTAGGGGTTTGTTTTGATTTTTATTATTTTTACTTTTTTATGGATTTTGTTGGCTTTTTGGGTTTTTTAGGGTTTGAAGGGTTTTCAGCATTTTTTTGTTGTTTAAGGGTTTTAAGTGATATTGGTTTTTTTATGGTTTTCATAGGGGTTTTCATGTTTTTAAGGTTTTTTAAATTTTTACAATTTTGTAGGGATTTTTTAGGTTTTTAATGGTTTTTATGTTATTTTAGGTTTTTTTAAGGTTTTTGGATTTTTAGGGTCTTTATAGACTTTTAGGTTTTTATGGGTTTTAAGTGTTTTTATTTTTTTAAGGTTTTCTTAGTGTTTTCTAGGGTTTCTAGAGTATTTACATTATTATATTTTTTAGGATATTTATGGGATTTAGTGATTTTTTGGATTATGATGGGTTATAGGTTATTTAGGGTTTTGTGGGTTTTACAGAATTTTATGATTTTTTGAGTTTTTAGGGGTTTTTTGAGTTTTTAAACAATTTTGTGGTTTAAAAGGGTCACTAGTAGAGAAACTATTTTTTGCATTGCAGTTTTCACATCAGTTATTTATAAATGATGTAAAAATATAGACATATTACTGTTTCACGTCGGTTTCTATGAAAATTGATGTGAAAATGTGTGTATTCACAACTTTTTCACATCGATTTTATAATTTAACTGACGTGAAAGAGTGGTTTTTTCAGTCATTTATAGTATAACTAATGTAAAAAAGCTCAATTATTCATTTTTTACATCAGTTATCATATAATTGACATAAAAAATCATTTAAAATTTTATTTATTGCTCAAGGGTTTTATTACGCGGTCTACATGTTTCATGATGGACCACTCATTTCTCTCTCCCTAATGCCCAGAATTTCAGGTTTCTTTGATTTGGTGGTCTAAATCTCACCTGAGGATCTAAATAGAACCATAGGGATTCATCGGCCTTGGTTTGCACATATGAAGTAAGCCTGAAACTATTTTGTTTGTCTCCTTTCAGTCATTCTTTGGATTCACATATCTAACTGACTATTATTCAATAAGGTGTTCTTCATTCTTGCATTACCATATTCCAACACTAGGGTTTTTCATATTCGTCGTTGTGAATTCGGTAATAGATATTCTCATCTACAATTTACTCTCTCGATGGTTTGAATATATTTTGTATTATGTTAAATAGTTGTTTCATGATTTTAATTTTGAATTTAATAAACATTTTTCTAGGTTTTTTAGGAGTTTTTATTTGGATTTATGGTGTTTGATTCAAAGTATGTTTTATAAAATACAATGAGTTTCATTTCTTTTGGGTATTCAACATATTAGTATATGGTACTAATAAAACCTTTAAAGATAGAGGGGATTATTTAATTGGTGGGACAAATGAATATTGTAGCGGGTGATAGTTTATAGGGTATAGCTTTTTATTATATGATATTCATGTCTGATTTACCTTACATTACACCACCTTTCATAGCTTTTACCTTGAATGATTTGGATTTTCCGTATAAAATGTTTTTGTTATGAATTTATTTAGTACTTAAATGAGGTATTAATTAGTGTATCCTTTATTTTTTCCAAAGCATTGAATCTTTTCTATTGAATATCAAAACACCAAAAAGATGATGTTTCCTTATTTAATGTGATGAAATTTTAGAAGATCAATGAATTTGGAAAGGTGATGGTATATTTGAAATGCCTAAGTCACTAGAAAATTTGTGAAAACTTTTCTTTGAAGGGGTAAAACCTTACGAATAGTCTAATAAGAGGATGGAATTTCTAATATTTGACAAAGGATTGGGATGCATAAGAGTTATCATTAGCCCATATGTAATAGTCACTCAGTTAATTGAATATGCTTTCTCGGAAAATTTTCATTCTGGATAAAACCATACTCTCAAGTAGCTTCATCTAAAAAAAAATTTATTATGATTATTTGTTTTATCCCTAAATGGATTTAGAAAACATGCATACCTTATAGTATTTAATTGGTTTCACTAACCCATCTTCTTATTCCTTGTAGAAATCTTCCATATTTTTTCGAGTAAGGAATGTTGTCTTGATATCATACAACTAAATATAATGATAATAGAATGTGTTATGACATATAGACTTTGAAATAATTTTAGCATCCAGATCGGTGTAATATAAATTATATTTTAAATTAAAATTTACTTTTCCCCGATTATATTTATTAAATTCTAATTAGTAACATTATATGAATGTAAAAAAATAATAAAATCAAACTTGTTAGCTATTTTTTATGTCTGCATCTAGTTGGAGAAAGTTAAATTTGAATTATCAGTGAATGCCACACATGATTGAGACTATATATTATACATCTAATTTTATAATGTGTTAATTAGTTCTTGATTTTATTAAATGAAATTTTTTTAAACTATGTTTCAATTTATGAGTAGATTATATATCTAATTACAATGTAGAATAAATTATTGATCTTCAAATAATAATATATTATGAATTAGTTGTTATCATTCTATATTATTTATGGATATCGTTGTACATATTTTTTAATAATTTTGTAAGGTTATATTCATTTATTTTTACTTTTCAAAATTTTTAATGGAATCTATATGTTAATTCCCTCTGCATGAATGAATTTCCTCATCAAAATTTTCTATTTTCTTTTTAGTGTTTCCATTATTAGTTTTCTATATTTTTCATTGTCATGTCTAATATTAATATTTTATATATTATTACCTTTTTTATACTTATTTTTTATATTTTTTATAGATAACGAATCGAAGTTGTATTAATACACCTCAAATAGGTGCTTAATAAGAGGAAGGAGTTAATTCTTTTTTGGAGTTTGGTAAATGAAATGTTCCAAAAAATGATATGTTTTTATATACATTATTGAAAGTTTTATATTTCAAGAATTTGAAAAGTATAGAGATCAAAGATAATTTAATTTTTCATGGATTTAATTTGAGCTTCAATCCTTGGATTTAGCATGGTGAAATCAGGCAGAATTTCAGATCTATTGATTATAGTGCTTTATAAGATGATAAATCTAATAAAATTTATTAAATGATTTGTGATATTGAATTAGATTTAATTGAGAGACAAACAATAATTGACTATTTATGCGGTGATACCAAAAAACCACTATATCTAGTCTTTAAGAAATATACAATTTTATTGACAGTGTTAAGATTGATAAACCTGAAAGAGAAACATGGATATAATGAAAAGTGTTTAATAGAGCTTCTACAATTTTTGAAATAAATTCTTTCTAAAGTCAATGATCTTCCAGATTCACATTATAAGGCCAAGAAAATACTATGCCTAATGGGATGGGGGTACAAGAAAAGAAATTCATCCCCAAATAATTTTATGCTATATAGGAATGAATATGAATTTCTATTAAAGAGTCAAAAATGTGGGACATCACGTTATAAGTTGAAAGAAAAATAACAGGATGATTTAGAAGATTCAAAGACCCCTACCAAAGCAGTTTTGTATCCTCTAATAATTCCCCAATTGAGATGTTTATTTTCTAATTCACATGATGAAAAAGTTTTAGGATGGCATGCTGATGAGCGGATATGTGTTGAAAAAATACGTCATCCAGCTGATTATCCATAGTGGAAGAACATTGATCATGAGTTTCCTATATTCGGAAATGAAGTTTAAAATATCTAACATGGACTGTACATAGATAGAATGAATCCATATTGAGGCCTTAGTAGCACACATAGTTTGTCGCCTATTTTATCGGAAATTTAAAACTTATCTCTTGAATTTTTTATGAAGAAAAAATATGTAATGTTTAGTTTAATGATCAGTGTACCAAAACAGCCTGAAATTGATATTCACATTTTCTGGTCACCATTAAGTGACGATTTGAAATTTTTTTGGGAAGAAGGTATAAGGATCTATGATTCTTATAAAATAAAACATTTTCAACTGCATGAAATAAGTATGTTCACTATAAATGGATTCCCAACATGTTGAATTTGTTTTGGATATAGTATTAAGAAGCATAAAGCTTATCCAATTTGTGAATAGTAGGCTTCATATTGTCAACTGTATCATGGGAGAAAAATTTTATACATGGGTCATCAAATGTTTTTTTCCTATGGATCACTCTTATAGAAGATTGAAAACGGATTTCAATGGGTCATAAGAAATTTATATTGCTCTGAAACCTTTATCCACTAATATTATTTTGAGAGGGTGAAAAAATTTATGCGACATTAAAAAAGATAGAAAAATATGGTAATGATGGAAATATTTAGAAGAAACAATAAATTTTTTTGAGCTACCATATTGGAGATATCATGAGTTGAAACCTAACATTCATGTCATGCATGTGGAGAAGAATATCTACGAAATTTGGATTGGAACATTTTTAGATATTAAGGGAAAGACTAATGATGTGTTGAAAGAAAAATTAGATTTACTCTCAATTGGTATACATTTTGAGTTGGATCCAACTCCTTATGGAAGGTAAACATTCCTACCTCGGATTGTCACACATTATCCCATAGGGAGAAAAATATATATTTTCAATTTCTTATTGACATTAATGTTCTATATGGTTATTATTATAATGTAAAAAAGTTTGTTTCATTATTGGATTTGATGTTGGCAGGTTTGAAATCTCCTGACTCCCATGTCATGATGCAACAAGTCCTACTAATTGAATTGTGTGAAATAATTCCCAACCAAGTTAGAATATCTATCAGGAAGGTGTGTTATTTTTTTATTTCAATTTATATTAAGGCGATTGATTTGAATACTTTGAACATTTTAGAGAATGAAGTGGTTTATATACTTTTTCAATTGGAAATTCATTTTCCTCCATATTTTTTTATATCATGATGATTTTAGTTTTTCATTTGGTATAAAAAAAAAATGTTTTCAGACCTATATATATACATTGGATGTATCGTTTTTAAATCTATATGATCATATTGAAGGGGTATATTAAGAATTCATATTGACTTGAATCATCCATTGTTGATAATTATATTTCTAATGAGGATGAAGAGTTCTGTACAAGCTATTTTTCTAATGTGAAGCACATTAGTTTGTCCACATATCACCAGGAATGATTTAATTTTAAGGGAAAAGGGATCCATTTCATGAAATTCCAATCATTGTTATGTGAACAGATAAATAAGATACAATTATAAATCTTGAATAACATAGATGATTCTCAAACATATATAACATTGAATATTAATGAGTTGAAATAATGTTATCCAAAGAAGAAGGATATGTGGATTTTGAATGAGAATAATAGAACTTTTTTTCAATGGATTAAAGAGACCATAAAACCAGATGCATCAGTAACATTGAGATGGTTAGTGGGCATTCCATGTTTAAATTTGATAACATGGTTTGAGTATGATATTAATGGATGTATTTTTCATATGATAGGTCAAGATAATAGAAGTGTAGTTCAAAATAGTAGTGTTTTATTATTCACAAAATCAATTCATTTTTCAAGTTCTATAGAAAAAACCAATCTTTACATCAACAAAATATTATAAAGTTATTGAAGAAATATGTGAGGTTGATTACATTAAATTTCATATTCTAGTGTTTATGTTTAAATGGTTTATCAGTAACAACTGTATCAGATATGATGAATTTAGAATGACCTTAGTTAGTCTAAATAAATTGGATTACACTAATGATCCTTTCATCACAGAAACACATGAAAAACAAATTTTCTATGTTCTTGATTAATCCGATATGCAGTGGGATATTGTTTTCCAATGAAAAAATTGTATTTCGGTGATGATAAACTTGATGAAGATTCTGATTTATATGAGATCCCTATATCCATGGGATGGTTAATAAATAATATTGATGAACATGTTGAAGACAAGGTTTTTTCCATATAGAATGGTCATGAATAAGGAATTTGGGAGAACTATCTTTAGTATATTCCTAATATTACCGGTAACATATGTTTAATTGTGGTTTAATTTTTAAAATTTCATAAGTTAGTTATTTTAATTTTATTTTCTTTATTAAAACATGTATTAAAACAATTAAGATAAACTTTTTATTTTATATTAGTTTAGTTTTCTATAGTTTTCCATGTTTACCATTAATTATCTTATATATTAATTGATTTAGTTGAAAACCAATTATTTTAAATTTAACATTTTAAATAAAAACAAAATATATTGTTAAATAGTATATTATAAAATAATTTTCCTGTTATAAAAATGATTTATGAGGTTGGATAATTTTTACTATGTCCTTTCATCTATTATTAATACTTTTAGTTTTCATTCATTTATGACATTTCATATTTCATTAATATTATTCGCATTTTAGTTAACTATAAAAAATATGAATAAAAATGTATTACATTTTGTTTACTTTTATTTTTATTTTTTTGATAATTTTTAATTTTTTTATTTAAATTTTCATGTAATTGTTGGGTTTTTATATTTTTGTACTAATTTATGTTTCATTGATTTTTAGGATGAAAAATCAGTGCTCTGATCCACCATATATTTCTATAGATGATTATACTCATAACTTGGGTAAGGAACTAACACATGCTTCCATAGATAAGCATGTTCATCCTTCTTTACTTGAGACATCTACTTCCATGGGGGAGGGGGAGTTCAAGGGTTGCTAAATGTGGTACCACACATTTAACAAAATCAGTAGTTGTATGTACCCAATCACAAAGGATACTATTGGACATTGATGATAATGATATTCTAATAGGTCCAAAGTCAAAACAATTCAAGAATTCAGTATCAGTATAGGATAAAATCAAATTTAGTATATTGTTTGATGATTGGATAAGTGTTGAGAAAAATATACTATCACTATTATGGGATACCATTTTGGTATGCTTCTCTATTATTATTTTACTTATCTTGAATTAATGTTTATATTAATATATTTTTTTCCTCTTCTTATAAAATGACATATGATATACCTGACATTGGAGGAGTCAGGAAGAAATTTATGTCATTGGAGGAAAGGAGATGGAGGGATTTTAAATCATCCTTCACATCATAGTTAATTTTTGTGACTAGAAAGCCTGAAAATCCATGTGATATGTATCCATTTATATATGAATATAAAATGAAACAATTTTTAGAAAGTATAAAACGATATGAGTTTTGGTTATGTGCAATGTTACATTTTCAGATGTTTTTTATATTGATGACCATGTTATTGGTTTCATTATTTTTAATTCTTAATTTACATTAAGGAGATCTCATCAAAAGTTTCAAAATAAAAATGTATACCCTCATACGATATCTTGGGGAGGGTATACATTATTGGAAGAACACATTCTATAAGAAATAATTCAAAAGTTGAGAGTTGAGTCCTCAGTATCTAAAGAGGTTTCCCCTCCTCCCCTCACTAGACATGAAAAATAGAAAAGGGGTCAAATGGTAAAAAAGGACAATATCTTACGGATGATTCAAGATTTGTATCTAATAATATTGTAATATTTTTATTTATTTATTGAAGTTAAATCAAATCTCTATATATTTTGATTCATTATATTTTTTTTCAAATATTCCATATAGTATTCTCTGAGGAGAAGACCACACGAGGGATCTATATTGTTGAGGGTATACATGATATTTCAGCGGCAACATTATGAAATCCCAAACACCTGGGTCGTGTACAAGGATACCCAACAGGTGTGTCGGTAATAAAAGTGTTTCCACATTCGGATGCTTATTCAAAGAAGAATTTTTATTTAAAAAAATTGAATATTTGAAATCCAATGTTCAAGATATTAAAGCGATGATGGAGGATATGATAATAATATTGGTATAGGTGATGTGTGCTGATATGAAATGATTGTTTTGGTATGCCGATCTGACTCCTCTACCTCCTCAAGAAGATCTCACTCTTTCTTATCCTATCCCAAAACTCCCTCCTCTACAACTTCTAAGTTATTGTGAGTTATTTTTGATGATAATCATCACATTATTGCATATGGGATGATATATTATATTAGGGATACCATTTATCATTTCCATATTGAGATAGAGCATTATATGGTCACTATTCAGGATATTATAGATAGATTAGAAAAACCACCCTATCCTATTGATTAAGTCAGTATAATTGGACAAAGTATCTGTTATTTTTTTGTTTCTCAATCTAGAATACTTAGACATATTATCATAGAGGTGCGTATATATGTTATATTTAATTTAATTTTTTAGTAAATTTATTTTATCATTTTAATGATTATATATGTCGAGAATTTTTTCAAGAATACTTGAAAGGTAAAAAATACTATATAGAGAAAAAAATAAATTTTCATGAATTAAGATATAGATTCCACTAGTCTTGATTAATAGTCAAAATAATCTAATTTTTTATTAGGAGTACGGGAGATTCCATTTGATGTTACTATTTTTGGGTGTAAAATGAATGTGAAACTTTTAAAAATTGATATCATGGAGCATGTACATGGAGAGAAATTGGGAATCAACATGATGTAATTTCTTTTCCATGTAAGTCATTAAATATTTTTTACTTTAAATTATTGAAATTTTATAATTATATATGCTCTGTATTAGGTATATATATAAAATTTTTACATAGCAGGACAAGGCGGATGTTTATAGATTTATAGATCCATTATTTATTTCTCAATAGATAATACAATAACTAATTCTCCAAGAATAGTTTATATAGCTAATAGAATTTAGTATAATTTCACCATTCAGTTTTACATGATTCTATATCTTGAAAGGTATGAAATATATTTTCTAAAAATGTGTTATATAGCACTTAATATCTTAAAAAATCATATTATATTTTATTTTCTATCAATGGTCATTTGATGTTGTATTTTTTTGTCCAATGGAGAAGTCAATGTTTTGGATATGTTCTATCCATATTGTTGTGAGGGTAAATTTTAAGAATATATTAAGCTTTTAGTTTTCTTATTTCAATAATTATTTATAATATAATGAATAAGATTTATTAATGTTCATATTATTTTTAAGCAGGGCATGAGATTTCTTTATAGAGATGATAAAAAAGAAGGGCAGTAAGACCTCCAAGATCAAATATGTAGAAGCTAAGTTTAATTATCATTTAAAATTAATAAATTTTGGATATATTAATTAAAAAAGTTCTTTTGAAATAAAATATCTTTGAAATAGTTTCATAAACAACAATTTAAAACTGAATGTGGATATTATGTTTCAAAATTTAGTTATGATATAATTTCAACTGGTACAGTTACAGAGTATCATAGGGATGGACATCTTTATAAATATTTCAATAATATTTAATAATATTTATTGAAAATTCAAGTGAAATGATTTTTCTATTAATATTGTATCTTTTGATGATGCTTGGTCATATAGTGAAGTTGAGTTGAGGCATTTAAAAAATGATTGGAAAAATAATTGAACAGGATTGATAAGTGTTTAGTTTATTTGAAAGTTCTATATATTTTGAATTTTTTTGGATTTTTGTCTACCTATTGTGTTGTTTTCTGGATGTTGTTGGTGGAGGATATGAATCACTATACATTGGATTTTATTTTATTTCAAACTTCAATGGTATTTTTATTTTTCTTCATTTTCTGTATTCTACCTCTTGTGCTATATTTTGAAATTTACCTATTTTTTCTATTTCTGGCTACTACTAGTGGAAGAGAAGAATCAATATAACTTTAAAAAAAATCTT
The DNA here is from genome assembly GCA_963277665.1 of Viscum album. Lineage (NCBI taxonomy): Eukaryota > Viridiplantae > Streptophyta > Magnoliopsida > Santalales > Viscaceae > Viscum > Viscum album. The sequence continues at coordinate 485,425,921 of OY728157.1, forward strand.
GTTTTCACTTTGGTTATTGGATAACCGACATAAAAAATAGATGAGAGATATTTTTCATGTTGGTTATTCAATAAACGACTTGAAAACCTATTTATCACATCATTTATTTTTAATAACTGATGTGATAAATGGTACATGATATTTTTTTCACGTCGGTTATTGGATAATCGATGTGAAAAATGTATCACAAAGTGTTTTTCAACTCAGTTATTTAATAACCAATGTAAAAACCAATTTATCACATCATTTATTTTTAATAACCGATGTGATAAATGATGAATACTGTGTTTTTTACATCAGTTATTGGATAACAAATGTGAAAAAAATATTACACATCATTTTTCACATTGGTTATGTAATAATCAACCTGAAAAACAATTTATCACATTGATTATTTTTAATAACTGGCATGATAAATGGTTCATACTATGTTATTAATGCCAGTTATTGGATAAACGATGTGAAAAATAAATTGCAAAAATCATTTATAACATCGTTTTTATGTATCTGATGTGAAAAAACGTATTTACTATGTCCCCTATAACAAAATCATCTAAAAACTGACGTGAAAAAAACAATGTAAAAAACACATTATGCACTAGTGGGTTTTTATAATTTTTAGTGGGTTTTAGAGAATTTATGGATTTTTAGGGTTTTATGGTTATTAATGATTTTTATGTTTTTTATGGGTTTTCAGGTTATTTAGGGTTATTAGGGTTTTTAGTTTTTTTAGGGGTTTTAATTGTTTTTATGATTTTCTTAAGGTTTTTCATGGGTTTTGTGATTTTTTATTTTTTTTGGGAATTTTATGGATTTTTTAGGATTTTTACGGTTTTTTGGGTTTTTAGTGATTTTGAGGGTTCTTAGGATTTTTTAGGTTTTTAGGTTTTTTATTTTTATATGATTTTATTTTTTTATTATGGGATTTCAATTTTCAGAGTGTCTTTATGTTTATAGTGATTTTTTGGGATTTTTTAGGATTTTTATGGTTTTTTGGGTTATAAGGATTTTTAGGGTATTTAGTGCTTTTATGGTTTTCTTGTTTTTTAGTTTAATTTTTGTATTTTATAGTTTTTAGGTTTTTTAAACATTTTTATGGGATTAAATCGGTTTTAGAGTTTTTAGAGGGTTTTATGGGTTTTATGTGTTTTTAGGGTTTTTTAAGGTTTCTATCCGGTTTTATGTTTTCTTAGGCTTTTTATGAGTTTTAAGGTCATTTTCGGATTTTTTTGAGTTTTTTTTTCATTTTTTGGGTCTTTAGTTTTTTTTAGGTTTTCTATGGTTTCCTTAGGGTTTTTCATGGGTTTTAGGGTTTTTATGTTTTTTTGGGGGTTTTCACGGTTTTAGGGGTTTTTAAGTGTTTGGGGATTTTTATGGATTTTGTTTCTAATTTTAATTAATTTTTGGGTTTTATGGATTTTTAGGATTTTTAGGGTTTTTAGGGTTTTTAGGATTTCTAGGATTTTTTGTTTTTGTATTTTGGTTTTCAGGGTTTTTTGGTTTTTTTAGGGTTTTTATTGTTTTTTTGGGTTTCAAGGTTTTCTATTTTTTTAACATTTTTAAGGGTTTGATTGGTTTTTAGAGATTTATTGGTTTAAATGGTTAATATGATATTTTAGGGTTTTAATGGTTTTTAAGGGGTTAATGTTTTTTAGGTGTTTCATGGTTCTTAGAGTTTTTATGTTTTTAGTGGTTTTTATATTTTTAGGGGTTTAAAGTGTTTTTGGGTTCTTAATGTTTTATTAGGGTTCTCATTGTTTTTTGAGGGTTTTTATGTTTTTAAAGTTTTTAAGGTCTTTTTAGGATTTCTGTGGGTTTTTAGTGTTTTTAATAGATTTTGAGGGTGTAAGGGTTTTTATGGGTTTTTTGGGTTTTTAGCATTTTTAGGGGTTTTAAGTGTTTTTCGGGTTTTAATGTTTTCTTAGGATTTTTCATGGAATTTATGGTTTTTTAATATTAAAGGATTTTTATGGATTTTTTAGGATTATTATGGTTTTTTGTGTTTTTAGGTATTTTTAGGGGTTTTGAAGGTTTTTATGGATTTTTTGTTTTTTGGTTTTTAAGGTTTTTTTTTGAGTTTTTTAGGTTTTAAGGTTTTTTATAGTTTTTAACATTTTTAGGGGTTTAATTTTTTTAGGGTTTTAATTCAATTTTTATGGATTTTAGGGTTTTTATGGTTTTAGGGGTTTTATGTTATTTTGGGTTTTAGGGTCTTATTAAAGTTTTAGGTTTTTTTGATATTTAGGATTTTTAGAGATTTTAACTATTTTTAGTTTTTTAATGTTTTTATATGTTGTTTAATAGTTTTTATGTTTTTTTATTATTTTAGGTTTTTTATGGTTTTTTTTCAGATTTTTATATTCTTTAGGGTTGTTAGGGATTTTTGGAGATTTATGGATTTTATTGTTATTTAGTATTTTTGAGTAGTTTGATTTATTTGGGTTTTAATTTTTTTAGTCTTTAAGGTTCATTAGGGTATTTTAGGGTTTTTTGGGTTTTTAATGTTTTTAGGGATTTTAGACCTTTTTTAGGATTTTCCATTTTTGGGTTTTTTATAGCTTTTGAAAGTTTTTAGGGTTTTAGGTTTGTAGGTTTTTTATTCATTTTTTCTTGGTTTTAGCAGCTTTTTGAGTTTTTTAAGGTTTTTAATATTTTTAGAGATTTTTAACATATTTCAGTGGTTAAAGTGTTTTTTGATTTTTTTTGTTTTTTGGGTTTTATTCATTTTTAAGGGATTTTATTATATTTATCGGTTTATGGTTTTTAGGTGTTTTTGGGTATCTTAGGGTTTTTAGGGTTTTCATTATTTTTCTAGGATTTATGTTTTTTTAGGTTTTCATGTTTTTCTTAGGGTTTCTCAGGGTTTTTAGGTTTTTTTACATTTTTTGAGATTTTTACTGATTTTAAAGTATTTTTTTAGTTATTTTGGGTTTTCTAGAATTTTTATGGGTTTAGGGATACTAGGATTTTTAGGGTTTTAGGGTTTTGGAAGTTTTTAAGTTTTTATGGGGTTGAAGTGTCATATGGTTAATAATGTTGTCTTAGGGTTTTGAAGAGTTTTTAGTTTTTTTACCTTTTTAGTTACTTTTATGGATTATTTATAATTTTTATTGGTTTCTATGGTTTTTATACAATTTGAGGGGTTTCAGGTTTTTAGGTGTTTTTTATTTTCTTAGGATTATTAGGTTTTTGAGGTTTTTAATGTTATTTTATCATTTTTAGGGGTCTGAAGTGTGTTTAGAGTTTTTAGTGTTTTTTGAGTTTTAATAGGTTTTTAGGGTTTTTATGGATTTTACAGGGATTTTTTATTTTTAGTTGTTTTACATTTTCTAGGTTCTGTATTTTTTATTAGGGATTTTTAAGGATTTTTTGGGGTTTTATATTTTTAGTGATTTTATGGATTTTAGGAATTTTATGGGTCTTTTGGGTTCTTACGGATTTGGGGGGGGGGGTTAAATATATTAGTGTATTAATTTTTTTACAGTTTTTAGAATTTTTTATTTTCTTACCTTTTTAATTGTTTTATGGTTTTTAAGGTCTTATTTAGGGTTTTTATGGCTTTTATGGTTTTCAACATTTTTAGGGTTTTTAGTGTTTTTAAGGATTTTAATATTTTTTATGGGTTTTCTGGATTTTGTAGGTTTGAGGGTATTATGGTTTTTGTGGGTTTAGGATTCTTAAGGTTCTTAGGTTTTTTATGGTTTTAGTGGTTTTATGTGTTAGGATTTTTATGTTTTTATAGGTGTTTTCATGATTTTTAGATTATTTTATGTTTTTATGAATTTTTAAGGATTTTTTTAGGATTTTTAGGGAGTTTAGGGTTTTTAGGGATTTTGAGGGTATTTATGGGTTTTTTCAGTTTTTATGATTTTTTTTGGGTTTTGAGATTTTTTAAGGTTTTAATTTTTTTACTCTTTTTAGGGGTTTAAATAGGTTTTTGATAATTTTATTGTTTTATGGGTTTTTAGAGTTTTTTAGGTTTTTCAGGGTTTTTATGGTTTTTACGGGTTTTATTGTTTTTAAGGTCTTTTAATGTTTTTAGCAATTTTTAGGTTTTGAGGGGTTATACTGCTTTTGGGGTTTTATTGTTTTCTTATATTTTTTATGACTTTTTATGGTTTTAACATTTTTGTATTTATAAGGATTTTTAGGATTTTTATGGTTTTTGGGATTTTGAGTGTTTTTAGGGGTTTTTAGGTTTTTTAGGGTTTTTAGGTTTTTTAGGGTTTTTTGGGCATTTATAATTTTTATATTATTTATGTGTTTTAAGTGTTTCTCTGTTTTTAAGGTTGTCTTATGGTTTTTTTGGTTTCTTTTGTTTTTAGTGATCTAGTGATTTTTATGTTTTTTATAGTTTTTTATGGCTCTTATGGATTTTGAGGGATTTTAGGGATTTTAGGGTTTTTATGATTTTCTGAATTTTAGAGTTTTTTTTTAATTTTCTAGTGTTTGTATGGTTTTCTATATATTTTTAATATTTTTATGGATTTTTATAGAATTTAGTGGTTTAATTGTCTTTATGAGTATTTTTTTTGATTTTAAAGGTTTTTAGGGATTTTATGGTTTTTAGTGGTTTTTAGGGTTTTTAGGGTCTATAGAGTTTTTTTGTTATTTTTAGGTGTTTAGGGTTTTCATGAATTTTTAGGTTTTTAATGTTTTCATAGTGTTTTTTATTGGTTTTAGGATTTTTTGTGTTTTTAGGAATTTTAATGGATTTTTTGAGAACATTTTAATTTTTTGGGTTTTTAAGGATTTTTATGGTTTAATCGTATTTTATGAATTTTTTGGATTTTTTTATCTTTTTTAGAGTTTTTAGGGTATTTAATAATATTTTATATTTTAAGATTTCTTAGGTTTTTCGGGGTTTTTTATGTTTTTCAGGTTTTTAGAGATTTTAAGGGATATTTTAGGATTTTTATATTTTAGGGTTTTATTTGGATTTTTAGATTTATTTAGGTTTTATCAGTTTTTATGGTATCATTTAAGTTTTAGTTTTTTTTAGTTTTTTTAAATATTTTTAGGGTATTTTATCATTTTTATGGGTGTATAGGGTTTTAGTGTTTTTATTTGTTTTAGTTCTTTTTGGTCTTTTTAGGGTTTTATAGTTATTATGGTAATTTATGGTTTTATGGGTTTTTAGGGTTTTTAGGGTCTTTAATGGTTTTTATCATTTTTTTTGTTTTAGGGGTTTTATTCTTAGGTATTTGAAATGTTTTTAAGTTTTTTAACATTTATAGGTATTTTTTTATAATTTTATATTTTTATAGTGTTTTCTAGAATTATGAATATTATTCAGGCTTTTAGTGTTTGCAGGTCATTTAGGGGTTTAAATATTTTATGGGTTTTTTAGGTTTTCAAAGGGTTTTACCCTATTTTTTTGGCATTTTTACATTTTTTTTGTGAAATTTTTAAAATATTTATGGATTTTTAGGGGTTTTAGGTTTTTGAGAGTTTTTAGGGGTTTTACGGGTATTTTGGTTTTTTGGGGTTAGCGGGTATTCCTTGTGTTTAGGGTTTAAAAGTTTCCAAGAGTTTATTAAAAAAATTTAGGGGCATAAATGGTTTTTATAGTTTTTTCTGATTTTTAGGGTTTTTTGGTTTTAGGGTTTTTATGTGTTTTTTGAGAATTTTTATGCTTTTTGGGGTTTTGGGGAATTTTAGGGGTTTTAATGGTATTTAGTGTTTTTAGGTTTCTAGGGGTTTTATGTGGTTTGGGGATTTTATGGGTTTCCTTGGGTTTTTTGTGTATTTAAGATTTCTTATGATTTTATGTTTTTTTTGATTTTTTTGTTTTTATAGGGTCTTAGTGTTTTTAGGGATTTTTAGGGTTTTGAGGGTTTTTATTATTTTAGGGTTTTTATGTTTTATTAAGGTTTTAGGGTTATTTTTGAGTTGTTTAGGGTTTTATGATTTTTTAGAGGTTTTTAACATTTTTAGGGGTTAAAAGGGTTTTTATAGTTTTTAAAGGTTTTTATGTGGTTTAAGGGTTTTGAGTATTTTTAGGGATTTTATGGTTTTTAGGGGTTTTAGGTTCTTTTAGGGTTTTTAATGGTTTTTGGTTTTTTAGGATTTCTATGTGTTTTAGGTTTTTAATAATTCCTTATATTATTTCATGGGTTTTAGGGTTTTTTTTATTTTTTTAGGGATTTTTAGTGGTTTTTTAGGATCTTTATGGTTTTTATGGTTTTTATGGATTTTTACAGGTTATAGGGTTTTAGGTTTTTTAGGGGTTTTAAGGTTTTTAGAGTGTTTTAGGTGGTTATGGCAGTTTTAAGTGTTTTTAGGTTTTTTTTGTTTTCTTATTGGTTTTCTGGGGTTTTAGGTATTTTTAGGGATTTTTTTATAGATTTTTATGGTTTTAGGAATTTTGAGGGTTTTAGGGTTTTTTAGGTTTTTTGGTATTTTGGAGGATTTGGGGGTTTTTTGAGTTTTTAGGGGTATAAATGTTTTTTTAGTTTATAACATTTTTTTGTGTTGGAAAGGGGTTTTACAGTGTTTGGTGGTTTTTAGGGGTTTTAGGGTTTTTATGTATTTAAGGGTTTTTTTGGTTTTTTTTTGGTTTTTTTGTGTTTTTAGGGTTTTTATGGTATTTTATGGGTTTTAGCATTTTTTGGGTTTTTATGGGTTTTAATTGTTTTTAGTTTTTTATGTTTTTCTAAGGGATTTCATGTTTTTAAGGGGTTTTTTAACTTTTTAGGGATCTTTATGGACTTTTTAGGATATTTGTGGGTTTTGGGTTTTTTATGGATTTTGAGGGGGTTTGGGGTTTTTTGGGTCTTAATGATTTTTTGGGGTGTGGGGTTTTTAGTTGTGTTGAGTAATTTTTTGTTTTTAAGGTTTTCTTAAGAATTTTCTAGTATTTTTGAGTTTTTTAAATATCTAGGGATTTTAGGGTATTTTTAAGATTTTTATCATTTCTAGGGGTTTTAGGGTTTTTAAGGTTTTAGGGGTTTTGTGGTTTTCATGTTTTACGTAATTTTTTTAGTTTTTACAGTTTTTAATTGTCTTATATATTTTTTTAAGGTATTTAAATGGTTTTTAGAGTTTTTAGTGGGTTTTAGGGATTTTAGGATTTTTAAGGGATTTGTCAAATTTTATGGTTTTAAGGTGTTTTTAGGGTTTCTAAGGTATTTTAAGGTTTTTGAAATTTTTATCTTTTTATAGGTTTTAATTGGTTTGTGGTTTTTAATGATTTCTTATGGATTTTCTATTGTTTTTAGTGTTTTTTCTTTTATAGGAATTTTTGGTAAATTTTTACTATTTTTATGGATTTTTAGGTTTTTTTAAGGATTTTGATGTGTTTTAATGTTATTTGGGCTATTACGGTTTTTTTTTATTTTAAGGATTTTAGGGTTATTAAGTTCTTTTAGGTTTTTAATACTTTTTTAATGTTTTTAGGAGTATTGTGGCTTTTATATTTTCAATTATTTTTAGGGTTTTTATGATTTTTATGGCTTTTAGGGGTTTTTAGGAATGTTGAGGTTTTTAAGGTTTTTTAGGGTTTTTAGGTGTTTAGTGATTTTTATAGTTTTTTGACTTTTGGTGGGTCTAAATTGGTTTTAGAGTTAATAGTGGGGTTTTAGGGTTTTTTGGTTATTAGGTGTTTTTAATGTTTTTTTGGTGTTATTTGGTTTTTAGGGTTTTTCAGGACTTTTAGGGTCTTCAGTGTTTTTTATATTTTTATGGGTTTTAATTGTTATTAGGTTTTTATGATTTTCATAGGGGTTTTCAAGGTGGTTAGGGTTTTTTAAAAAAATTAGGTGTTTTTATCACTTTTTAAATATTTTTATGGTCTTTAAAATTTTTAGCGATTTTGAGGGTTTTAAAGAATTTGAGGGTTATTATATTTTTTATGAGTTTTTATTATTTAGGGTTTTTAGGGGTTTAAACTATTTTTATGGTTTAAAATTTTGTTAGGGTTTTTATGGATTTTTACATTTTTTGGGATTTTTAGGGATTCCTTAGGTTTTTAGGGGTTTTAGGGTTTTTATGGATTTTGAGGGGCTTTACTGTGTTTTGGGGTTTTAGGGTTTCTTATGGTTTTTTTGTTACATTTTTTTTTCATTTTAAGGGGTTTTATAGTTTTTTTGATTTATTTAATGGTTTTCATTCGTTTAAAGAGTTTTTAAAGGTTTAGTGGGTTTTTAGGGAATTATAAATTTTTAAGGGTTTAAATGACTTTTGGGTTTTTATGGTTTTTAGGGGGTTTAGGTTTTTTGGGTCATTTATAGATTTTAGTATTTTTAGGTTTTAAGAGGTTTTTAGTGTTTTTAGGTTTTTATGGGTTTTATGGGTTTTTAGGGGTTTTTATGTTTTTAGTGATTTTTAATTCCATTTTAGGTTTTTAAGGGTTTTTAAATATTTTTAGGGGTGTTTGGGTATCTTTGTTTTTTGTGATTTAACGGGTTTTTGAGTTTTATATGTTTTTAATGGTTTTTTTAGTTTTTTACTATTTTTAGTGGTTTAAATGGTATTTATATTTTCTAGTGGTTTTTCGAGTTTTTACTAGTTTTTTTGGGTTTTATGGTTTTTAGGGGTTTTATGGTTTTTGGGGTTTTAATGGTCTTTAGTGTCTTTTAGAGTTTTTAGCATTTTTAGGTTTTTAATGGTTTTTGTTTTTTTTAATGTTTTCTTTTGGTTTTTCATGTTTTATAGGGTTTTTTTCGTTTTTAGGTATTTTTTGATTTTTATGATTTTTATGGGTTTTTAGGGTTTGTAGGGATTTTAAGGGTTTTTTTGTTTTTTAGGGTGTTTATAATTTTTTAGGTTTTAGGATTTTTTGTGGTTTAAAGTGTTTTTATATTATTAATGTTTTCTTAGGGGTTTTTATGGTTTTAGGGGTTTTAAGGTTTTCATTGATTTTTATGGTTCATTAGGGATTATTAGGATTTTGGGGGGTTTTAGGTTTTTTAGGGTTCTAATTGTTTTTTAGGTTCTTGGGTTTTATTTGAGTTTTTAGTGTTCTTATGAAATTTTAGAGTTTTTTTTATCATTTTTTTTGTTTTCAAAGGGTTTTAGAGTTTTTAGTGGTTTTATAGGGTTTATGGGGTTTTAGTGGTTTTTAATGGGTTTTAGGGGGTTTATGGCTTTTAGGGGTTTTATGGTCTTTTAGGGTTTTATCATTTTCTATTTTTTATGGGTTTTATATTTGATATATTTTCAATGCTTTCTTAGGGGTTTTAGGGGATTTTACATTTTATGGGTTATTAGGTATTTTCTAGGATTTGTTTTTGGAATTTTAGTTATTTTGAGGGCTTTAGGGTTTTTAGTGTTTTAGGGGTTTTAGGGTATTTATAATTTTTAGTATTTTTATGGGGTTTAAGTGCTTTGAGTGTTTCTATGTTTTTAAGGTTTCCATGGGGGTTTTAGGTTTTTTAGGGATTTTAATTTTTTGGATTTTTAGGGTTTTTGCAATTTCTAGGGATTTATGATTTTTTTTGGTTTTTGGGGTTTTTTGGAGTTTATTAGGGTTTTAAGGTTTTTTATAGTTTCTAATCATTTTGTTGGTCTAAATTTTTTTTATTGTGTCTAGTGGTCTTTATGGTCTTTATGGTTTTTATGGGTTTTCAAGGTTTTTAGGGGTTTATGGTTTTTAAGGTTCTTCTAGATCTTTTGTGTTTTTAAGGTTTTTATATGTTTTTGGGTTTTAATTATTTTTAAGATTTAAATTTTTCTTATATTTTTTATTGGTTTGAAGGATTTTTATTTTTTTAGTGTGATTTGAATATTTTTTTTTGGATTTTTATTGTATTTTGGGTTATTAGGGATTTTGAGGTTTTTTATTGTTTTTTTGAGTTTTCATGAGTTTTAGGGGTTTTATCTTTTTCAAGGTTTTTTAGGTGTTTTAATTGTTTTAATATTTTTTATGTTATTAAGGGTTTCTTAGTTTTTTCAAGTTTTTTAGGGTGGTTATGTATTTTTTGGATTTTTATAGTTCATAGGGTTTTTTGAGTTTTTCAGTTGTTTTAAGGTTTTTTAGAGTATTTTAACGGTTCTAGTGGTTTAAAGTGTTTTTGGATTTTTCATTGGTTTTAAAAGATTTCATTGGTTTTTAGTGGTTTTTAAGGTATTTAGGCGTTTTATTGTTTTTAATGGTTTTTAGGGTTTTAGGGTATTTTAGGGGTTTTATCATTTTTAGGATCTTTAGGAGGTTTAAGTATTTTTAATTTTTTTATGGTTTTCTTCGGGTTTTTATGTTTTTTTGTGTTTTTAGGTATTTTTTAGAATTTTTAGTATCTTTAGGGTATTAAAAATTTTGAGGAGTTTTAGGTGTTTTAGGGTTTTTTTATGAATTTCACATTTGTTAGGTTTTTTAGGGGTTTTAATTGTTTTTATATTTTTAAGGTTTTCATAGGTTTTTTAAGGTGTAATGGGTTTTTTGTTTTTAGCGATTTTTAGATATTCTTTAAGATCATTATGGGTTTTTAGGATTTTTAGGGATTTTGAGTGTTTTTTTGAGGTTTTTAGGGTTTTAATGTTATTTCTCTTGAAGATGGGGTTCTGCACCTATGATAGAAGGATCCAATAGGGACTGGGAAAAATAGAATTTTTATTTTACAAAGGAGGCACCACACTTAATCCATTTATGGCAGGTTAACCATTATGTTTCCAAAAAATATGTTTTTTTGCTAGAGTGGGTTGATTATTGGGCTTAAATTGTGTGAAATCACTAATACTAGGTACATAATATTTGAATGGTCTCTAATGGGTTTGTTCTTAGAGCCAAAAATGCCCAACGACTCTCACATCCCTAATCATGGACTTTCATTCTAACGATATACATTCGTTGGGTGATTTGGCCAACAAAAATTAGTAACTCACATTGGTTGGGAGAATGGGAAATTGGGCTCATCAGACCCATTTGGGGGAACTATTCCCTATTTTGGGGACTCTCTTATATATTTAAGTCATTTTCATAAATCCTTAGTTCATTCCCAAGTGTGTATATTACAGATTACCCTTAGTTAATCTTCCATTATGATTACACATGGGTTCAGAATCATTTATATGTATCTGAGGTTCTCCATTAATGAAGGGATATGTATGTATCTGTGGTTATCCATCAATGTTACCCTTTTGTGGAAATATTAGTGATTCTTTGGTTGATTATTTATACAATAAAATTTTTAAGGTACGTGATGGGGCACTCTGGAGTTTAACTTCATCCAGGGGGTTTGGAGTTGTTTTGATATCGGGATCAAACCCATAAGACAAGATTCTTATGTATCCTTGTGATAGGAATTAGAACCCATGTTGTCCGGTTACACTTAACTGGACACGTCAACATTTAAGGTCATATGAAAAGGTACTAACCATTCAACTTAACATCATATGGAATGTAATTATGAGAAAAAATTTGCCTAGTCAAATATGGTGTGGGACTTACGCTGAGGTGGCCTGAGGTACCTTCATGATATATGGTCTCTTGGGTGGATATGACCCTATAGGGAATATGCCCTATAAAAAATTTGGGTGGATTTGGGTACTAGGTTTGGACCATAAGGCGGCTTCTTACATGTCCCAGTTAGTTGGGAATCAAATCCCATGTAGTTTTCTATGACTGAAGCTTACACATTAAAGGAATCCCATTAATGGGTCATGATTGGGGCTTACACATTGGAGCTACCCATTTTCATTGGAGGTGGTTGGGGCTTACGCATGGAAGCTTCCCACTCAGGAGGATGTTATTGGGTATTATACCATATGGGAGGACCATTTGATTTTTTTAGGACTATACAAATGTCATGATCACTGCCAACTTCTAATCCCACACGAGTCATGCTCGTTGTGAGAAACAAGTGGAGGCAATGGATCTGAGGAGCACGTGTCTTACTTCATCCACTGGTGGATGCTGCTAGAAATTAAAGGGATGTAAAGAGATGGAATTGAGTGTGACCATTTCCTCTCCTTTTTTATATCCATGATAGTCATGCTTTGTGATCAGTCTAGATACATCATGGGATGAGGTGAAGAGGAGAAATTTTACCCCATCCCACAAAAAAAGTTAGGGGTTTACCGTGAGACGATTTCCCTTAAAATTGGTTCCAAGGAAAAAAGAGAAATGTTTAACTCTTTCCCCCATCAAAGGGAAAGGACAAAATTTTTTCTTAATCCCTAGAATGAGGAGGTTCACGTGAGCACACGAAGGTTGGAACCTTTATCACAATGGGAATGTAAAACGAAGGTCATTCTGAATGTTTTCTCTATTACTTGGGCCAACCACATGACTCATCTTACCATGGGAATGTAAAAATAAAAGGACATGGCGATGTGCCTGATGATCTTATTATACATGTTAGACATCTTTTGTTGGGGCCTTGTCCTAATGTCATTAGACTCATTCATGGAGGTTCCAAAATGGGATATGATGACATGATTGCATATAATAATGAGATATGGAATGTATAATTCCAGAGGCTTCTCCATTATTTGTAGAATTATCTTACGAGGGACAGAGTTCCCTCTATTTAGCATGTTTCTAAGAAAGTGGTGGTTCTTTTCGCATAGAGATATGCTATGTTGGTGCGGATTTTGTTAGAATACCATTTGGCTTTGTAGGACCAAGTCTATCCTGTGTAGTGACTTCCTATATGGGGTCATGTTCCAGCAACGTAGTGACTTTCTACAAGGGGCAGGGTTCCATATGCATAGTATTTTTCTACGTGGGATGCCTGTTTGAAATGAGGCAATTGACTCTTCACCTTGCAGAATTTATGTACGCATTGGGTTTTGTGCTAATGATTAGAAATTGATTTATTTTATCCACCTTAATTCTATGTTGAGTGTTTACCTAAGGGTAATCATTTAAAGAATCTATTTTATGCATATGTCCTAGTGTGTTTCTCTTATTTCTTCAGCATGTGTGTTTCCATCTCTCCTCCTTGACCCCTTGGTTATATTTATATAGGAATAAAGGAACCAGATACTTTTCCATCCATTAGTATGTGGTGGGTTGCAAGCCTTATTTCTCAAAATCCCATGAAGGATTCCCCACCCACGAATGACTAAGTCAGTGGGGACATCGTTCAAGGAAGGGGGTGCTGTTTTTGGGGGTAGAGATCACTACCTCGGTCCTGTGAATGACATTGTTTTGTTTGCGGGGAGCCGACATTACTATGTCATCCTGAAGACTATTTTAGTGTGAGGGATATTGTCATTTGTGGTGGTAGAGATCAATGACTAAAATGAATTTCATTTTTTTATAGGCATTGATTCTTCTCTCTTTATCCCACAAACTATTTAGTTCGCAGCTGCTTCTCAAAGTTGTAGATCTCCATGTAGGGTGATGATCCTTGAAGGGATTTTCACTTCACACTGTTGCTTCTTATTTTTCTATTTTCACCCCTTTGAACATTTCTTCTTCAACGCTTATTTCAATTTTTTTTCTTTCTTTTAAAAAACCATGAAATTATCTCGATTTCTTTTGTGTATTTTTCAGGACCGATAAAATGCCCCCATAAGAATTGGTTCTGAGCGGAATAGAGAGAAGGCTATTCTAATGTAGAAAGAAGAAAAGTTTTTTAATAGTTTACAGTACACTAGTGAACCTGAAGGAGGGGACCATGTCTATATATAGGGATCCCACCTCATTTATCGTTTACTATTTATTTGAGTAACATAGAGCTCCTATGGACACCATCGATTACCATATATTTCTTGAACATACTCCTTTTTATATGCCCTCATCCGTGAACTGGTATTCTTCATATTCAAAATGAATGACTTAGTTTCAAATTTTAATTTTAAATAATTACTTAACTATTGAATGCCTCATGGATTCAAGCATTTCTCAAACTATCACTTCCTTGGTGAACACATTGCAGGCCATCCCCTTCATGGACTTCTGTGAACTATTGTTTTTATTGTGGGAGACTTCACCAAATGTTTGTTCCTGGGACTTTAGTCCTTTTCTTAGTTTTCACAAAAAAAACTCCTTTATGTTTAAATATTTATGTAGAAAACAAGATGTACCATCCACAACCTCCTTCCACTACTATCGCCAATGGTGCGACCCTCCCGTATTTTTATGAAAGGATAAAGGATTTGAAAGACTCCATTAACAGAAAAACATGTTGTCCCATTTCATCAGTAATTATAAGAACATCTTAGTTTCTATTAAAGAGGATTTTAAATTTCAAATAGGTTTCCCATTTACGGATTCATCCCACCATCAGATGTAGCAATTCTATCACCACATTAGTATAACCAACCTACAACCTAGATACTTGAAAACAATGACATCTGTCTAGAAATTATCTCAGAAAAGTGGAAACTTGAATGGAAAATCCAAATTGTTGGGACTCTTTTGAATTAATCCCCATGTTCAGAGGAAACTATATGAGCACTAAAAAAATTCATTTTTACCGTATCATTGCATGAAAAGATATGGATAATGGGAAATAGGGATGGTTATCAAAATGAGAAATTATCCTTGGGGGCTCATTCAACTTGGTCTAGGGGTGGCCTTTATGAGTTCACCAGGTTTTCAAGGAAATCAGATCCTAATTTCAGGTTATGGGGATATACAGGGTGGTCTAGATATCTCAAAACTATGTTCATCGAAACCAAGATCTCATCCCATATCTTTTAGTAGGTAGAGCTCGAACACCAGCACCTTCCACTTGGTTAATGGTGAGGTCTTAATAAGCCTTTGAGATGTACAATTGATTCCAGGGTTTCCCATCATCGGTAACATGTATGATGAATTTCTATAACCCTCTTCGACCTAGGATGATTTGGTGAGGACTCCCCCATCAGGCCTAGAAACATATTTCCAAGGAAAATGCCCTATTTATAGAGGATCTCCATGATAGATCAAATATTTTATATTAAATTTACATGTAATTTCATTGTTTAAAACCCACAAAATTTTTTCTCTATAATTAATTTCTTCATTTTTGTGATATTGGTGTTATTTTGAGATAAATAGTAAAAATGCCCATTTCATATTTTTAATTGTTTAAATTATTTCTGTAGTATGGCCATAACATCTTCTACACTAACCCAAATTTAAAAATTCTTTCCTTTACAGATTCTACACATCCAGGGCTTCATGTACTATTGTTGGACCAAGATCTGAATCGACCATATGGAAGCTCAAAAGAATCTCACACATTGTCTCATGAAAACTGTTTACACTTATGCCTATTTTTGGTGTGGGGTCCATAAATAATTATTGGTGGTCCCAATTATTGTCATATTCATTGGGTGGATGAGAAAGGAGTTTTATAACATCTTTTATGAAGGGAAGGTAGCAGGAATTAGCCATTTAAGAGGCCATTAAAGCTTCCTAATCATGGGGTTGGCGTTTTGGAGAGTCCGACTGGACATAATAAATTTCAGAGTAAAATGACCATAACTCTCGGAATACATTTCCAAATATTTTGATCGTTTGAGGGGAAACGCCCAAGATAATTATGAAAAACATTCAAGAAGGGATCAAGGCGTTAAGATGTCATTTTACTGGTCTACAACACATCAAAATCCGGGGGACAAATTCTGGCTATAAAAGGAGGAGAGCTACACCCTCTCAAAGCATCCCATTCTTCATCCCATTCCTTCCAGGACACCAAGAAGGAGAAATTTTCAGATTTTTATTTTTTTTATTTTTCGTTCCATTATTTTATAATACCTTCTTCTTTCACTTTCAACTCTATTACCCTTCACATGGAGGGGTAAAACCTTTGAGTGATCGGGGAAGGGGGAGTTTCACTTTTGTAATGTCGGAGTTTTGTGCTTAAATATAAAATCCTCTATTTGTTTTGTATGAATTATATTATCACGGTTTTCCAATTATCTTAATGAGATCGTGTTTTTAGTTTGGTGTATTCATTGTTAATAGCTTTGGTTAAATACTTATAATCTCCCTCCTCCTAGTGCAATTTGTCTCGATCAAGCAGATTGTGTTAGGTGGTGAGTGTCTAGCGATCGTTGGCACATGTGTGAAACTATTTAACATTTTATAGATTTCTAAGGAGAAAAAATTCCTGATTGGGACTTGCGTTAGTTGTATAGGTATTTTTTATGAACTTCTATGCATATAGGAGTGAGTCTCCTTTGTTTCTTTAACCAAGGGTGATTAATAACTCGATCAAGGATTTTTTTCATTTGTTATTTGAAAGGAAGAGAGGGAATATGATCTTTATTACTATGATGAAATTGAAAAAGTGAATCCTACCCTGACCCCATCACTCCCTTCATCCATTAGTGTTCAACCTTACTTTTTATTGCTTTCTTTATTTTTCAACCCAAACAATTTCAAAAACAATATTTTCTTCTTTCTTAAATTTAATTAAAAAACATAATTGTTGTGCACTCCTCTCTGGAGACATCTTAGTTTAACCACTATACTACATTTTAAATTAGATAATATTTGTTTTTGTCACACCCCATGATAGTCTTGTGTCAAAAATTGGCGATGTTTGCTGGGAGGTAGTTCCAACAGTTTTTTTCCTTCCTTCTTTATTTTCTCTTTTCTTATTTTCATTCAAAAGTTGCATGACTAGAACCTCAAACACTGATCCTTTCCCCATTGATCCTGAAATTGAAAGAACATTGTTGAATAGGCTCAGAAACCTCAATTTACGACCTTAATTTGAGGATATTTTTCTTATAGACTTGAGTGAAACATCAAGTGTTCACTCCGAGCCTGTCATCATGGATGAAAATCAAAACCTAACCCTTAGAGACCTGTGTGCCCCACAATTCCTTAATCAGAATAATAAACTTGTTATTCCAGTGTTACAAAATTATTTTTAGATGAAACATAACATGATTCCACTACTTTAAAAGTTTCATGGCTTGGTAGGTGAAGATCCCAACAAACATATTAAAGAGTTCACACATGTATGCTCAACCTTCAGACCACGTGGAGTAGCTGTGGAACAAGTTAAGTGGAATGTGTTCTCGTTTTCATTGGAAGGAGCTTCCAAAGAATGGTTGTATGGTCTAAAACCAGGAGATTTTGATGATTTGAATGACCTGGTGAGATGCTTCATGAAAAGATTTTTCCCCACATCTAGAATCACAGCCATCATAATGTAGATATATTCGATCAAACAATCATCTGGATAAACCCTTTATGATTACTGGGAAAGATTTAAAAAGCTATGTGCCAGCTTCCCTCATCACTCCATTGAGTATCATCACGTTCTTGTATTATTCTATCAATGATTACTGGACAATGATAGGAACCTTCATGATGCATCATCTATAGGTGAATTGATTGACAAGTCACCAAAAGAAGCCAAACGATTGATTGAGAAGATTTCTCAGAAATCGAAAAAAATTTGTACAAGAGGTACTGGAACAAGAGGTATTCATGAGGTGCGAACTTCTCATCCATCACCCTTACTATAAATTAAGATTTAAGGGCTAACTAGTTTGGTGAGATAGATAGTTTTGAAACAAGTGGGTGACTAACAAGCACTAGCTAAGGTATGTGGTTTATGATCATCACCTGATCATTTCACTGACCAATGTGCTGAAATACAGGGAATGGAAACTTGCGTGACAAATTTTCATCAAAGGAAATACCAATATAATAAATTATGGAGAGATCCAAAACATGTTCAATATGGGTTTGGAAATCAGTAGAATCAAGCTAGACCACCATTCCAGCAACAATTCCAAAACCCCCCACCATTTAAACAATAGAAATCGTATAGCCAACCTTCTCACCAACCACCCACTTTCGTAAAACCCTATGAGAAACCATCAACCAGTGCCCAACCATTAATTTTAACCCAACAACATATATCTGATATTGAGGGGATGAAAGATTCTATAAATGATTTCTCCACCAAGTTTGAAGGTCTCGTGGAATTACTAACCAAAAATCTTGGAAAACATCATTCCCAAACAATCCCAATCCTAAAGGATAATTTCAGCATGATAACAAAAAGAAGTGGAAAAGAGCTCTCACCACTAGCATCCCATGAACCTGGAAGAAGACCACCTGGATTGAGGGAGAATGAAGTTGTAAACTCTGAAAATTCTTTGAAAATACATTGTGAAGAAGAGAAGAAAGAGGAGGAAGAGAATGATAGGTCAAGGAAGAAGAGACAATAAACACCAATTCAAAGGAAAAAAAGGGAGAAAAAACACTTACCCCCTCTATTTCCATCAAGGATGATTGAATCAAAGAAATTGCAAGATGAATCACTTAAAAAAGAAATTCTAGACACCTTCCAGAATGTGTAAATCAATATCCCATTACTTGATGCTATTAAAAAATTCCAAGTTATGAAAAAAAAAAAATTAAATATCATTGCAAAAAAAAGTGAATGCTTCATGGGAATGAAAGAATCAACTTGGGGAGAAGTGTCTCCACCATTATCATGCCGCATATTCCAACCAAATGTTAAGATCCAGGGATGTTTTCCATTCCATACACCATTGGTTCATTAAATTTCACTAATGCTTTGTGTGATCTAGGTGGTTAAATTAATGTATTGACTCACTCAGTATACATTTCTTTTCAGATGGGAGAATTGAATCCCACAAGAGTGGTGGTCCAGCTTGCAAAAAGATCCAAAAATTTTCATTTAGGAGTTTTGGAGGATGTCCTTATGAAAGACAACGATCTCTTATTCCCATCTGACTTCTATGTGCTCAATATGGAAGAAGATAGGAGCCTGTCACATTCACCCATCATTCTTGGGAGACCTTTCTTGAAGATAGCCAAAACCAGCATCAATGATCATGAGGGGACACTCACCATGGAGTTTATCGAGAGCATAGTACACTTCAATATTTTTGAATCCATGAGGCACCCATCAGATGATCACTCCCTCTTTTCACTTTCCCATGAAGATGGTGCAGAACCAATTGAAGAATCAGGTATGCTCTATGAATTCTTAAACTTATGAGATACTTCTTCCCTTGGAAATATAATTGAACATGTGGATGCTAAAGATGCTGGAGATTCTGACTTCATGTGGGAGGAAGAGATAAAATCTGATTTCTTTGATGATTTGTTAAATGACGAGGAAGATGATATGGTTTTTTGTGTGTAGGAGGATCACAGTTTAAAAGTGGGTAATGTCAGTTTAATTTCATCCCTTGAGAATCCCCCTGAACAATAATTAAAACCGCTCCCTGGTGATTTAAAATATGTGTACCTTATGGAAGGAGAGAAGTTACCAGTGATAATTGCAAATAATCTGTCTAAAACCCAATAAAAATCATTGATTGAGATTTTGAGAGGGAATGTACAGGCAATAGGATGGAGCTTAGGTGATATCCCATGAATAAACCCCAAAATATGCCCACATAGTATTTTTCATGAGGGAGATTCCAAACCAATTAGATAGCCCCAAAGGATACTAAATACCACATTGATGTAGGTTGTGAAGAAGTAGATCGAGAAGCTCTTGGAAGCTGGGATCATCTATCCCATTTCAGATTCACATTGGGTCAGCCCTATTCATGTCGTTCCTAAAAAACTGGCTTGACCACTATGATGAATGAGAAGAATGAGTTAATCTCTATGAGAATTCAAAACAGCCAGAGATTGTGCATTGATTTTAGGAAATTTAACCAGGTCACTCGAAAATATCATTTCCCTATCCCATTCATTGACCAGATGTTAGAAAGGTTTGCAGGGATAACTCATTATTTCGTTTTGGATGGATTTTCAGGTTACTTCTACGTACCCATTGCTCCTGAGGATCAAGAGAAGATTAAATTTACATGTACTTTTGGTACTTTTTCATATAAAAGAATGCCATTTGGATTATGTAATGCTCCAGGTACATTTCAGAGGTGCATGATGAGTATATTTTCTGATCACATTGAAAATTTCTTGGAATTTTTCTTAAATTATTTCAAGGTTTTTGGAGATTCTTTTTATCATTTTTTGAAAAATCAGGAAAAAGTTTTTAAAACCTACATTGAAAAATATCTTATTTTAAATTTTTAGAATCGTCATTTCATGGTTAAAAGATGAATTTTACTTGGTCATGTCATTTCCCAAAATGGAATTGAAGTTGAAAAATAAAAAATTGAAGCGATAAATTCATTGACCATACTTGTGTGAAACATGTTAGATCATCTTTAAGACATGTAAGATTATACAGGAGGTTTATCAAAGATTTCAGGAAGATTTTTCTTCCTCCATCCAGATTAATTTTGAAAGATGCTGATTTTCATTTCAATGGTGCATGTAGGGAATCATTTTATGAGTTGAAGAAGATATTGATTTCACCACCTGTGATGCAGCCGAAAAATTGGGAAGAACCATTTGAGCTACTTTGTGATACATCCAACCAAGCAGTTGGAGCAGTCCTTTCTTAGAAAATTGAGGGTAGGACACAGGTCATTGCATATGGTTCAAGAACCCTAGATGTGGCTCAATTCAATTACACAACCACAGAAAAGAAGTTTTTAGCAGTTGTTTTTGATTTAGAAAGATTTAGATCATATCTTATTGGAACTAAAGTCACTGTATTTTTTGATCATGTAGCTCTTAGGTACTTGATAAAGAATGTTGAAGTTAAACCAAGGCTAGTGAGATGGATGTTACTATTGGAGGAGGTCAACATAGAAATCATGGAAAAAAGGGATATGAGAACCAAGTGGCTGATCAATTAATCAGACTTCCTTACACTGCTGAAGTTGAGCTTCCTATAAAAGAACCATTGAATGATCACATTCCAGGAGAGCAGTTGTACTTGATTAAAGGAGAAGTGCCTTGGTATGTTGACATGGTAAATTATCTGGTAGCATCTCAGGTCCCATATCATTTCAACTCTCATCAAATTCACAAACTAAAATCTGAATCAAGATATTACATTTGGGATGATCCATTTCTTTGGAAGATTTACAATGACCAAGTGATAAGAAGATGTTTTTCTGAGAGTGAAATTTGTTCTGTTTTTCAGTATTATCTCACATTAGCCTGTGGAGGCCACTTTGGACCTCAAATAATAACAAGGAAGGTTTTAGAATCTGGAGTTTATTGGCCAACCATTTTTAAATATTATCATGAATTTTGAAAAAGGTGTCCAAAATTTCAGTTTTCTAAAAACATATTAATGAGACATGAAATTCCCCAATAACCACTTAATTTTTTTTTGAGATTTTTGAAGTCTGGGGGATAGATTTTATGGGCCATTTCCCAATTTCATTTGAAAATTCTTATATCTTTTTTGTGGTTGATTATGTTTCCAAATGGGTGGAAGCAATAGCCACCAGGACTGATGATGCTAAAATTGTTTGTGATTTTGTCCGGACTAACATATTTTGTAGGTTTGGAGTGCCTAGAGCCAACATCAGTGATCAAGGGACTCACTTTTTCAATAGGAGAATGGAGGATTTGCTAAAGAAGTATGGGGTGCATCATAAAACATTAAATCCCTATCACCCAAAAACAAATGGTCATGCTGAAGTGTCCAACAGGAAAATTAAAAGAATTTTGGAGAAGACTGTTAAACTAAATAGGAAGGATTGGAGCTAGAAGCAGGAAAAAATATTATGGGATTATAGTATAGCCTACAAGACCCCAATTGGAATGATTCCATATAGGATGATTTATGGGAAAAATTGTTACCTACCTGTGGAACTAGAGCATAAGGAATATTGGGATGTGAGGAAGATGAATCTGGATCTTGGAAATGCTGGGAAAGAGATAATGTTGTTGTTACATGAGTAGGAAGAAATTAGAAGAGAAGAATTTGAAAACTGAAAGATTTACAAAGAGAGAACAATAGTGGATCATGACAAGTTGATCCAACCGAAAGAATTCCATCTTGGAGATAAAGTGTTTCTATTCAATTCAAGACTCAAGTAGATGCCAGGTAAACTTCATTCCAGATGGGTGGGTTCATTTATAGTTACTCACGTATATCCTTTTGGTGTTGTGTGGATTGTGAAGGATGGAGAGCAGGATCCATTCACTATAAATAGACATAGGTTGAAGAAATTCCTTGGGACCCTACCATCAGAGCTAGTGGAGGAAATCCCCCTCCTCTAACATGTCTATCAATATGAACCATCGGGTTGTACCTCTCCTTCTCACTTGCTTGATGTTCTGATTAATTTTAAATTTGTCTTACATGTATAATCCACCTGAATTCATTGCAGACACTACATCATTTACGTGTGGGAGAGGGCACCATTGTAGTTTAGGATTTTCGTTTTGTGTTTGTTTTTTAGAAAAAAATAATAAAATTTCTTGTTTTCATATTTTTGTGTGTTTATTTATCAATTTTTGGTGTGTTTTTGAAAATTTTGAGCTGAAATGATTATCATTACCATTTTTGAAACCCATGTCAATGATTTAACAAATCTATACCATGAAACTGAGCTTAAATGACTTTTTTTGAGTTCAAATATTTTGGAATTTCAATAAAACTACACTGATTTTTGAATCCCATTCCATATTTCACTGTCTATATCATTGAAATCACTTTCATGTGTGGCTTCTAAACCATTTTTTTTCATATTATTTTCATTTTCCTCATTTCTTGAGATAACCTGACCATGCTTTCCTAAACCAGAATTTGATTTATTCCTTTAAAAACATGAGGGTTTGGGGTACATGTGTTTTAAATGATTGAGGAATTTATTTGTTTTTAATCCCCCTTTTCAAAATAATCCTTTTCATTATGGCCAAAATTTACTTTTATCCATCATTGTATCCCCTAGTATCCATGAATTGCCTGGTAGGTTAGCCACATTAATTCCAATTTTCTATATCCAACCTTATCTTGAAGTGAAATTGCATGATCTAGTTGAACTTAAGTGTGGGGGAAGATGAATTGTGATGTACTACCTCATTTGGTGATACATTTGGTATAATATAAAATTTTTAAGAGCTGATGAATATTTCATTTTGTTAAAATCTATACCATTTTTGGAGCTTTCATGATAAGAGATTTAGTGCCTCTCTGGAGCATTCGATGTAAAAAAGAAAGTTGTGTCTACCTAGAGCTTTCAAGAAAAATCAAGATTGAAATAATTGAAATTTTCGCTAATGAGATGATTGAATTATTATGGATCCTATTTTCTACAAAGGCGAAGTGAAGGAGACTATATTTGAGTGAAAATTAGAATCTTTTAATTTTGCTTCAAAATGAGCCAAGCCCTCCTTTTTTTGCCTCCGAATTTTTAACATCTAAATCCAACCAACCGAAAGCCACATAATAACCCTAAAAAGTCCTCATGAGAAACACATGTCCTTGACTCACATTGGGTGGTGAATTAGGAATTTATCAAGCCTATGGTGACTCTTGTGTGAGTTTGGATGAGAAAAGCCTTGTTCAGCTTTTACATTTGTGAGATGAGAGAAAATTCATGTGAGGTAGGAGTTTTGTGTGCATGAGATAAGAAATTAAGTAGAGATATATTAAAATATAAAATGTAGAACTTGAAATAATAATTTTTTATGATGCATGATATATTTTTGATTCTTAGTATGGATTTGGTAGATCTCATTGATACGTGTTTTAGATTTGATTTGATTTGATTTTTACTTGTCCATGAGTCCAAGTGCTAAGTGTGAGGGAATTGATAGAGAAAATATTTTAAATTAAATTTACATGGAATTTCATTATTTTAAACCCACAAAATTGTTACTCTATGATTAATTGCTTCATTTTTGTGATATTGGTTTTATTTTGAGCTAAACAGTAAAAATGCCCATTTCATATTTTTAACTGTTTTAAATTATTTATGTAGTTTGGCCATAACATCTTCTACACTAATCAAAATTTAATAATTCTTTCTTTTCAAGATTCTAAACATCTTAGGATTCATTTACTATTTTTTGACCAAGAGCTGAATCGACTATATGGAAGCTCAAAAAAGCTCACATGTTGTCTCATGAAAACTGTTTACAGTTCTGCCGATTTCTGGTGTGGGGTCCATAAATAATTCTTGGTGGGCACAATTGTTGTGATATTCAGTGGGTGGACGCAAAAGGTGTTTTATAACATCTTTCATGAATGGAAGGACATGGTAATTATCCATTTATGGGGCCATTAATGCTTCCTAATCCGGGGGTTGGCATTTTGGAGAGTCTGATTGGATAGAATAAATGCTCACAGTAAAACGGTCATAACCCTCGGAATACATGTCCAAATCCACTACGATTTTGAGGGAAAACTCCCATGAGAATTATAAATAAAATTAAATAAGGGATCAAGGTGTAAAGATGTCATTTATTGGGGCTAAAACGTGTCAAAATCTGGGGGAAAAATCTAGCTATAAAAGGAGGAGAGCTCTACCCTCTCAAAGCATCCCATTCTTCATCCCATCCCTTCCAGGACACCAAGAAGGAAAATTTTTAGGCTTTTTCTTTTGTTTATTTTATTTTCCATTGTTTTATAATAACATATTCTTCCCCTTTCAACTCTATTACCCTTAACATGGAGGGGTAAAACCTTTGAGTGATCGGGGAAGGGGGAGTTTCACTTTTGTAATGTCAGAGTTTTGTGCTTAAATTTTAAATCCTTTATTTCATTTGAATGAATTATATTATACCTATTTCCCAATTTTCATAATGAGAACATGTTTTGAGTTTGGTTTATTCATTATTAATAGCTTTGGTTAAATACTTTTAATCTCCCTTCGCCTAGGGGAATTTGGCTCGATCGAACAAATTGTGTCAGGTGGTGAGTGTCTAGCGATCGCTGGCACGTGTGTGACACTATTAAAAAAATTTCTAGAGTTATAAGGAGAAAAAATTCCATATCGGTACTTGTGCTAGTTGTATAGGGATTTTTTATGAACTTCCATGCATATATGAGTGAGTTTCATTTGTTTCTTTAACCAAGGGTGATTAATAACTCGATCTTTGAGTTTTTCATTTGTTATTCGAAGGAAGAGAGGGAATATGATCTTTATTACTATGATGACATTGAAGAAGTGAATCCTACCCTGACCCCATCACTCCCTTAATCCATTAGTGTTCAACCTTTCTTTTTATTTATTTCTTTATTTTTCTACCCAAATAATTTCAAAAACAATATTTTATTCTTTCTTAAATTTAAGTGACAAACATAATTATTGTGCACTCCTCTATGGATACATCTTAGGATAACCACTCTAATAAATTTTAACATTGATATTATTTGTTTTTGTCATACCCCTCGACATGCTCATATCACCCCACCCAAATCATGACGTCTTTTTTTTTATATTGGATTAAAAAATATTTCAGACAAAGCATTCAGGAGACCCATGCCTAGAGACTGAGGACCTTCTCAACCGTTGAAACTAAAAGGTAAACATGTTTCTATTGGCCCCATTATATATAAGGGCTAGTTTAATGAATGGGGTGAAAGATTATCCATAATGATGGATTATTTTCCATTTATTATCCTTCATAGACATGTTTCTAAGTAGTTCATCTTGTACCGGTGCATGATTCTGGTACTGGAGTCAGATTTACAACTTTTTCCACGGCAGCTCAATTGGCCACTAGCAGATGTGTCAACATGAAAATCTAGATATTACTAAAAATCTATCATTTTTTTGGGAGAATAATTGAGGGTAATCCACTATATTAGTCAGTTGGTTCCTTCCAAATTATTTTTGGTTGGGCAGTAGCTCATATGCGAGGCTACACATTAATAATCCCTCAGTGGATTCTAGGTTATACCATTAAGCCATACCATAAGAGAATAATAAGGGTCATTCCATAAGATTGGGATGAGCAATAATTTAGGGGTCAGCTCAGCTATCATGACTGATTTACCTATTATTATTATTCCTCGCATTTTAATATTTTGGTGAATAAATAATCTAAGGATTTTTTCAAGAGAGGCTACCTTTTCTCCTTGAGAGGGGATATCATAGTTTCCTATATTGGCAGAGAACTTATCTGTGAGGGATAATAACCTTTTATATTTTGCTACCAATTCAACTATATTCAGTTGAGGCATCCTCCCAGCCATAACAGTGAATACCATGAGACAAATTTAATGATAGATCATCATCTATGGCTGGTGTTCACAGGGGAAGACACCCGATGCAGGATTGGGATCTCGACTCCTGTGGGATTCAAGCCTTATCTCACAATATCTTATACTGATATTTGGATTCAGTCATACATATATGGTCAATTGAAAAATTGGTTCCTATTTTTGGAGCCCAAAATGATTCTGAGTCCAAAGATAAACAAAAAAAATCATCAGGCACTCTACTGTTGGAAAGTATCCATGAAAATATTTTATTTCTGAAACCCCAATAGTGGTATTGAAAGACATGGTTTCAACATCCCATGATTTTGGCACCCCGATAGGATTTCAAGCATCCATCCCTTCTGAGGTTGATTTTCCAGTGGCTTGGAGGCAATGAGATTCTTTAAAGGGTGCACAGACCCCTCACATTCTCTGGTGATTTATCTAAGAGAGGGAGGTTTCTTTAATTGGGGTTGTCTATATATCAAAACCAAATTACATTTCTTACATTGATGATGCTGAGAAAGAGGGTTCTTTAACCTAGTTTTTAGGGGTTTTATGTTATTTTTGGTTTTTACGGTTTTCAAAGTGGTTTTTACAGTTTTTAGGGGTTTTTAATTTTTTTTGGGATTTTTAGGTATTTATAAGGATTTTTATATGATTCTAGTTTTTTAGGGGTTTGAGGGGTTTTGGGGGGTTTTTATGAGTTTTAGGGTTTTTATGGATTTTTGGGTTTTTAGGTATTTTTTATGTTTTTTTAGTTTTTTATTATTGTATAGAGTTTTTTACATTTTTCAGGGATTAAAGATTTTTTAGAGTTTTATTTATATTTTATTAATTTAATGGTTATTTTCTTTCTGGTTTTAGGTTTTTTAATGGGTTTTTAGGGTTTTTATGTTTTTACAAGTTTTATGAGTTTTTATATTTTTAGGTTTTTTATACATTTTTAAGGATTTTAAGTGTGTTTTTTTGTTTTAATGATTTTAGGAATTTTTTAGGATTTTTATGAATTTTAGTGGTTTTATGGATTTTTAGGGTGTTTGTATTTTTAGGGTTTTTTGGATTTTTTGGTTTTATGGGTTTTTTAGTTTTTATGGTTTTTTATGTTTTTTTAATTTTGTTAGGTTTTTTAAAATGGTTTTTAAATTTTTTTAGTGGGGTTTTAGGGGTTTTATGTATTTTTATGGGTTTTTATTATTTTTTACAGTATTTAGCAGTTCTTATGGTTTTAGTGGATTTAGGGTCATTTAGGGTTTTAGAAGTTTTAGTGTTCTTTAGGTTTTTATAGGTTTTAAGTATTTTAGTATTTTTTGGTTTTTTGGGTTTTTCAGGGTTTCTTAGGGTTTTTATTTATTTAGGTATTTTTTAGGGAATCATAGTATTTTTTTTATTTTTTTAGGGGTTTATGGTTTTATGGGAGTTTAGGGATTTATTGAGATTCTCATGGTTTTTAAGGTTTTTATAGTTTTTAAATAATTTAGGGGTTTAAAGGGTTTTAATGTGGTTAGTGGTTTTTAGGCTTTTATGGGTTTTTAGGGTTTTACGTTTCTTATGGGTTTTTATGGATTTTTGTGGTTTTATGGTTTTTGTGTATTTTTAAGGTTTTTAGAGTTTTAGGATTTTATTCATTTTTCAGGTTTTTAGGGGTTTTATTTTTTTTTTGGTTTTTTTGGTTTTCATTGGGTTTTCTATAGTTTTTATGGGGTTTTATATTTTTAAGAATTTATTATTTTATGTTTTAAGGGTTTTTAGGGATTTTGATGGGTTTTTAGGGGGTTTTTGTTTTTATGGGTTTTTTGGGGTTTTATGGTCTTTCTGAGTTTTAGGATTTTTATGGTTTATTAGAGTTTTTTAGTTTTTCCAAGGATTAAATGGTTTTTATAGTTTTTAGTGGTCTTAGAGTTATTATGGTTTTAGGGTTTTTAAAGTGTTTTAGGGGCTTTATGGTAATTAGTGGTGTTTAGGGTTTTAGGGATTTCTATGGTTTTTACCATTTTTAGGTATTTAGTGGTTTTATGTGTTTTTAGATTTTTATGATCTTCTTCGCTATTTTTAGTGTTTTTAGGGTTTTTATGTTTTTAAGGAATATTTTTGATTTTTATTGGTTTTTTGATTTTGAGGGTTTTATTTTATTTGAGGTTTTTTTAGTGTTATTCAATGTTTTTAGATTTTTAGGATTCTTAATGGGTTTATGTTTTCTTAGGTTTTTATATATTTCTAAGGGTTATTAGTGTTTTTTATATTTATTTGTATTTTTAGTGATTTTATCAATTTTTTTTGTTTTTAGGGATTTTGAGGGCTTTATGGTTTTAGGGATTCTAGTGTTTTTTTGGTTTTTTTGGAGATTTAGGGTTTTATGAGGTTTTTAGGATTTTTTTAATGTTTTCAATGTTTTGAGGTTTTCAATGGGTTTTAGGGTTTTTAATGGTTGTTTAGGTTTTTATAGGTTTTAGAGGTGTTTAGGTTTTTAGGTTTTTATGGGTATGAATGGTTTTATGGATTTTTTTGGTTTTTAGGGTTTTAGGGTGGTTAAATGTTTTTTGGGTATTATTATTTTTAGGTTTTTATGGTTTGTTAGTATTTTTCAGGATTTTTATGGTTTTTAAATTTTTAGATAATTTTAGGTCCTTTTTAATATGTTTGTGGGTTTTTTTACTATTTTTAGGGATTTGGAGGATTTTTAGCATTATTTATGGTTTTTAGGTTTTTAGTGTTTTCAAGTATATTAGGTTTTTAGGGGTTTTAAGTGCTTTTATGTTGTTAATGTTATCTTAAGGATTTTAATGGATAGGGGTTTTATGTTTTTAATGATTTTAGATATTTTGAAGATTTTTGTGGTTTTTGGGGGGTTTTAAGATTTTTATGGTTTTAGGGTTTTTAGGTTTTAATGTTTTTTGTTTTTTGGTCTATTAGGGTTTCTTTTGAGTATTTTGTGGTTTTAAGGTTTTTAGTGTTTTTTAATTTTTTTAGGAGTTTAAAGGGTTTTTAGTGTTTTTAGTGGGTTTTTTACTGTTTTTGTGGGCTCTTAGGGGTTTTTATGTTTTTTAGGGTGATAGGGAGTTTTTTTTGGGGGGGGGGGGGTTAGGGGTTTTAGTGTCATTTATATGGTTTTTTAGGTTTTTTTCATTATTTAGATTTTAGGGGTTTTAATTTTTTTAGGTTTTTATGTTTTTCTTAGATTTTTTGATTTTTTTCAAAGGATTTTACATTTTTTGGGTGCTTAGGTCATTTTTAGGTTTTTATGGGTTTTTATGGGTTTTAAGGGATTTAGGGATTTTAATGGTTTTTTGGGTTTTTTGGATTTTTATATATTTTTTGGGGTTTTAGGGTTTAATTTTTTTGATTTTTTTGGGTTTTAAGGTCTTTTAATTTTTTTTTTCTTTTATAGGGTTTGAAATGGTTTTTAAATTTTTTGGAGTGTTTAAGAGTTTTATGTGGTTTATGGTTTTTTAAGGTTTTATGGGTTCTTATGGTTTTTTGGGGGTTTCAGGCTTTAGGATCATTTATGGTTTTTAGTAATTTTTCAGTTTTAGGGGGTTTTTTATGGAGGATTTTAATTTATTTATTTTCATTTTTTGGGTTTTGGAAATTTTAAAGGATTTTTACATATTTTTTACTATTTTTTATAAAATTATTATTTATTAGGTATTTTAATGGGTTTTCACTTTTTTAGGGTTTTTAGAATTTTTATATTTTTTATAGATTGAAATGTTGTTTTAGGTTTTTTATGTTTTATTAGGATTTTAATGTTTTTAGGTTTTTTTGGGTACCTTAATATTTTTAAGATTTTAAGGCTTTTTTAGAATTTTTATGGTTTTTAGGAATTTTTATTTTTTTAGATATTTTACCCATTTTGGGGTTTTAAGGTTTTTTGGGGTTTTATGGGTTTCGATTGTGTTTTTATAGTTCATAAGGTTTTAAAGATTTTCTTAATGTTATTCACGTTTTAATGGGTTTTTATAGTTTTTCATACTTCTTTATGGGTTTTATGGGGTTTTATGGTTTTTAACGGTTTTTAGGGGTTTTATGGTTTTTAGTTGTTTTAGGGTTTTTAGGGTATTTTAAGAGTTTAATGGGATTTTTGTGTTTTTATAATTGTTATGGGTGTTAATATTTTTTAGGTTTTTATGTTTTTTCTTGGGTTTTTAGGGGTTTTAGGGTATTTTATGTATTCTATGATTTTTAGGGAATTTTTTGGATATTCAGGGTTTTAGGATTTTTTTTGTGATTTTGATGGTTTTGAGGGTTCTATGGGTTTTCATAATTTTAGTGCTTTTTATTTTTTTGGGGTTTTAAGAAATTTTTGGGTTCTTATGGTTTTACTATAGGTTATTAGGGGTTTTTGGGATTTTTATATTTTTTTGGGATTCTAGGACATTTAGGATTTTTTTGGGTTTTTAAGCATTCTTGAAATTTTTAGGGTTTTAAGGTTTTTTATTTTTTTAAATTTTTTTATGGGTTTAATGGTTTTTTATATTTTTAGTGGTTTTAGGGGTTTTTAATGATTTTTAGGGTTTTTAATGTTTTTAGTGGGTTTTAGGGTTTTTATGGTCCTTTAGGATTTTTAGGGTTGTTATCAATTATTAGATTTTTAGGGGTTGTGATTGTAATTAGGTTTTATGGTTTTATTTAGCATTTTTTGGGATTTTAGGTTTTTTAAATTTTTCGGGATTTTTGGGGTTTTTTTAGGATATTTTGTGGATTCCTTTAGATTTAAAGGTATTTTTAGTGTTTTTGGGTTTTAATGATTTTTGGGGGTTTTAGGGTTTCTTGATTGTTTATAGATTTTAAGGATTTCTTAGGCTTTTAACATTTAGTTTTTTAATTGTTTTTTATAGTTTTTAATAGATTTTAAGGTTTTCATGGGTTTTAGGGTTTTTTAGGTTTTTAGCAGGTTTTTATGGGTGTTTTGGGGTTGAAGAGTTTTTACGGTTTTTAGGGGTTTTATAATTTTTTAGATTTTTAGGGGTTTTAAGATTTTTTTGGTTGTTAAGGTTTTATTTGGATTTTTCTATGTTTGTAGGGTTTTTTGGTTTTTTGGGATATTTATGGACTTTTAAGGCATTTTACGATTTTTTGGGTTTTTAGGGATTTTGAGTTTTTATAGTTGTTAGGGTTTTTAATGTTTTTAAGGTTTTTAGGCATTTTAAGTGTTTTTAGGTTTTTAATGTTTTCTTTGTATTTTTAGGGGTTTCTTGGTTGTTTATATTTTTAAGTATTTTATGGTATTTTTTAGTATTTTTAGTGTCTGTTAGGGGTTTTAAGGATTTTGAGGGTTTTTTGGGTTTTAGGATTTTATGGTTTTTTTGGGTTATAAGTTATTTTTTTGTTTTTAGGGTTTAATGATTTTTTAGAGTTTTTTAAGATTTTAGGGGTTTAAATAGTATTTAGTGTTTGTAGTGGTTTTTACTATTTTTTTAAGGGTATTTTGGGTTTTTACATTTTTTTGGATTTTATGGTTATTAGGGATTTTAGTGTTTTTAGGGTCTTTTAGGGTTTGGGTTTGTTATAGAGTTCAGGGGTTTTAATTGTTTTTTGTCATTATGGTTTTCATAGGGGTTTTCATGGTATTTAGGGATGTTTACCTTTTTAGGGGTTTTGGGGGTTTTATGGTTTTTATGTTTTTTATGGTTTTATGGTTTTTAATGTTTTGGGGATAGTTATAGGTTGGTGTAAGGTTTTTAAGGTTTTTAGGGTTTTAGCATTTTTTAGGTTTTAGGGGTTTTAATTGTTTTTAGGTTTTTTTGGTTTTCTTAGAGGTTTTAAGAATTTTTATGGGTTTTTACATTTTTTGGAATTTTTAGGGTTTATACGTTTTTATGGGTTTTTAGCGATTTTAGGGATTTTGAGGGTTTTTAGGGGGTTTATGTTTTTTTTGGTTTTTTGGGTTCTTTTTTGAGTTTTTAAGATTTTTAAGGTTATTATATTTTTTATCATTTTTATGGGTTTAGGGGTTTTTAGAGTTTATGTTTTTTAAGGTGTTTTATGGTTTTTTATCGTTTTTAAGGTTTTTTGGGGGTTTTATAGTTTTTAGGGGGTTTTTAGGTTTTTAGTGTCTTTTAGGTTTTTTATCTTTTTAAATATTTTTAGGGTTTCTATGTGTTTTATGATTTTAATGTTTTCTTAAGGGTTCTCATGTTTTTTTTTCTTTTTTAGTTTATATGATTTTTAAGGATTTTTTATTATTTTTATTGTTTTTAGGGTTTTTTATTTTGAGAATGTCTAGGGTTTTTTTGGGTTTCTATGGTTTTTTTAGGTTTTATGAATTTTTTTAATTTTTTTAGGATTTTAATGTTTTTATAGTTTTTTTTACCTTTTTAGATGTTTAAATATATTTTTATTATTTAGTGGGTTTTATGGGTTTTATGTGTTTTTAGGGGTACCTATGTTTTTTAGCGGGTTTAGATACCTTTTAGGGGTTTTATGTTTTTTATCAAATTTAGAATTTTTTGGGGTTTAAAGTGTTTTTATTTTTTTAATTTTTTCATAGATCCTTCATGGTTTTTAGTGTTTTTTTTCATTTCTTGAAATTTTTATGATTTTTTAGGTTTTTATTATATTCATGGTTTTAGGTATTTATAAACATTATACGTTTTTTAGGGTTTTGGGGTTCTAAGGTTTTTTGAGTGTTTATGTTTTTTTCATAGTTTTTAACATTTGTTGGGATTAATGGGATTTTATTGTTTTTTAGGGTTTGTTTGTGATTTTATGATTTTTAGGGTTTTTGTGGGTTTTATGATTTTAAGGGGGTTTAGGGTTTTTATGGTCTTATAGGGGTTTTAATATTTTGTAGGTTTTTATAGTTATTTAGTTTTTTTATGTTTTAATTATTTCTTAGGTTTTTTCAAGGTTTTTAAGGGATTCAAAATATTTAGGGATCTTAATGGTTTTTTCAGGGGTTTTGAGGATTTTTATGTTTTTAGGGTTATTTTGGTTTTATATTTTTTTAGTGTCTTTTGGTTTTTAGGGGTTTTATGGGTTTTTAGGTTTTTATGGTTTTATTTGGGTATTTCAAATATTTTATTGTTTTATGTTTTTAAGGATTTTTATGGATTTTTAAATATTTTTATGGTTTTTAGAGTACATAGGGATTTCTATAGGTTTTTTTGGGGTTTTTGGGGTTTATGGTATTTTTTTGAGTCTTAGGGGGGGTTTGTGTTTTTTATGTTTTTATTGCGATTTAAAAAAATTTAGGGGATTATAGGGGTTTTAGAGTTTATGTGGTTTTAGGGTTTTAAAATTTTTATGGTTTTTCTTTGTTTTTAGGTGTTTTATTGGTTTTACGGTCTTTTAGTGTTTCTTAGGGTTTTAGGGGTATCGACTATTTTTATGTTTTTATGGTTTTCTTATTAGTATTAGGGGTTTTTTAAACTTTAAGGCCTTTTAGTAATTTTTAGGATATTGTGGTTCTAGGGTCTTTATGGACTTTGAGAGTTTTTAGGGTTTTATCATTTTTTGGTTTTTTGGGGTTCTAAGTGTTTTTAGGTTTTTAATTTTTTTTCAAGAGTCTTTCATGTTTTTAGGGTTTTCTATGTTTTTTGGTATCCGTAAGGATTTTTTTCAAATTTTAATGGGGTTTTTATGTATTTATGGATTTTGAGGGATTTTAGAGTTGTTATTTTTTAAGGTTATTTTGAATTTATTATGGGTTTATGTGTTTTTATTTTTATTAATGTTTTTATGGGTTTATAGGGTTTTTATAGTTTTTATTATGTTTTTATTATTTTTGTGGATTTTATGTTGTCACGGTTCATGGGTTTTTTTGGTTTTTAGGGGTGTTTAGGGTTTTTTGGTTCTTCTTATGGATTTTTAGGTTTTTTCATTTTTTGGGGTTTTCACAGGTTTTATGTTTTTAGGGTTTTTTTTGTTTTCTTGAAGTATTTTAGGGTTTTTTTGGGTTTTTACATTATTAGAGGTTTTTATGGATCTTTTAGTTTTCATGGTTTTTAAGGTTTTTAGTGATTTTGGGGGTTTTTTTATTTTTTTGTTTTTTTGGTTTTAGGGTTTTACGGATTTGTTTATTTTTATAGTTTTATATGTTTTTGTAATATTGTAAAATTTTTATTAGATTAAATAGTATTTAGAGATTTTAGTGGTTTTAGGTTTTTTTAGGTTTTTTAGATTTTATGGTCTTTATAGGTTCTAATGGAATTTTCGGGTTTTAGTGCCTTTTAGATTTTTTATATAATTAAAGTGTTTTTAGTTTTTTAATGATTTGTTTGCAATTTTTTAGGATTTATTAGTTTTTATGTTTTTAGGAATTTTCATAGATTTTTTATGAATCTTAATGGTTTTTAGGGATTTTTTGGATTTTTTAGGTGATTAGGGTTTTATGGGATTTTTATGGTTTCTAGCAGTTTTATGTTTTTTTTCTTTTTTGTGTTTTTAGGTTTTAATATTATCTTAATTTTTTAGTGTTTTTAGTGTATTTTATGTTTTTAGGTATTTTTAGGATTTTTTAGGATTTTTTTATTTTTAAAATTCTAATGGATTCTGAGTTTTTTATGGGTTTCAATATTTTGTAGAGTTTTTAAGGTTTTTTTGGATTGCATGGTTTTTTGAGTTTTTATGTTTTTTTAGTGTTGATTATGTTTTAAAAGGATTTTAGTGGTTTTTATGGTTTTAAGGGGTTTTGATGTTTTTTAATATTTTTAGGGGTTTTATGATTTTTTTTTTCTTTTTAGGGTTTTTAGTGTTTTTAGGTTTTTTAGGAGTTTTAAATGTTAATAGGTATTTAATTTTTTTTCTTATTTTTTTCAAGGTTTTTAATGGTGTTTATGTTATTTGGATTTTAGGGGGGTTTTATGATTTTTAAGGTTTTTATGGGATTTAGTGATTTTTAGGGGTTTTAGGGGTTTTCATGGTTTTAAGGTGTTTTTGGGGAATTTAGTGTATTTACATTTCTTGGGGTTTTAATTATTTTTTGGTTTTTAATGTTTTCATAGGGTTTCTCCATGTTTTTTGGGGGTTTTAATTTTTTTAGCAATTTTAAGGGTTTTTTATATTTTTATGTTTTTAGGGATTATATGGTTTTTTTGGGGTTTTTAGGGTTTTTAGGGTTCTAAGGGTTTTTTGTTTTTTGGTTTTTTTCATCATTTGGGGTTTTAAGGTTCTTTGTGTTTTTAGGGTATAAAGGTTTTCTAGTGTTTTTAATGTTTTTAAGGGTTTGAATGGATTATAGAGTTTTTAGTGGTTTTTAGTCTTTTAGGGTTTTTATGGTTTTTATAGATTTTATGTTTGTAAGGGGTTTTTTGTGTTTTTGGGCCTTTTAGAGGTTTTTGCACATTTTTTGTTTTTAAGGGGTTTTATGTGCTTTTAGGTTATTATGGTTTTCTTAGTGTTTTTTCGGGTCTTTTAGGGTTTTATATTTTTATGGATTTTTTAGTTTTTTTAGATTTTTATGGTTTTTTGGGTTTTAGGTATTTTGAGTGTTTTTACGGTTTTTTTTAGTTTTTAGGGTTTTGAGGGTTTTTAGCATTTTTATGGTTTTTTACGGATTCTTATTGTTTTTTGGTTTTTTATGTTTTCTTTGGTTTTTTCCTAGTTTTTTTATTTTTAGTGATTTTTAGTAATTGTTAGTATTATTATGGGTTCATAGTGTTTTTAAGGATTTCAAGGGTTTTAGGGTTTTAAGGTTTTTATGGATTTTAGGGTTTCAAGGGGTTTGTTGAGTTTTAGTGGATTTATGATTTTTTAGAGTTTTCTAACATTATTAAGGGTTTAAATGTGTTTTAGAGTTCTTAGTGGGATTTAGGGATTTTTATTTTGATTATGAGTTTTTTGGTTTCTAGGGGGTTTTAGTTGTTTTAGGTACTTTTTTTGGTTTCTTAGGGCTTCTAGAATTTTTAGGTTTTTCGGGGTTTTATGTTTTCTTAGGTTTCTATGGATTAATTTGGAGTTTTTAGGGATTCTAGGGATTTTTTTAAATTTTTATGGATTTTTAGAGATTTTTGGTAGTTTTATGGTATTTTTATGGTTTTTAGGGATTTTCAGGGTTTTTAGTTTTATTGGTTTTTAGCATTTTTTGGTTTTTAGTAGATTTATGTGTTTTTAGGATTTTATGTTTTTCTTGGGGTCTTTTCGGTTTTTTTATGTTTTTTGAGATTTTTATCAATTTTGAATAATTTGTATGGTTTTTATGTTTTTTAGGATTTTGTGGGTTTTTAGGTATTTTTAGGGGGTTCAGTCTATAATGGGTCTTGAAGTTTCTTGGAGTTTTTAACGTATTTAGGGGTTTTAATGTTTTTTTATTGTTTTTAGTGTTTTTATGGGTTTTTAGTGATTTTATTTTTTTTAGAGGTTTTTAATGTTTTATGGTGTTTTAGGGTCTTTTAATAGTTCTTTAGGGGTTTTTAGCATTTTTAAGTTTTTTAGGAGTTTTAAGTGTTTCTAGGTTTTTAAGATTTTCCTTGACTTTTTTAGGGTTTGAGGGTTTTTAGAATTTTAGGGATTTTTATGGATTTTTATTTTTTTCATCGTTTTTGGGGTTTTTAGGCATTTTGAAGGGTTTTTTGTTTTTTTATGTTTTTTTTTGGTTTTTTGGGTCTTTTTGGTTTTTTTAGTTTTTAGGGGTTTCATGGTTTTTTATTTTTTTTAAATTTTTACTTGTTTAAAGTGTTTTTATAGTTTTGAATGGTGTTTTATTGTTCTCATGGGGTTTTAGTTTTTTGGAGTTTTTATAGTTTTTAGGAGTTTTAAGGTCTTGTATGGTTTTTATAATTATTAGTTTTTTGAAGATATGAGGTGTTTTGAGGATTTTATGGTTATATTAGTGTATTTTTTGGGTTTTTATGTTTTTAGATATTTTTAGGGTTTTTTTGGGTTTTTAGGGTTTTTATAGATTTTGAGGGTTCTTAGGGTTTTTTTGATTTTCAATGTTTTTATGTTTTTAGGGGTTTTAACTATTTTTACATTTTTAGGTTTTCTTACATATATTTATGGTTTTAGGGTTTTTTACGTTTTTTGGCTTTTTAGGCTTTTTTAGGTTTTTTATGGTTTTTTTGTTTATAAAGATTTTAGTTTTGTTGGGTGTTTAATATTTTTAGAGTTCTATTGTCTTTTCGGGGAATTAAATATTTTTTTTAAAAAATTTTAGGGGTTTAAAGTGATTTTAGAGATTTTTACCATTTTTAGGGGTTTAAATGGGTTTTAATGGTTTTAGGGGGTTTTGGGGGTTTTAGGGTTTTTTAGGGTTTTTAAGGGTTTTATAGAATTTAGGGATTTTATGGTTTTTATGAGTTTTAGAGTTTTTATAGTCTTTTCTGTTTAACGGGTTAGTAGCAATTTTTAGGTTTTGGGGCGTTTTAAGTGTTTTCAGGATTTTAGTGTTTTATTAGGTTTTTTTAATTTTTTTAGGGTTTTTATATTTTTTGGGATTTTATGGATTTTTAGGAATTTTATGGTTTTTATGGTTTTAGATAATTTGTGGGATTTAAAGGGGTTTTTTAGAGTTTTTAGATTTTTCTAGGGAATTTATCATTTTTATGGTTTTTAGGGGGTTTTAGTGTTTTTAGTTTTTTATGGTTTTCTTAATGTTTCCCAACATTTTTATGGGTTTTATGTGTTTATGGATTTTTATATAATTTATATTACATTTATTGTTTTAAGGATTTTAGGGTTTTGGAGGGTTTTTTAATTTTTATGGATTTTAGGGTTTTTTGGTTTTTTAGGTTTTTATGAATTTTTATTATTTTTAAGGGTTTTAAAGAATTTTAACGTTTTTAGGGGTTTAAATTTTTTTAGAGTTTTTAATGGTTTTTATGGGTT
The DNA here is from genome assembly GCA_963277665.1 of Viscum album. NCBI lineage: Eukaryota > Viridiplantae > Streptophyta > Magnoliopsida > Santalales > Viscaceae > Viscum > Viscum album. The sequence continues at coordinate 485,463,591 of OY728157.1, forward strand.
TTATGGGTTTTTATGGTTTTTATGGTTTTGGGGTTTTTATGGTTTTTAGGGGTTCTAGTGGTTTTATGTTCTTTTAGAATTTTTATGTTTTTTATTTTTTTACGATTTTAGCAGTTTTATGTATTTTTAATATTTTGTGGTTTTCATCATGTCTTTTGGGATTTTATGGTTTTTTAAATTTTTATGGTTTTTTAGTGATTTTTTTTTATTTTTTTTTATTTTTAGGCATTTTAGGCATTTTGAGGGTTTTTATGTTTTTAGGGTTTTTATGGGTTTTTTAGTTTTCATATGTTTTTTGATGTTGTAAGTGTTTTTAGGTTTTTATGGATTTCGTATGGGAATAGAAAAGTGTCTCAAATTACTCTTGATGAGATTTTTGAAACTCTTCTTAAGCATGAGACAAGAAAGAAAAGATATGCTGATATGAATAACAAGAAAACTAAAAATGGAATTTTATCCTTTACTACTACTAAAATCAAGAATCCGAAAAGGGTTACAATATCTAAGTCTAAGAAAGTCATTGTTCTATATGAATATAGTGAAAGTAAACATTCTAAAAATGAGATGGCCAAACTTGCTTGAAGGATGAATAAGATAGTTGAAAAGAAAGAATTTCAGTATGGATATAAGAAGAAAGAAACAAAGGATAAGAAAGACTCGGAAGTGACTTGCTATTAATACAAAAGACCAGGGCATATAAGGCTTGATTGTCCTTTGCATAAGAAAAAGGATAGGTAGGAAACGAATTCTGAGAGAAACAATAAGAATTATTACAAGGCTAAATCAAAGAAAGTCTTGAAATACAATGACACTTAGAGTGACAATTGTGGTGACTCTTCAGATGAATATTCAGAGTATGAATCTTCTAGTTAGAAGAATATTGGTCTACTAGACAAACTACCTATTGAAAATAATTATCTAATGGACATGGTACAAAATGATGAATCTATCACTACTGTATCTTTGAATGCAAATTATACTGATGATAAATATTATGATTCTTCAAATGTATAATCTTCTTCTAAGGAAGATAATACTTTACCTTCTTATGAAGAAGTATCTAGGTTAGATAAACGTCTTGAGAATGAAAATTGAAAAATAAAAAAGAAGTTAGAAAAATAAAATTCTAGAATATCTATTTTAACTAAATAAGTATCATATCTTTCTAAAGATCTGGATTGGAAAACTTTTGATTTATAAATTATTTCAAAAAAATCATAAGGAATTTAATTCTGAGAAGGATAAACTTTCTTAGGACCATGAAAATTTACTTTATATGAAAAATATTTTAGAGGATAACTCTAGTTCTAAGAAAAATGTTTTTGAGGATAAAAATTTGGTTATTAAAATAACATCAGAAATATTTTCCTTAAAAAAGTGTCTATCAAACCATACCTATGGTATGGAAAATTTTGACAATATTTCTTCCAAAATTTGTCCCATAAGAAATAGTTTTGGTTTTGGTTACACCCATTCAAAAATAGTTTTTAGAAATAACTATTTTGTTCCCTAAATTGATCCATTTTGTACTAAATTTCAGGGTGGTGGACATTGGGAGAAAATTTCACTTTAAACAAAAACCAATCTTTATGTTTTCATAAAGGATATTTTCCTAAGAAAATGTAGATTCCTAAAATCTTACTTTCTGAAATTTCTGATTCCATTAAATTTGGGGTTCCAGAAACATAAATCTTTTATTTTCATGAAAATAAATATCTTACCAACATCAATACATGGTACATAGATAGTGTATGTTCCCGGCATATGACTGGTAAAAAAACATCATTGAAAAGATTATCAAAACAAAAGGAGGATAGGTATCCTTCGAAGATAATGCTCTGGGAAAAATCATTGGTATATGAAACATTGTTCTTCATTAGAAAACATTAATTTCAAATGTTTTTTGTTAAGGGTCTTAAGCACAACCTCATTAGCATAATTCAATTATTCGATGAAGGTTACCTTGTGAATTCTGGGAATAATAAATTCTTAGTACAAAATTCCAAGGAAGAGTTTATTCTTTCTTCCCATAGGAAGGATCGTGTACACACACTAAACGTATAAGACCTTAGGATCCAAGATCTACCTTGTATTAGTGAAATGGAAGCTCAATCATGGTTATGGCCTAGAAAGCTAGGACACTCTAACCTTAGAAACCTATGAAAACTCTTAATGAAATGACTTTTTAATGGTCTAGAAAATCTTATATTTGATTCATCAAAAGATTTTGATTCCTTTCAATATGAAAAGAAATATAAACCAAGTTTTAAATCAATCGGTGAAGTCACAACATCTGATTCATTACAGTTAGTGCATATGGATATTTTCGGTCCAACACAAACTGGGTGTATTAGAGGAAAAATTATGTATTTGTGTTAGTTGATGATTACAGTAGATTTACGCGGGTCTATTTTCAAGACAAAAAGTCTAAAGATTTTTATTATTTCCATATTTCTAGAGCCCAAGTTAAAAATGAGAAAAAACTTCCATTGATAACTATTCATAGTGATCATGGAGGAGAATTTCAAAATTCTGAGTTTGAAACTTTTTATAGTTAAAAAGGCATTACTCATTACTTTTTGGATCCAAGAACTCCTCAAAAGATGTTTTTGTTTAAAGAAGAAATTAGATTCTTCAAGAGATAACTAGAACTATGTCGAGTGAATATTAAATAGCTAAAAATTTTTGGGGTGACGCTGTAACTACTTCTCATTATACTATAAATCATGTTTTGATTAGTCCTTTTCTTTAAAAAACCCCTTATGAATTATGTAATGGTAGAAAACATAGACTTTCCAACTTCAAGGTATTTGGTTGCAATGTATTCATTCTAAATACTAAAGATAATATACATAAACTTGCACCCAAATCTGTTGATGGAGTTTTCAGAGGCTACTCCACAACTTCTAAGGCTTATATAGTTTTTAATAAAAATACTTGTATTGTTGAAGAAAAATTACATGTTAAATTTGATGAAACTGATCCTTTTATTTTTAAACAACCCCAGCCTATATCTTCAGAGGAGTTTTCAAAAACTAATTTTCCACCCTTGATAGAATATTATTCGGATAATGAAAATTTTCAATAAAATATTTCTAAAGAATTTACCCAAGATTATTTCCTACCATATGTTGATGAACAGGTTTTACAAAAACCAAATATGTTTTTTCTTAAAAATCATCCCAGTGATAGTGTCATTGGTGTTGTAAATCAACCTATAAGGACTAAATGTTACTTAATAAATTTAGTAGAACATATAGAATTCCATTCCAAATTAGAACTAAAAATCACTGATGATGCTTTAGGTGAAGATGATTGGAGAAAATCTATGCAATCCGAGCTAAATTGATTCGAAAGGAACAAAGTCTGGACCTTGGTTGAAAGACCTAAGGAAACTTCTGTTATTGGAGTAAAATTGGTCTTCATAAATATATGTTATTAAAATGGAATCATTGTAAAAAATAAAGCATTATTAGTTATTTAAGAATATAATCAACAATAAGGAATGAACTATGAAGAAATATATTCTAAAGTATCAAGACTTGAATCTGTTCATATTTTACTTGCCTTTGCAGCATACTTTAATTTTAAACTTTTTCAAATGGATGTAAAATGTTCTTTCCTTAATGGATATGTTCAAGAGGAAGTTTATGTTAAACAAACTCTTGATTTTGAATACACTAAACATCTTGAACATGTTTTCAAACATACTAAAGCTTTATATGGAATCAAACAAGCCCCTAATGCCTAGTATGATAGACTTACAAAAGTTTTTCTATGAAACAATTATGTTATGGTAAATGGTGATCCAACTCTTTTTATAGAGATAGATAATAAAAATGATTTTATTTTTCAAATTTATGTTGATGATATTATATTTGGTTTAACTCAACAATATTTAACTGATTCGTTTGCGAATCAAATTAAATGTGAGTTTGAAATGAGTATTATGGGTGAGTTAACATTTTTCCTAGGTATTCAAATTTCTCAAAAACCAGAAGGAACTTACATATCTCAACATATGTATATTAAATATCTTCATAAAAAGTATGGATATGACTACACTAAAAGTATGAGTACTCCAATTGGTACCTCAAATTCTCTTAATCTTGATGAAGGTGGGAAACCAATAGATCAAACATCATTTAGAGGTATGATACGAAGTTAAATATACTTGACAACTAGTCATATTTACTTAATTTTATTAGTATTCTTATGTGAATGATATTAATCCAATCCGAATGAATGACATTTAAAAAAATTGAAAATAATTTTTCTATATTTAAAGGGAACCATGGATTTAGGACTATTTTATATTTCTGGAAATGATATTGTTTTAAAAAAAAATTTGAATGACGATTTTGGTGGATGTAGAATGGATAGGAAAAGTACATCTGAAACTTTTCATTTCTTAATAGATTCATTAGTTTTTTGGTCATGCAAAAAATCAACACTCAGTAGAACTCCCCACTGCAGAAGCTGAATATATAGCAGCTAGAAGTTGTTGTGCTCAAGTGTTGTGGTTGCAACACACAATCACATACTATGTCATGAATTTTACCAAATCACTGATATTGTGTGATAACAATAGTTCCATTTTACTATGTAAAAACACTTCACATCACTCTCATGAAAAACACAAATATATTAGGAATCACTTTCTTAGGGATCACACACTCAAAGGAGATATCATTCTTCAGTTTATCAGAATACAGTATCAACATGTTGATATTTTTACAAAATCCTTACCCTTTGATAGATATTAATACATTAAACAAAACATAGGAATGATAACCATAATTTAATCTTCCATATTATCTTTATTTTAAAGCCTATCTCCTTATGTTGAGTAACTCCTTTTCATAAGGGGAGTACATTTTCATGTTAATAAAAATTATTTGTAATAATTTTTTTTATAATCACAATTTTTCATAATAAAAAAATTTTGTAATCAAAAGTTTTCATAATAAAAAGTTTTCCTATTCAAAATTTTTCGTAATCAAATTTTTTTAGATCCCTAAATTCAGGAATCTAAAATTTTCCTTCTTTATGAAAAATTTTGGGAATCTATAGTTCTTCAAGAAAAATTTTCCTCATTACTGATAGTTTTCCAAGAAAAAAGGATGGTTTTTTTCATTACTTAGGTTTTTGGAATTCGATTTTTTTCTTGTTAGTATTTTTTATCTTGCTTTATGAAATCTTTGTTGATTTCACATTCCTTAAACCTGAGGTTTTTCCTTAAAACCTCAAAAGATTGGAACTTACCAAAATCCTTCATCATCTATTATCTCAACCATCAGTCCAATTTTCTTTTGTTTTAACTGTTGGATCAATATGGGAATATGTATTATTGCCTCAATGCCTATACCAATGCCCCTATAATGGTTGTCCCACATCGGTTTTCAAGATCTTCCATGCTGAATTCTTTTCGCTCTTCTTAAGATTTGTTCCAAATTTTATGGTGTACCTAAATCAATATGTCTTTGGAAGAATCCCCTCCGAAAAAATGTCATCAGTTAAAGATGTTTCTAAATGTAAGATCTATAGGGAGAGGTTAGTAGATTAGATGTTTTTCACTAAGTATGATTCTATTATCTCAAAGAATATTAAGTTGAATGCTGTGAAATTATATGTGTAGCCAAACCAAAGGGATAGGATATGGTGTATCTTGAGTTTTTTGTAGAATTTTGTGATAATGTAAGATTATTTAATTAAGGAGGGAGAGAAACGTTTTCTTTTAAGATTTATGGAAAAACATATTCCTTTTCCTACAGTATGGAAGCCAACATAATTGGAATTCTTTATGAGGGGGAAACTAATTTCTGCTCTCACAAGCTACCAGATATATCAGGATGTTTTGATAAGGAGAAGTCCATTGAGTGACTTGGTTTATTAGGGGTAAAGACACTGATGATTATTCATCTCTCTACAAATTTATGAATTCTAGAGTTATGGGTTCTGGGATTTCTCTTTCTGAGAAAAGGTGATAAGGATACCTTGAAGAAAAGTTATATCTATATTTTTTATTTTCTGTTGAACCTCAGGAAGATTAATCTGTTGAAGTATATCTTTCATATAATTATGAATATCAAGAATAAAACTCTTAAATCTTAGATTGTTATGTATATGGCTATTCATTCCAAGATCATAGTCCTTTGCCTATAATCATTCAAAATCCCTTGCAGTTCTAAGACAAGTAATTTCAAGTTTATGTTTTTGAGTGATGATATGCTCAAATGGATGAAGGATGGATTTAACAGAAAGTCGGGAGACGTTTATGACTTGTCAGAAAGTGAAATCAATGCCTTATCCAAGAATACGATTATAGCTGAGACTTCCTAGAGAGGTCAGAGGAAGAGAAAGTGGAAAAAATCAGAAGTCAAAGAAAAAAATCATGTAGTTCAGGTTACTCAATAAGCACCACAAAATATAATAAGAAAAAGACTTATCATGGTGAATTTTTTACCAAGTGGAGAGAAGATAAAAAAATAAGAATGAAGGAGAGCCTAGCTTTGGCTTATACCCTTTTGAGGAATAATCCTTGAAGATTAAGGATACTGAGGAATATGAGAATTAGGAAAAGAGAAAGAATCAAAATAAGAAGACAGATGAGGCTGAAATAGTTCAAACTCTTCTCAATGTTACTGAGAAATCATCTAATCAAATCTAGTTACTATAATCCTTTCTACAAGAATCACTTCTAGTGAATCCAGGAAAGAAAATGGTCATTTTGGAACTTGATAAAGTGGAAGATATTGTCCTGGAAGAGGAATTGGAAGTAGAAAAAGAGGAAGTGATGATACTGATGATATGATAAGGCTAGTTGAAGAATATCATGAGAATGAGAGTCCTTCTGAGAAATTATTTATCTGGATTTCCCAGGATGAATCTTTTAAAACTTGCTACCCCAAGAAAAGAAGAATAGGGTCAAGAAGAAGTAAACAAACCATCAAAAAAATTGAGCAGCAACCATGAATTGTTTCAACTAGAAAATATGGTGGCAGATGCTGATAAGGAAAAGTATGAGGAGTATAAGATTGTTCTACTTATAGATAGTGAACATGAATCACCAAAGGATACTAAGATCATACCAAGAGATGATAAATGAAAATAGGTGTTAGCTGATACACCTAACAATGTAGTTGTGTCTGAAAAATATATTTGTGGATCTTCTAAAAGAAATAATTATTATATTGAGAAAGATTCATTAACAACAAAATAATCTGATTCAAAATTTTCTTCTATGGGTCATCATTTTGTGGTTCATTCCCAAAAGAAATTGGTTGATACAATTCCTTTGTTTCCAAGTATTGACTTGAGATTTCAGATACTTTATCATTCATTTTATTATAAATTGGATTCTGTTTCCATGCTTATGGACAAATTCGTCAGGCTTGAGGATGATTTTAAATCCTTCTACATTGGGTATGATGCTTACTAGAGGTCATGAGAGGAAATAACTAAGTGGTCTTGGAAGACAATTGAATAGATGATGATTTTTTTATAATTTCAAGATAATGTAAAGGATGCTTTTGATACCAAAGATATCAAGATCAATGATCTTACTACTAGTTTCAATGAGAATCTCAATCTTGAACATACGGCTCAGAAGCAGGAAGACAAGGATCTGAATGGGAAACATAATTCAGTTACATTGAATCTGAAAAGGGAAAGAGATCTCATAATCAGGTTTGAAGAAAAGATCAGTAAGAATGAAGATCTTTTGAAGACTTAGGCATAAATTTTTAGGGATTGGGAAGAAAAGAACAAAGCCTTTAAGAAGAAAAATTATGATTAGGATCAACCGATCAAACATTTTGAAGAGTATTATAAGGAGATTAAAAATATGAATACCATTTTTAAGAAGCTTATGCCAAGGGAAAAATAAGGATTATTTTTTTCCGTATCTCTGATATTTTTTTGTATTGCCTTTATTGTAAAAATTTTTCCAATCATAATGAAAATTTTGGTTGTTCTTCATGTATATTTTTGTATATTACTAGTATTTCAGTTACTATTTATTCCATTCCCTTTATTAGTTTTTGAAAATCACAATGTGGGATAAAGGAATGATAAAAAGAATACTAAGTAAATAAGAGAATTATCTAAGTAAGGGGGAGTTTATCTAAGGAGGATTTTTATCAAAAAAAGATTTCCTTATGCAAGAAAAAGAAAAATCTCATTAAGGAAATCAAGAATATGATCCATAGGGATTTCCAAACCTATGGGGAAGTTAGTCGTATTATTCCCGAATCAAGAGTAAAGGGATATATGTTTTTCTTTTATGTTCATAAAGCAAAATTCTTAGTCCTTATATTATTTTTCATAAAGATGCATGTTCTTTCCAAAAAGGGGGAGACTGTTGAGTCAATAAGGTTTCCTTATATCTTTTCCATTATTATATGTTTTGAAAATATCAAGCACTTTATCTTAAGGAAAATTATATTTTTCCCGATGAATTATTTTTATAAGGAAAATTTTCCTTCTCTAAGGAAATTTTTATCCTTATCGTTGTTTTCATTGTTCATTTCATAATCTCTCTAAATCTAACAAATTTAATTCCTTAGTATAAAATTTAGTTTCACATAAAAAACCTCATAATTCTATAAATCCATAGATATAGAGTATTTTGTTTTTAGGTTCTGAATTCTCTAAAATTTAGGTTCTGAATTATTTGAAATTTAGTATCTGAATTCTTGGAAGTTAAGACTCCAAATTCCTCAAAATTAAGACTCTGAGTTCCTCAGAATTTTGACTCTAAATTCCTTATAATTCAGAATCAAAATTCCTCATAATTCAAACTCTGAATTCCTCAGAATTCAGACGCTGAATTTCACAGAATTTAGAATCTAAAATCTATAGAATTTAGATTCTGAATTCTATGTAAAATAGAATCTTAATAATCATGTCTTATAGACTCTGAATGTTTATTTGGATAGACTCTGAATTCCATTTTTTCTTAGACTTTGAAAAATATATTTGGTGAATCAATTTCATTTTCCTTACACTTGTTATGAAACTATGTCGTACAATATGTTTCTAACTAGCCATTTTTTGAGTGACACATGTATATGTCCCTCCAAAATTCATTGAATAATATGACTATTGGAGGAGGTAGCCGACCGTTGGAGAATTTACTATAAATAAAAGCTCATTAAAATTATCCAAATGACTATTACTTCACTCTAGAGATTTCATGCTACTGATGTGATTTCTAGAGAGAGAGACTCCCATGATTTGTGTGGTACTGAACTTATTATTTAGATTGCTTCATGGGACTCCGATTGTAGCTGAGTAAAACTGAGGGCTTTCGAGGATAGAAAGACAGAGGTACCTACTACCTTAAAGTTAAAGGACTTCTGGGGATAGGTAAATAGTGGTTTCAACTGCCTTAATTATTTAGGGCTTACAGGGATAGAAAGATAGATTCTGATATTTTGGTAGAGGGAATACCTTGGTGTGGGTAAGACTGACTTTCTTGAAAGCATAAATCAAGGGCTATTTATCCAAGGTTGTTCGATACCCAAATATTGGGTAAAAATATTTTATAATTGTTACTTTTTTTCTTTCAAGTTTATTTATGTTGTATTTTGATAAAGGAAGAAAGTATAACCTTTATATACTTTCTTATCACTTTTGTATACTCTAATAAGTAAGATTTTATACGCTTTAAGGTAAAATACATTCCTTGTAAACATTCCTTATGTTTCATTTCTGCAATCATATTTCCAGAACCTAGCATATTTTCATAGTATAACTAAAAGTGGATTTGGGAATTTACCGTGTTTAAATTTGTTAAAAATAATTTTCCTTAAGGTTAAAAACGAATGTTTATAAACATAAAATTCACACCCCCCTCTTATAATTGAGCATCAACAAAATTATTTTAATCATACAGGGGTTTTTATGGTTTTTAGGGGGTTTTAGGGGTTTTAGGGTCTTTTAGGGGTTTTAAGGGTATTGTGTGTTTTTAGGTTTTTATAGGTTTTATATGTTTTAGGATTTTATTGTTTTATTAGTGATCTTAAATGTTTTTAGGGTTTTTTGGATTTTTATGGATTTTTAGGGTGTTTATTTATTTTGATGTTTTCTCAACATTTTTATGGTTTTTAGGGTTTTCTTGGATTTTATAGTTTTGTTTTTGAAAATTTTAAGGATTTAATAGTTTATAGATTTTTATTATCATTTTTATTAGTTTAACAGGATTTTTATGTTTTTAGTGATTTTTTCACTCTTTGAGGGGTTTTAGGGTTTTTAAGGTATTTATGAGTCTATATGGTTTTTAGAGTTTTTAGAGGTTTTAGTGGTTTCTAGGGTTTTTAGGGGTTCCTACGGTTTTTAGTATTTTGTATGTTTTTAGGGGCTTTATGTTTTTAGGTTTTTAAGGTATTCTTATAGTTTTTCATGGGTTTTAGGGGATTTTATACTTTTATTCATTCTTAGGGATTTTGTAGATTTTTAGGTTTTTAGGGTTTTTCTGGATTTTGGGGGTTTTGTTGCTATTATGGTTTTTATGTTTTTTTGGGTTTTAGGGGGTTTTTCATAACTTTTCGGGGATTTAAGGTTTTTAGAGTTTCTTAACATTTTTATGGTTTCAAATCATTTTTAGAGTTTTTATTTTTTTTAGTGGTTTTCTATGGTTTTTAGGGATTTTTATTTTTATTAGGGGTTTTATGGATTTTACGGTTTTTAGGGGTTTTTAGGGATTTTAGCACTTTTTGGTTTTTAGGGGTTTTATGTGTTTTTTGTTTTTTAAGGTTTTATTAGGGTTTTCTGGTTTTTATGTTTATTTACATTTTATGGATTATTTTGTTTTTAAGGACTTTTAATGTTTTTATATTTTTCTTTTATTTTCTCTGGTTATTATTTCTATGGGGTTTTAGGGTTTTTATCTTTATTTTGGGTTTTTATGGTTTTTTGTGTTTTTTAGGGGTTTTTAGGGTTTTATTTTTCTCATATTGTTTAACGTTTTTCATTATTTAATGAGTTTTTAGAGTTTTTAGTTGATATTTAGGGATTTTATGGGGTTATTAAGGTTTGAGGGGGGGGTTAGGATTTTTAGGATTTTTATAATTTTTAGGGTTGTTAGATTTTCTTTAGGATTTTAGTGTTTTTTTATGTTTTTTAAGAATTTTATGTATTTTTTTAAGGTTTTATTAGGTTATTATAGTGTTTTTAGAGATTTTATGTTTTTGGGGATTTTTAGCTGTTTTTTTGGATTATTATTGGTATTTTCAGTTTTTTGGGATTTTTAGGATTTTTAGGGTTTCATAGGGTTTTTCTAATTTCATAGGGTTTTAGTGATTTTTTTTCATTTTTTATTTATTTTTTGACTTTTTAGGAGTTTAAATTGGGGTTTCATGCTTTTAGTGGGTTTTTTATGGTTTTATTGGTTTCTTGGGTGTTATATGGATTTTATAATTTTTATGGTTTTTAGGATTTTTTAGGGGTTTTGAGTTTTTTTTATTTTTTATTTGTTTATGGGTTTTAAATATGTTTATGTTTAGAAGAGTTTCTTAGGGGTTTTCAAGATTTTTTTTGTATTTTTGAGGTTTTTTATGGTTTTTAGTGATTTTTGGGAATTTTAGGGATTTTAGGTTTTTTTAGATTTTTTTTGGGTTTTAAGATTTTTTTATTGATTTTTTTGTGTTTTTATATTTTTATCATTTTTAGGGGTTCAAAGTGTTTTTAGAGGTTTTAGTGGATTTTAGATATTTTTAGTATTTTAGGTATTTTAAGGTTCTTAGGGAGTTTTGTGTTTTTATGGTTTTTATGGGTTTAATGGGTTCTTAGACTATTTTAGTGTTTGTAGCATTTTTAAGTATTTTAGGGGTTTTATTTGTTTCTAGGGTTTTAGGGATTTCTTAGGATTTTTCAATGTTTTTAATGTTTTTTAAATTTTAGGGATTTTATGGATTTTTTAGGAATTTTATGGAATTTTAGGGGTTTTAAGGATTTTTTTTGGGTTTTCAGGGAGTTTATAGTCTTTATGGGTTTGTGGGTTTTTTGAGTTTTTTATGGTTCTTAAGGTTTTAGGGATTTTTAATTTTTCGGGGGGTTTATATTTTTTTATTTGCATTTAGGGTTTTTATAGATTTTTAGGGGTTTTGTGGTTTTAGGTGTTTTAGGTGTTTTAGGTTTTTTAGGGGTTTTTAGGGTTTCTTATGGTTTTTAACATTTTTTAGGATTTTTAGGGGTTTTAATTTTTTTTAGTTTTTTAAATATTTCTTATGATTTTTCATTGATTTTACAATTTTACCCATTTTCATTGATGTTATGCTATTTTTAATATTTTTATGGGTTTTTAGGGGGTTTTGAGATTTTTTCAGTTTTTGGGTTTTTAGGGGTTTTTTAGTTTTTAGGGGTTTTGGGATTTTTGAGGTTTTTAGAGTTTAAATTTTTAGGGTTTTTTAATGTTTTAGTGGTTTAAACAGTTTTATGGTTTTATTTAATTTTCTTCATTTAATGGTTTTTAGATTTTTTTTATGTGTCTTAGGTGGTTTATGGTTTTTAAACTTTAAGGGGTTTTAGGGTTTTTATGGATTTTATTATTTTATGTTTTTATGAATTTTTTTGTTTTTATGTTTTTATGGTTTTCTTAGGTGGTTTCAAGCTTTTAGGTAATTTTACATTTTTGGTGATTTTTAGGGCTTTTTTTGATTTTTATGGTTTATTAGGTTTTTAGGACTTTTTGGGTTTTATAGTTTTTAGGGTAGTTATTAATTGTTATTATTTTGGTCTTGTTTTAGTTTTTTAGGGTTTTAAGGTTTTTTATATTTTTAATTGTTAATATTTTTAATGGTTTTTAGATCATTTGATGGGTCATTATAGTTTTTATCATTTTTATGGTTTTAGGGGGTTTTATGGATCATAGGTTTTTTATTTCTTTTAAGGTTTTTAGGGGTTTAGGGGTTTAAAGTGTTTTTGGTTTTAAAGGTTTTCGTAAGGTTTTTAGGGATTTTTGGGTTTTTTAGATTTTTGGTATTTTTAAAGCTTTTAACCATTTTTATGGGTTTTTAGAGTTGTTTTTGTTTTTGAGGGGTTTTTGGGTTTTTATTGTTTTTAGGGGTTTTTTGGTTTCTTTGGTTTTAGGATTTTTTTGATTTCTTTAAAGGTTTGAAGGATTTATAGAGTTTTTTACTGATTTTTGGGGTTTAATGCGATTTTATAGTTTTTAGTGGTTTTTATTTATTTTTTTGGGAGTTTTAATGTTTTTAGGGGTTGTTATTGTTTTTTGGGTTTTTTGGGTTTTTTGCGTTTTTAGTGACTTTAGTATTTTTATGTTTTTTAGTTGTTTTAAATGTTTTATGGTTTTTATGGATTTCTTAGGTTAAAATGAAACTAGAGTTATTCTCATACACTGAATACATGTTCCTAACCACAGGATTTCATTTTTTTCTGTCATCTCCACTCCATAAAGACAAATATGTGATCAATTATAACGGCTTCAGAAAAATGGTTCAAATGACTCTAAGGATGTTGGAAGGTGGGTATAAAGTGAAATGAACTATCTCAAAAATAAGGGCAATCTATGAAGTATAATGCATAAATTTCATGAATAGATTAATGAAATAACTTCTTTAATAAAAAATAATGTCCATGCTCCTAGAAGCTCAAGGTAGATTGATGAATATATTAAGTTATTCGAGAAGGTATCTAGTTCCTTTCATATTTTTTTCATTTCATTTATTTTTTTTAAATTCATTTCTAGGAAAAATCTCATATCCACCGCTAGCCACATATAATTCTTCAAGGGATTCATCGGTCTGGAAATGGTGATTTTTTACCTTCCCAATACACAACCGAATAATCTTTTTCAATTTCTTTTTGTAAATTTTAAGGAAATGATATAGGGATGGATCACAATAAAATATTCTGGTAAGAACCACAATAAATCTCCCCAGTAAAATAATCATCTATCTATTGGATAAAAATTTTTTCCCACACTTATTCAAAGTAAATTCACGAATAATACAAAGAGAAGTGTAGGAAGGGATAATTGTCTTGTAACATATGTATCCTACCAAGGTAATTCATAGTAGCTATGGGAAAAATGAATGAAAATGTTTGGCGAGTTACATGAAAAAGTAACTCAACAAAGATCACCTCAATCATATTCAAACTATTATTTGTTTAGTTATATCCTCAATAGGATCTCAATTCAAGTTCTGATAAGTTTATATGTCCTAGGTATCAGTCAAGAAATATGCTCAGCAAATAATATGCAATTATAGGATCAGAATCCTATTGGGAATGGGATTAAATATAAAAAACTGGAAATCAATCAGGGTATAAAATCAAATAATAATTACATTAAAAGTAATTTCATTTTATTAATTTAAATTAAATTAATAAAATCAACATTCATTATGTAAAAATAAATAGGCACAAAACACGGAATTCCAAAAATTTCCATCATATATTTTTATTTTATTTAAGTGGGTGTAATGAGTTTCATGTTTAAATCATGCTTCTAAATGATTATTGTTTCCTAGATAAGTTCTAACAGACAAAAGTCCTAGTGTATCAAAATTAAAACTCAAGAAAAACCCCCATGATTAAAATGAGATAGCGTCTGCACTGTCCATGAAAGTACCATGGGAGGGGTATGAAAAATATATTGTAGATTAATTAAAAATAAAATTTTAAAATTTAATACTAAGGAATTGAGAGCTCCCTGTAATGAGTGGAATTCCATGGGGAATTTTGAATAGTCTTGATTTTGTAATTAGGATACCTGCATAATTGGTTAGATAGAAAAATCCTACATTGGATAAAACATTAGTCCATGGGGTTTATATATTTTTTAAGTTGAAAAATTGGTATACGCAGATAGTAAATAGAAATGAAATTCATTTAATATAAATTCATGTATGTGTATACAATAAATCTCAAAGTGAAGGATGACTAAAAAGATAAATCTAGAAAGGACTACTAAAATAAAATCATAAGTACAAAATTTGATGAAAACAAATGAATTATAGGTTTTCTCCCATAAAGTGATAATAATGACGTCATCATTCAGATGTATATACTAGTGTATCAATCAATATTATCCATTAGATCGGTTCTCCTCTATCTTATATATCTATTGGTGGTGGTATCCTCTAGCTCTTAAGGTTTTTTGGTAGGTTTGATCACTTCAGGGACATAAAATTCATGAATCTGGTGTGAAAGGAAAGGTGTTTTTTCTCTTCATGGTGGTGATGGATGTTGATCACAGATCTCTAGTGATAGCTCTTAATGATGGTAATTTACATTATCTAGATTTTGATTCATCCATAAAACAAGGTAAGACATTGATGTAATAGGTTCATTGATGGCCATTTAAGAATCTGAGGAGAAATACATGTCTACTATAACAGTGTAATGAATTGAAAAAATTTCCAGCTAAAAATAAAAAAAATATTATCGCATATATAAATGAAATGAAAAGATACAACGATGAAAGGGAGTATAGATAATACAAAAATGAGAACCTTGTAATCATAAAAAAATAAGGGAGGGGACTTGGGTATACTATGATAAATCAACATCATTATGTTTCTCATCTACCATCTTCTCCATTATAGAGGGTGGATGCAGTTGTTTGGACTGGTCGATATATGTAATAGAAGACTAGACTGGAGGGTCAAATGAAAAAGGTGGTGCCTCGATGTAGTTGGATATACTAGTGGTAAGTGGTGGGGAGGTTCTGATTTGTAGTGTGTTCATGGATCTGGCATCTGAATCAATGAAAGTCACCTCAGTGGATGGGGTGACTGCTAGGCCCTTTCCCCTTTGGGACTGCTCTATCAAATACTCATATTAGGAAGCAAGGTTAGATAGCTCTAATGATAGGTATGTCGGGGTGGTGGATGGGGTAGGGAAAGTAGATTATGATATTTTGTAAGAGGCAGGTAGTGATGGAGAATCTTCCTAGTATGATGGTGGTGTAGGGGTAATGAAATAAGAGAACTCAGCAAAAGGTATGTGCAGGTGATGGGAGGACTGAAATAGATTCTCCATTATTTATATGTGCATATCCTAGAGATTTTATAGATATAATTGGGTGGGTAGTGTAGTAGGTTAGGTGGTGGTGGTAGATGTAAAAAAATGGTTGGTGTGAGGTGTGGGAATGGCAGTTGTAGGGGATAGCCTAGAGGTGGTGGATGGAGATGGTGTATGGTCTACTGCATATTCTCTGGGTGCCTCATCAATAGCCTCAACTACAAATAGTTCTCATAAGTAATTTTCAGAATCTGTGGTCAGTAGACACTTCTTGTGTAGCAACAGGAAGTCAATGGACACCATAGGAATAAAGGAGGTGAGTTAATGGTCAGCATCAAAAATGTCGAGCTGACGGGAAATATGGTTGACAAAAGATCCTTCCATCAATGTTCCTCGATTCCTCTCTTCAAGAGCTCTATTGTATAAAGATAACTAAGAGGCCATGTTTATTTTAGGGCCACCCATGGCTAAAATGAGTATGATGACGTCTATATTTCTAATGCTATCGTGAGACTCAGCCTTAGTGAACCAGGCATGTGTCAATTCCCTTTTAAGGATGCAGAGTGTTGGACCTCAAATTTGGGGGGACTTCATAATATTGGAATGATGCTCAATGTGAGCATCCAAGCAATCATTCACCAGAGATTCTTGGTATCTGAAATTTATGGATCAAGATGCACGATGGGGAATACCATAGATGTTGAGAAGTCAACAATATAAATCCCAAGGCTAATGTCAAACTCCATAAAAGATAGATCATGAGGTAGACTACATAATATGAAGTGGATGTTGTCCACTGCAACCTCAAAACTGGCTAGAAACTCTAGAAATACCTCTTGGTATGTCTCCCCATGCACATTGACAGTGGAGGAAATATTCAGGCATTCAAGGAGATGGAGGACTTCATAGTTAATATGCAGGTGTGTGAGGATATACATATTGATATTTTTTTATCCTCCTTATTTTTTCTTAAAGGCGATTGAGTGAAACATGGTTCTTATGGTTTGAAAATTTTAGGATGGGTTGATGATGTGGGTGATCATCCTCATATGAACCATTTGGGTTGTATTGATAATCCTCTGGAATAGTTACCTATTCCAAGACTATAGTGGAGGTGGGGGATGAAAACACATGGGGTGATGGAGGTACGTCACCTCTCCTATGCTTCATCAGTGGGAGATCATCTCTCTTAAGTGTGGGATTAATAGGGGAGTATGATTTCTCATTGTAAATTCCATTTAGAGGATAAGTTTGGAGATCCAAGGGTGAAGATGAAAGAGGATTGGGAATGAAGGGGTGGTTTTAGTGTCTTCCATAGGAGAGGTGGTGTGACAATAGTGAGGTGTGAGTGGCAAGAGGGGTGAGGGGTGGTAGGGGTCTGGTGTCAGTGGTGAGAGAGAAGAGGGGTGGAACGAGTCATGATCCCTAGGTTAACGAATGAAAAAGGTTGGGAATTTATATGACATGTATATTCAATACATGATGTGTATATTTATTTTTTAAAATATTTTTGGGAGTGAAAACAAAATGTCATTAATGATGGTAACACGATATGTAAGTAATTTTTTTCCCATTTGAAACCAAATCCTTCTCATTTTCTCTTATCACTTCAATATATCATAAATTTTTTTAACCATAATATAACCTAAGCTGACCTAACCTTGGTTTCCTCCTAGATAGAACTTTGTTTAACATCTATATATTGAATCTTTGATGATCAGATGAATTTTATGCTGATTAAGCACCCCTCACATAAGGGTTCTTAATAGATTTCCAACCTTTGACTATTTACTTTGAATGGAGGTCTACCTTCCTTCTAAATCTCTGTGGTCCCATAATGGAATACTTGAAAAAACTCAAAGGGTCCTAAACATATAGATTTTTTCTTCCCAATGAATAGTTTTAATATAGATTTGAATAACAAAACCTTATTTATTAGGAAAAAAATGTGTCTCTCGATGCATTAATCATGCCACTTCATGGTTTTATTCTTATAGATCTGGCCATTTTCATAAGAATCATTTATGATCTCTTAAAATTTATCTAATTATAGAATCCCAGCTTCCCTATCATTTTGATAATCCATATTGAGTTTTTTAATCATCCAATTTGAGTGATTCTCTAATTCTACTAGAAAATGGAAAGGCTTTTGATACACTAATCAAAAGGGGTGGTACTGATGGGTGTTTTTATGTGGTGTGATATGGACATAGTGAATCATCTAAAATTATGAAACAATCCTTTCAATTTGTGTTTATATCCTTTTAGAGTATCAGTTTAATTTCCCTGTTAGACAATTCAACTTGCCCGACTGTTTGTGAGTGGTAGGGAGTTCCTATGTTATACCCGATTCCATTATTTTCATATAGTCCTTTAACATATTTTTTTGTAAAATGTTTTCTCTGATCCCTAATAAGTAATCTTGAAAAAACATTTTTCTTCAATAAATTCAAGACCACTTTTTTAGTATCATGTGTTGTATCTTCATCTTCTATCAATTGGGAAATATATTCCATGACTACAAGGATATGGTATTTTCTATATGAATTATGAAATATACCCATTAAATCTATTACCCATATGTTGAAGATTTCAAAATACATGGTTAGGTTTTAGATTATTTCATTCCCTTTTCACCATAGTTCCAATGTATTGGAAATGATCACCTATATGATAGTAATCCCTTGCATCATGGTGTAGTGTGGCCCAAAAAACTCCACTTTGTAGGATATTTTCTACTATCCAATCTGGTCTATGATGTCCTCTAACTGTTTACATATGACACATGTCTAACACACTTTATATTTTATCATCTGGGATGCAGCATCATAATAATCCATCACCACAACACTTAAAAATGAGTGGTTTATCCCGGTAGTAGTGTGAATATTCAACTAAAAATATCCTCCTTTTATATTAGGATATGTATGGGGATAAATATACCATGGTGATATAGTCTACAATATCTAAAAAACACAATTGTTCTTTTATGTTGAAGATAGTTTCATTGGGGAAGTCCACCTCGATGTCTAGACCGTCATCATACATTATAAGGGGCAGTGGAAATCAGCATAAATGGTGAGTGAATTTTTTTTATTCCTTTGGTATCCTTGATGATGATGTAGAATTCTTGGAACAATAGGATCCACTGTATCAATATTTTATTGGATTTTTTTAATCTTCAAATATCATAGGGAAACATGGTCAGTGTTCACAATTACTTTTGTCACTACTATATTGGAGAAAATTTTCTTGAATGAAAAGAAAACTGATGAGATCTTATTCTCATTAGTTATATAGTTCACTTGAGATTCATTCAGTGTGTGGTTGGAATAGTATATGAGAAAAAATATGTGATTGACCTTCTATCCCAAAAAATCACCCATAGAAAAGTCATTGGCATCACACATCAATTTAAACTCTATTTCCCAATCTAATGAAATAACTATAGGAGCAGGTACCAGGAATTTCAATAATGTGTTGAATGCCCACCATCATTATTCAGTGAATTCAAATGGATAGTCCTTTGATAACAACTGTATTAGATGGTGGTTAAGTTTCATAATATATTTCATGAATCACTTATAGAATCCTGCATGGCATATACATCTTCTTATTCCTTTGACTGTTGATGGATTAGGTAAATCTTGGATTACTTTTATTTTAGCAGGATCCACTTCTTTTCCATAATTTTAAATATTTTGACCAAGTAATATGATTCCTTGAACCATATAGTAACATTTTTCTTAGTGTAAAACCAAGTACTTCACTTCATAGTGTAGAAGGACTAAGTTGAAATTACTTAGGTAGACCTCGAAAGATATTCTATAAACTGAAAAAATTTCCATCAAAATTTCTAATATTTATTCCACTATATCATGGAATTTGTGTTTCATGTACCTTTGAAAGGTTAATGTTTCATTATACATCCAGAATGATACACATCTATAGGTGAAGGTACTAAATGGAGACACAAATGTTGTTTTGGAGTAGTCATCTTAGTAGACTTCCATCTGATTGTATCTCAAGTATAAATCTAGGAAACAATAGAATTCATGTTCTAATAGTCTCTCCAGTATTTGATTCATAAAGCGAAATGGGAAATGGTCTTTATGGGTTGTTACATTTATGTTTTTTTAATCCATATATACTTGACATTCATTGATGGTGCGAGTTGAGAACAATTCATATTCATCATTTTTTTCAACTGTGACACCACCTTTCATTGGAACAACTTATAGTAGGCTCACCCACTCTCTATCAATGATTAATAAAATTATACCAGCATCTATAAGTTTCAGTACTTCTTTTTTAACTACTTCCCGCATTGGTGGGGTGAGTCGCCTCTGGGGTTAGGTTTTATGTTTTTCAACATCCCTAGTAAAATCATATGGGTGAATAAATCAGGACTAATTCATTTGATATCATCCACCCCCAAGAAATCGACTAATTATGTCTTTTTTGTTCATTGATTAGTTTTTTATCTTTTGAATGTGTATGTTTTGAGGTAATAATGACTTTTAGTGCAGTAATAGTCTATAGAAAAGAATACCTGAGTGTACTGGGGATGGGTTTTAGTTCTAGTTTTGGTAGCTGAATGAATATAGGTATGAATGGTGGGATGATTTCCCTTATAAGAGGTTCTATATTGTTTACCTCCTCACATTCATATCTATAATCCTTAGTAGGGGTAATTTCATCACTCTCTTCTTCAATGATTATGTAGTAATCTCTTTTTTCTATGAGAAATATAGCTTGGAATTAAAAATAATAATCTATTTATTTCTTCTACTTTCACTAGGTTGAACACAACTTATTAATCATGTATTATTAAGAGGAGTATTCCTTGATTTACAAAAATTAGTTCCTTCATAGTTGTTAAGAAAAAATGGCCTAACATGATTTCAATGTATCCTTCCTCTTCTAGGTCTAAAATGAATAAGTCTACTAAAAATGAACTTTTCAAATTTGACTAAGACATCCTTGAGAAGTCATCGAGGATACATTACTTTTCACTCACCTAATTAGAGTGCCACTCTAGTAAGTTTTAGTTCATTGAGTCCTAGTTTGTAGAATACACTAATATGTATGAGGTTAATACTATATCTTAAATCGCACAAGGCTCTTCTGAGGATACATTATTCTATTTTGTATCGGATTGTGAAACTCCCATGGTGTCTTATTTTCAGTGTAATTTTCCACTACACTAGTGTAGATCACTCTTTATTTAGTGAGATTACTTCTATTTCTTCCATTTTCTTTTATTGGATATCATTCCCTTGATAATCTTCTCATAGGAAGGAATTTGAGATATTTCTTCATCAAATTAAATTATGACTTTCAATTTCATGAACATCTCCAAATATTTCTTGTATTAACCTTTAATCCTTCCTTGCCTCATTATTTCCAGGAATGGGGGTGGTATTTTATAAGGTGTTTTAGAAATTTATACCTCTTCTTTGGTTTGTTCTTGAATCAGAGCTTTTGAAACACCCCAAGCTTCCACAGTACGTTTCCCTTTGAATAATGCAGCAGCTTGCATTGTATGCAACTTGGAGTTTTAGCACACTACGACCAATCAAACTAGCTGTTATGAATATTAATACCCACTTTTTAAAATTTTATAAATTTTATTTTTCAAAATGGACTTTATTTTAGTATTCAAAATATCAAAATTAGCATAGGGTGAATTTTTTGTTTTTTTTTTGAAAACATTCAATTTTTGATGAATTGTGAAAAACACTGCGTTATTGTTTAAAACCGACTTTTTTATTTAAGTAATTGTTTATTTTATTTTAATTTAGTTAAGGTAAAAATATATAAATAATACCTATATATGTTAAATTTAATTTATTGGAGTCACATTATAATAAGTTTAGATATATAATATTTTATTGAACTTTTTACCGTTTTTTACCCACCTTCTAGGAGAATTTGAAAATTTGCATAAAAAACAATTTCACCACTTCTTTGAGTTGAATTTCAAAATTATGAGAGACACGTCTAACATTAGTAAGTAAAATTTGTTTCAATAAGATGAATATAATTTTTGGTGAATAGTAACTTTTGACTTTTATTTACCACGGTTAAAAGTAAATAGGGTAATTAAGGGTAAAAATGTTAATATAATTACCCTAACACATATCGTAATTCTATTGGATAAGTGTAATTAGAACAAATTAAACCTTAGGAATAAAATATGACCCTCTTTGGTCCACATGGATTAGATTAGGACATTTATTAATATTTTATTTAAAGAAGAGTTAAAAGTGTTAAATTCAAAGTTTAATAACTAAACCATTTTTAATATAGGGTTTCACATAAGATAAATTAAACTATAAATATTCATTATAAAAATAAAAATTTTTAATACATAATGACATTTTACTTATAATTTTTAGACATTATATAAATGAATTTATTTATGACACAATAATGATGCAGTAATTACTTTATTAAATAAATATTAAAATAATTGATATTATAAATATGAAAATAAATTTAAATTGAGACTTCTGATGAATTACACTAATTTTAGAGGTAAATATAACATGTTATGGTTTATTAAATAAATTTTATTCTAAGTGATAAAGTATTTATGGCTTTCAAAAAATTCAAACACTAAATAGTGTCAAAATTGACATAATTGAGTTTTTAAAACAAATACTATATTATTAATTGATATAATATTACTAAAAATATAAGGTTCTTCCAAAGGACTTAGATAAGGTTATATATATCAATAATGAACCACTTGGGGTTCTCTTCTCAGTTTATAGTATGTTTATTAACCATATAATATAAAAATAAAAAGAGACGTGGTAAATGTCAAACTATTTAACTAAGAGTTAAATCGAAAAGATAAGGTTAATATGCTGACATAAACCTATATAATACCTATTTTTTGAGAGTTTATAAACCCACCCCCACCATATCCCCAAAATAAATCATTTTGGAGCTATTAAAAATAGAAAAGTATTTTATTATAAAATAATATTTCAAGATTATCCTAAAGTGACCCTCACCTCTCTTATAAAAAGGGTACTTACCCTTCTCTTAATTTCACACCTCCAAAGCCATTAGGATTGGAAATACCCTACCCAAATACCTTCCCAACGTCCCTAACTTAATCCTAGAGTCCTTAATTTTATTAGAAAGCCAACCTAAGGAGCCCTTTTGATCAATTCAAAAGGAAACACCCGAAGAAGAGGTAACAATTTCACCACCCTCTTTCATGTTCTTTTCTTCTCCCACTACCACTTTCATTGTTATTTCCATACCAAAATAATAACTCCATATACTTAGATATACTATGATGTTATTATAAATATGGTACAACCATATTTTTTATTCTATCCATCCTGTAAATGACAATGTCACCAAACGTGTGTATGTACGGATTACTGTCTCCACGTCACGGTGTAGTTAGTTATTCAAACACTTAATTATTTGGATGGGTATAATAATTAGTATAACTGATGTAAATAATAAATTTAACATGTTAATGATTATTTATATATGATATTAAATCCAATTACATATGATTTCACAATTAATATAATGATATTGTTGCTCGTGCGTACGTACGGATTGTCGTCTCCATGAACATGATGATATTCATTCCCCATTGTAAGAATTCAAGAATAATTTTCAATTTATGATTAAAAATAATGTCTATGAACATAATATAATTCTGTATATGAATAAAATTCTTCCTATCCATAACAAACATGTCTTATATAACCAATCATATAAAGGAAAACAAAACAATTAACACCTGAAATGATGATACTTCAGAAATATTATTAACAAAGAAATATTAGAGGATCATATATGATATAATATTTATTTATATAGTTATTGTATAATTTAAAAACAATTTTATCACTATTATACAGGAGTTTAACATATCATCGACTATGTAAAAGTACAAGGTAAGGGTTAATTCTACAATCTCTTTACTTAACCGAGGTTATCAATACGTAAATATCTAATGGGACCTCTTTATCTTCCACATCCATTTCTTCTTAAAAATGAAATTAAAAACATTTTTACAATTTACTAGACTATGGGTTAAATTCATTTATACCCTTATTTGACTATATATGTTTTGAAAGTAATATTTTTGTCGTTTTCCAAACAAGTTACTTTATGACATTTTTGACAAAATTAAGGTAAGAATGTCTTTTTTTTATCTTATACGGTGGGTGCGGTTATTTTCAGCCGTTATAACATCATCGATGCTTCCCAAAAAATATTATAAGAATAATTTCCAAATAAATGTTTTCTTTTATAATTATGTGACTTTCAAATGGTTCAAAATATAAAGATTTATTTCTTTCAAATAGTTTTTATTTCATCTATGTCAACATCCTTTGATGGATTATAAACTTGTTTGAAGTTGATTTATTATGATATAAATCATCTATATTGTATTGAAGGTTTGGTGATATTTTTGACTATGGATGTGTTATTTTTTACCATTCATGGTTTATGGATAAATTATTGACATTTCATATTCTAGTTTTAATACGAATGTTTATGTTATGTTTAAAACTTTTCATATGGGGAATGCATTGGACTTAGTAAGTGACGGGTGGATCCTGCTATACCTCCTTGATGCATTGGTTGGTCTCATTAGACAAACTATTGTCTTGGCATAAGCCCTTGACAAAATCTTATTTGTATTCTTTTCATGTTGCCTTGACTCTGTGGTTATGAAGTCTGCCATTATGCATTCTATCATTTTGAAATAGGATATTGATATTACATGTGATTATTCAACTAGTAGAATATCCATGTGAATATGTATATTACGTTATTTGATTTACCTTTTCCATATTATACTGATGTTTAATTTTAAAATAATTTTTTTTAGTCTTATACATAGCTTTAAATGTTTATGCTTATTTATGAAAGTTTCTGTTATATTTTTATCCTTATTGTGCATCTGAGATCACCCCTTTATATGTTTTATTTTTACCAGGATGCAAAGAAGTATATTATGACTGGCCTGCAGAGATAGTCTAATGTATATGAATGTGTTCAATAGAGACAATTTTGATTTTGTTTTTCATTTTATAATATAATGTAAAACTTATGAATGTATCTAGTACTTCCAAGGCTACTAAACAGATCAGTATTTCAGGATTTGATCCCTTGTGATCATGAAAATGTTATGTAATGATTCACCGAATCTGGGTAACTGGGTTCAGGGAATTATAGTTGGTATCAGAGGAAGTTTAGTACAAACCATGGAAACTATATTTAGATAAACTCTGATAGAGCACATTACTCAAAGATAGACTTCGAGGATTAGTATGGAAGAACTTCCTAGAATTTTGGTAATGTAGATATTTTGGGTATTTTACAAGAAATACATCAATGTCTAGATACGAGTAGGTAGAGGAGGATCTAACATAGATGTACCTAGGAGTGAAAACTCCTATAAGGAGTTTCGAGCATGACCCGGGGTATCCTGGTACACGACAATGGGTCTTTCTAAACTCTTTGTTACGACACTCCTGGGGGATATGCTTAGGATAACTCACATTTTCGTTACAAACCATTATGAAGGATTTATGAGTATATACCTCCTCAAAGAAATAATTTTTATGACTATGGATTATATCCATAAATTGTTCAATTTATGTTAATTGTTTTACAAGTTTGGAATTATGTATTGTGATTCATAAACTAATCTATTATATTCCATTGTTTAGAAATGGAACCTAGTGGAAGGAATGTAAACTGTATAAATGCAGGTAATCCATGTAGGGATTTCCCTCCTACTCATGATAATTATAGTGGAGCTAGTGATGCAACTAGTGTTGATCAGCTTATCACCATACTGGGAAAACTCACTTAGGTTATGAATAATAACCTTACCCGTATGAGGCACCCTGATCCACAATACGGAGGATCAATGTTAGACCTCTTAATGTGGAAACAAACACCAACATTCAATGGGTCTATAAATCCATTTTTATCTGATCAATGAATAAGTTCCTTAGAAAAAATATTTTAAGCTTTAGAGAGTACCTAATGGGAAAATGTTGTCATGGCAGTTTATCCCCTCACGGGAGATGCAGATCAATGGTGGTCATTATTTCAAAACACAAAAGAGTATGATGAAGTATTGTAACACCCGAGAGTTTTATGAGAAATATTTTGTTTTTATGTTATATAAATCATCAATGGAATCTTTCACTACACACAACACTAGCTTGGCTTGCTTTACACGCAACCGCGGCCTTCCTCGATAGCTTGCATCGTACGCAATACCGAGTTTCACTAAACAACGATATATTATTATAATATTATAAACTAGTAGTTGTGAATAGTATTAACTTAATTTTAAATTTTACAACATTATTATTCATCTTACACATTTTCTAGAACATGGTAAGAGAACGAAATATTTTTTTTGGGGGAAAATAAGTATTTATCAAAAAATGATGTTTTGCCGCCTTTTGATGGCGCACCCACATTAAATCTAGTTTTGACACATTTATAAGTTCAATTTGACAAAATAAAATTCTTCTTTTGAATCAGGATATAAAAATTTACTTTGGATAAATTTTTGATATTTTTCTGATAACTTTCATATTTTGATGAATAGTAAAAATATGCTAATTTTTAATTAAAAACAATTTTTTTCATTGAGATAATTTATATGGTTAAATTATAATATTGAATGGTTTTAAAGTATATATATAATATATTTTTACCATTTAATATAATGTATGTCATTAGCATTAATTTCGCATTGAATTCATAGGTAAAAACATTTCAATCTTTGGCAATGTTTTAACTTCTAAAACCCGTTTTCTTAACAACGGGATTTATTTTAAATTAATTACTGCAACTTATATGATTTGAATTTTGAAAAATGGATTCCATATTTAGAATCAGTGGGTCCAAATTATGTTAATAGGCTAATTTGTTTTTGGGCATTATGAATAGTAACTACGGTAAATTTTATTTACCATAGTTAAAGGTAAATAGGGTAATTAAGGGTAAATATAAGATTATAAAATTACCCTAACACCTGCCAAAATCCAATTGGATGACTAAAAGTAGACCCATATCACCTAAGGGTCGGATTAGATTCATTTAATAGACTTTTTTCTATGAAAATAATTTAATTATTATTAAAACCAAAGAATGTGACAACATGTCACTTTCTTAAATCTTATAAGTATAATAATTTTAATTTGGTGATAAACTTAATGAAACTTCGAACATGAATAGTCTCCAGAAATCTAATACAATTATCTACATAATAGGAATTTATTTATAATTTTTAGGATTAAATAATTTTCATTAATTATGACACAATAGTGATGTTGAAATTATTTTATTAATTAAAATATCGAATAAATGGTTTTAAAATATTAAAATAATTATTATATGCACTATTTAATGTACTCCCCTAATTTTCTAGAAACATATGACATTTTATTAATCTATTAAAGCTTTTATTTCGAACATATCCTCTGTATATATTTTATTTAAATTCAAATAAATGAATAGTGTCAAAATTGACACTATTGTTATTTTATAAAAGTAACATATTATAAAATTGTTTAAAAATCACAAAAATATTTACAAATTATAAATTAAAATTTATATGATCGAAAATGTCATAAATTTTCAAATTATGGAAAATTCACAACACATATGTAATTATTAATAATAATTTAAAATTTATAATATTATTACCACAAATAAAATAAAATTGATAAATAAGGATAAATCAAGATAGTAATGTTTAAAATAAATTCCAAACATGTCTAAATTTTATTGTTTGATGAGATTACAACCCTATCTCATCTAATATTTGGATATGATTCATTTTGTAATTTTTTAAGTGGGGTTGAGATTTAATATAAACTAATATTTCTTATATTTCCAAAGGTGCCCCTCTCCTCCCTTATAAAAGGGAACCTCCTCCCTCTCCTCCTCACACCAATTTGAGCCTTCAAGTTCCGCAAAAACCTGCCCATTTTACTTCCCCACTTCCCTATAATCATCCTAGAGGTTCTGGTCTTCTTTAATGACCAACCCTAGTGCCCTAAGAGGATGTTAAGAAGAGGCGCGTCAAAAAGAGGTAATATCCATTACCGATCCCTTCCAAATTCTTTCTTTTTCAACATATTCTTCTTTAGTTGTTTCATTATGAAGTAATAACATCAGTATCACTCATATAATGATATTTTATTATAAGTATGAAACAACCCTATTTCAACGTCTATCCATCCTATGGAAAACGAAATCACCGTGTGTGCGTACATACGGAATACCGTCTCCACGACGTGGTGTAATCTATTTTCCCCCACCACCTTACTTGGATGGGTATAATGATGTAAATAATGACTTTATATGACTATTATAAAGTGATATTGATTCTGAAATAGTATACATACACTCTAATACAATTCCACGATCATGGGAATGATATCATCGCTCGTGCGTACGTACGGAATACCGTCTCCACGATGTGATGCGATTCGTTCTACAAGATCTTCATTGTATAATGATTATATAAATTAATTTAATGAATAAATATGATATATAGTACATTAATACCATTCTGTAAATGATGTATCTATAACCTAAAGAGAATAATAAGAATTTATTTGACAAAACACGCATAAGAACAAAAAGTTATAAACACCTGAATAACAAGTAGTAATGAAATATTACTACTAAGAAGATAAGAATATGACCATTTATGATATCATAACAATAATTATGATTCGGGAATAAGTCAATAACATTATTTAAATCATTATACAGGAGGTTCGGACACTTACGAGGCAAATCGGACCTAAGGTAAGGGAAATATCACAATCTCATTTTTATCCGAGATTGTTTATACTTTAGTATTTACTGGGGTATATTTTATCATCCACATCCATGTTTCCTCATTATGTAATAGTATTTCCATCCACCTACAATTTTTTAAATCCAATTTTACCCTTTGGTGAGTTTTTAGTAAAGGATATGAAAAGAATCTTTTGTCGTTTTTCGTACGAGGTACTTTTTGACTTTTTCGACAAAAGTGCGAATAATGTTTTTTAACATATATGGAATGAATGGATTTTTAAAACATTATTTCCAACAAGCTTACTTTACAAGTTTTCATGTTTATTTTTAATCAACTTCTTTTAGTTTAGAATTGTACGACATGTTAAGAAAGGAAAAGTGTTTTTTTGAAGCAGAAATGATATTTTCCTCAAGAACGGAGTTCAAGTGTTTTATCAAAATTATTTTCCATTTAAGATAATATAGGGTTCTGTTTCTATCCCTATTATTACATTTATTTGATTATGTTGTGATGGAATTATTTTTATGAATTTCTTTATCTTATATGAATTTTTTTATGATGTCATGATGTTTAAGAATCCCATTTTTATTACATGGGTTATGCAATGATGTATGATTTATGATTTTGTGTCATACATAAGAATGGTATAATTATGAGATGGGTGGTACCTATATCTCCCTCCAATTCATTGGGTAAAGATTTTATATCTCATGATATAGACATGGCTGGAACGGCAGGTTAAACCAGTTCAGTGACACAGGACTGAAACGAGGAGTGAACTCGGTTCAGAAATGGACTTTCTACAGTAAGATAGTCTTGGAAATGAGTCTTGACTAATAAGAAATTATTCTCTATGATTATGTGTGTATGACACAAAGTTTCATGTTTTAAGTTATGATTATTTGGATTACATTTCACTACTATGATTTATCCCATGTTATGAAATTATGATCTCTTTTGCAGGTTAAGATTTCCAAAAGTTATGTTCTTATGTATATGATGTGATTGATATTTCTGTTATTTACCCTTACTGAGCATTTGAGATCACCATTTTGTATGTTTTATTTCCCCAGGTCAGGAAAAATGTTATTAAGTAAGATATTCCAAAAATGGACTCTAGATATGATGAAATGAATGGGAGGCAAAGTAGATGCTTTATGAACCAGTTGTTTATGTTTCCCAGTTTCTAAAGACACTATACCTATACGGTCCTTTCATGGTTTTGTTATATGTTGTAATAAGTGTGATTCAATTTTGAAGTATTAACAATGTATGTAAATTATGGGTCGTTATAGTTGGTATCAGAGTAAAGGTATAGTCAACCTTTGGAAACTAGGATATGAAAGCCTTAGTAAGAACCCTAAGGATATGTCTAAGCATAGAACACTATCTTAGTGTTTTAGAAATGGCCATGAATAACCTAGGATAAGACCTTAAGTGTGATATTTTATTCTTGATTATGTGGTTTTCCTATTATAATTAGTGTTTCTCACACTATTCTTCTTAGTTTTAGTCAATGGCTGGAACCCGAAGGAACCGTGTTAATGCAGAATGCGACGGGCAATGCAATGATTGTCCCCCTGAGCAACCAAACATTATGGGAGATGGAATGCAAAATCTTGTATCCATGCTCACACAACTTTCTCAAGCTATGAATCATGCATGACTTCTAAACGATCAAAGGAAGGAGCAACATTCTGTTGAATCCTTCATGAGGCAGCATCCACCTTCTTTCAGCGGGTCTACTGATCCATTAGTTGCTGAACAATGGATTAGTACTACTGAAAAGATATTTTCAGTTCTTCAATGTTTTGAACATGATAAAGTCATCTTATCAGTGTATCATTTAGAAGGTGATGCTGATCAATGGTGGAATCTTATCAAGAATACGAGGCAAAGAGATGAAATTGAGTCCATGGAATGGGATGAGTTCAAGAACTTATTTTTCAATAAGTACTTCCCTCGTATTCTCCGAACAAGGATGGAGAAAGCGTTTCTTGAACTGAAGCAAAAGGATGATGAATCTGTTGGTACCTATGAAGCAAATTTTACAAGACATCCAAGGTACGCTTCTGGTATTATTATCCAACCTGAGAGTAAAATCGATCGATTTTTTAGTGGCTTAAAACCATGTCTTCGAAGGGCGTTAGCCATAAGGGACTTCAATAGCTACGAGGAAATCGTTCGATGTGCTCTCAAAGTTGAGATGGAGATTGGAGTAACCCATCAGTCATACGGGTTTGATAAGAAGAGGAAAATGGAATTCAAAGGAAAATCTAAAGAACACACTAAAAAGAAGATGATATTTCCCTTATGCTCAATGTGTGGAAGGAAAAATAGAGGGATTTGTCTTAAAGGGACAAGTAAATGTTTCAAATGTGGAAAGGAAGGTCATAGGGCATTTGAAGGCCACAATGATGGGAAGAATATGTCTAATGATGCAAAAAAAGGAAGGGATACACAAAATGAACCTACTACACTTCAATGTTTCAAGTGCATAGAGATGGGGCATTATGCCAATCAATGCCCAAATCCAAGGGTTGATGATGATGATCAACGTCAACAAACTCTTAAGGCTAAAGACAAAGGAAAGTCACATGCAATTTCTATCAGCGATGTGGAGTATGATAACGATGTGGTGAAAGGTACACTTACCATCCACTCTAAAGTTTTAAATTTTTTATTTGATTCTGGATCCACCCACTCCTTTATTTCTAAATAATTTTCTAAGGGTATCACCGTATTACCTCAACAATTAGATGTTGAGTTAGTTGTGACAACCCCTAATGGCACAACAGTCACATCAAAAGTTTATAATTCTTCTTCGATTGAAGTTTGTGGGAATGTGCTTCCTACAAATCTTGTGATCCTTCCTATAGTGTAATTTGATGTGATTCTTGGCATGGATTGGATTTCTCTACATGGAGATCATATCAATTGCCAAAGAAGGGAAGTCACATTTCATATTCCAGATCAATCTATGATCGTATATCGATGCAAGGATGAACATAACCTTCCAATGGAAATATCTTCCATCTTATGGGTCTTGATTCCACTAAATAAAGGTTATTTATCTCAAATGGTTTGTGAGAAACTCACGATTAAGAATATGCCCATTGTGCAGGATTTTGATGATGTCTTTCCGAAGGAATTACTGGGTCTCCCACAAAATCGTGAAGTTGAGTTTTCAATAGAACTTGTGTCAAGTGCTTTGCCTATTTCAAATACACCTTATAGAATGTCCCCAATTGAGTTCTAGGAATTGAAGAAGCAACTCCAAGAAAATCGTGATAAGGGATTCATACGCCCTAGTGCGTCACCTTGGGGAGCACCTGTTCTGTTTGTTAAGAAGAAAGATGGATCAATGATACTCTGTATTGACTATCGAGAAATTAACAAGATCACTATCAAGAAAAAATATCCTCTCCCATGCATTGATGACTTATTTGACCAACTACGCGGAGCTCAATACTTTTCCAAGATTGATCTTCGTTCAGGGTATCATCAATTAAGGGTCAAAAAGGAGGATATACCAAAGACGGATTTCTATACAAGGTATGGACACTATGAATTTATATTGATGCCATTTGGTCTTACCAATGCCCCTGCTATCTTTATGGATCTGATGAATAGAGTCTTTAGAGACTATCTTGATCAGTTTCTGGTAGTCTTTATAGACGATATTCTTGTCTATTTAAAGAGCAAGGAAGAACATGAAGATCACTTGAGAATTATATTAAAGACCCTGAGAAAGGAGAAGCTTTATTCCAAATTTACCAAGTGTGAATTTTGGCTTCAAAAAGTTTTATTTTTGGGTCACATAATCTCAATAGAGGGGATATCTGTGGATCCAGCAAAATAGAGGTTATCGAAAGATGGTCGAGACCAACAACAGTAACTGAGATCCGATGTTTTCTTGGTTTGGCGGGATATTATCGATGTTTTGTGAAAGATTTTTCATGATTATCTAATCCACTCACCAAGATGACTCGGAAAAGAGTTATGTTTTTCTGGACGGAGGAATGTGAAGAGAATTTCAAGGAGTTGAAAAGAAGGTTATCCAGTGCACCTGTGCTCACACTGCCTTGTAGTGGAGAAAGGTTCGTGATCTACAGTGATGCATCCAAGAATGGATTAGGGTGTGTTCTTATGAAAAATGATATGGTGATAGCTTATGCCTCATGACAGTTGAAAATACATGAGCAAAATTACCCAACTCATGATTTGGAGTTAGCAGCGGTAATATTTCCATTAAAGATTTGGAGGCATTATCTTTATGGAGAAATGTGTGATATTTATACTGACCATAAAAGTTTAAAGTATATTTTCACACAAAAGGATCTGAATATGCACCAAAGAAGATGGTTGGAGCTGATTAAGGATTACGACTGCTCAATTCATTACCACCCTGGGAAAGCAAACAAGGTGGCAGATGCATTATGTCGACAAGACCATGCCAGTTTATCCATGATGAGGATCACAAAAGATCCAATATTTATGGATTTACAAAGGATGGATCTTGGAATTATAATGAAAGGGGAAAAATCATATGTTTCTCAAATGAATGTTCAACCATCTATACATGTAAAGATTATAGAGGCATAGAAAGAAGATGTCGAGTTACAAAAGAAGGTGATAAATGTTCTTGAATTCAACCTTGATTGTGATGGGATAATAAAGTTCAAGAATCGGGTTTGTGTTCCTCCCATCCCCGAATTAAAGGAGCTGCTGGATGAGGCTCATAGTTCTTCATTCTCTATTCATCCTGAAAGAACGAAGATGTATAGGGACCTGAAAGAGTACTTCTGGTGGGATGGCATGAAAAGAGATGTTGCTGAATATGTCTCTTGATGCTTGGTTTGTCAGCAAGTTAAAGATAAGAGACAGAAGTCTAAGTGGATGTTACAACCATTACCCATACCCGAATGGAAATGGGAAAACATCACTATGGACTTTTTCACAAGACTTCCTAAAACATCCAAAGGCAATAATGCTATATGGGTCATAGTTGATCGTCTTACAAAGTCTGCACAATTCATCGCTATTAGAGAGGATTTCTCTCTAGATCAGCTTGCCAGGATATATGTGAAGGAATTGGTAAGATTGCATGGAGTACCACTTTCTATTATATATGATCGGGATCCGAGGTTTACCTCAATGTTTTGGAGAAGTCTTCAGCATACTCTAGATATAGAGTTGAGTTTCAGCACTGCTTATCATCCCCAGACAGACGGTCAGTCTGAGAGAACAATTCAAACTCTAGAAGATATGTTGAGGGCTTGCTCTATGGATTTCAAAGGTGGTTGGGATCAACACCTACCTTTGGTGGAATTTTCTTATAATAATAGCTTTCACTCTAGTATTCAAATGGCCCCTTATGAATCTCTCTATGGAAAGAAATGCAGGACTCCAACTTGCTGGGATGAAGTTGGGGAAAGAAAGCTATTTGGACCTGATCTTGTTGATGAGATGGAAGAAAAGGTCTGATCTATTCAACAACACATAAGAGCAGCTCAGAGTCGACAGAAAAGTTATGCCGACAATCGAATAAAAGACTTAGTGTTTGAAGTGGGTGATAAAGTGTTCTGACGAATATCTCCTTGGAAGAGAGTAATGAGATTTGGAAAGAAGGGAAAGTTGATCCCTAGGTATATCAGTCCTTTCGAAATACTGGATCGTGTTGGGAAGGTAGCTTACCGATTGGCGCTTCCACCGAATCTCTCTCAAGTTCACGATGTGTTCCATGTATCTCTCTTGGGAAATTACATACCTGATCTTTCACATGTACTCAGGTTAGAAGTTGTACTGCTGGAGCAAGATCTTTCTTATGATGAACAGCCGATAGAGATTCTGGATCGAAGTGAAAAAGTCCTACAAAACAAGACCACTCGCTTGGTGAAAGTTTTATGGAGGAACCACCAATTAGAAGAAGCTACATGGGAGCTTGAGGATATAATGAGGGAGAGGTATCCTCATCTGTTTGTTACAAAGTGATGAATTTTGAGGGCGAAATTCATTTTAAGGGGGGTAGAATGTAACACTCAAGACTTTTATGAGAAATATTTTGTTTTTATGTTATATAAATCATCGAAGTAATCTTTCACTACACACAACACTAGCAAGGCTTTCTTTACACGCAACCGCGGCCTTCCTCGATATCTTGCGCCGTACGCAATACCGAGTTTCACTAAACAACGATATATTATTATAATATTATAAACTAGCCGTTATGAATAGTATTAACTAAATTTTAAATTTTACAACATTATTATTCATCTTATACATTTTCTAGAACATGGTAAGAGAATAAAATAATTTTTTTTGGGGAAAATAAGTATTTATCAAAAAATGCAGTTTTGCCGCCTTTTGATGGAGCACCCACATTAAATATAGTTTTTGACACATTTATAAGTTAAATTTTACAAAATAAAATTCTTCTTTTGAATCAGGATATAAAACTTTACTTTGGATAAATTTTTTATATTTTTCTGATAACTTTCATATTTTGATGAATAGTAAAAATACGCTAATTTTTAATTAAAAACAAATTTTTTCATTGAGATAATTTATATGGTTAAATTATAATAATGAATAGTTTTAAATAATTGATATAATATATTTTTACCATTTAATATAATTTATGTCATTATCATTAATTTCACATTGAATTCATAGGTAAAAACATTTCAATCTTTGGCAATGTTTTAACTTCTAAAACTCGTTTTCTTAACAACATGATTTATTTTAAATTAATTACTACAACTTATATGTTTTGAATTTTGAAAAATGGATTCTATATTTAGAATCAGTGGGTCCAAATTATTTTAATAGGCTACTTTTTATTTTTGGGCATTATGAATAGTAACTACGGTAAATTTTATTTACCATAGTTAAAGGTAAATCGAGTAATTAAGGGTAAATATAAGATTATAAAATTACCCTAAAACCTGCCAAAATCCTATTGGATGACTAAAATTAGACCAATATCACCTAAGGGTCGAATTAGATTCATTTAATAGACTTTTTTCCATGAAAATAATTTAATTATTATTAAAATCAAAAATGTGACAACATGTCACTTTGTTAAATCTTATAAGTATAATAATTTTAATTTGGTGATAAACATAATGAAACTTCGAACATGAATAGTCTCGAGAAAGCTAATACAATTATCTACATCATAGGAATTTATTTAGAATTTTTAAAAGTAAATAATTATCATTAAGTATGACACAATAGTGATGTTGAATATATTTTATTAATTAAAATTTCAAATAAATGGTTTTAAAATATTAAAATAATTATTATATGCACTATTTAATGTACTACACTAATTTTCTAGACACATATGACATTTTATTAATCTATTGAAGCTTTTATTTCGAACATATCCTCTGTATATAGTTTATTTAAATTAAAATAAATGAATAGTGTCAAAATTGACACTTGTAATTTTATAAAAATAACATATTATAAAATTGTTTAAAAATCACAAAAATATTTAAAAATTATAAATTAAAATTTATATGATATAAAATGTCATAAAGTGTCAAATTATGGAAATATTCACAACAAATATCTAATTATTAATAATAATTTAAAATTTAGAATATTATTACCACAAATAAAATTAAATTGATAAATAAGGATAAATCAAGTTGGTAATGTTTAAAATAAATACCTAACATGTCTAAATTTTATTGGTTGATGATATTACAACCCTATCTCATCTAATAATCAGATATGAGTCATTTTGAAAGTTTTTAAGTGTGGTTGAGATTTAATATAAACTAATATTTCTTATATTTCCAAAGGTGCCCCTCTCCTCCCTTATAAAAGGAAACCTCCTCCCTCTCCTCCTCACACCAATTTGAGCCTTCAAGCTTGGCCAAACCCTGACCATTTTACTTCCCCACTTCACTAGAATCATCCTAGAGGTTCTGGTCTTCTTCCAAGACCAACCCTAGTGCCCTAAGAGGAGGTTAAGAAGAGGCGCATCAAAAAGAGGTAATATCCATTACCGATCCCTTCCAAATTCAGTCTTCTTCAAAATCTTCTTCTTTAGTTGTTTCATTATGAAGTAATAACATCAGTATCACTCATATACTAATATGTTATTATAAGTATGAAACAACCCTATTTCAACACCTATCCATCCTATGGAAAACGAAATCACCACGCGTGCGTATGTACGGAATACCGTCTCCACGCCGTGTTGTAATCTATTTTCCCCCACCACCTTACATTGATGGGTATAATGATTTAAATAATGACTATATATAACTATTATAAAGTGATATTGATTCTGAAATAGTATACATACACTCCAATACAAATTCCACGATCATGGGAATGATATCATCACTCGTGCGTACGTACGGAATACCGTCTCCACGATGTGATGCGATTCGTTCTACTTGATCTTCATTAAATAATGATTATATAAATGAATTTAATGAATAAATATGATATAGAGTACATTAATACCATTCTGGAAACGATTTATCTATAAACAAAAGAGAATAATAAGAATTTATTTGACAAAACGCGCATAAGAACAAAAAGTTATAAACACCTGAATAACAAGTAGCAATGAAATATTACTACTAAGAAGCTAAGAATATGACCATATATGATATCATAATAATAATTATGATTCTGGAATAAGTCAATAACATTATTTAAATAATTATACAGGAGGTTCGGACACTTATGAGGCAAATCAGACCTAAGGTAAGGGAAATATCACAATCTCATTTTTATACGAGTTTGTTTATACTTTAGAATTTACAGGGGTGTATTTTATCATCCACATTCATGTTTCCTAAATATGTAATAGTATTTCCATACACCTACAATTGTTTAAATCCAATTTTACCCTTTGGTGAGTTTTTAGTAAAGGATATTAAAGGAATCTTTTGTCGTTTTTCGTACGAGGTACTTTTTGACTTTTTCGACAAAAGTACGAAGAATTTTTTTAACTTATACGGCATGAATGAATTTTTAAAAAATTATTTCCAAGAAGATTCCTTTACATGTTTTCATGTTTATTTTTAATCAACTTCTTTTATTTTATAATTGTACGACATGTTAAGAATGGAAAAGTGTTTTTTTGAAGCAGAAAGGATATTTTTCTCAAGAATGGAGTTCAAGTGTTTTATCAAAATTATTTTCCATCTAATATAATATAGGGTTATGTTTCTATACCTATTATTACATTGATTTTATTATGTTGTGATGGAATTATTTTTATGAATTTCTTTATCCTATATGAATTGTTTTATGATGTCATGAAGTTTAAGAATCCCATTTTTATTACATGGGTTATGCAATGATGTATGATTTATGATTATGTGGAACACATAAGAATCTTATCATTATGAGATGGGTGGGACCTATATATCCCTCCAATGAATTGGGTAAAGATTTTATATCTCATGAGATAGACATGGCTGGAACTGCAGGTTAAACCGATTCAGTGAAGCAGGACTGAAACGAAGAGTGAACTCGGTTCAGAAATGGACTTTGTCCACTAAGATAGTCTTTGAAATGAGTCTTGACTACCAAGAAATGATTCTATATGATTATGTGTGTATGCCACAAAGTTTCATGTTCTAACTTATGATTATTGGGATTACATTTCACTACTATGATTTATCCCATGTTATGAAATTATGATCTATTTTGTAGGTTAAGATTTCCAAAAGTAATGTTCTTATGTATATGATGTGATTGATATTTCTTTTGTTTACCCGTACTGAGCATTTGAGCTCACCCTTTTGTATGTTTTATTTCCCCAGGTCAAGAAAAAGGTTATTAAGTAGGATATTCCAAAAAGGGACTCTAGATATGATGAAATGAATGGGAGGTAAAGTAGATGTTTTATGAACCAGTCGTTTATGTTTCCCAGTTTCTAAAGACACTATACCTATACGGTCCTTTTATGGTTTTGTTATATTTTTTAATAAGTGTGCTTAAATTTTGAAGTATTAACAATGTATGTAAAGTATGGGTCGTTATAAGTATCATGTATGGAATGGAGGGAGTTTAAAAATATTTTCTTAGAAAAAACATTCCTCATGACTATCAAGCAGATATGGAAAGGCAATTTCTAAGTCTAAGGAAAAAGGAGGATGATAATGTCGCAAAGTATGAGGCTAACATTACAAGGTTAACAAGGGATGAAGCAGATTATATACATAACCCAAGGATTAATATTTATTGATTATTTTATGGGTTAAAACTATTTCTCCATCGAGAATTAGTCTAACAATCCTTCTCATCATACAAAGATATTGTCTCATGTGCTATCAGGATAGAAAAGGAATTCTCTAAGTCCTGCGACTTTAAAGCAAAGCAAGAGAAAAAGATATCTGCTGAACACTCTGGAAATAAAAATAAGGGAAAGAAAAGAAAATTTGAATTTCTAGCCTATGGTAAATGTGGGGAGAAAAACTATGGTACTTGCCTAAAGGGAATGGGAGTCTGTTACATGTGTGGGGAAAAATTCCACCAAGATTGTGATTGCGTGGGAAAGAAAGAGGCTGTCAATATTGAATGCGAAAATTGTAGATAAATGGGGAATTATGAAAATGAATGTCCTAAGCACCAAGAGAACTTACCTTAGAAAAGACCAAGGGAGTAAGGCCAAGATTATGCGATCACTACTACTGAGGTTGAAGCTTTGAAAGACGTGGTGGTAGGTAATTTAATAGTTTCCTCAAGTTTAGCCAATGCTTTATTTGATTCTAGATCATCGCATTGTTTCATATCTTCCCAATTTTCTATGAAAAATAGTTATTTTTAATTTGACATAACAAGGGATTTGTTAGTCAAAAATCCTAAGGAAATTATCATCGAATCCATGTTTTGTGAATCAGTTCCCATTAGGGCATAAAATGTTTCTTTATCTACTGATCTCATCATCATACCCATGATTTAATTTGATATAATCCTCAGATTATATTGGATTCCATACCATGATGTGAAAATTTATTGTAAGAAGAAGGAGGTTACACTTTTCGATGATGATAATGAGTACCTTATCTTTAGAGCAGAAACGCCACCACCTGATTATTATCTAGATCCACCCTAGTAGCTCTACTAAATTCAATCATTGGGGAGAAAGAGAATGAAATAACTATGGGTGAGGAAAATAATGTTTGAATAAAGGAAATTCCTATTGTGCAAGAATATGTTGATGTGTTTCGATAGGATTTACATGGACATCCTTCAGAATGATAAATTGATTTTTCCATTGATTTAATTCTTGGTTCAAGGCCCATATCGAAGACCCCTTATAGAATGACCATTGTGGAATTAGTGTAACTAAAGAAACAATTATAGTAATTGAGTAATAAAGGATTTATTCACCCTAGTATTTTCCATGGGGAGCCTTTTTTCTTTTTTGTTAAGAACAAAGACGGATCAATGATGTTGTGCATTGACTACAGGGAGATCAATTCTATAACAATAAAGAACATGTATCCCCTACCTCGTATTGTTGATTTATTTGACAAACTTCATAGAGCTCAATATTTTTCAAAGATTGACCTTCGATCTGGATATCATCAATTGTGTGTGAATAAGGAATACATTCTGAAAACTGCATTTCGAACTAGGTACTGGCATTGCGAGTTTACAGTAATGCCTTTTAAATTGACTAATGCACCCTCTCTCTTCATAGATCTAATGAATTGAGTTTTTAAGGAATATCATGATGACTTTGGAGTGGTATTTATTGATGATATAAAGGTATACTCAAAAATCTATGTAGATCATGAAAATCACTTGCGCACTATTCTGAAAACCCTCAAAAGAAATGAATTATATGGGACGTTTAGCAAGTGTGAATTCTGGATTCAATAGATTTCTTTTCTTGGAAATATTGTCTCTAAGGATGGAATCGTGTTTATCCTTCAAAGACCAAGGAAATCCAAGAATTTCCAGCACAGACGAGTATAAATGAGGTATGTGGTTTTATTGGTTTAGAAGGTTATTATCGACATTTCGCCTAGAATTTTTCCCAGTCGGCTAACCCATTAACCAAGTTCACACGTAAAGGGGTTAAATTTGTTTTGGAAAAAAGAGTGTGAATAATGTTTCTAAGAACTGAAGATAAGATTATTCAATGCTCCTATATTGACTCTACCATCAGGGAATGATGGGTTTGTTATTTATAGTGATTCATAAAAGAAAGGACTTGGTTATGTTCTTCTACAGAATGATAGAGTTATTACCTATGCATCACAACAGCTAATAATTTGGGAGAAAAAATATCCCACTCATGATCTTGAGTTATCAGCTATAATATTTACTCTAAAATATGGAGAAGCTATCTCTATTGTGAAAAATGTGAGATTTATACTGATCGCAAGAGTTTGAAGTATATTTTCTCTTAGAAAGAACTCAACATGAGGCAAAGAAGCTGGATTGAACTACTCAAGGATTGTGATTTCACTATACACTACCACATGGGGAAGGAAAATAAGGTGGCATATGCTTTGAGCATAAAGGATCACTAAGTTTTGAACAAGATGAGAGTTGAAAGGGATCAACTTTTTATGGATCTAGTTAAGATGTATATTGGAATAAACATGGAAGGTGAAACATCAATACTTTTTCAAATGGGTGGCAACCCATATTTACTAGAAAGGATAAAAAGTTCTCAGACTGATGATGAGGACTTTCAAAATAAGACTATAGCTATGAATGATGGAATATTGAGTGACTTCATATATGAAGATGTAATTTTGAAATTTGGGAAGAGTCTTTGTGTTCCCAATATACATGATCTAAAAGGGGAATTGTTGGATAATTCTCATAGCTCCAATTTCTCTATACACCCTAGGAGCACCAAGATGTATAGAGATTTGAAGGAACATTTTTTTTGGGACAACATGAAGAGAGATATTGATGATTATGTGTCAAGATGTATAGTTTTTCAACAAGTGAAAGATGGAAGAAAATATCCTAGATCAGTCATGCAACCTCTTCCCATGCCTGAGTGGAAATGGGATGATATTACAATGGACATTTTCATGGGGCTACCAAAGACTCCAAGAAGGAATAATGCAATATGTGTCATTGTTGATCTTCTTACCAAGTTAGCACATTTTCTTGCTATAAGAAAAGATTTACCAATTGAACATCTAGCAAGACTATATATTAATGAAATTTTAAGACTTCATGGAGTACCCCTATAGATTGGTTCTGATCATGATCCCTGTTTTACATCAAGATTATAGAAAAGTCTTCAGAAAGCTCATGATACTGAACTTCATTTAAGCACTACCTACAACCCTCAAACTTAATGACAATCAGAATAGACTATTCACACCTTAGAATACATATGGAGATCATTCTCACCTGACTTTCAAGGTATGTGGGATAAATATTTACCTCTGGTGGAATTTTCTTATAACAATAGATTCCATTAAAGTATTCAGATGGAACCATATGAAGAATTATATGGAAAGAGATGTCGCACACCAACTTGTTGGGATGATGTTGGTGAAAGAAAACTCATAGGCCTAGAACATGTTGAGTAAATAATGAAAAATGTTAATATTATCCAAACCCACATCAAAGTAGCCCAAAGTAGGAAAAAAAGATATGTAGATAACCGAAGGAAGGATTTGGAATTTCAAGTAGGAGACTATGTTTTATTGAAGGTATCTCCATAGAAGGGTGTTATACATTTTGGTAAGAATGGTAAGTTGAGTCCTAGGTATATCAGAACATTCGAAATTCTAGAATTAATTAGAGTTATAGCTTATCATTTTGAAATTCCTCCATGTCTCTCCAAAGTTCATGATATGTTCCACATATCACTGTTGAGAAAAACATGCATGAACCAATGCATGTACTCACCTATGAGGAAATTGAACTGGAACCTAATCTGTCTTGTTGTGAAGAGTCTGTCAAGATTCTTGATACCGGAGAACAAGTGTTGAGAAACTGAACAACTCATCAGATAAAAGTTCTATGGATAAACCATAAGATGGAAAAAGTAATGTGGGAACCTGAGGAACCTATGATGAAGAACCACTCGAATATTTTTATGTAGAAATATTCTAGGAATCTCAAGGATATAATTATTTTAAGGATGGGAGAATGTAACAACCTAACTTCCATAGTACATTTCCCTTTGAATAAGGCAGTATCTTATGTTGTATGCAACTTGGAGTTTTAACACACCACGACCAATCAAACTAGTCATTATGAATAGTAAAACCAATTTCTAAATTTTTATAAATTTTTATTTTTCAAAATGGACTTAATTGTTGGATTCATAATATCAAAATTATCTTAGGATTAATTTTTGGTATTTTTCTAAAAACTGTCAATAATTGATGAATAGTGAAAAACATTGCGATATTTGTTAAAAATAGCTTTTTATCTAAGTTATTATATATTTTATTTTAATTTATTATAGGTCAAAATAGATACATATTACATATATATGTTCAATGTAATTCATTAGAGTGATTTTATAATAAGTTTAGATATATAAAATTTTATTGAACTTTTTACTGTCTTTTACCCACCTTCTAGGAACATTTAAAAATTTGCATAAAACGTAATTTTACCACTTCTGTGAGTTGAATTTCAAAAATCCTAGATACAAGGTTAACATCATTAAGTAAAATTTGGTTCAATAAGTTGAAAATAATTTTTGGAGAATAGTAACTTTTGACTTTTATTTACAACGGTTAAAAGTAAATAGGGAAATTAAGTGTAAAAATGTTATTATAATTACCCTACCACATGTCCTAATTCTATGGGATAATTTTAATTCGACCAAAGAAAACCTTAGGAATAAAATATGATTCTCTTTGGTCCAGTTGGATTAGATTAGGAGATTTATTATTATTTTATTTAAAGAAGAGTTAAAAGTATTGCATTTAATGTTTAATAACTAAACCATTTTTAATATAGAGTGAAACATATGATAAATTAGACTATAAATATTCATTAGAAATATAAAATGACTGAATAAATAATGGTATTTTATTTATAATTTTTATACATTAAATAATTTATTTTATTTATGACACAATGATGAAGCAGTAATTACTCTATTAATGAAATATTTAAATAATTGATATTATAAATATCCAAATAAATGTAAATTGAGACTTTTTAGGAATTAAAATAATTATATAGGTTAATATTACATGTTAGGGTTTATTAAATATATTTTATTTTAAGTGATAAAGTTTTTATGGCTTTTAAAAAATCATATACTAAATAGTTTCAAAATTGACATAATTGAGATTTTAAAATAAATACAATATTATTAATTGATATAAAATTACAAAAAATATATGGTTCATCCAAAGGACATATATAAGGATAGATATATCAATAATTAACCACTTGGGGTTTTCTTGGATGTTTAT
This sequence comes from Viscum album, assembly GCA_963277665.1. Lineage (NCBI taxonomy): Eukaryota > Viridiplantae > Streptophyta > Magnoliopsida > Santalales > Viscaceae > Viscum > Viscum album. The sequence goes on from OY728157.1 coordinate 485,507,817, forward strand.
AGTAAGTTTATTAACCATATAATATAAAAATACAAAAAGACTTGGTAAATGTCAAACTATTTAACTAAGAGTTAAATATAAAATATAGGGTTAATATGGTGTCCTAAATAGGTCTAAAACCTATTGGTTGAGGTATTTTGAAAAATAAACACCTTATCCTAGAAATAAATCATTTTGGAGCTATTAGAAATCGAAAATTATTTTATTATAAAATAACATTTCAAGCTTTTCCTAAAGTGACCCTCACCTCTCTTATAAAAGGGTACTTCCCCTTCTCTTAATTTCACACCTCCATAGCCATTTTCCTTAGATAAAACATTCCCAAATACCTTCCCAAATTCCCTCACTTAATCCTAGAGTACTTATATTTATATTAATGCCAACCTAAGGATCCATCTTGATCAACTCAAAAGGAAACACCTGAAGAAGAGGTAATAATTTCACCACCATCTTTCAAGTTCTTTTATTCTTCCACTTCCTCTTTTTTTGTTGTTTCCATACCGAAATTATAACTCCATACCTTATAAATACTGTGATGTTATTATATATATATTACAACCATATTCTTTATTCTATCCATCCTATAAATGACAAAGTCACCATACGTGCGTACATATGGCTTACCGTCTCCATGTAGTGGTGTAGTTTGTTATTCAAACACTTCATTATTTGGATGGGTATAATAATGAGTATAACTGATGTAAATAATAACTATAACATGTTAATTATTCTTTATATATGATATACCATCCAATTATATTTGATTTCACCATTAATATAATGATATTGTCGCTCATACGTATGTACAGATTACTTTCTCCACGAACGCGATGAGATTTATTCCTCAATGTAATAATTCAAGAATAATTTTCATTTTATGATTAAAAATAATGTTTATGAACATACTATAATTCTGTATATGAATCAAATACATCCTATCCATAATAAACATGGCTTATGTAACCAAATATATAATGCAAAACATGTCAGTTAACACCTGTAACGATGATATTACTGAAATATTATTAACAAAGAAATAATAGAGGATCATATATGATATCATATTTATGTATATATATTTTTTATAATTTAATAACAATGTTTTAACTATTATACAATAGTGTAACATACCTTATACTAAGGAAAAGTACAAGGTAAGGGTAATTCTACAATCACTTTACTTATCTAAGGTTTTTTATACGTAAGTATCTACTAGGACATCTTTATCATCCACATTTGCGTTTTCTTAAAAATGTAATTCAAAACATTTTTACGATTTAATAGACTATGGGTTAAAGTCATTTATACACTTATTTGACCATATATGTTTTGAAAGTAATCTTTTTGTCATTTTCCAAACAAGGTACTTTACGAAATTTTCGAGAAAATTAATGTAAGAATGCATTTTTTTAACATAGACAGTGGGTGCGGCTATTTTCTGCCGTTATAACATCGTTAAAGATTCCAATACAAGCTTATAAGAATATTTTTAAAATAATTGTTTTCTATTATAATTATTTGTCTTTTAAATGGTTTCAAAATAGAAAGAGGTATTTCTTTCAAACAGTTTTCATTTCATCTATGTCAACTTCCTTTATTGGATTTTAAACTTGTTTGATGTTGATTTATTATGATACTAATCTTCCATATTGTATTGAAGGTTTTGTTATATGATTTATTGTGGATGTGTTATTTTTTTACCATTCATGGTTTATGGATAAAGTATTGACATTTTGTATTCTAGTTTTAATATGATTGTTTATGTTATGTTTAATCCTTTTTATATGAGGAATGCATTGGACTTAGTAAGTGACAGGTGGAGACCGCTATTGCTACTCGATGCATCAGTAGGTCTCATGAGACAAACTAGTGTCTTGCAATAAAACCTTGACAAAATCTTTTTTGTAGTCTTGGCACGAGGCCTTGACTATGTTGTTATGAAGTCTGGAATTATGCATTCCATCATTATGAAGTTGGATATTGATATTAAATGTGATTATTGGACTAGTAGAATATGCTTGTGAATAAGTAAATGGAATTATTTGATTTATCTTATCCATATTATTCTGAAGTTTATGTTTAAAAGGATTTTTTTAGTCTTATACATTTCCTTAAATGTTTTTACTTATTTATGAAAGTTCATGCTATATTGTTATCCATAATAAGCATCTGATCTCACCCCTTTATATGCTTTATTTTTCCTAGTATGTAAAATGTATAATATAACTGACATGCAGGGATAGTCTACGGGATATGAATGTGGTCAATGGAGACAATGTTTATGTTGTTTTTAATTTTATTATGAAATGTATGTAATGACATGGGATTTTTGTGGAATTTTTTTTCTTAAATACATGGGAGTTTTATGAGTCTGCAAAAATTTACAACACTTTATTCTGAGGCCCGGTGTGCTTGGAATCAATTTATGATGTTTTGTTTAGGTACATTCAGTAAACGTATGAGATAGATTTTATAACTTTTGAAGCGGTGCTCGGAATTGAAATCTGAGGCCACCGTTGAACTCACAGCGCCGATACTCGCTTAAGAAGAATTTGACCTCGACGGGAGTTGGTCGAGAAAAAAAGTTAGTTTTTGGATTTTGATGAATAAGTTAGATAAAAATAAAGTGGTAACTTTATTTTTATCCTAGTTAGTTAAAACCTCCATGTGGATGTTGGAGGTGGGGGCCACCCCACCTTAACCTCCCATGAGAGGTTATGGTGGTGGGGCCCACTCGTACCTAACCTCCCATGAGAGGTTACGGTGTGGGGACCACCCAGGACTAAACACCCAATTAATGGTGCCACCAACTCCCCTAATTATATGTGCCAAATCATCCTCTTTAATTATTGAGCCAAAAACTTTAATTAAATGTTCCAACTCTCGTGAATTAATTAGGGGGAACCTTTTAATTTAATTCTCCTTTTTGAGTTGTTGTGCCAAAAAAATAATAGACAAACTCATTCTTCTATTCTTTTCACTTGGCATTTGGGTGGATGTTGGGAAGGGTGGTTATTGGGAGAAGAGAGAATTATTCCAATGAAGAACGCTCGCGACGATCCTTCTCCGACTTCTTTCCCGAACACCTACCGACGTGGAGCATCTTCCACGAGCCGACACAACCCAGGATTGGAAGTGTGCGTGGAAGACACAATGAACGACAAATCTCCTACATCTTCTTCATGCGACTTCACCGTCGACGCCCGACAATCCATGTAGGGGGTTATTTCATGTTGATTCTTTTCTTTTCTTCTTCTTATCATGGAATGAAAGGAATCGATGCAAAGTGATTTAATTAATTGTTGTTCATCTTCTTTTCTTGATGTACTAGTTGATACCACCTTAAATGTGGAGGATGCGGGCCAACCCAACATGGCCCAACAACCTCCGTCGATTTTTTATTTCTTGTGGTGTTCTTAGAATAGAAAACGAGGCGATGAAGGCGGCACCAACAAAGGCCATGCTACCCGTGGCCTCCAAAAACCGTGTCGCCCTCGTGGCACTTCGGTGTTCCCGACCGAACACTACTGCCCCACGCAGGTCCGAGCCACACTGAATCGGCCTGCTTGGCCCCTGCTGGCCGCCAGCCCGCGGCCTGCCCGGCACCCTTCTGGACTGCCTGCGCCCCGCGCCACCTGCCCGTGGCCTTCTCGCACCCCGTGCGACCTACCCGTGGCGTGCCCGACGCCCTACTGGCCAACACAGGGCCCTGCTAGGCCACCACCTGGCCTGCCCGGTGCCCTGTAGGCTGGTCCAGGCCGCCACCCGGCCTGCCCGGCCATTTGCTGGCCCACCCGGTGCCCTGCCGGCTGACCCAGCGCCCTGCCCGGCTGCCACCCATCATGCTCGAACCGCGCCCCACAGTTTCCAAGCCGAGTCGCCTAAGCCGCACCCCTCACAGTGTTTACTGAGCTGCCTACGCGGCGACCTCTGGGCCGAACTGTCCCCACAATTCGCTGGGTCGGGCCCAACAGACTGGCTCGAACCTAGCGGGCTGACCCAGCCAATAGGCTGGGTCAGACCCAGTGCATCTGACCGAGTCAGACCGGACCCGGGCCCACTACCGGCGTTTACTTCGTTTGGCCATATCTTTGGCACCAAACATCCGATTGACGATCATCCATCGGCGCTGGAAATCATGGAGCATAGTTAACCCTATTAGTATACCCCACAGAAGTTTGGGTTTTAGTTTAGATATGTTCAGGTTGGATCGTACACGAATCCAACTGGGCCCCTGAGACTAAAAGGCTAATAACTCACAGACCGGGAATCTGATTGACGCATCGTCTGTTGCGTTGAGACCCCTACGATGAGGCATACCTTTAGATACTTATACATGGGACTTCATGACAGTTGGATTATCAACCTGTAGTTTGTGGAGCTGACCCTCCTGGAGAAAATCGAGCAGAGTACTAAGTCCTAGTGGCTGGTTGAGACCTGATGACTACATGACCGATTCGACTCAGAGTGATTCGACTAGCCTACTGGGGAGTGCCTGGTAGTTGGTGGTAGACCCATGCAGAGGAGTGACTGGTAGTTGGCTGTAGACCCATGGTACTCGACAGGAGGAGTACCTCTACAGGCTATTCAAGGGAGCGCCTAGTAGTTGGAGGCAGACCCATAGTGGGGAGCACCTCTATGTGAGCGTGGAAAACCCACAATACTTGAAAAGAGGAGTACCTCAGTAGTCCAAGGTTAGTGGGAAGAAATTGGTTCTGGTGGTAGGGCCACTATACAAGACAGAGGAGGAGTTCTCCAGCAGCCGTGGTTTTAACAATGTGAATAAAAATCCTGGTTGAGCTTAGTTAGTAACTTTCTGTTTTCCTAATGATTGAAATGGATTACTTGATAATATATGTATATGTATGATAATATAACTACGTGAGGTTATATATTGAATTTTTTACTTTGTGTTTTATCCTTGTTGTATTTTGTGAGACCTTGAGGGTCTTAGGGTCCCTACTGAGTATCGTTATACTCACCCCTGCACTGGCTATGCCCGCACTTCATTATGTTGGTTGCAAACAACTGATAATGCTGACTGAGGATCAGAGTAGCAGGATTGGATGGTACCCGAAGGTAGACCTTACGATGAGTCGATACACGGAGGAGACTGACCTATGTGGAGTGCTGAGGAGGCTATTTGTTCCTACCCATCAGGTAGGAATCCCCAGAGGATGACCCAGTAGCTGCTTTACCTTTTCTTCAGTTGAACTTTTTTTTCAGTTGTGGTTGTACTTTCTTGTTGGTCTTGTATTTCCAGCCCTTTTACTTTTTAGTACTCCTTTGTATACATTTTTTCTTGGTGTTTTACTTCCTTCTAGTACTCTGTTGTGTGTGTTTAAACTTTATCAAGGCAATTCCTTCCCAGTTTTAGGGATTTACGCCTTTGGTGCTAGTCTCTAGCCTCGGGCCTATAGAAGGCGGGCTTGGGGTAGTCACAGAATGGGCCCTGGGAGATGGGTCGTGACAAATTGGTATCATAGGAGTTGGTTCTACCATAGAACTTAGGACTCTGGTCTTTATTTTCTATGACGCAATAGTGTTAAGGGTACTGAGTGTGGTTTTCAGTTCAGGGAGTCTAGTGTTGGTGCAGCGGCCGACGTATCCATAATCTAGGACCCTTACTACTGATTTCCGACTTAGTGCATGAAAACACTGATTGCATGTGTGTTTTAAAATGTTTTCTTTTTTTCATCTCAACCAGGTCTCCTCACCAGGTTTAAATATTTTGATTGTGTCGCATATGTTTCTTTCAGGATTCCTCCCCATGGACGACCAACTAGAGCCTCGAGAGTTGTACGCGAAGATAGCTTACCTAGAAAAGAGGATTTAGTACAGGGCCCTTTACCAACAGAGGAAGAAGCAGTAGCACTCCGTGTTGGGCCCTCGATGCCACCAACCCCAGTAGTAGACAATGCACGCCACTTGAGCGTGTTACACGAGTTCCAGTGCGAGAGGTCGCCTAGGTTCAGGGGAGAGATGGACACACAGACATCTGTGGATTGGTTGGAGGCTGTGGTGAGAGTCTTCAAACTGGTAGGGACACCAACTAACATCATGGTGATCCTTGTCGCAAGTCTCCTTCAGGCAGAAGTAGGCAGATGGTGGAACCTGATGCTCCAGGTTCACGACAATATGATGCTACTATGGGATGACTTTGAGAGCCTATTTCAGGCAGAGTTTATCCCATACACACTACGAGCAGTATGGATATAGGAGCTATTATATCTACATAAGGGTAGCATGACTGTAGCTCAGTACTCAGTAAGGTTCATAGACCTCTTTCACTACTCCACTGATATGGTACGAGACCCATTCCTCAGAGCCCAGACCTTTGATCAGGGACTCAGGTGAGAGATCAGGGCTTCGATGATCTCCCTCAGCATCCCGACATAGGTGGGGGTGTTGGAGTGATCCCTCTTAGTGGAGAGTTTCCTTGATTAGCAGTCTCTAGCAGCGACACCCACCACTATGAGACATGTAGCGGAGTCTTCTATAGCGGGCAGTAGGCAGATGTCGTAGAGGTCCAAGAGGACCAGACCTACAGGTGGACGACCTCATGACTCTGAATCGGTTGTGCGGGGAAACGGGAGTGGAGGCAGAGCCAGACATTCAAGGAGTAGATAGTGTTACTCATGTGGCAGGCATGGTCACATGGCTTGTGACTATCCAACCCATCATTCAGATGATCAGAATATGGTTGAAATACCACCCAAGTAGAGATAGAGATTCGATCAAGGCAGTCTGCAGGGAGCAGGAGGACATGGTAGAGGATCTGGTCATGTAGAAGGTGGTAAGCGACGACTTAAGGTGATACCGCCACCACCACCAAGATGTCCACCCCAACCACAGGGAGTAGGTGGATAGGGGAGAGCTTAACTCCAGGCAGTGGAGGCTTATGAACATTGAGCTCTAGAGATGATTCAAGGTACGATCTGTGTCTACTCCACCATAATTGCAGTTCTTATAGACACAGGTTCCAGTCACTCTTTCATTGCCACTGCCCTCGTTCAGAGCTCAGAGATTCCGACAGAGCTGTTGGCTTGATCATTATGGCTAGAGACTCTTACTAGAGCATAATCAATGATCACGCACTGGTGTTGGAAGTGTGAGCATACTCTAGGAGGTGAGAGATTTAGTTGGGATCTCCTCGTAGCGGCGTCGAGGACTTACAACGTCATCATGGGTATGGACTGGTTATCTATAGTCTATGATCAGATCGACTATATTTGGCGCAAAGTGCAGTGTGTCTGCACGGATGGGACCAGGTTCACCTTCACCAGTGAGAACAGAGCCTTTGTAGCACATGACGGACTTACTCGGTGGAGGGTGCAACCGATCACTCAATAGTTAGCCTGCCTTACCCTCAGAGTAGTTGATGTGGAGAGACCGAGCTATCCTGTAGTGGTGGACCAGTACACGAATGTTTTCCCTTACGATGTTCCAGGACTTCCTCCTTGCAGAGAGTTGGACTTCTATATTTACCTATACCCTAGGATGACACCGATTTCTACACTAGCATATTGGATGGATCTAGCTGAGCTTCGTGAGCTATGGGTACAACTGGAGGACTTGCATGGGAAGGGATTCATCTGACCCAGTGTTTCTCCTTGGGCAGCCCTGATTCTATTTTCCAAGAAGGAAAATGTGAGCTTGAGGCTTTGTGTTAACTACTGTCACATGATCCAAGTGACCTTGAAGAACATGTACTCACTCCCGAGGATTGATGATCTCTTTGATAAACTTAAGGGAGCATAGTGGTTCTCGGTGATAGACCTCAGATCAGGCTATCACTAGCTCAAAGTTCGATATGAGGATGTGTAGAAGACGACCTTGAAATGTTGGTATGTCCACTACAAGTTCTTGGTTATTCCCTTTGGTGTAACCAACACACCAGAAGTGTTCATGGGATTGATGAACATGATCTTCCATCCTTACCTCAACCAATTTTTCATAGTCTTCATCGACGAAATTCTGATCTACTCAACTACTGAGGAAGATCATGCCAACCATTTGTAGGTAGTACTAGACACACTCTGAGAGCACCAACATTATGGTAGCCTTCAAAGTGCCAATTCTGGATCTGAGAGGTTCACTTTCTCAGACATGTTATCTCAGAGGCTGGAGTTGCCATGGATCCAATGAATATTGAGGAGGTACTTTCTTGGGAGCCACTCAGGAGTGTGATGGAGGTTTGGAGTTTCCTAGGATTGGCTAGATATTATCAGAGGTTCGTACTAGTCTTCTCTAGAGTTGCAGCACCACTATCATCCTTAACGATGAAGGGGAAACCCTTCGTGTGGTTGGAGAGATGCCAACAGAGCTTTCAGGAGCTGAGGAAGAGGCTGACTAGTGCCCCTATATTGAGGCTTCCAGAGGAGGGCATAGGGTACGTAGTCTACTGGGATGCATCAGGGATAGGACTCAGGTGTGTCTTGATGCAGGAGTGAGCGGTGATCACTTATGGTTCTCATCAGCTAAGACAACATGAGCAAAACTACACTTCCCAAGACCTGAATTTAGCATTAATGTTCTTCGCCTTGAAGATGCGTCGACACTATCTGATGGGCGAGAATTTTACCATGTACATTCATCACATGAGTCTTAGGTATATCTTCTCTCAAAAGGACCTAATCCTGAGACAACGACGTTGGATAGAGTTCTTCCAGGACTATGATTTCGAGATAGTCTATACTCTAGGGAAGGGGAACGTTGTTGTAGATGCACTTAGCAAGAGAACTGGTATACAACTACTAGGAATAGTGACAGAGCAGCTAGCTACTTTACAGATATCCTTTGTGGATAGAGATGGAGCAGCCTTTCTATAGTCTCTTACAGTCACTCCCCCACTTCTTCAGCGAGTCAGGGAGGCGCAATGTAGAGATGCTAACTGTGAGACTCAACATGCTCAGATATCCATAGGGTAGACACCTGATGGATTTTCTGAAGGTGGGTAGCACGTCATCCTCTTCAGAGGATGTACCATGGTACCAGTGTCACTTCAGGAGGAAGTGTTAAGGGATTTCCACACATCTCATCTAGCGGTACATCTAGGAGTGGCGAAGATATACCAGGACCATCAATGATAGCACTGGTGGCCAGGTATGAAGAAGGCAGTTGCAGAGTTTGTCTCTCGATGCCTCACATGTCAGCAAATGAAGGCAGAGCACTAGGTACCAGTAGGCCTGATTCAGCCTTTAGATGTCCCAAAGTGGATGTGGGATGGGATATCCATGGACTTCGTGACAGGACTTACTTGTACATATAAGGGTCACGACTCGATTTGGGTGATCGTCGATTGACTCACCAAGTCAGCCCACTTCCTACCGATTAGAGAGCTGGGTTCACTAGAGAGCTTGAGATGCCTCTATGTGCATGATATTGTGCAGCTACATAGATTACCTTCTTTTATTATCTCTGAACGTGACACACGGTTTACTTCCTGGATATGGAAGTGGTTGCAGGAGGCTTTCGGGACACATCTTCGTCTAAGCACCGCTTTCCATCCTTACATAGATGGCCAGATTGAGAGAACCATTCAGACACTCGAGGATATGCTCCGTGCATGTGTCCTCAACTTTGGTTGCAGCTGAGAGGACAACTTACCATTGGTGGAGTTTTCATACAACAATAACTATCAATCCACCATCGAGATGGAACCTTTTGGGGTCTTTTATAGTCGACCTAGCAGATCGCCACTATGCTGGACAGGCCTAGGGGAGTCAGCACTAGTGGGACCAGAGATGGTACGAGCTACCATGGAGAAGGTGAGAAAGATACAGGGGTGGATGAAGACTGCACAAAGCAGGCAGAAGTCATATGCTGACAGGAGACAGAGACCTCTGGAGTTTTAGGATGATGACCATGCCTTCCTACAGGTCTCACCTCGATGAGGTCTACAGATATTTGGCCGAGGCAGCAAGTTATCTCCACATTTCATTGGACCTTTCCAGGTCCTCAGCAGAGTAGGAGAGGTGTCTTACCACCCGACTCTTCCACCTCAGTTGCACCGGGTGCACGATGTCTTTTATGTATCCCAGCTGTGGAGATATGTGCACGGCCCTTCTCACATCATCGACCATGGGGAGCTGGACGTTGACAATGGGGAGACTTTTCTAGAGGTTTCAGTATAGATTGAGGACCGACAACAGCGGGTCCTACATGGACGGTCGATACCTCTGGTTCAATTTTGTTCATAGCATAGGAACCTATAGGATAGCACATGGGAGTGGGAGTCTCAGATGCGTACTCAGTACCCCCATTTGTTCCCTTAGTTCGAGTTGTAGCTTACGGGGATGTGAATCCCTGAGGTGGGGAGAATGTAAAGACCTGGGATTTCCGTGGAATTTTTGTTTTGTAAATACATGGGTATTATACGAGTCCGTGAAAATTTATAGCCCTTGATTTCGAGGCCTGGTGTTCCTGGAATCAATTTCTGAAGTTTTTTTCAGGTATGTTCAGTAAACGTATGAGCTGGATTTTATAACATTTGAAGTGGTGCTTGCAATTAAAATTCAAGGGCATTGTTGAACTAGCTGCACAGGTACTCGCTTAAGATGACTTTCACCTCGACGACTGTTAGTCAGGAATAAAAGTTAGTTTTGGAGTATTGATGAATAAGTTAGATAAAAGTAAAGTGGTAGCTTTATTTTTATCCTAGTTAGTTAAAACCTCCACGTGGAGGTTGGAGGTGGGGACCACCCAACCTTAACCTCCCATGAGAGGTTATGGTGGTGGGGCCGACCAGAACCTATCCTCCCACGAGAGGTTACAGAGTGGGGACCACCCGAGACTAAACCCCCCAATTAATGGTGCCACCAACTCCCCTAATTAAATGTGCCAAATCCTCCTAGTTAATTATTGAGCCAACACTTTTAATTAAATGTGTCAACTCTTGTGAATTAATTAGGGGGGCCTTTTAATTTAATTCTCCTTTTTCAATTGTTATTCCAACAAAATAATAGAAAAACTCATTCTTCTAATATTTTCACTTGGCATTTGGGTGGAATTTGGGAAGGAGGATTATTGGGAGAAGAGAGAATTCTCCCAACGAAGAACGAAGAATGCGTTCTTCAAATGAAGAACGCTGGTGACGATCCTTCTCCGTCTTCTTCCCCAGACACATATCGATGTAGAGCGTCTTCCACGAGCCGACGCAACCCTGGATTGGAAGTGTGCATGGTGGACACGAAGAATGACAAATCTCCTACGTCTTCTTCTCGTGACATCACTTTCGATGCCCGACAATCCATGTAGGGGTTTATTATATGTTGATGCTTTTCTTTTCTTCTTCTCATAATTGAATGAAAGTAATCGATGCAAAGTGATTTAATTAATTATTTTTCATCTTCTTTTTTTGATGAACCAATTGATACCACCTTAAACACGGAGGATGCGCGCCAACCTAACATGGCCCAACATCCTCCATCGATTTTTCTTTCTTATGGTGTTCTTCAAAGCAGAAACGAGGCGATTAAGGATGTAATGACAAAGGCAGCAACGACAAAGGTTACGCTACCCACGACCTCCTCAAACCGTGCTGCCCTCATGGCACTCCGGTGTACCCGGGCGACCACCGTCGGCCCGCGCCGGCCCGAGCCATGCTGAACTAGCCTGCCCGGACACCACTGGCCGCCGGCTCGCCTGCCTACGGCATGTCGGCGCCCTGACGGCCTGCCCGCGCCCCACGTCGCCTGCCTGTGGCCTACACGCACCCCACGCGGCCTGTCCGGTGCCCTGCCGGCCTACCCGACGCCATACCAGGACACCACCAGACCTGCCGGACCACCTTCTGGGTACCCGGTGCCCTCTGGGCCGCCTGTCGGCCTACCCGGCGCCCTCCCGGTACCCCGCTGGCCTTCCCAGGCTGCCACCTAGCCTGTCCGACCGTTTGCATGCCCCCACTGCACCCTCCCCATGCCCAGCAGCCTACCCGGAGCCCTACCTGGCCACCACCCGACCTGCTCGAACCGTGCCCCTAGTTTCCAGGTCGCGTCACACAAGCTGCGCCCCTCACAGCACTGGCTGAACCGACCCTGGACTCCAGGCCGCACCGCCCCCACAGTCAGCTGGGCCAGGCCCAGCGGACGAGGCCGAACCTAGCGGGCTGACCCACCCAATAGGTCAGGTAAGACCCATCGAGTCTAACAGGGTCAGCCCAGACTAGGTGGGGCCATGTCGGTCCAACTGGTTCAGACTGGACCTGGGCCCACTATCAGCATTTACTTCCTTTGGCCATATGTTTGGAACCGAACGTCTGATTGACGATCCACCAACAGCACTGAAAATCTTGGAGCATAGCCCTCCCTTTGAGTATACCCCACGGGAGTTTGGGGTTTAGTTGAGATATGGTCAGGTTGGATCGTACACGAATCCAACTGGGCCCCTGGGACTAAAAGGCTAATAACTCACAGACCGGTTGTCCGATTGACGCGCCATCTGTTGCATTGAGACCCCTATGACGGGGCATAAATTTGAGATACTTCTACATGGGACTTAGTGACAGTTGGATTATTGACCTATAGCTCATGGAGCAGACCCTCCCAGAGATGAGCGAGAAGAGTACAGAGACCTAGGAGTTGGCTGAGACCTGGCGAATGCTTTACCGATTCGACTCGAAGTGATTCGACTAGCCCAGTGGGGAACTCCTAGTAGTTGGCGGAATACCCATGGCGGAGGAGCGCCTGGTAGTTGGCGAAAGACCCACAGTGGGTATCACCTCTGTGTGAGCACGGTAGACTCACAAAACGTAACGGGAGGAGTACCTCTGCAGTCCAAGGTTAGTGGGAAGCGCCTGGTTGTGGCGGTAGGCCCACTGTACTCTACAGAGGAGGAGTTCTCCAGCAGCCATGGTTTTGACAATGTGAATAAAAATCCTGGTTGAGATGAGTCAGTAACTTTGTGTTTTCCACAAGATTATGATGGATTAAATGATAACATAGGTATATGTATGGGAATATACCTAAGTGAGGTTATTTTTTGAATTCTTACTTTGTGGTTTATCATTGTTGTATTTTGTGAGACCTTGAGGGTCCTGGGGTCCCTACTGAGTATCATTATACTCACCCCTACATGGGTTATTCATACACTTCGTTGTGTTGGTTATAGATGACAGACAATGATGACTGAGGATCAGAGTAGTTGGACTGGACGGTACCCAGAGGTGGACCTTACAACAAGTCGGTACACAAAGAAGACTGACAGATGTGGAGTGCTGAGGAGGCTATCTGTACCTACCCTTCAGTTATGAATCCCCAAAGGATGACCTAGTAGCTGTTTTACCTTTTCCTCAGTTGTACTTGTTTTTTAGTTGTACTTGTACTTTCCTATTGGGCTTGTATTTCCACCCCCTTTTACTTTTCATCACTCCTTTTTATACAGTTGGGCTTGGTGTTTTACTTCCATCTCGTACTCTGTTGTGTGTGTTTACACTTTATAAAGGCAATCCCTTCCCAGTTTTTGGGATTTATGCCTTTGGTGCTAGTCGCCAGCCCCTGGCCTATGGAAGGCGGGCTTGGGGTAGTCACGGAACGGGCCCCGGGGGATGGGTCATGACAATGTAAAACATATGAATGTATCTAGTACTTCCAAGGCTACTAAACTGATCAGTCTTTTGGGATTTGATCCCATGTGATCATTCTGATGTTATGTAATAATGCACCGACACTGGGTAACTAGGGTTGGGGCATTACAGCTTTTTTAGACGGTGGAACCTCTTGGGGAATATTTTGAGAAGATTCAAATGTTTTTTCATTATGTACTTATTTTACTATTGTATGATTTTTTACATGGCTTGGTTTTATTCTCCTCCACATAGTTTCTGAAATTTCATCACTTTTCCACAATTCAGAACCACTTCCTTCACCTCTTCCTTAGGGTATGTTTATGTATTACAAGGTAGAGTACCTAGAAATCTCTCTGCTAAGGTCTTTGATATCTGACCCATTTGATGCTCGAGGTTATGAAGATTCTCTCTTTGATTATGAATTTCTATCTCTTAGATGGTAATCCTCTAATCTAGATTATGAATGAAGGATGAGAGTTGATTTTACAAATTTTATTAAATAAGAATGACCATTTGTGTAGGTCATGGTGGATCTAGTTCAAATTGTAATTTTGTTGTAGGAGGGAAGGGTTGTTTCATTACTTGTTGTTGTGTTATAAAAATATAATTCGTTATAAAATTTCCCGGTGGTCTTGGGTTCTAGAATGGTTCCATAAAACTTCATTGACGGTAGTACCCTTGATTATTTTTCTATAGTTTTTGCATGGTACTCTTCTGTTAATACTATTGTGGTTTCTGAAATTCTTTATTTTGATGATTGTAATTAATGTAATTATAATGTTCTCTTTGTTGTTCCTCAAAAATCGTTGTAGAGTCTTGTTATAGGTGAGGTCCACTGCTAACTTCGCTGGATTGGATCTCCATGATAGGAGAAGGAGTGGTAGATAATGCATCATATTGCTTGAATTATTATTGATTATGGGTTAAAGACTCTAATTTTTCACCTAGTCATGTATTTTATTCAACTTGGTGCATTCCACACTGAGGTGGACCATGATCACTTTTCCATGGACTGGAATTATGAGAGGCTTCACATAAAATTTCTCATCTGACCTCAAGTGTTTTAAATATCATTCCTCCATCAGTAGTGGCCTCAAATTATATCTGATCAAGTGGTTGTATGCCTTGATAAAATTTTTGGTGTTGTATCCACATATCATGACCATGATGTGGGTATTTAAGATTTATCTCCTTGAAATGACCCAAGCTTCCCATACTAACTCTCCATTAGTTTGAGAAAAATTCTGGATATCATTATGGAGTTTCCATGTGTTGATAGGTGTAATGTAATCATCCAGGAATTTTGTGGCTAAATCATCCCATGTCGTGATGGACTTATGAGATTTAATTTTGAGATAATCCTTAGTTGGATCTTATAAGGATAAGGGAAATACTGAAGGCTTATTGAATAAGAAGATACTCCCTAGTTGAGAAAGGTATCGAATACGTCCAGGATGTTTTTGGTATGTTCATGGGGATCTTCAAATTGAATTCAACTAAACTGGATTATATTCTATATCATATAAATGATTCCAATCATAATATTGATGGTGTGGACCTCAACACAAGGGAGTAAAATGTTGGGTGTAGCACCATTGATTGATGGAAATCTATAATCCATAATTGTGTATTCTTGTTGCACCATATTATCCCCATTAAGTTCAGGTTTCATGGTTTGCATGTTTGGTGGGTTAAGACCTACAGGATTGTTGTAGTCATCTATTTTTTACGCTATGGTGTGTAGAGAGGTACCATTAAATTTTTGGTTCGAAGGTAAGTAGTTCTTGTGCATAAAGACTCCATGAATGAGCCAAATTACCCTGATTCATGCACTAAGTCTCAAGGTATAAGGATGTAGTGGAGTCTAAAAAGAAAATAAAAATGAAATGAAAAGAGAAAGGGGGTAGGTGAGGTGATCCTTGATTATTGTTGTAGGTTTCCATGCCACAGAACAATCATTAAGTCCCGAAGATATAGTGCCAAACTTTTACATGCCCACACACATAATTTAATTCACGTGGATTGTGGTAAGATTAGATATATTTATCCCAAACTACACTTTCTAATAGGGCGTATTATAATGATAGTGCGGGGCAGGTCCAACATGTATTTGGACTAGATGAGAATAACTATATATTTAAACACAAGGCATAGGATTTCTCACAAATTGATTGAGCTTTGGAGAAAATTAACACTACAAGATGATGCGATTAAGATTAGATGGAGAGAAGGGATCGTGATCAATTTTGGAATTCAGTCAAAAGGATAATATTAGTCCTGACTTGGTATGTTTTTAAGGTTTAGGCTTTGAAAAATGAAAAGGCATTAGGGGAATATGGTAAAACCAACTAGATCTATCTATGAAGAAACTATTACCTGGTCTGAAGATAGCTACAACCTAAATGTGTTAATCGTAGCTTATATGGGAGGTTGTATCATAGGTTATTATTCATAACCTATTCTACTCCAATCAGGTCAGGGTCATTCTTTCAAACTCCCCATGGCCAGGGTTGCTAAATAAATTAGATAAAAAATATTATTTCACCTGATTATTATCCTTAGTGTTACCAAGTTGGGAATTAATTATTTATTAAGTTCATATACCCCTACTCTTGACATCCACCTTAATAAATCTAGGCACTCATTTTAGAATAGATTAGCAATGGGTAAAGGATTGAAAAATTAATCAACATACCAATGATAACAGACAATTTGTAAATAAAATCATGCATTCATGTATATGTAAATAAAAACTCAAATCAATCACAACATAAACTAAAAAATTACTTGAAAAAGATATAATAAAGAACATGACAAGGTTTCGTCATTAACTATCAATTAAGATAGAGAACGCATGTAACTCGACTTGATGATGTAAACTAACAAAGAATGAATTTTAAGTTAATCAATGGTGGTTCAATAGACATAAACCAATAAAGTTATTGATGAAAGTTGAGATTAAGGGAGAAGGGATAAGAAAGAATGAGAGAGGAAATATATAAAATAGAGAGAGAATCCAAAAGTTCTGAAAATTTGGTAAGTTGTACACTTGCTAGAAGTAAATAATCAGGATATTTCACAATGTGGAAGGGTATTCATAATGATTAATTCTGATACAATATTTTCTCTCTGATTTTTTAATTATGTTTCAATTACACAATAATATCATATTGGATATTTGATATTTTGATGTTTTACTCCTTTTCATGATTTTTAATGGGTCTTCCTGATGTTTATCCTCCTTCGGCCCATTCTTGAAAGTTGTAATTTATTTTAAAATGTTACATGATGTGTATTGGTGAATCACATCATGAAATCTCTTCATGGATTGTAATTACTTAATGACTTTATCTATGACTTTTCATATGTTGTGAAAGATGACTACACATCATGTAAGTGAGTTTCACGATGTGTAATGATAATTTTGTTCCTTTTCTCCAAATTTTCCTTTGAAACCCTGGAAACCTATTTCTTGTAATAATTAACACATACTTGGTTAATTAACCTATAAAAAATGAATAGTAATTAAAAATTTATTGGGAAATTTGTATTCAATTTCAGCATATTATAGGGTTTTTTTGTTGTTTTTAAGTTTAAGGAATTTTTAAAGTGTTTTTTGGATTTTGTAGGTTTTTTATTTTGAGGGTTTTGATGGTTTTAGGGTTCTTTTTAGATTTGTAAGGGATTTAAAGGTTTTTTGATTTTTAACATTTTTATGGGTTTAAGGGTTTTTAGTGTTTTCAGTGGATTTTAAGGGTATTATGAATTTTGATGGGGTCTTTAGGTGTTTTTAGGATCATTAACATTTTATAGGTTTTAGGGCTTTTAAGTATTTCTATGTTTTAAGGTTTTACTTGGGGGTTTCCGGGATTTTAGAGGTTTTTATGTTATTATAAATTTTTAAGGGTTTTTAAAATTATTATAGTTTTTATGTTTTTTAGGTATTTTAATAATTGTAGGGTCTTAGGGTTTTTATTGTTTCTTGGGTATTTCGGGTGTTTTTAATTTTTAGGGGATTAAAGGTATTTAGAGTTTTTAACGAATATTATGGGTTTAAAGGGTATTTAGAGTTTTAGTGGGGTTTTATGGTTTTTATACTTTTTTAGGGGTTTTATGCCTTTTAGTGGTTTAATGGTTTAGGGGGTTTTATGGTTTTAGGGTGTTGTATGGTTTTAGGGGTTTTTATGGGTTTTTAGGGCTTTTAATGGGTTTTAACATTTAAAATTTTTTAGGGTTTCAAAGTGTTTTTAGTTTTTTAATGTTATCATAGGGGTTTATAAATTTTATAGTGGTTTTATGTTTTTATGAATTATTATGGGTTTTTAGGATTTTTTGGGTTTTTAGGGTTTTTAGGGATTTTAGAGGGGTTTTTTGTTTTTTTTGGTTTTTTGGGTTTTTAGGGAATTTTTTGTTTTTTGATATTTTATGTTTTTTATGCATTTTTTAAATTATAGGGGCTTAATGATTTTCAAGAGTTTTTAGTTTTTTTAGAGTTTTAATGGTTTTTATGGTTTTATGTTGTTTTACAGTTTTTGTGTTTTGGGGTTTTATGGTTTTTAGGGGTTTATCATTTTCAGGTTTTTATTGGTTTTATGTTTTTTAGGGTTTTATGGGTTTCATAAGGGTTATAGTGTTTTTTGGGGACTTTATGATACTAGTGATTTTTATGGATTTTTGGAATTTTTATGGTTTTATAGGGTTTTTATGGATTTTGTGGGATTTTAAGGTTTTTTGTATTTTTATGGTATTTATTTTTTTTGGTTATCAATTTTTGAGTTTTTTAGGGTTAAAATGATTCATAGAGGTTTTAAAAAAAATTATGGGGTTTAAAGGGTTTTTGATTTTTTATAGGTATTATGAGTTTTATTTTATTTTAGCGTTTTTCAATAATTTAAAGGGTTCTATAAATTTTATGAGTTTTTAGAGTTTTTAGGGTTATTTATGGTTTTTAGCATTTTTTTTGATTTTAGGGCTTTTAATTGTTATTATATTTTTATGGTTTCATAGGGTTTTCAGGGTATTTAAATTTTTTTTGTATTTTTAGGTCTTTTTTTATGGTTTGTTTTTGGGTTTTAGGGATTTTTATGGTTCTTATGGGTTTTAAGTTTTTTGGATATTTATCATTTTTTATGTTTTTTTTAATTTTTCGATATTCTTTGGTTTTTAGGGGGTTTAGAGTTTTTATATTTTTAGGTATTTTTTAAGGATATTTAGTGATTTTATAGGGTTTTAGTGTTTTTTGAATTTTTAAGGTTTTTTTATGTTTTTTATATTTTTGAAAGAATTTTTGTGGTTAAAGGGGTTTTAGTGGGTTTTAGGGTTTTTATGAGATTTATTGTTTTTGAAAGGTTTTTAGGGTTTTTAAAGGTTTTTAGGGTTTTTAATGGTTTTTACATTTTTAATGGGTTTTCAGGGTTTTAATGGGTTTTCAGGGGATCTAAGTGTTTTTTAGGTTTTTAATGTTATATTATGTTTTTCTTGATTTTTAGGGATTTTACATTTTTAGGGTTTTTAGGTTTTTTTCAATATTTTTATAGTTTTTAGGTGTTTTATGTATTTTCAGGGGTTTTATGGTTTTTATTGGTTTTAGGGGTTTTATGGCGTTTTTATGATTTTTTTTTCAATTTTTAGGGGGTTTGGGGGTTTTTAGATTTTTTTAACATTTTAAGGGGTTTAAAGGGAGTTTAGAGGTTTTAGTGGGTTCTAGGATTTTATGGGTCTTGTGGATTTTAATATTTTTTGGGGTTTTATGGATAATGAGTTTCTAGGGGTTTTAGAGTCATTTAGGGTTCTTATCATTTTTAGGTTTTTAGTGGTTTAATCTATTTTCATGTTTTAAGGATTTCATAGGGGTTTTTTGGGGTTTTAGGTTTTTTTCTTTTATGGATTTTTGTATTTTTTGTGGATTATTATGGTTTTAAGGGTATTTAAAAAATTTAGGTATTTGGGTGTTTTAATTATTTTAATTTTTTTGGTTTTTATGTTTTTAGGGTGTTTTAATGTTTTTAGGGTTTTTTATGTTTTTATGAGTTTTTATGGTTTTTTAGGATTTTATAATGTTTTATGGTTTTTATGTGTTTTATGGTATTTGACGTTGTTTTTTATGTTTGATGGTTTTTTGAGTTTTTAGGGATTTTAATGGTTTTTTGAGTATTTTAACGTTTTTATGGGTTTAAAGAGTTTTTAGAGTTTTAGTGGGTTTTAGGTTTTTTATGGATTTTTAAGGATTTTATGGATTTAGTGCTATTTATGGTTTTTGGGATTTTTAGGGGGGGTTTAGTTTTTTAGTTATTTTAGGGGTTTTAATCATTTTTAGGGTTTTAAGGTTTTACTAGGTTTTTTAAAGTTTTTTTTATTTTTTACCATTTTTTGGTTTTTAAGATTTTTATGGTTTCAGGATTCTTATAGTTTTTTTGGGTTTTTAGGGTTTTTAGGTTTGGTGGGGGGGTTAGGGATTTGTTTTGTATTTTTTAGGGTTTCTATGGTTTTTTAATGATTCTAACATTTTTATGGGTTAAATGTGGTTTTGGAGTTTCAGTGGGTTTTTTTTTGGATTTTTATGGGTTTTTAGTGTATTTATGGTTTTTAGGGGGTTTTATGATTTTTAGAGTTTATAGGGATTTTCAGGGTTTGTATAATTTTCTTTATTTTAATGATATTTAAGTATTTTGGGGTTTTAAATGCTTTCTTAGGGGGTTTCAAGGTTTTTAGGGGTTTTTACATTTTAATTGATTTTTAGGGATTTTTTAGGTTTCTAATTTTTTAGTGTTTTTAGCTATTTTAAGGTGTTCTGGGGTTTTTAGGGTTTTTAGTGTTTTTATTTTTAGGTTTTTTATAGTTTGAGTCATTTTTTGGGTTTTTATGGATTTTTAGTGTTTTTAATGTCTTTAGGGGTTTTAGGTTTTTAGTTTTTTATCTTTTTTGGGGGGTTTTATTTTTTTAGGTTTTTTAGTGGTTTTAATTATTTTTATCGTTTTTAGGTTTTATTACGGTTTTTTCATTGGTTTAAGGGGTTTTTATGTTTTTATAAAAAAATTTGAGTTCTAAGGATTTTTATTGTTTTTAGGGATTTTGAGGGTTTAAGGGTTTTTATGGTTTTATTGTGTTTTAGGGTTTATTTTGTTTTTTTATGGTTTTCATGTTTTTACAGTTTTTATTGTTTTTAGGGGTTTAATGTTTTTTTATATTTTCTAGTGGGATATTAGGGTTTTTATCGGTTTTTAGGGATTTTAAGGGTTTTACAGGTTTTTATTGGTTTTAGGGATTTAGGGATTTTAGGGTTTTTAGAGTTTTAGAGTTTTTATATCTTTAGGGGTTTAAAGTGTTTTTTGGTTTTTATGGTTTTTTAGTGGTTTTTAGGAATTTTAGAGGTTTTTTTCATTTTTAGGGATTTTTATGGCCTTTTTAGTATTTTTAAGGATTTTAGGCTTTTTAGGGATTTTGTGGGAATTTGTTTTTTATGGGTTTTTTATTTTTTATGGGTTCCAATTTTTTAGAGTTTTCTAACGTTTTAAAGCATTTAAAGGGTTTTTAGATTTTTAGTGTTCTGTAGGGTTTTTATGTGTTTTTAGGTTTTCAAAATGTTTTTACTGGTTTTTATGGATTTTAGAGGTTTTTAGGGGTTTTTGTGATTTTATATTTTTTTGGGTTTTTAAGGGTTTTAATTATTATTTGGTTTTAAATTTTTTATTATGTTTTTTCTGGGGTTTTATGGTTTTTTATGTTTTTGGGTTTTTAGTCTTTTTTAGGATTTTTAGGGGGTTTTAGTGTTTTTAGCGATTTCGTGGGTTTTATGGTTTTTATGGTTTTATGGTTTTTGGGTTTTTACTGTTTTTTGAGTTTTTTAATGTTTTAAGGGTTTTTGAGTTTTTCAATGTTTTTACGGGTTTAAAGGGTTTTTTATATTTTCTAGTGGGGTTTGGGGTTTTGGATTTTAATGTTTTTAGGGGTTTTATGGTTTTTGGGTTTTTAGGATTTTTACCAATTGGAGGGTTTTTAGGGGTTTTAAGAGTTTTTAGGTATTTAAGGATTTCCTTTATTTTTTAGTTCATTAGGGGGTTTCCTGTTTTTAGAGATTTTTAGGCATTTTAATGATTTTTATGCAATTTTATGGGGGTTAATGATTTGGCAGGTTTTTAGGGTTTTTTAGGAATTTATGTTCTTTTGGGTTTTTAGGGTTTTTTTAGTTTCTATGGGTTTTTAATTTTTTAGTGTTTTTTAACAGTTTTATGGTTTTAAATGGGTTTTACAATTTTTAGTGGTTTTTTGGTGTTTATGGGTTTTTAGAGTTTTTAAGTATATTAGGGGTTTTAATGGTTTTTATAGTTTTTAGGGAAATAAAGGTTCGGAGATAATAGCCCCACAAAACATTAATGAAAAAAAACAATTATATGGAGGGTTTACATGGCCGAGAGTGTATATTACCCTTCATATCAATTACCACATAAGACTTACCGAAAGATGGGGCAACAAAGGACCACAACAAACTCTGTTCCCCAATTTCCTTTTTTAAAAGTGCTTCTGTGACCGGGTTGGCCTCCCTGTAGACATGTATGACACATAGACTGAGAGTCTAAGAGATATTTAGGCAATCAATCCATTGTGGTAAAAGCCTCGATTGGAAATCCCTGGATTTTTTATTGAGGGTGTCCACCGTAATCATCAAGTTAGACCTAATTCAAAGAGAGTTCAACCTAAATTGGGCCACAAAGATAACAACCTTCATCATGGCCCATAAATCCACCTAATAAAGACATTTATCTCTAATAAGTGATAAAATCAGCCTTTAACAAAGCCTCTTCAGGTATGGAAGACCCCACCACAACTAAAGGGGGAGGGTTCCCCCAATGACCACCATATACATTGAACTTTATCCATGATGGAATTAGGGGAATCAATCGGATATATGTCAACACCTGTGGCTTATTCCCCCTGCCAACAAACCCGAGTGAACACAATACAGTCATACCGTTAACATCATTGGAAATCAAACCTGTTTGTAGATGGGAAATCTATCTGGATCGCCTTGAGGATCATCACCACTCAACCAAAAAACAAGAGAAGCTGGTGGTTAAAGTCCATTGCATTTTGAGCAGCCCAAATATAGTGTATGGTCACCACAACACCTGCAAGCAGCAAGTTGTGAATATGGTCACTGCATTTACTCTTCAACAAGCGATAGAGTAACTCCAATATTGGACCTTTCATGCCTCACCTCAAGCCAATGCATGGTAATAAGTATCTCCATATCTCAGCAGCAAACATATAGTGGAGTTAGACTTGCAATATGTTCTCCTAAGACTTCTTGTAGAAAAGAAAAGCAGAGGCAAGGTTCCACCCAGCTGTCTTCAGCTACTCTTGGAGAGGTAGATTATTTCTCCAGATTTTTTAGATCAAAATATAATGATCTGGAGGGATTAAAGTTATTTTGAACATTTGTAGTCAAGATGGTGAGACACTACCTTGAGGGCATTTCAATTGGTAGTAGTCATGAGTATAAAACATTCCAACCATACTGGGCCTCCAAACCAGGCTTTCATTCTCCATAAATAGATATTGTTGCATTTAAAAAATAATATGTTCAGGTAGACCCACAGGAAAGTCCCCACCTTTCTCAAAAAGGGAAACAATAGAAATGTCTCTCAGCTCTTGAGGAGGTGTCATGATATCAGAAAGTGGTTGCTCCAGCCATGGGGTTGTCCAGCAATTAAGAGTCGAGTACTTGGACACAACCAAATTTGAATGATAGATAATATCCTTGTATGAGGATCTCAGAGTAGGCCATCCTGAGGAAGCTAACAATCTAGTGAAATAATCATAAACCCTACACATTAACCTCTTGGTGAGAAAATTTAGGCCATCATCATGTGGGTTGAGAAAACTCCATGTGAAATTCCCTAGCAGGGCATCATTAAATTTCCTGAGATCCTTAACACCAATCCCACCCATATCAACAGGTTTTTTTCAATGATTCTATGCTAATGAGGCCAACTTTCTTTCACTGATACATCTCGACCAAGTAAAATTATTGATCCATGTATTAAAACATTTAACAAGACTGACTGCACTTCTATAGATTGAGAAATCATGGACAAACATGAAGGGGATGACCGAATTGATCTGAAAAATTCTTCCATCTTGGGAGAGGAACATTACCTCCCATTTGGAAAGATTCTAGGTAAATTTAGATGATATTCCCTCAAAATCATAGATTTTTTCCTTTCTGCAAAAAAGAGGGACACCCGGGTAGGTGAAGGGGAGTGAACCTCTATTCACCCCAAGTGAGCCTAAAATGCAGAGCTACTTTGAGGGGGATACTCCATTTCCAAAGACAATTGAAGATTTATTCCAGCTGATGGTTTTCCTAGAGACACTCTCATAATGGTGAAAGATCATCTTCACCGAGGATAATGTTTTCTTATTAGCTTTCCTAAATAGAATAATGTCATATGCATAGAGGAGGTGGTAGGGAACTTGATGTTCTTTCCCTACCTTAATTAGTGAGTATAGGCCAGCCTACACCAATTCAATATTGCACCGGATCATTTATTATTCAATAATTTCAAATAAAATGCTGGATAGTGGGTCCCCTTGTTGTACACCATAGTAGAATTAGAAGAATCCTTTTGGGGAGCCATTGATAAGAAGGGAAATAATGGCACTGTTAAGAATAATATTAACCGACATGATATAATTTATAGAGAAACCATACTTGTTGAGAACATTAAAGATATACCTCTACTTTATGGTGTCAAAAGCCTTTGAAATATCAATTTTCAAATCAAATCTGCCATGCTTCTTTTCCTTATTCATAATTTTGATACCCTCTAAGGTATTGAAAATTCATGTTTGAATGCTTCTCCTAGGAATGAACCCAAACTAGTTTGATGTGATAATGTCCCTCAATATTTTCCCCAACCCAATGACCAAAATTTTTATTATAATCTTAGGAAGGGTGTCCCCCATGGAAGCTAACCAGAAGTCACCAATCTCAATGGAATTTTCATTCATCAGGATCGTAGATATAAAATTGGAATTCACTCTATAAGGAATTGATCTAGAGAGGAAGAATTCCTTGATAGTATTGGTAACATACATGTGAAAAATATCCTAATAAAATATGAAAAATTTATTTCCAAACACTTCTAGTCCCGTTGTACTCTCCATGTTCATTGAAAAAAGTTCATACATAACATCCTCTCTACCTGGGAAAACCATTAGAGCCTCATTCTGATGTTCAGCAATGCAAGGTATTGTGGAGTCCGAAAGGATGATGGGATCATCACCATCATCCATGTACAGTCTTTAAAAGTAGTCCAACACAACCTTAGAAATTTCTTCCATCCAGGTGAAGGTGGAACTCCCAACCCAGATAGAATTTAGATTATTATTAACTTGTTTCTCTCTGTAAAGACGATGAAAAATCATGGAGTTTCTATCCCCATCCTACAACCATTTGACATTGAACTGATCCCTTTAATGCCAATACTTTAGGGATAATAACTCATCCAGCTTGGAATGTAGCTACAACTCTTCCTGGGAGGGGGCATGCTGTTGCTGATTAGTAATTTGGAAAGTGGAAAGCTGAGATTCAGTAGTATTAATGTCATGTTCCATCCATGAAAAGGACTTACTACTCAAGTCCTTCAAGGGGTGATTTATTTCACTGAGGTTAGATACCACAACAAAATAGGGGCCGCCAACAAAGGTATTGTTCCACCCTATGATAACCTCTTCCCTGCACCCAGTAATTGTGATCCAAGCATCATAAAATTTGAATGGAACATGAAAAGTCCTGGTTTTACCCTCCGTTAACTCAATAACAAGAGGGATGTGATCCTAGTTAAACATTGGAAGAGTGAAGCTGAAGATATCCATGGGGAACTCCTATCACTGATCTGAGAGAAACACTTGTTCATATTACTGGCTGGTTGACCGTTGATAGTGTAAATTCCCCACGTGAATGGTTCTCCCACAATGGATATCTCGGGAAGATCACATTGATCCTGACATGAAGAAAATTCATCTGTAACAGTATGAGAGAAGTTAGGGACAACCTTCTCCTTAGGACTCATGATAGTATTAGAGTCATCAATGACAACCCAATTATGGTCAATGGACTCATTCATTTGAACCAACTCCCTCCATAGATCCCTTCTTCTAGTATACAAATAGGATTCATACACAAAAGAGATGGTTAGGGTGGTAGCATGGAATAAAATGGTAAGGGGGATCACTTGAGGCCTTGCTTCAACAAAAATAACCTAAACATCATTGTTCTTAAGGACCCATAAGGTTTCCATTCAAGTGTCCTCACAAGTAGAGGAAGCAAGGGAGTATCTGAGGGTATTCCATTTACATACCTTCCAGTTTTCAAACATAATCATGTTCTTAGATAACCCAATTACCATTGGCCTATGAGAAAGAAAGTTCCTAAGGGTTGTGGATTTGGGTATATTCCTGATCCAATGGTAGTTCCATAACACGATCTTCATTGAGGGTGGGTTTTAATAATGGTGGGGGAGGGAGTTCTGCCCTTCCCCTTGCCTTTCATTCCCTTCTTCTTGGTGGTTCTAATAGACTACTTTTTATGTTTTGAAGCACGATATTTCTTCACCAGCTTCTATATATCATCAAGATGCTCTTTATTACTAGGACCAATGGCAAGAACATAATCATCGAGGGCTTGAGGATCCTTAACCATGTCACTCCAAAAGATCCCACTTATTGGATTAAATTTATTCAGTGTGATGATGGCTTCCTCTGAAGGAACACCAATAAGATTACTTGCAACCTTGCCTAAGGAGTCCTTTGTAAAAGAGGCAGTATCCAGGTCCATCCTAACTGGTACCCCAGGCATGTTAGCCTTATCAATAGGGGGAACAGGGGCCGGTGCAACTAGAACAATAGTGGAGGGGCCATCAGGTGTTCCTTACAGTTAAATAGGTAAATCAGCATCCGTAGTTCCATGTAGGTTGGATGGTGAGTCATCACACCCATCCTAGCTATGAGAGGCCAAGTCCTATGTAGTGGGTGATACCACGAGCCCTAGGATGAGGGAGACCTAGGCCAGATCCAATATTCCCATCACCTTAGCCGAAGGGACCTGATCATGGTCCTGCTCAGGGACTTGCTCTGGGTCCTCATAATTAGTGGCACCAAGAGGAGGAGGAGTAGTGAAATTGCATCCAGTGTCCTCAACAAATTTGGAGGTAGAAGGGGTAGGACTTAGAAGAAGAGAATTCAATATATCCATTAGGATACTTCCAATAGATCCATTCACCACACCCTTGGATATTGATGGTTCCTATTTGGGCCTGGGGTTAGCTTTACCTACCCCAAAACTCTCCCTGCAAAGACTTGACTCATGCCCCTGTATGTTGAATATAGAATAGGTCTTTGATCTTTTGCATTCCAAGAGAGCGTGGTCAAAAAATTTACAGGTATGATGGAATTTGGGCCTTCTCCCATACTAAATTTCATGGTAGGGCTATCCGCATGGGTATTGAAAATGATCTCCTCAAACAGGGTGCTCACTATATCAACTTCAAAAAGCACTAGTGCATAGTACCCATGCCTTGGGTTGTCTATATCCATATTAATCTTGATGGGGAATCCAACTGAAGAAGCAATGTACCATAGGATTATAGGGTGCTAGAATAAAAAATTAAATTTAGTAATCTGAATCCATACCTATGTGAAGGTGTTTTTCATACTAAACGGGTCAACATTCTGGTCCCAATCCTCGATCCTAAGATAATCTTGATTAAGGTTGAGGGAGCCAAATATGCATGCCCTAATTTTCCAGTCATCAAAAGGTAATATGAGGTGATATAATTCCCTTCCTATAGATGTCATTTTCCATTTAGTGAACCCCCAAATGTCAGTAATATGCTTTGCCAGATCACCACTCTTCCAATACCTCTACCATTTTAGGACGATCACCCTTAAAATAATAGAAAATCAGCATAAAGTATCCCACTCCTCTATCTCCACCCATTTTCTGAGACATGTTCCACATGACCTTTCTAAATCACATGACCAAGGCAGGGAGTGATAAAATCTGTAAAGGTAAGAGATGTTTCCAATTTCACAGCATCTATAAAGTACTTCTTGTATCTTACTGAATCTAGAGCCTCCCAAGGGACCTCTAACTTCGCTTCGATAGACATGCAATGCTGAAAAAGTTATTTATGCCTGACCATGTCTAATTGAGTCTTGGACGGAACACCATTTTTTCTATCTGAAGAGGCTGTGGTCTGGGGTCATACGAGATCTCCATGGTCTTCTAGTTCTCTTCCGTACTCCATCTTATTGTTTTTATGATTTTAGGGTTCTTATGGTTTTTATTTTTTAATTTTCATTAGGAATTCTTTGTTTTTTTAGTTTTCTAAGATTTTATTAGAGGGTTTTGGGGGTTTTTAGGTTTTTTATGTTTTTTGGGGTTTTATGGGGTTTTTGAGTTTTTATCACTTTTAGGGATTTAAAGGGTTTTTTAGTTTTTTTAGTGGATTTTTTTAATGGTTTTAGGATTTTTATAATGTTTGAGTTCTTATCATATTTAGTGGGTTGTAGGTTCTTAGTTTCTTTTTAGGGTTTTTAGGGGTTTTTATGTTATCGGGGGATATTTAGGTATTTTTTATTTTTTTTATGGGTTTTAGGGTTTTTATAATTTTGAGGTGTTTTATAATTATTATAGGTTTTTGATCTTTTTATGATTTTTTGATATTTTTTGGGTTTTTAAGGTTTTTATATTTTTTAATGTTTTTAGGGATTTAAAGCTTTTTTAGTTGTTCTTAGGGGTTTTATGGGGTTTTAAATTTGTATTGGCTTTATGTTTTTATGGTTTTTAGGTTTTTTATCATTTTTAGGGTTTATAAAAATTTTCAGGTTTTGAAGGGGTTTTAAGAGTTTTTAGGTTTTTATAGTTTTCTAAGGGTTTTTATGGTTTTTAGGGGTTTTTAAATTTTTAAGGTTATTTAGGGATTTTGAGTATTTTTATGGTTCTTTATGTTTTTTTGATTTTGAGGGGTTTGGATATTTTTAGGGGTTTTATCATTTTTTGGTTTTTAAGGGTTTAAAGTGTTTTTCGGTTTTTCAGGTTTTCTTATGGTTTTTAGGGTTTTTGGGTTTTTTATATTTTTACTGAGATTTTGGTATTTTTGGATTTTTATAGTTTTTAGGGTTTTAAAGGATTTGTATGGTTCTTAGGGATTTTATGATTTTTAGGGGTTTTTTGGTTTTTTGGGGTTTTAGTTGTTTTATTGATTTTTTTGTGGTTTTTAAGGTTTTCAATGTTGATAATGTTTTTTTGGTTTTAGTTGGTATTTTTTATTTTTAGTGGTTTTATAGATTTTTATTTTTTAACGGTTTTAGTGTTTTTATAGATTTTGGATTTTTAGGGTCCTTTAGGAGTTTTAATGTTTTTTATGTTTTTAACATTTTTAGGGTTTTTAAGTCTTTTTAGTTTTTACGGTTTTTTAGGGATTTTTAGGTTTTTTGGAGGTTTTCTATTTTTTTTTTGGATTTTTAGGTATTTTATTTTGGATTTTGATGGTTTTTTGGGTTTTAATTATTTTATGTATTTTTAGTTATTTTTATGGGTTTTTAGGGGTTTTAGTTTTTTTGAATTTTTAGGTTCTTTTTGGATTTTAAATGGTTTCACGTATTTAATTTTTTTTCTTTGGGGTTATAAGGAATTTAAGGATATATATATTTTTTGGTATTTTTAGGATTCTTATTCTTTTTATGGGTTTTGAGGGTCTTGAGTGTTTTTAGGGTTTCTAGGGGTTTTTTAGGTTTTTAGCCTTTTAATGGTTTTTAGGGGTTAATTTTTTTTATGGTTTTATTTGAGTTTTTCAGAGTCTTTAGGAATTTTTATGTTGTTAGGTATTTTTTAGGATTTTCATTGGGTTTTAGGGTTGCTATGGATTTTGAGGGGTTTTAATTGTTTTTATTGGTTTAATGGTTATTTTGGGTTTATAGGGTTTTTTTTTCATTTTTAGTGTTTTTAGTGTTTTTTAACATTTTTTTGGGTTTAATGGTTTTTATAGTTTTTTTTTTGGTTTTTAGGGTTTTTATAGGTTTTTAATGTTTTTAGCTGTTTTTGTGGGTTTTTGGGTTTTTGGGATTTTTTGGAATTTGGGATTTTTATCATTTTTAGGATTTTAGGGGTTTTAAGTGTTGTTAGGTTATTAGGGTTTTCATAGGATTTTCAGGGCTTTTAGGTTTTTTTTGGTTTTCAGTATTTTTATGGATTTTATATAATTTTTATAGTTTTGGGTTTTAGGGCATTTTGAGTGTTTTTAGGTAATTTATCATTTTTAGGTTTTCTCGGGGTTCTAATCATTTTTATACCTTTTTAGGTATTCTTAGTTTTTTCAGTGGTTTTAGGTATTTTCACATTTTTATGAATTTATAAGTATTCTTAGGATTTTTATGGCCTATAAGGTCTTAGAGATTTTGATTGTTTTTATGGTTTTTAGTGTTTTTATGGGTTTTTTGGGATTTAATGTTTTATGACTTTATAAGGGTCTATAAGGTTTATTATTTTTTATAACGTTTATAGGGGTTTAAGGGTTTTATAGAGGTTTTAGGGGGTTTTAGGGGGTTTATGGGTTTTTACGAGTTTTTAGGGTTTTTATGATTTTTAGTGGTTTTAGTGTCTTTTTGGGTTTTTATGGTTTTTTATGATTTTTACTAGTTTTAAGAGAATTAATGGTTTTAAGGATTTCTTAGGGGTTTTCAAGGTTTTTTGGGTTTTTATCTATTTAAGGATTTTTAGGGATTTCTTAGGATTTTTATTATTTTTAGGTTTTTTTTTTATTTTTTAGGGTTTTAGGGGTTTTTAGGGTATTTAGGGTTTTTTTAGAGTTTTTAGAGTTTTTTGGTTTTATAAAGGTTTGAAGTTATTTTTTAAGGTTTTCTCAAGGATTTTATGATTTTTATGCTTATAGAGATTTTTGGGATTTTTAGGTTTTTATGCTTTTTAGGTGTTTTAGAAAATTTGAAGGTTTTTTGGGTTTTTAGGGTTTTGATGGCTTATTTGGGCTAGGGGTGTGAGATTTAGGTTATTAAAGATTTTTTTAGTTTTTTATTGTTTTTAGGGGTTTAAAGTCTTTTTAGTGTTTTGATTTTTTTGGTTTTTATGAGGTTTTAGGGGTTTTTAAGGTCTTTAGAGGTTTTTATGAGTTTTATGAATTTTAAGGAATTTTATTTTTTTATAGGTTTTTAGGTTTTTAGGGCAAGGAAGGCTCGGGGCCAGGCTATTCCTGACCTCCCCCAAAATTTATTATAAAAAGACATGAGGACACTGCAGACAAGGGAGGGGTGGGGTCAAACAACCCACACCCAAAAACCCTTAACAAACACACACACACAAGGACCGCAAAAAAATCAAAGAACGAAAAAGACAAACCACACAAACAGTAGACAACAAATCAGAAGTCTTAATCCCCATATGGGTCTCCATCAGCACAAGAACCAAGGGAAGAATCAGACTCCACCGAATCCCATTCAAATGATTCATATTGCTTTTGGAAGGTGGTGTAGTAATCTCTGAGACATTACTGTTTCTCATCAAGCGGCCCCTTGACAAACTGACCTCCCCTGGCAGGGGTATTGGCTTTACAAGAAGCTCTCGTGGACACAGTCCTGGGAAAAGTCGGTTAATCTTTCCTTGGTTTCCTCTTCCAGGGATCTAAGGAAACCCCTGCATAATTGTTTTCATTCCCATGAGGATTGATCGCCTCGAGAAAAGACCTATCCTTGCTAATCAAATCCAAATTATGATACATCCTTCTACCTTCTTCCTGGAAAAAAATTTGATCAGGGATGAAAGAGTCCTCCTGATTTAGGGAACAAGTAGAAAGATCCCCACACCATAGAAAATAGGAAGACACCAAGGCAGAATCATAAAAATCAGGTCAAGGTGGGGATACCACAACAACAAGGTCCAACTTTAACTGCCCCACCTCCCTAGGCGGCAAGCAAACCTCCACAGCCGGCTCTATCACCTCCCTATTCTCAACAGCCTCCCTCTGCTCAAGAATGAACCGAGCCAAGTCCCCCTGCAAAGACTCGCTAACAGAAGAACCCTCAAGAGCCAACAAAACCAAGGATCCCTGCCCAGGCCACAGGGATCCCTCCAACACAATAGGAAGCTTCTTCGACAGCTCCCCAATCCGAGGGGACTCCCCTTGCTCAGTCTCCATCCCCATAACTAGGATGAGAGAAGACGCATCAACATGTTCAACCCTCTCCTCTTTTTCATGCATTATCCATTCCACAAACTCCCCCGCCTGCTCAGCCACCACCTCCCTCCTGTCCAGCACCCCATTCTCATCCACCTTCCCCTGCCCAACTTCATCACTATCTTCCCCAGCCTCCACATTACTCTCACCCAACATAGTCTGCACCTCCTCACAATCATTTCCAACACAACTCAAATCTGGAATAGCAGCAAAAACCACCAGAGAATCATTCTGGGCGCTCCCTCCACCATGACCAACAGCAGCAGACATCAACCTACTCTGCGCCTGCTCAGCAGGCATATCACATCCCGTATTGTCAAACGGGGGCCCTTGAACCTCCTACTCACACCCTAGCCCATCAAAACGGTTAGAAGTTGGAACCAAAACCTGCCTCTGCTTCAGACTGCTATCACAGGAAATAAGTATCTCAGCAGTAGAAATCTCCACGCCGAGAGGACTTCCAGCATATAGAAGCTTCAAATCACTCCTCAAGTTCTTGAAAACATAACTCACCATGGGATCTGGTTGACACTGAGTAGCCAGTTGCGTTAAACTAGTAGCACCTACTAAAAGCCCATGGCCCCCCAGCACAATCGGACTCTCCCCAGCCCCATCCTATTCACTACCACCAAAGAGCTTCTAGGTCCAAGACAATTGACGGTGGTTCTGTCACCAGCCCATGTGCAACCGCCTCCTCCGCCGACTCCAGCAGACCAGACCCGTTGCACAACACAACATCACCTGAATCCTGTACCTTTTACAGACATCCAGCGTGCCCCAGCTCCTACAAGTCCTCACTACACAACCTTATGGATGTAAAATCATCCTAATTATGGACTACCACCTCATGAGTCCTCACACCCAATGAATCCACAAGTTCATTGGTAGCTAATTGTCATAGCAATGTCCTCAGAAAAGGATTCACTGTCTCAGCATTACTTTGCTCCTCCACTATCACAACTCGATCATCAGACCCAACCATCCCATAATCCTTTTCCAATGCTCCTTTTCTGCTAATTCCATGTCTGCAAGAAGAAACACAATGTCCGAAATGCCTAAATCTAGAATAGAACACCACAACCGACTCAAACACCACCAGCTATTTTTAGTGAACTTCCTTGCCAACAGTAATCCACACAATGTCTGTTAGGGGATTTGAAACATCTAGTTGAACACAAATTCTTGGGGAAACTGGGTGGAAAATCACTTTAGCCCGGCTATCCGAACATAGGTACCGACTAACAAGATTCCCAAGCATATAGATAATAGATGGATTCTGAAACAGAAGGGGGGAGTTTCAGAAATATAACCCATGAAGCAACCAGCGGAGAATCACGGTTCATATATAGGTCAAAACTTCACCTGAAGAGATAGAAAATAACTTCGCTGAAGCTTCGAGGTGTTGCAGACCAACCGTGGATCAAATCACACTCTGAAGAAAACCGTATCATTATGCGTCGTCTATCCCGCAACCCTACCATGGCCCAATCATGGAAATTCCAAAATCCAAAAACAAATCTATCAAAAGCCTCTACCAAGGGATGAAGCTTCATGAAGCAAGAAACCAGGGTCAAGCTATGAAGTGCAGAGGCCTAATGAAACTCCTTGTCCGATTAAGATAGTTGAGGGAAGCCTTCCTGTAAGTCAGGAACCTTCAGAAAAAGCTCAATTCTGGGGAAAGGGGGAAGAATATCAGGCATGGGGGGAGGGATGAAGACCAAATTCAGATTACCATCACGCGGGTATCCCTCCCCCACATGGGGAGGAGGGAGGATCACCGGCGATGACCAAAAGGAAGCATCGCTAGCTAAGAGTATAGGGTTTCCATGTAAAGAGAGTTTCTTTAGTTTTTTAGGGGTTTTAGGTCTTTTTATGTATATTAAGTATTTTGAGGGTTTTTAGGGTTTTTTAGGATTTTTAGGTTGTTAATTTTTTTTAGGTTTTTAGTGGTTTTAATTATTTTTAGGTTTTTTGTTTTTTCTGAGGGTGTTTTAGGTTTTTTTACTTTTTAGGGATTTCTATGGATTTTTTAGAATTCTTATATTTTTGAATTTTTTAGATAATCTGGGGTTTTTAAGGTTTTTTGGATTTTCCATGTATTTTTTTTATGGATTTTAAAATTTTTAATGTTTACATAATGTTTTTAAGGGAATAACGGGTTTTTATATTTTTTTCATTATTTTTTATTGGTTTTATGAGTTTTATGGGTATTCAAGGGATTTTAATGATTTTTTGGTTTTTATCATTTTATGTTTTTAGGGATTTTAGGGTTTTTAGCATTTCATATGATTTTAAGGTGATTTGATTTGTTTTAGGTTTTATGGTTTTAGGCGTTTTCTGGTTATTTAGGGTTTTTTTACATTTTTAGTAATTTTAATGCTATTTAAGGATTTTTATTTTTTTTTGGTTTTTAGGTATTATGAAGAATTTTAGGGTTTTAGGGATTATAACATTTTTTAAGGGATTTAAATGTTTAATTGTTTTTAGATTTTTCTTATGGTTTTCATTGTTTTTATTTTTGTTTCATTTTTAGAGATTCTAGTGATATTTAGGTTTTTTTATTTTCTTAGTGTTTTTTGGGATTCTGAGGGTTTTAGTGTTTTCAGTGGTTTTTTGGGTATTTTTTGGGTGTTTAGGGTTTCTTGAAAGTGTTTTAATAGTTTTTATTTGGTTTTCAAGTTTTTATGGGTTTTAAGGGTTTTAATGTTTTTTATGGTTTTTAGGGTTTTGAGCTCTATTTAGGGGTTTTAGCATGTTTTGGTCTTCAGAGTTTTTAAGTGGTTTTAGATTTTTTATGGGTTTTTAGGGTTTTCAGGGTTTTTAGGTTTTTTATTCAATTATGTATTTTTGGAGGTTTTTTATGTTTCTTATAGTTTTCTATAGTTTTTAAGGATATTAAGGGCTTTAGTGTTTTTAGTGCTGTTATCAAATTTTTAGTGTTTTTAGGTTTTTTTTGTGTTTTTATGTTTTATAAAGTTTTTTATTTTTTGTTTCGTTCGGTTTCCAGTTTTCGGGCTTGAAACACCCAACGGCTTCGTATCCGATGAACGCAGACCTACGTTCCAAAGGCAGGCATTCGCCGGATGGTCTGACCAGTGACACTTATGAACTCACATTGGTCGAGAGGATGGGAAGTTGGGCTCATCGCACCCTTTTGGGGGGAATTATTTCTTGTTCAGGAACTGTCTTATAGATTTAAGACGTATTCGTATGTTCGCGAATCTTTGGTTTGTACCGAAACATAGTATCCATGGATTTAACCCTGGTGGGAAATGATCATCTGGATGCAGGGTATTCGGAATCATTTAGGCCTGAGTTTTACCATCACTCGTTGGATTAATGACCTCGTGGAGTCTAGAGTCATTGAGACGATGCAAGGAGCAGCTCGGTGAACCGATGTGAAGACATTCCGATCGACCGGTTGTTGGGCTTGAACCTCTTAGAGGCTTCCTATGTACCCTTCCTAGGAGACAATGATTAAAGTCCGCGTAGTTTGGATAGGAGTGTCAGAGAACCGATGTGAAAGGGTGTCGGAATGACCCGTTGTTGGGCTTGAACCTCGGAGAGGCTTCCTATGTACCCTGCCTAGGAGGCAGGGATCAAAGTCCACGTAGTTCGCATGGATTGGGGATTACAATATGAGGAGGTCCATGGTAATGTATCGGGGCCTACACTCTGAGGAGGCCCATGATGTTGGTAAACGGATGTGAAAGGGGGTCAGAATGACCCGTTGTTGGGGTTGAACCTCGGGGAGGCTTCCTACGTACCCTACCTAGGAGGCAGGGATCAAAGTCCACGTAGTTCGCATGGATTTGGGATTACACTCTAAGGAGGCCCATAAGGGGAAGTCATGGTCGATGCTTACTCTAAGCCCACGTGAGTCATTCTCGGTGTGAGAAATAAGAGGCAGTAGGGACCAGAGGATCATGTTGTGAAAAGTGCGTCCGTGAGAAGTGGAGTGGGGCTTATGCATGAGAGCGGCCCATTATGTCAGGGCTTACTCCTAGATGGATGCCCATGATGTATTCCTCATGTATGGCCATGAGAGAATCCCAACCCATTGGTGGGTTGAGGAGTATAATGGGGGCCAACGCCTATGCGCAAGTACACAAGTGGGATAACGCCAAGGGCTTTGGAATCAGTCCGAACAAAGGGAGATAAAAAGTGTGAATTACATGCCCGACATTCAGAACACAATGACGGTGGCATGGTGATGGAGGATAAATATTGACCATATTCGAAACCCAGCATTAATATCACGTTAGAATGAAATGGGGACGAACAAATGAGGGTTGACTATTGACCGTGTTCGAAACACAGGACCTATATCGAAGTGTTGTCCAAAGTCTTTCAGGGCGTTGGCCCAGGATGGTAGGTGAGCCGATGCGGCATGAGGCCAGGCTATTAGGGGGTCCCTTCAGACAAGAAAGAGTATGAAGATTCGAATGAAGGACACACAAAGCGTGGGGTGGAGTGATGGAATGTTTGAATGGATTCCAACACTCTTGAAATTACGCCACTGTAATCATGGAATGAGGCATCTTATAAGGTCGAGGATTACTCCGAGATGGATGCCCATGTGCTGCTAAAGAGTGGCACTAGTGAATGGGGCTTACGCAAAGAAGCTGCCCAGGTGCCTTACTCATGTCTGACCATGAGGTCATCCCAACTCACTGTTCGGTTGAGGCATATAATTGAGGCATACACCTATGTGCAAGTGCACAAGGGGGATAATGCCAAGGGCGTTGGAATCAGTCCAAACAACGGTAGATGAAAAGTGTGAATTACATGCCCAACACTGGGAATTCAATGAGGGTGGCGTGAAAATGGAGGATTACTGTTGACCGTGTTCGAAACACAGCATCCATATCATGTTAGCCTAAGATGGGGACAAAAAAATGAGGGTCGACTGCTCACCATGTTCGAAACATAGGACCTACCTCGAAGTGTTGTCCAAAGTCTTCCGGGGCATTGGCCAAGGACGATAGATGAGTCGAGGCGGCATGGGACCATGCCTTTAGGGGGTCCCTTCAGACATGAAAGAGGATGATGATCCGAATAAAGGACGTTCAAAGCGTGTGGTAGAGTGATGGAATGTTTGAATAGATTCCAGCGCTCTTGAAGTTATGCCACTATAAACATAGAAAAAGGCATCTCTTACATGGAGAAAGAGGCATCCAAATATTGAATGATAGGGAATGATACAGTTTATAGTTATGTAGAGAGGAATGTTTCCATACAGTTTAACATCATGTGGTCAGGATGAGGGACATACAGTTTAACATCATGTGGTCAGGACGAGGGCCATACATTTTAACATCATGTGGTCAGGACGACTAGGTAGGAGATACCTAGCAATGGTTGGTGTGGGAATTATGCAAGGGCGGCCCTTTCTGGATGAACCTAGAAAAAGGAGCTAGGATGTGGGGTTAAATGAGAGTCATGAGGAGTAGCTCAACTCATGGAATTTATAGGTTGGATGTTGGGGTGACACAAGGGTAAAATAGAAAATCCCAATATCCCAGCCCGAAAAGTTCGCGGTGCGATTGTCCATTTTTCATGGGGGTCAGTGACGGTAGTGAAGGGATCGGTCGCGAGGAGCCGGCCACAAGGAGCCAGCCGTGAGGTTCCGGCCGCAGAGGACCAATCTGCGAAGGACTGGCTGCGAGGCACTGGCCGCATGTGGTTCGCGGTTTGGTTGTCCATGAAGGTTGTCCGTGGAGGAGCGAGTCGCGAAGGACTAGTCCGTAAAAGAAACTGGTCCGCAGAGGAATGTACCGCTAAGGGCTGGCCGCGAAGGAGCTGGCCACGGAGGATTCCCAACTGTATTTCACAAAAAAAACCGGTCCGCGGAGGAATATTCCGCTAAGGTCCGGCCATGGAGGAGTAGGCCACGGAGGATTCACACCTCCATTTGGTGAACGAAACTAGTCCACGGAGGATTGTGCTGCTAAGGGGTGGCTTTGGAGGATCTGACCACATGGGTTTCATGGTTTGATTTCTCCTCTCTGTGGAAGAGTTCATCTGCGGATGATATGGGGTCCGAGGATGGCCGCGAAACACCGCTGGGAGCGATTTCTCCAGTGTCTCCCCACGGGTTTTCACCCGACCTTCCTCTCTATCAATTTTTGGTGCCCCTTGGTGAATATTTATAGAGTCGAGAAGACACAATATTGATGGGATCACGACACGTTTTGCGGAAGCCCATGAAGTAACCCCCACCTACGGATGACTCAATCAATTAGGGATTTTAGGAACTAAGATCCGCGGAATTGCTCATCAGATTTGTACCACTCTGCCTCTATCCCGCGAACAACAGCGGTCCATGGAGGGGGAAGCTCACGGCGGTGGACCGGCCTGGAACCCATCCTACTTCGCGCCCGCGGAGGTCCCCGCCTCTATTTTGCAGATGATGTTCGTCCGTGGAATTGTGGGAGGGCGGTCTGCCGAATCGGCTGCGTGCTGTTGCTGGATGCCGGTGCGCGGACCGGTTCGGTCCTTTTCCATGTCCTGGGGTAATTGGATTTCCCCCTTGCAGAATGTTCAGGACTATACATTGTTTTTAACATTTTTAGGGTTTGAAGGATTTTTATTGATTTTAGTTGCTTTTATGGGTTTTTTTGGTTTTTTTGGTTTTTTATGTATTTATGGGTGTTTGTGGGTTTTAAGGGTTTTGGGTTTTTATAATTTTATAATTTTTCTGGGTTAGAGGGGTATTAAGTGTTTTTAGGGTTTTAAGGTTCTATTTTAGGTTTTTATGGGTTTTATGGTTTTTATGTTTTTAGGATTTTATAATGATTTTCTACGATTTTTATGCTTTTTTGGGATTTATGGATTTTGAAGGGGTTTTAAGGATTTTGGGGGGGTTTTAGGGGTTTAAATGTATTTAGATTTTTAGGGGTTTTAATTATATTTAGGTTTTTATAGTTTTATTTTGGTTTTTAGGGTTTTATGTTTTTAGGGATTTTATGGGTTTTAACGTTTTTTTGGGTATTTAGTGGGTTTTTTGAGTTTTTTGTTGTTTTTATGGTTTTTATATTTTTTTTATAATTTATAGTGTTATAAAGTGTTTCTATATTTTAGTGGGTTTATAGGGTTTTATGATTTTTATGATTTTTATGTTTTTAGTGGTTTATTTGGTTTTAAGTGGTTTTAGTGTTCTTATGATGTTTTAGGGTTTTTAGCTTTTTAGGGGTTTTAAGGGTATTATGTATTTTATGGTTTTTAGTGTTTTCTTAGGTCTTTTTACCTTTTTAGGGGTTTTTACATTTTTAGTCATTTTTAGAGACTTTTTATAATTTTTATAGATTTTATTATCTTTGGAGAATTTAATGGTTTTATTGGTTTTTTGAGTTTTAGGGTTTTTATCAGTGTTATGTTATGAGGTTTTTAAAAAGATTTTGGTGTTTTTATGTTTTTATGTTTTTCTTTGGTGTTTCAAGATTTTTTTGGTTTTTTAAATTTTTATGTATCATTAAGATTTTTTGGATTTTATTTGTTTTAGGGGTTTTGGGGATTTTTGATGGTTTTTAGGTTTTTTATTTTTTTAGGGTTTTTTGAGTTTTTCAGGGGTTTTACGTTTTTTAGATATTTTTAAAATTATTATATATTTTAAGTGTTCTTTGAGTTTGCTGTAGTGTTTTATGGTTTTTATGGTATTTTAGGTTTTTTGGGGTTTTAGGGTTTTTTATAATTTTAAGATGATTTAGGGTTTTTTGGGTTTTTAGTTTTTTTAGGTTTTTGTGTTTTTAGAATTTTAGTGGTTTTATGTGTTTTTAGGTTTTTAATGTTTTATTTGGAATTTTTAGGGGTTTTAGGGTTTTTTATATTTTTATGGGTTTTTAGGGATTTTAAATTATTTTTATGGTTTTTAGGGGTTTAAAGGATATTAAGTAGTTTTAGGGATTAGGGGTTTTAGGATTTTTTATTTTTTAGGGGTTTTAAGTATTTTTAGGTTTTATAGTTTTTCTGGGTTTTTTGAATTTGAGGATTTTCTATGTTTTTTAGGATTTTTTGTTTTTTACAGTGTTTAATGTTTTAGGTGATTAATGTTTTTTATAGTTTGTAGTGTTTTTTTAGGTTTTTATGGGTTTTGGGGGTTTTAAGGGGTTAGGGTGTTTTAATGGATTTTTGGTATTTTTAGGTTCTTTTTAGAGATTTTTATTTAAGTGTTTTTATTTTTTTATTTTTTTATTTTTTATTTTTGGGGTTTTTAGGGGTTTTTATGTCTTTATATATTTTAATGTTTTTTATGATTTTTATGGTTTTTATGGATTTTAGGGATTTTGAGCAGTTTTTGTTTTTGTTTTTTGATTTTAGGGGTTTTAGGGTTTCTTCCATATTTTAGGTTTTTTAGGGATTTTATGTCTTTATAGGTTTTAATGGTTTTATTATGAGCTTTTATGGGTTTTAGGGTATTTTAAATTTTTATAGATTTTTAGTTATTTTTAATAATTTTTATTATTTTTAGGGGTTTTTAGGATTTTGTGATTTTTGAGGGGAGGGGGGGTGGGGATGGGGGGTTAGTATTTCTATATTATTTTAGGTATTTAGGGGTTTTAATTGTTTTTATGTTTTTAGGGTTTTCATAGGTGTTTCTATTTGTTTTAGGGGATTGGGGTTGTAAGGTTTATATGGTTTTTATAGTATTTAATGACTTTAGGGGTTTAACAAGATTATATTGTATTTAGTAGTTTTTTATGGTTTTTATGGATTATTAGGTTTTTTGGTGTTTTTGGGGTTTATATTGGTTTTATGGTCTTTAGAATCAATTTTGGGGTTTTGTTCATTTCTTAGGATTCTTATGAGTTTTATGTGTATTTACGTTTTTAATGATTTCTTGTTGGTTTTTTAGGGATTTTAGGGGTTTTCATATTTTATATTATTTTATAGATATTTTAGTATTTTTGAAGTTTCTTATGGGGTTTAGGTATTTTGAAGGTTTATAGGTTTTTTTATATTTTTATAATTTTTTAGGTTTTTTGGGGTTTTATAAGTTTTTAGGTTTTTAAGGTTCCCTTTTGGGATTTCAGGGTTTTTATAATTTTTTATATTTTTAGAGATTTTAGGTAATTTCTATACTTTTATGGTTTTTTGGGTTTTTAGTGAATTTAAGTGTTTTTAGGCTTTATAAGGTTTTATACTTTTCAAGTTTTTGTGTTTTTATTGTATTTTGAGTTTTTTAAGTGTTTTTAGTGTTTTGTTTATCATTTTTTAGGAGTTTTAGTATTTTTAGAGTTTTAGTGGTTTTTGGGATTTAATGGGGTTTCAGGTTTGTTATGATTTTATTAGTTTTATGGTTTCTATTATTTTCCTAGTTTTTAGAGTTTTTTTTCAATTTTTAGGTTTCTAGGGGTCTCTATGGTATTTAGCAATTTTTAAGATTTTAGGGGTTTTGAGTGTTTTTACATTTTTTAGGGTTATATTAAGGGTATTCATGTTTTTTCTGTTTTTATTTCATTTTTAGGTATTTTTCGGGATTTTTCTTGTTTTTTATGATTTTAAGTATTTTTAGGGATTTTTAAGATTTTTCCGGTTTCAGGGTATTATTGTTTTTAGCATTTTTTTAGAGGTTTAAAGTATTATTATGTTTTTATGGTTTTCTTAGGGGTTTTCAATGATTTTATGGGTTTTATATTTTTAGGGATATTTAAGTATTTTTTAGGATTTTAAGGTCTTTTTTTCCTTTTTAGGGATTTTGAGGGGTTATAGGGTTTTTATTTTTTTATTGTTTTTATGTTTTGTAGGGTTTTTTATATTTTAGGGTTTTTAATGGGGTTTTGAGTCTTTAATGTTATTAGGGTTTTAATGGTTTTTATTTCTTCAGTGGGTTTTTATGTTTTTTTTGGAGTTTTAGGTTTTTTAAGTTTTGAATAGGTTTTTATGCTTTTTAGATTTCTTAGGGGTTTTAGGGTCTTTTTAGAATTTTTAGGGTTTTCTTCATTATTTAGTTTTTTAGGTCTTTAAAGTATTTTTAGGTTGTTAATGTTTTCTTAGGGGTTTTCAAGTATATTTTGGAATTTTTTGTTTTTAGTGATTTTTATGGATTTCATAGGATTTTTATTGTTTTTAGAGATTTTGACGGGTTTTATGGGTTTTCGGGGTTTGTGGGATTTTTTTTGATTTTTTGGATGTTTAGGTTTCATTCTAGTTATTATGGTTTTTATTTTTTTATACTTTTTAATGTTTTTATGAGTTTAAAGATCCATTTTAATTTTTAGTTGGTTTTTTGGGTTTTTTGGGATTTAAAGATTTTTAATATTTTTAGTGGTTTTATTATATTTTGGGTTTTAGATTTTTTAGTGTATTTTAATTTTTTAGGGGTTTAATGTATTTTTAGGTTTTTTAGGATTTATTAGGGGTTTTCATGTTTTTAGGTTCTTTTACATTTTTAGGTATTTTTTGGGATTTTTATTATTTTTGTCAATTTTTAGGGTTTTTAGTTATTTTGACGGTTTTGAGGGGTTTTTTGGGGGTTTTGGGTTTTTATTTTTTTTGAGAGTATTAACTGTTTCATTGTTTTTATGTTTTCATTAGGGTTTTCATGGTTTTTTGGGGCTTTTTTATATATTTTAGGTATTTTTAGGGATTTTTATGGGTTTTTATGGTTTTAGAGGTTTTTAGGAATTTGGATGGTTTTTAGTGTATTTAGGGTTTTTTAGGTTTTTTTAGGGTTTTGGTTTTTATAGTTTTATAATATTTTTATATGTTTAATGGTTTTATAGAATGTTTTGTGGGTTTTTAGGGTTTTTATGGGTTTTTAAGATTTTAGGGGTCTTTATAGTTTTTAGGGAATTTTAGGGAATTCAAGGTTTTTTAGGATTTTTGGGTTTTTATGGTTTATTGGGTTGTTTATAATTATAAGTATTTTTATTTTTTATGGTATTAGTTTTTTCTTATTGTTTTAATGGTTTTTAGGATTTTTTACATTTTTTAGGATTTTTGGGGATTTATAATTATTTTTACAGTTGTTATGGGTTTAATGGATATTTAGGGGTTTTATGTTTTTTATGGGTTTTATGGTTTTTAGGGTTTTAGGAGTTTTAAATTTTTTATCCTTTTAGGTTTTTATTTATTTTTAGGGTTTTATGTTTTTTCAATAATTTATGGGGTTTTATAGTTTTTTGAGTTTTTTAGGGTTTTTATGGTTTTTAGAGTTTTCAACATTTTTGAGATTTAAAGGGTATTTATTGTTTTTAATATTTATTTGGGGTTTTTAGGGTTTTTAGGTTTCTTGAATTTTTGGGGTTTTATAGTTTTTATGGATATTTAGGTTCTTTTAAGTGTTCTTAGTAATTTTAGTAGTTTTTTCGTTTTTAGGGATTTTAAGTGTTTTTTATGTTTTTAACGATTTTTTTGGGGGTTTTCAGGGGTTTTTAAGTCTATATATTTTTTGTTTTTTCATATTTTTATGGTTTATATGGATTTTAGGGACATTGAAGGCTTTTAGGCTTTTTAGGGATTTTAAGGATTTTAGGGTTTTTTGAATATTTTTGGTTTTTAGGGATTTCAATTCTTTATTGGTTTTAATAGTTTTCTTAGGTTTTTTCACGGGTTTATGTTTTTTTTTATATTTTGATGGATTTTTTAGATTTTTTATGTAATTTATTGTTTTTTGGGGTTTTAAGGATTATCATGGTTTTTAGGGGTTTTAGGATTTTTTTAGCGTTTTTACCATTTATTTGGTTTTTAGGGATTTTAAAAAATTTAGGTTTTAATGTTTTCAAAGGCTTTTTCAAGATTTTTTGGGGGTTTTATGTTTTTATGGTTTTTGGCCATTAGGTATTTTATGTATTTCAATGGGTTTAGGGTTTTTAGGGTTTTTAGAGCCTTTTACATTTTTCAGGGTTTTATGGTTATTACGTTATTAGGGTTTTTATGGGTTTGTATATTTTTCTAATCTTTTTAGAGGTTTTAAGTGTTCTTTGTTTTTTAATGTTTTCCTAGGGGTTTTCAGGATTCTTGGGATTGTTTTAGGTTTTTAGGGATTTTTTAGAATTTTTATATTGATTTAGGGTATTTAGGGATTTAGGGTATTTAAGGATTCTTAGTGTTTTAGGATTTTTATGTTTTTTGTGGTTTGAAGGTTTTTTTTATTTTTAGGGTTTTGATGAGTTTTTATAGTTTTGTATTGTTTTTACAGGTTTAAATGGGATTTAGATTTTTTAACGGTTTTTTGGTTTTTTATGTGGTTTTTGTATTTTTAATGTTTATTCTGTTTTTAGATGTTTTATGGTTTTCATGGTTTTTAGGGTTTAAGAGTTTATAGAGGTTTTAAGTGTTTTTTGGGTTTTAAGGATTTCTTAGTGTTTTATGGATTTTACGGTATATGAAGTTTTTATGGATTTTTAGGGATTTTTTAGGATTTTATGGGGTTTTAGTGTCTTTATAGATATTGATGTTTTTTATGTTTTTTGGGTTTTTAGGTTTTTTGGGGGTTTTAGGGGTTTTTAGTATTTATGTGTTTTAATGGATTTCTATCTTTTTTTAAAAATTATAATGTTTCTAAGGGTTTAAAGGGTTTTTAGAGTTTTAGAGGGTATTTTGGGGTTTTATGAGTTTTATGGTTATTAAGGATTTTAAGATATTTTTGGATTATAGAGT
The DNA here is from genome assembly GCA_963277665.1 of Viscum album. Classification (NCBI taxonomy): domain Eukaryota; kingdom Viridiplantae; phylum Streptophyta; class Magnoliopsida; order Santalales; family Viscaceae; genus Viscum; species Viscum album. The sequence continues at coordinate 485,552,238 of OY728157.1, forward strand.
TTTAGGTGTTTGTTTTGAGTTTTTTTATGGTTTTTATCATTTTTTTGGATTTCTGGTGGTTTATTTTTTTTGGTTTTTATGATTTTATTAGGGGTTTTTATGGTTCTTTCTATTTTTTTGTTTTTTGGATTTTTAGGATTTTTTAGGATTTTTATTATTTTTAGATTTATTAGTGATTTTGATGGTTTTTATGGTTTTTAGAGTTTTTTAGAATTTTATGGGTTTTTTGGGTTTTTTTATAATTTTTAGCATTTCATAGGGTTTTAGAGGTTTTAATTGTTTTTTGATTTTTAAGGCAATTTTTTGGGGGTTTTAGGGATTTTATATTTTTAAATATTTTTAAGAATATTTAGAAATTTTAGAGGATTTAAGGGTTTTAGGTATTTTGAGAATTTTAGGGGGGTTTATTGTTTTTAGGGGTTTTGGCATTTTTAGGTTATTTTTGGGTTTTAATTGTCTTGATGTTTTTAAGGTTTTCTTTGGATTTTTCAGGGTTTTGGGGTTTTTTGTTCTAATGAATTTATAGGGAATTTTAGGGGTTTTATACTTCTTATGGGTTTTGGGATTTTTAGGGGTTTAAGGGGGTTTAGGGAATTTATTGTTTGTTTGGGGTTTTACGGTTTTGGAGTTTTTTAGGTTTTTATGATTTTATATATTTCAAACATTGTTAGGGGTTTGAAAGGGTTTTATATTTTTTATTGCATTTTAAGGTATTTTTAGGGTTTTAGGGGGTTTATCATTTTTTATGTTTTTAGTGGTTTTAAGTGTTATTAATTTTTTAAGGTTTTCTTATGGGTTTTCATGTTTTTAGCATTATTTATGTTTTTATGGATTTTAGGGTTTTTAAGGATTTTTCTATTTTTATGGATTTTAAGAATTTTGTGTATTTTTTGGGTTTTAGGGAATTTTAGTTTTTAGTTTTTTACGTGGTTTTAGTGTTTTTATGTTTTAAGGATTTCTTTGGTTTTTCAGGTATTTTAGGGTTTTTTGCGTTTTTTGGTATTTTTAGGGATTTTTAAGGATTTTGATGTGTTTTTAATGTTTTTAGGGATTATGATGGTTTTGGAATTTTCAGGAGTTTTAGGGTTTTTATAGTGTTTAGGGTTTTTATGTTTTTTTATTTTTTTGGGTTTTTTTTTGTTTTTTTAATGTTCTTAGGGGTTTAAAGGGTTTTTAGTGGTTTTAGTGGTTTTTATGATATTTATGGGGTTTTAGGGTTTTTTTATATTTTTTATAGTTTTTAGGGGTTTTTAGGGGGTTTAGGTTTTTAAGGGTTTTAGTGGTTTTTAGGTTTTTAAGGGTTTTAAGTGTTTTTAGGATTTTTACTAGTTTTAAGAGTTTCTAGGGTTTTAAGAATTTCTTAGGGTTTTTCAAGGTTTTCTGAGTTTTTTTTTATATTTATGGATTTTTATAGATATCTTAGGATTTTTATTGGTTTTGGGTTTTTAGGAATTTTTTGGGTTTTAGGGGTTTTTTTTGGGTATTTAGGGTTTTTAGAGTGTTTAGTGTTTTTAGGTTTTATAAGGTTTGAAGTGATTTTTTTAGGTTTTCTCAGTGATTTTGTGGTTTTTTATTTCTAGGGATTTTAGGGATTTTTTGGGTTTTTATGGTTTTTAGGAGTTTTAGAAATTTAGAGTTTTTTTTGTTTTTAGGGTTTTGATGGTATTTTGTGCTTGGGGGTGTGAGATTTAGGTTATTAAAGATTTTTTTGGTATTTAATGTTTTTAGGGTTTAAATTATTTTTATATTTTTTTTTGTTTTCAGGAGGTTTTAGGGGTTTTCAAGGTTTTAGAGGTTTTTATGAGCTTTATGGATTTTTTAGGGTATTTTAATCTTAAAGATTTTTTTTAGGTTTTTAGGGGTTTTAGGTCTTTTTATGGATATTAGGTATTTTGAGGTATTTTAGGGTTTTAGGGTTTTTTCGGGTTTTTAGGTTTCTAAATAATTTTTAGGTTTTTAGGGGTTTTAATTTTTTTTAGGTTTTTAGTATTATAGGTGGGTGTTTTAGGGTTTTTTACTTTTTATATATTTTTAGGGATTTTATTATTATTCTTATGTTTTTGGGTTTTTTAAATATTCTGGGGGGTTTTTAATGGTTTTTAAGGTTTTCTAGATTTTTCATGTATTTTTTTGTTTTTATGGATTTTTTTGAGTTTTAATGATTATTTAATGTTTTTAAGTGCTTAATTGGTTTTTATAATTTTTAGTAGTTTTTTTGGTTTTTATGGGTTTTTAGGGGATTTTAATGTTTTTTGGGGTTTTATCATTTTAAGGTTTTTTAGGGATTCTTGGGTTTTTAGCATTTCATAAGATTTTAAGGTGATTTGATTTTTATTTCCGGTTTTATGGTTTTTAAGGGTTTTCGGTTTATTTGGGGTTTTTTTACATTTTTAGGCATTTTAAGGCTGTTTATAGATTTTTATAGTTTTTATGTTTTAGGGATAATGAGGAATTTTAGAGTTTTTTTGGATTATATCATTTTTATGGGATTTAACCTTTTTTATGTTTTTAGTGTTTTCTTAGGGTTTTCATGGTTTTTATTTTTGTTTCATTTTTTTGGATTTTTTGTGATATTTTTGTTTTTTATTTTTTAGTGTTTTTAGGGATTCTGAGGGTTTTGGGGTTTTAGTGTTTTTTTATGTTTTTTGGGGTTTCTTGAAAGGGTTTTAATAGGTTTTAGTGGGTTTTCATGTTTTTATGGGTTTTAAGGGTGTTAATGTTTTTTATGGTTTTTTAGAGTTTTTAGGATTTTGAGTTCTATTTTGGCGTCTTAGCATGATTAGGTTTCAAGATTTTTTAAGTGGTTTTAGTTTTTTATGTGTTTCTCATGTTTTTTAGGGTTTTAGGTTTTTTATTCAAGTAGGTATTTTTAGGGATTTTTAATGATTTTTATGGTTTTCTATAGTTTTTTGGGATTTTAAGGTTTTTAGTGTTTTTAGTGTTGTTATGGGTTTTTAGGGTCTCTGGGGGGGTTTGAGTTTTTCGGTGTTTTACAATTTTTTTTAGATTTTTAAACATATTTAGGTTTTGAAATGTTTTTATAGTTTTTAGTTCGTTTTAGGGTTTTTTGGGGTTTTTTGGTTTTTTATGTTTTTAGGGGTTTTATAGTTTATAGGGGTTTTAGAGTTTTTATTATTTTTTTTAATTTTTTTTGTTTTAGGGGTATTAGGTGTTTCTAGGTTTTTAAGGTTCTATTCGAGGTTTTTAGGGGTTTTATGGTTTTTATGTTTTTAGTATTTTTAATGATTTTCTACGATTTTAATGCTTTTTAGGGGTTTTAAGGATTTTGAGGTGATTTTGAGGTTTTGGGGGGGTTTTAAGGTTTTAGCTTTTTTTATATTTTTAAGGTGTTTTAATTATTTTTAGGTTTCTATATTTTTCTTATGGTTTTAGTTTTTTTATGTTTTTTGGGATCTTAGGGGTTTTAAGGTTTTTTGGGTGTTTAGTGGGTTTTTTGAGTTTTTTTAGTGTTTTTATGGTTTTTGGATTTTTTTAATAATTTTTATTGTTATAAAGTGTTTCTATATTTTTGTGGGTTTATAGGGTTTTTATGGGTTTTTTGGATTTTTATGTTTTTAGTGGTTTATTTGGTTTTAAGGGGTTTTGGTGTTTTTAAGATGTATTGGGGGTTTTAGTGTTTTAGGGGTTTAAAGGGTTTAAATTGTTTTATGGTTTTTAGTGTTTTCTTTGGGATTTTCACCTTTCTTGGGGTCTTAAATTTTTAGTCATTTTTAGGGATTTGTTATAATTTTTAAGCATTTTTATTATCTCTAGAGAATTAAATGGTTCTATCAGTTTTTAGGGTTTTTAGGGGTTTTAGGTTTTTAGGTTTTCAAGGGGTTTTAAGTGCTTTCAGATTTATTGTTTTTCATAGGTTTTTCAAGATTTTTTTTTGGTTTTTTATATTTTTATGGATCTTTTGGGTCTTTTGGATTTTATGTGTTTTTGGATTTGTAGGGATTTCGAGGGTTTTTAGGGTTTTTATGTTTTTTAGGGTTTTTTGAGTTTTTAGGGGTTTTATGTTTTTTAGATCCTTTTAAAATTACTGAATGTTTAAAAGGGTTATTTGAGATTTTTGTGGGGTTTTATGGTTTTTATGGTATTTTAGGTATTTTAGGTGTTTAGGTTTTTTTATAATTTCATGGTTTTTTAGTGTTTTTTGGGGTTTTAGGTTTTTTTTTGTGTTTTTATAATTTTAGGGGTTTTTTGTGTTTAGGTTTTTAATGATTTATTAAGGTTTTTTAGTATTTTTAAGCTTTTTTATATTTTTATGGGTTTTGAGTGTTTTTTAAATTTTTATGGTTTTTTGGGGTTTAAAAGATATTGAGTGGTTTTAGAGTTTTAGGGGTTTTAGGGTTTTTTATTTTTTGGGGGGTTTTTAGTATTTTTTAGGTTCTATAGTTTTTAGGGTTTTTTGGATTTGATATGTTTTTTGTCTTCTTTAGGATTTTATGGTTTTTAGAGTTTTTTATGTTTTTGGTGATTAATGGTTTTTTTATAGGTTTTAGTGGTTTTTGGGTATTTTTGGCTTTTTTGAGGTTTTATGGGTTACGTTTTTTATGAATTTTTGGGATTTTTAGGTTATATTTACAGTTTTTAGTTAAGTTTTTTAGGTTTTTAAATTTTTCTTATTTGTTTTCATGGTTTTTATGAGTTTTTAATTTTTTACTGATTTTAGTGATTTTTTTTATTTTTATGGTTTCTATGGTTTTTAGGGATTTTGAGCAGTTTTAGTTTTTTTTGAAATTTTAGGGGTTTTAGGGTTTCTTCCATATTTTATGTTTTTTAGGTTTTTTAATTCTTTATAGGTTGTAATGGTTTTATTAGTAGTTTTTAGTAGTTTTTGGTTATTTTACATTTTTATATATTTTTAGGGATTTTTAAGAATTTTTATTGTTTTTATGGGTTTTTAGGATTTTGTGATTTTTGAGGGGGGGGGGGTTAGTGTTTCTAGGTTATTTTAGGTATTTATAGGTTTTAATTGTTTTTATGTTTTTAAGGTTTTCATAGGTGTTTCTAGGGGTTTGGGTGTTTTCAGCTATAAGGGTTTTTAACATTTTCATAGTTTTTAATGTCTTTAGTGGTTTAACAAAATTACATAGTATTTAGTAGTTTTTATAGTTTTTATGGGTTTTTAGGGATTTTAGAGTTTTTGGGGTTTATATGGGTTTTAGGGGGTTTTGCGTCATTTTAGGGGTTTTGATCATTTCGTAGGTTTCTTTGGGTTTTTTTTGTGTATTTACATTTTAAATGATTTCTTGTGGGATTTTAGGGTTTTTAGGGGTTTTCATATTTTTATGGTATTTCATAGATTTTTTAGGATTCTTTCTGTTTCTTATGGTTTTTTGGGAATTTGAATGTTTTTAGGGTTTTTAGGGCTTTTGGATTTTTATAATTTTTATGTTTTTTGGGGTTTTATGTGTTTTTAGGTTTTTGTGGTTGTCTTTGGTGTTTTCAGGGTTTTAAGCATTTTTATATTTTTAGAGATTTTAGGGAATTTTTATAATTTTATGGTTTTTAGTGTTTTTAAGTAATTAAAGGGGTTTTAGGGTTTTTAGGGTTTTTTAGATTTTATAGTTTTCAGGTTTTTGAGTTTTTTTTTTCATTTTTATTTTTTAAGGTTTTTTCGATTTGATTTACCATTTTTAAGAGTTTAAGTGTTTTTAGTGTTTTTAGTGGTTTTAGGAATTTAATGGTGTTTTTTGGTTTTTTATGGTTTTATCTTTTTTATAGATTTTATTGTTTTCATGGTTTTTAGATTTTTCTTCACTTTTTAGGTTTTTAGGGGTTTCAAGGGTATTTAGCAATTTTTTGGATTTTTGGGGTTTTGAGTATTTTTAGATTTTTTATGGTTTTATGAAGGATATTCAGGGTTTTTTAGTTTTGTTTTTCATTTTTAGGCATTTTTAGGGTTTTTTCTTGTGTTTTATGATTTTTATGATTTTAATGGATTTTTAGGATTTTTCCGGTGTCAGGGTTTTTATTGTTTTTAGCATTTTTTTTATTTTTTATAGTTGAAAGTATTTTTATTTTTTTATGGTTTTCATAGGGGTTTTCAATGAATTTATGGGTTTTATATTTTTAAGGATATTTAAGTAATTTTTTAGGAATTTTATGTGTTTTTAGGGATTTTGAGGGGGTTTAGTGTTTTTAATTTTTTTTTCTTTTTTTTGTTCTGTAGGGATTTTTTTGATATTTTAGGGTTTTTAAGGGAGTTTTTATTTTTTAATGTTATTTGGATTTTAAATGTTTTTTATTGATTTAGTGGGTTTTTAGGTTTTTTATGGAGTTTTAGGTTTTTTAAGGTTTGTAAATGTTTTTATGCATTTTGGATTTTTTACGGTTTTTAGTGTCTTTTTAGAATTGTATGGTTTTTTAAATTTTTTAGTTTTTTAGGTTTTTAAAGTGTTTTTAGGTTATTTTTATTTTCTTTGGGGTTTATAGGGGGTTTTTTTTCATTTTATGTTTTTAGTTATTTTTAGGGTTATTTTTTCGATTTTTATTATTTTTAGAGATTTAGAGGGTTTTTTGGGTTTTTTGGGTTTATGGGGTTTTTATTTTATTTGGTGTTTAGGTTCCATTCTTGTTTTTTAGGGTTTTTATTTTTTTAGAGGTTTTACTGTTTTTAGGAGTTTAAAGAGTTTTTAGATTTTTTAGTTAGGTTTTTTGGGTTTTAACTATTTTTATGTTTTTTAGTGGTTTTATTATATTTGGGGTTTTAGTCTTTTCAGTGTATTTTAGGGTTTTAGGGGTTTAAATTATTTTTATTTTTTTAAGGATCTCATAGGGGTTTTCAGGTTTTTTTGCGTCTTTTACCCTTTTAGGTATTTTTAGGGGTTATTTTATTATTTTTAGGGATTTTTAGGGTTTTTAGTTATTTTGAGGGTTTTGAGGGTTTTTTAGGGTTTTTGGATTTTCAGTTTTTTTGAGAGTATTATGTGTTTCAATGTTTTTAAGTTTTTATTAGCTTTTTCACGGGTTTTTTGGGTTTTTTTATGTTTTTAGAGATTTTATGGAATTTTTAGGGATTTTTATGGTTTTACGGTTTTTGGGAATTTTGATTGTTTTTAGAGTTTTTTGGGTTTTTATTAATTTTTAGGTTTTTTGTGTTTTTTGAGTTTTTTTAGAGTTTTAGTTTTTTAGATTTTTCTAATATTTTTATAAGATTATGTTTTTTTAGAATTGTTTTGTGGGTTTTTTGGAATTTTATGGTGTTTTAAGATTTTATATTTTTTTGTAGCTTTTAGGGACTTTTATGGAATTTAGTGTTTTTAGGGTTTTAGGTTTTTTATGGTTTATTGTGTTTTTTAGAATTTTAAGCATTTTATTTTTTATGGTTTTAATTTTTTCATAGTGTTTTAATGGTTTTTAGGGATTTTTACATTTTTAAGGATTTTTAGTGATTTATAAATATTTTTATGGTTGTTAGGGGTTTTATGGATTTTAGAGGTTTTATGTTTTTTAGGGGTTTTATGTTTTTTAGGGTTTTTAGTAGTTTTAGATTTTTTGTCCTTTTTGGTTTTTTTTTAATTTGTTTTGTTTTATGTTTTTTCAAAAAAAAATTAGGTTGTTATGGTTTCTTTGAGTTTTTTAAGGTATTGTGGTTTTTAGAGTTTTTAACATTTTAGGTATTTAAAGGGTATTTATAGTTTTTAATGGTTTTTAGGGGTTTTTAGGTTTCCTGGTTTTTTGGGTTTTTATGGTTTTTATGGATTTTTAGGTTCTTGTAGGGGTTTTTTAGTATTTTTAGTAGTATTATCATTTTTAGGGATTTTAATAGTTTTTTATGTTTTCAATGTTTTATTTTGCGTATTCAAGGGTTTTTAAAACTATGTGTATTTTTTCCTTTTTTGAATTTTTATGATTTTTCGCCAATTTTAGGGATTTTTAGGATTGTTAGGGTTTTTAGGGATTTTAGGGTTTCTAGGGTTTATTTAATCCTTTATGATTTTATGGATTTTAATTCTTTATAGGTTTTAATGGTTTTCTCGGGGTTTTTTCAGGGGTTTTAGGGTTTTCTTTACGTTTTTATGGATTTTTTAGAATTTTTATGTATTTTATAGGTTTTAGGGGTTTTGAGGATTTTCATGGTTTTTAGGGGTTTTATGATTTTTTAGATTTTTTACAATTTTTTGGATTTTATAGATTTTTAATATTTTTAGGTTTCATGGTTTGATTAGGGGTATTTAAGGGTTTTGAGGTTTTTTAATTTTTAAGGGTTTTTAGGGATTTTTAGGGTTTTAGGGGTTTAGGTATTGTATGTACTTTTATGGGTTTTAGGGTTTTCAGGGTTTTAAGGTTCTTTTACATTTTTTTAGGGTTTTATGATTTTTACAGTATTAGGATTTTTAGAGACTTATACGTTTTTTAATATATTTAGGGGTTTTATGTTTTTTTTTGGTTTTTAATGTTTTCTAAGGGGTTTTCAGGATTGTTGAGATTGTTTTATGTTTTTAGGGATTTTTAGGATTTTTATGTCATTTTATGGTATTTTGAGATTTAGGGTTTTAATGTATTCTTAGGGTTTTATGTTTTTGTTGGTTTTTTGTGTGGTTCTAGAATTTTTTTGATTTTTTAGGTTTTTAATGACTTTTTATTGTTTTGTATTATTTTTACAGGTTTAAATGGAATTAATATTTTTTAGCGGTTTTTTGGTTTTTTATGAGGTTTTGGGTTTTTAATGTTTTATCCATTTTTAGATGTTTTATGGTTTTCATGGTTTTTATGGTTTTTAGGGTTTAAAAGTTTATAGAGGTTTTATGTGTTTCTTGGTTTTTAATGGTTTCTTAGGGTTTTTATGGATTTTAGGGTATTTAATGTTTTTATGGATTTTTCGGGATTTTTTAAGATTTTATGGGGTTTTATTGTTTTTATGGATATTGATGGTTTTTATGTTTTTTTTGGTTTTTAGGGTTTTTTGCGGTTTTTAGGGGTTTTTGAGTATTTTAGTGTATTGAAGGATCTTTATCATTGTTTAACTTTTATAATGTTTTTTGGGGTTTAATGGGGTTTTAGAGTTTTAGTGGATATTTTTGGGTTTTTATGAGTTTTATAGTTTTTTAGGATTTTGGGATATTTTTGGTTTCTGAGTTTTAGGTGTTTTTAGGGTCTTTTGGAGTTTTTAGAATTTTTTTGATTTTTGGTGGTTTAATTTTTTTTAGGTTTTAAGGTTTTCTTAGGGGTTTTCAAGGTTCTTAGTGTATTTTTGTTTTATCAATTTTAGGGAATTTTTAGGATTGTTTTTGTTTTTAGAGTTTCTAGTGATTTTGATGGTTTTATGGGTTTTTATGGTTTTTAGAGTTTTTTTAGGTTTTTTATGGGGTTTTTGGTTTTTTTTGGGTTTTTTTATATTTTTTAGAATCATAGGGTTTTAGAGAATTTAATTGTTTTAAATTTTTATGGTTTTCTTAGGGTTTTCTTGGGGTTTTAGGGTTTTTTTATTTTTAAGTCTCTTTAGAAATTTTATTTGGTTTTACAGATTTTGAGAGTTTTATGGGGGTTTAGGGTTTTTAGGGGTATTGTAATTTTTAGGTTATTTTTGGGTTTTATGTGTTTTGAGGTTTTTAAAGTTTTTATTGGATTTTTCAGGGTTTTAGGGTTTTTTTTGTTTTAACGAATTTATATGTAATTTTATTGTTTATATACTTTTTATGGGTTTTTTGGATTTTGAGGGATTTTAGAAGATTTAGGGCATTTATTGTCTGTATGGGGTTTTAGGGTTTTAAGCTTTTCTATATTTTATACATTTTTAGTGGTTAAAATGTTTTTATAATTTTTATTGGGTTTTAACGACTTTTCAAGGTTTTAGGGGGTTTATCGTTTTTTAGGTTTTTAGTGGTTTTAAGTGTTTTAAATTTTTTAAGGTTTTCCTATGGGTTTTTAGGGTTTTAGGGTTCTTTATGTTTTTAAGGATTTTAGTGGGTTTTTAAGACTTTTTCTATTTTTATGGATTTTATGGATTTTGAGTATTTTAAAAGTTTTATGGATTTTTGGTTTTTATTGTTTTTATTTTTATGGGTTTTAGCATTATTATGTTTTAAGGCTTTCTTAGGGTTTTTCATGTATTTTATTGTTTTTAAGTTTTTTGGTATTTTTAGGGATTTTTATGGATTTTGATGGGTTTTTAATGTTTTTAGGGATTATGAGGGTCTTGGAATTTTCAAGGGTTTTAGGGTTTTTATTGCATTTATGGTTTTTATTGTTTTTTTATTTTTTAGGGTTTTAAAGTTTTTTTAGTTTTTTAATACTTTTAGTGGTTTAAAGGGTTTTTAGTGGTTTTAGTGGTTTTTATGGTTTTTATGGGTTTTTTTGATTTTATATGGTTTTTAGGGGGTTTTTAGGGTGTTTAAGGTTTTGGGGGACTTTTTAGGGGTTTTCATACTTTTTATGGAATTTTAGGGTTTTTAGGATTTTTATGTCTCTATGTTTTTTTGGTTTTTTGGGTTTTTTTGATTTTTTAGGGGTCTTAAGGTTTCTTATAGTATTTAATGTTTTAAGGGTTTAAATAGTTTTATAGTTTTTAGTGATTTTTAGGATTTTTATGGTTTTAGTGTTTTCTATGGTTTTGAACGATTTTTTTTTTGATTTTTAGGGGTCTTTAGGGTTTTAGGGTACTTTTAGGATTTTTAGGTATTTTAGAATTTTTCAGATTTATTAAGGGTTTTAAGTGTTTTTTATATTTTACGATCTTCTTACGTTTTTTTGGTTTTTTTGGGTTTTTTACATTTTTTGGGGTTTTTTGGATTTTTTTTAAAAAAAATTTCAGTTTTTAGGGGTTTTAGGTTTTCTTAGTGTTTGTATGATTCTTTAGGGTTTGTATAATTTTTTCAGTTTTTAGTGGTTTAAAAGTATTTAGTTTGTTATGGGTTTTCAATCATTTTTTGGATGTTAAGGATTTTTTTACATTTGTAGGGTTTTTGGGTCTGTTTTGGATTTTTATGGTTTTGGAGTTTTTAGGGATTTTGAGGGTTTTTAGGGGTTTCTAATTTTTTTATGTATTTTATGGGTTTTTTGGGTTTAAATGGTTTTTTTGAGTATTTAGGGTTTTTATTGTATTTAATGTTTTTAATTGTTTAAAGGGTTTTATATTTTTATTGCGGTTAAGTGTCTTTTGATATTTTATGATTTTTTAATGTTTTTATGTGTTTTATTTTTTTAGGGGATTTAACATTTTTAGAATACTTTCAGTGCTGTTTTGGATATTTATGGGTTTTAGGTGTGATTAGATTTTTATGGGTTTCAAAAGTGTTTTAAGGGTTTTTTATGATTTTATAATTTTTTTTACTTTTTTGTGATTTTAATGGGTTTTAGGGTTTTAGGGAATTTTAGGTTTTTTAGAGTTTTTAGGGTTTTTATTGTTTTTAGTTTTTTTGGATTTTTATGTGTTTTAATGTTTTTAAGGTTTTATTTCTATTTTTATGTTTTTTAGGGTTTTTTATTTTATGATATTCTATGATATTTTCTAGGATTTTTATGGGTTTTACAGATTTTAGAAATTTTGGGAGTTTTCTGGTGTTTTTTAGATTTTTTTGAGTTTTCTTTAAGGGTTTTTATATTTTTTAGATTTTTTTAGGGTTTTAAATGTTTTTTTATAGTTTTTAGTGGTTTAAGGGTTTTTATGAGTTTTTAGAGTTTTTATGTTTTTATGGTATTTTATGTCTTCAGGGTTTTTAGAGTTTTTGTGGACTTATATAGTTTTTATATTTCGTTAGAATTTTTCATGGTTTAGGGGTTTTAATTATTTTTAGGATTTTATGTATTACTTGGGATTTTTCGGGGATTTTAGAGTTTATTAATTTTTTTTATTTTTTGGTTTTTTTAATATTTTAATGGTTTTTAGGGTTTTTAGTGATTTTATGAGTTTTTAGGGGTTTATAGAATTTTTAGGGTTTTAGTGTTTATTAAATAATTTAAGGTTTTTTTGTGTTTTTAGGTTTCTAAGGTTATATTATTTTTTTATTAAGGGTTTTTAGGGTTTCTCATGTTTTTAGGGACTTTTTGAGCTTTTTGGAATTTTTATGCACTGTTTGGGTTTTTTAGGGATTTTGATGGATTTTATGGTTTTTAGGTTATTTTTGGTTTTTTTGGGTTTTTTGAGTTTTTAATATTTTAAATGTTTTTAGAGTTTTTTAATGTTTTTATGGGTTTCAAGGGGTTTTAGAGTTTTTAATTTTTTTTGGTTTTTATGGTTTTTAGTTTTTTTACAGTTTTTAGGGGTTTATAGTTTTTAGGGACTTTTAAGGTTTTTATTTTTTTAGTGGTTTAAGTTATTTTAGGTTTCTCATGTTTTCATATGATTTGTATGAGTTATAGGGGTTTTTATTACCTTTAAATAATTTTAATGGACTTTAATGTTTTTTATGTTTTTATGGTTTTTAGGGGTTTTGAGGTTTTTGGGGATTTTTTGTGCTATGGAGGGATTTTAGGGTTTTTAACATTTTTAGGTTTTTAGATATTTTAATTATTTCTATGTTTTTAATGTTTTCTTATGGGTTTTCAGGTTTTTTACAGATTTTTATGTTTTTAGGTATTTTTAGTGATTGCTTGGATTTTATTGTTTTAAGGTTTTTTGGGATTTTGAGGTTTTTTAGGGTTTTAAGTGTTTTTAGTGTTTTTATGGGTTTTTTTGGTTTTGAGGGTTTTATTTGAGTTTTTGGATTTAAAAGGCCTTTATAGTTTTTTAAAATTTTTAGTGTTTAAAGGTTCTGTAGTGTTTTTGTGGGTTTGGGGGTTTTTATGTGGTTTTATGGGTTTTAAGGTTTTAGGGGGGTTATTGGTTTTATGGTTTTTAGGGTTTATAGGGTTTTTATGTTTTTATAGGTTTTTAGTCTTTTTAGGTTTTTAATGTTTTCATAGGTTTTTAATTTTTTATGGACATTTGGGATTTTTAAGTATTTATTTTGTGTTTTTAGGGGATTTTTTTGGATTTTGAGGGTTTTGTGTCTTTTAGGGTTTTTTGGGGGGTTTTGGGTTTTTAGGTTTTTTTTCATTTGTTTTTGATATTTTAAGGTTTTTTGAGTTTTTTAATTTTTTTAGGGGTCTAAAGTTTTTTTATTTTTTATTGGTTTTTAGGGTTTTATGGATTTGTAGTGTTTTTTTGTGGTTTATTTTGGTCTTATAGTTTTTAGGGGGTTTTAGGGTCTTTTAAGGTTTTTACGGTTTTCAATATATGTTAGGTTTTTTGGGTTTTTAAGTATCATATCCCAACCATAGTTTACTTTTATTGTTATTCTATTCTTTTTTGTAGATATTTTTTGCAGCTTTGGGTTGATTTACTGATGAAATTTCTTTTGTTTTGGAGGTTTCAGGTGATTTATTGGCTCTATGTACCTTTTATGAGTAAACTGTGTTTCTGATTAAGTCGGATGGTGTTTTGAGTTATTTTTTTCATGCATGACTTTTTAATAGTCTGATAATGTGGTGACCTCATGTGTTTTGATAATCTCACTTATGTTTTAATATGTTGATAATCCCAAATAATGTTCATTTATATATTAATGACTATTCATTCTACTTTGAAATAACTCTAACTCAATCAGGATGTGTTTTGCATCGAACAGATAATTATTAAGTCACTGATATGCTCAAAGCTGCTGATACAGACCTACTGGTACTTAGTCTACCGATAGACATAGTCACTGATAAGCAAAGGTCACCGATATATAGAGCTACCGGTATGTGTAAGTCCACTGGTAAGCACATGTCCCTGATATATCCAGTCTACCGATACAGACAGCTACCGATAGAACAAGTCGACCGGTGTGCATAAGTCAAACGGTATGTACTTAATCACAGGTACACTAGAGCTACTGTTAGAGTAAGTCTACCGATAAAAAAAATTTACCGATACAATGAGATACCGATACAAAGAGCTACCGATACAAAGAGCTACCGATACAAAGAGCTACCGATATAAAGAGCTACCGATACAAAGAGCTACCGATACAAGCAGAGCTACCGATAGAAGGAGTAATTGTTACAAGTCGAACGTCACAAGCAATCTGCTTCTTAAACTTTTATGACTTACTAAAATTATACTAACAGTCATATTTTCTCAATTTAATGCAGCTGACATTAATTAATGTGGGTTGTTGGCATGCCAGGGAATCGTACCTCGTACCTATGAAAAGGTAATCATTCCCATTGCCGGAGCTGAACGCTATAAAAGGAAGGACAAAGGTCGTGAAAAAAGTGTCAAATAAGCGCTGAAGAGTGCTAAAAAGTGGTGAATACACACAGAAAAGAAAGGCTACATCCATACTGGAAGAAAACTAGACATACACGAAGCAATTCATTCTAGAAGAGAACACAAGCTACACTTTACCCAAGGAGTGAAGAACTACAACGAACATGAAGAAAATGACCCTTAGTTTTTTAGACAAAAACACGAGAAGGACTCAGAAACACTCCTAATCAATCAAAGGAGTCTTGAGTTGCACTTCACATCAATAGATCATTCTAAACACATATATACTCTCTTTGTGATTATTTTACTCACCTTTTGAGTAGTGTGTGAACTCTGTATATTTCATACATAGACTATCTCCTGCAATGAACTGGAGGGTTTCTAAATCCTCACACAAAACATCCATAACTCTCGTGTATCCCACTATGGATAGTGGCAGAGGTCAAGTATGTCCTGGACAGCCAGTGTGGTGTTGTTTTGTTTTCCCATGTAGAACTGTGGTGGATGTCTTGGTACCTGGACAGTCTTTGCACTGTTGTTTACCCCGATACAGGGTTTGGATAAATATTTATATAATGTGTTTGAGAGGACTAAGTCTCGGATTAAGACCGAACCTCTTGTTTTAAAACATTCGTTCTTATTCATTTTGATTTTAACCTATATTGAATATTCTACTGCTAATTACATTGAAATATAAAATTGTTTTAAAGTTACTTTGATAGTTAATCTAGCCACTGTTTGTATGTAATGTAAATCATCAGGTTAGCTTCAAAAATTAATTAATCATTAGATTAGATTAACTGAGAACTAATCAATATTTTGATAATCTAACTGACCCTTTATAGTTTTTCAAATTCATTACAGATTATCTTGTTATTCATTTTGGGGGATTTTAATAAGAATCATTTTAACATAAATTTTAAGTGGATCTCTATTCACCCCCCCCCCTCTTGAGTGTCCACTCTGACCAAAATTTGGTATCAGAGTTTTATTTATTGAAGGATTTCCAGACACTCTGTTTTTTCAACTGTGATTTTAGTTGTATCATGAAGATCTTATATTTATGGTAGTTCTAAATTTTATCTCTTTAAATATATTTTCTAAAATATTATTATAGATAATAGACTAGAAGGTGATGCTACCAACAGTTCACCTTTCCTTAATGGTACAAATTATGCCTAGTGGATGCTTAAAATAAAAATTCATTTAAAGGGTATGTGATTTGTTATCTGGACTGCTATAGAGACTCAATATAAAATTCTATAAACTGAAAGAACTACTTGGGATGAACCTACTAAGACTGCTAGAGTAATAATTGTAAAGAAACGAATGCTTTATATTGTGCTTTGGGTGATAAGGAATTTAATAGAATATCTACATGTAAAACTGCCTATGAAATTTGGGACACTTTGGCTATTTCCCATGAGGAAACGACCAATGTCAATGAAATGAGACTGAACACCTATACTATTAAATATGATAATTTTAAAATGAAGTATGATGAACCTATTTTTGATATGTATCTCAGGTTCATTGAGATTTTCAACACTATGAGTTCACTTGGAAAAATTGTTCCCGCAAAGGAGCAGATCATGAGAATACTAAGATGTCTGCCAGAAAAGTGGAGGGGCACATCAGTTTCAATTAGAGAATCATGTGATATTGTGACTTTTCCCATTAAAGAATTAATTGGTAAGCTTATGATGTTTGAGGAAGAACTCAAAGTGATTAAGGAAGAAGATGATGAACCAAAAAGAAAGTTAGTGGCTTTTAAGTCTACTGCATCGAAGATCAAGGATAAGGAGAAAGTACACATACCAACTAAAAGCTCAACAAGTGAAAGTTCAGATTCTGACAGTGATGCTAAAATGGCTCAGATAACTTGGAGATTCAAGAAGTTCTATAGGACTAATAAATTCTTCAGAAAATCAAATTACAACGGAAAATATGACAAAAAGGTCATTGGAAGAAGGATTGGAAGAATCAAGATAAAAGTGATGAAATTTTCTTCTATGAATGAAAACGGATAGGACATGTAAAAATAGACTGTCCAAAATTGAAGTTCAAAAAGAAATATGACTACATGGACAACAAGTATATAAAAGCTATGAAATCAACTTGGAGTGCATCAGAGGATAGCTCAATTGAATCTGATTCTACTCAGAATGAAAAATATCAAAAACTTAACATGTGTTTAATGAGAAACACTTCTGAGGTAACACTGGATTCTCCTACTTTAAATTCCTATTATTCTGGAGTTGATTCTGATTTTAAATCTGAAAATATGTCTAGTAAAGAGTTATTTGAATATTGTAATATACTATAGGAAACCTGTAATGAATTGAAGGACATGTATAAGACCTTGAAGAAACAACATGCTCTAACCAACTCTAAAAAATATGCACTTGATGTAGCAAAAGAAAAGAATTCTCAATTGTTGAAGAAAAATACTGAACTGAAATTTTCAAATGAGCAATTATGTAAGGACTTAGAAAAATTCACAAATGGAAAAGATACACTTACACAAATGTTACGAAAACAATTGGCACCAAAATATACCACTGGAATAGGCTATCACCCTGGAGAGAGATAGTTTACTAAAACTATATTTATTTCTAAATCTGGATAGAATTCTACTAGATCTAGTTCTGGAAATTCACATTCTTCAACTAGTTACTCACATAGTTATAGATTAAATAGAGTTTATCTTTCAAAATATATTGATTTTGTAAATTATTTGAGACCGATAAGACAAATCTTGGTACCTAAAGCTTTGATTGCTAACCTGTCTAGACCCAAGAGAATTTGGGTACCAAAATCATTTTCCATCTAAATCTATTTTGTAGGAGACCTACTTGAATAGTTCATATAAGAAGATATGGTACTTAGATATTGGATGTTCAAGGAATATAACTGTGGATTACTCATGTTTCCAAAGCTTAATCAATGTTGATGGAGGCTATGTCACCTTTTGTGATAATTCTAAAAGAAAAATCATCAACCTAGGCCAGATTGGTAACACTAATTTAGTTTTAATCTCAAAAGTTTTATTTGTTGATGGACTTAAATATAATTTGTTAAGTATTTCTCAGTTTTTTTATGATGGTTTAAATGTTAAATATGAAAATTATTATTGTAATGTTTTTAATTCTAAAAATGTTTTAGTATTTTCTTCTTTGAGAAATGAAAATATTTATGCTGCTGATTTGAATTATTTAGCTAAACAGAATATTACTTGCTTAAATGCTTTTCATAAAGAGTCTTGGCATTGGTACAGAATATTAGGACACAGAAATGTTCACTCTCTTAGAAAACTTACTAGTAATAACTTAGTTAGAGACCTGCCTAAACATGAATTCCCAGATGATAAGGTTTGTAATCCTTGTCAAAAGGGAAAGCAACATAAAGTTTATTTTAAATCAAAGAAAGAAGTTTCGACTTCTCAACCTCTCGAGTTGGTTCACATAGATTATTTTGGACCATCTAGAGTTTCTAGATTAAATGGGAAGCACTATGTCCATGTCTTAGTAGATGAATTTTCTAGATATACCTGGGTATAATTTTTATCTCACAAAAGTGAATCTTGTTCTTACTTTATTAAGTATTCCATGTCTGTAGAAAACCTTTGTGGACTTAAGATTAAGACCCTGAGAAGTGATCATGGTCATGAGTTTGAAAATCATGAGTTTGAATAGTATTTCTCACACAATGGATATAATCACAACTTTTCTACCCCTAGAACACCTCAGCAGAATGGTGTAGTAGAAAGAAGAAATAGAACCCTTCAGGAAATTGCAAGAACTATGATAAATGAATATAATCTACCTATTTACTTTTGGGCTGAATTTGTGAACACAGCTTGCTATGTTATTAATAGAGTCTTAATTAGACATGTTCTTAAGAATCCCCCTTATGAATTATGGAACAATAGGAAACCTAATGTTAATTACTTCATACTTTTTCGTTGTAAAGTCTTTATTCTCAATACAAAAGATAATCTTGACAAGTTTGCTTCCAAGAGTGATGATGGAATCTTTTTAGGATATTCTTTAACTAGAAAATCCTATAGATTCTTTAATAAAAGAACCAAATGTTTGGAATAATCTTTTCACAACATGTTTGATGAAATTGATCCACATGAACACAAATATTACATTGAAATTCTTGAAGTAGACTTGTCTGTTCTGGATCTTAATGACAAAAATAGTGACCCTGTTGTAAAGACATCCAGTTCTAGAAACTTTCTAGAACCTGCTTCTATTGAACCAGAACCTACAGATGAACCTGAAATTTCTAGTCCCACATTTACTAGATCAACTAGGATTCTAAGGAATAATCCTTTAGATGCTGTTGTTGGTAATCTTAAAAGAGGGACACAGACTAGAGCTTCTTTAAGAACCCAGGTTGAACATCATGATTTTATCTCATAGTTAGAACCTAAAAATATCAATGATGCAGTCAATGATGAATTTTGGGTAATGGATATGCAAGATGAACTAAATCAATTTGGAAGAAATAAATTATGGGAATTAGTTGATAGACATAAGGACACTTTGACCATAGGCACTAAATGGGTTTTTATAAACAAAGTTGATGAGTCTGGAAATATAGTTAGAAACAAAGAAAGGATAGTTGCACAAGGGTATAGTCAAGAGGAAGGAATATACTATGAGGAAACCCTTTACCCTGTATCTAGATTAGAATCTATAAGGATTCTACTTGCCTATGTTGCTCATCTGAATTTCAAGTTATATCAAATGGATGTTAAAAGTGCTTTTCAAAATGGTTTTATAATTAAAGATGTTTTTGTTGAACAATCACCTGGATTTAATAATCCTCATTTTCCAAATCGAGTTTTCATGCTATCTAAAGAATTATATGGTTTGAAACAAGCTCCATGATCTTGGTATGATAGACTTTGTAATTTTCTTATTTCAAAAGGTTTTACTAAAGGGATTGTTGACCCAACTTTTTTTATTAAAATAATTTTTAAAGATGTTTTGATAGTACACATCTATGTTGGTTATATTATTTTTGGATCTTCTAAACATTCTTTATGTACTGACTTTTCAAAGATTATGCAAAATGAATTTGAAATGAGTTTAATGGGAGAACTCAAAAAGTTTCTTGTATTTCAAGTTTTTCAAAATGATAATGGTATTATTTTGAATCAAAGTAAATATACAAAGAATATTTTAAAGAATTTTAGTCTGGATAGTATTAAGGAAACTGATACACCTATGAGTATTGTTTGTAAGGTGGATGGTGATGAAACTAGAAAACTAGTGGATCAAACCATAGAGGTATGATTGGAAGCTTACTTTACCTTACTGCTAGTCGAACAGATATTATGTTTAGTGTGTGCATGTGTGCAATATTTCAAGCTAATCCAAAAGAATCTCATTTTCTTTCTATTAAAATAATTTTCAAAAATCTTAAACATACTGCAAATTTAGGTTTGTTTTATCCTAAAGGACAATCATTTTATTTAATGAGTTATTCAGATGCTGACTTTGCTGGTTGAAAGTTAGATAGAAAAAACACTTCTGGAACATGTCATTTTCTAGGTATGTCCTTAGAATCATGGTATAGTAAGAAATAGAATTCTGTTGCATTTTCCACTGCTGAAGCAAAGTATATTGCTGCTGGTAGTTGCTGTGCACAAATTATGTGGATGAAACACACACTTTTGACTATGGATATGACTTCAGACATTTTTCAATAAACTATGATAACCCTGGTGCAATTAATATCTCTAAGAATCATGTGTCTCACTCTAGGACCAAACACATTGATGTAAGGCACCATTTCCTGAGAGATAATTACCAAAAAGGTGATATTAATCTTGAATTTATAGGTATTGAACATCAATTACCTGACATTTTCACCAAACCCTTAAGTTCGGATAGGTTAGGTTATATTAGACATGAGTTTGGGCTGTTTAAATCTCACCGTTAAAAACCACATCATTGGAAACCTCATCGTTAGAAACCTCACCGTTAGAAACCTCACTGTTAGAATCCTAACCCTTAGAAACCTCACCGTTAGAAACCTCACCATTAGAAACCTCACCGTTAGAAACCTCACCAATAGATTCCTCACCGGTATGGACTTCACTATTATACCTCACCGGTATGAACCTCCCCATTAGTGGACCTCACTGATAGATAAACCTCACTATCAGGGATTCTCACCAGTATACCCCACCGTTAGTATGCACTGTTTTAAACTTCTATTTTAGCCACATAAACTTGTATTGTTTACTTATTATGTTTTATTTATTTATTTTATGATTCATAAAAGATAAAACACAAGTTTTTAACCTCTTTCGATCCACCTCAAGACCTTTACCTTCATTATGTAGCTCTCAAACCTTCTGTTGAACCCTAAGTCTCGCGATTCAAACAATAGAAAGATTGAAGAGACCTTTGGTCAGTGCAAAGGAAGATGAGCCAAATACAAAGAGTCTCAAAGGTAAGTCTAGCAGTGGAAGTGATGTAAGGAAACCTATGAACCCGTATCTCACTCAGAGAGAATAGTATTCGAGAAGGAACTATGCACAGAATGGCTGATGGCTAGTGATTCGTTAGTTCTGGATGTTTTGGAAGATCAGAAATGGATAGAATGCTTCTGGAACAACAATGGCCCCTACTATCCGAAGTTGGTGAAACAGTTCTACGAGTTTGTATGTTTTGATAAATCAAAAGGTGAGATCTGAATGATTTCTTTTGTGAATAATAAGGAAATAACATTTTCATCTATTGAGTGGGCTGAATGCCTAAAGGTACCACATGAAAGGGAATTTAATTATTTCTCTAAATCAGTACCACCTACAACAACTTCTTTAAGTAAAAAACTTCCTCGGAAGAGTTAACAGGAGATGGAACACCTAGAAAGGTAGTGGCTGCTGAAATGGATGGAGAACATAGACTGCTCTTCAAGTTTATTCGGCATGTTCTATGTCCTAGGAGAGGGGATTTTTCAAATCTGAAATACCAGGATATTTACTTGCTTCATTTTCTTAGGCATGGTGTGAAGTTGAATTTATGCAGGCTATTGATGAATCAAATTGATGATATGATTAGAACAAAATGAAAAACAAATTCCTTATTCTTGTCCAAGTTGATCTCAGTTATGATCAAGGTGAAAAGGAGTAGCTGAGTCTCTAGATGAGACAGTGGTGTTAAATAATAAATTATGTATCACAAGCACAATATGTAAGTACATGAAGATAAATTGGAATCCATGGAAGAGAGAATGGGATATTGATGAAGAGAAGCTGTATGATAAGTATAATCCTGTGGATCGTCCTTATAGGCCTAAGAATGTGAGGGATCCAGGTCTAGGTCCTGATGAATAAGAACCTATGTACAGTGATGATACTGATGAAGAGGAGACTTCTATAGCTGATGGAAGGGATCCAGACTTTCCCCCAATTCCTATTTATGAAATTATATCATTAGGAAAGGAAACTTTATTAGAATAAGAAACACATGTTGATGAGGAAGACCATCTAGCCCTTGATAATGAAGAAGAAAGAGTGAATGAATCTGAAGCCTCTGATTCTATTTGCTGAAGTCTGATTCCATTGATTGGAAGCTCAGTTGTGCCTATTAAGGATGTACTGGATGAGATGGAAGGACATGTACCTAATCTAGAGGAGCCTCTTGTTGTTGCAAAGATGAAGTTGATTGTAGAGGATTATTTTGAGGAAGAAAGGCCTACTGAGAATTCTATTGTTATAAAGGAGCATGCACCAGTTGAGGGGGAGCATCCAACTAGGCTTGGCACTGTCTCAGTAGCTAATGAAATTGTGGATTGGGAAGAAGACCCAGGTTTTGTGGTTTGTGGATTAGATTATCCCAATTCTGATAATGAGGCAACCCTCAATAGACCAATAGTCAGTTATGATATTCAGTCTAAGTTGTTACCTGAATATGTGGTCAAAAGAGGTGATCTGAATAAGTTGCAGTCAGATCTTAAAGCCAGTTTTGTTGAAGAATTAAAAATAATTGAATGTTTACTGGTATCATCAATTCAATCAATTATAACTGCCTTAGTGTCCAGTATTGTGTCTGAGAGAGCACCTATAGTTGTGCTTGAAAATTTGATCACCAGAGCTGATCTTGAATCCTTAAAGGATGAGCTGAAAGAGTCTTTTAGTGATTCTGTTGCCGAGTTGAAGCACTGCTTTGTTGAAGAGATAAGCAATATGGAAAAGTCTTTTGAACTCTCTCCGGGTTTCAATATGTCAACCTCTGTGGCACATATGATGGCTGAAATCAAGGCTTGTCAGAGTCAAGTATCTCGACTAATAGAGAATGTTGAAACTCTACATAAATCTTTTATATCTTTAGAATCTTATATGAGTTCTAAATCCCAAGTAGACAAAGACTTAGATTATGTCAAAAGTGTTGTGATCCAGATGGTATCAGTCTTTTAGGAATTTAAAACCTCCATGAAAGATCATGTCACCACCCAGGATTATCATGTAATCAATCTTATTAGTGGGTTGACCAAAAACTTCAAGGAAATAGTATCCTTATCTATTGGTTCTCTTGCCTCTAGACCTTCAATAGAACTGGATCCGATTCGAGCTGTGATGAAGGAGGAGCTTGTTTCAGCTTCAACCAGTGGCTCTGTGGACTCAGCTGATCTGAAAAAAGTGGTAACTTCTACTAGAGATATCATGAAGATTGTTCAAGACTATATGAGAGAAGCTTCTACTTCTCATAAAGAGGTGAAAGACATGTTAGATTATTATTTCCAAAGGGTTTATACCAAGCACCAGCTCAAAAATCACTTTAAACTGTTGTTAGAGAATTTGAAACTGCCCTCAGTATCTCAAGCCTTCAGAGAGAACGTAAGAAATATAAGGGAACTAACTCCGGCCTTGGAAAAATTTATGGAAAAAAAGAATGACTTCATTTATGATAAGGAGAGAGGAGGATGAATTATTATGGATTTCATAAATCTTCTGTTTCCCTTCTTACATGTCGATGCTAGGCCAGTGATTATACCTCCAGCATTACCTTCCTCTGCCTCTAATGCTTCTCCTGCTCAGTTGACTTTAGCCCAAGCCATCTGAATCCTTACTCCTATGATCACTCAGATAGCTACTCAGTATAGACCAGAAACTGTCTCAGTAGATCAGCCTCCTCTGATCATTTCGGGTGTTCCTAAGCCTCCACCTACATCTCCACAGTCTGAGTCTACCTTAGATTCCAAAGGAAAATCTCCAGTAAACATCCAGGAGGTGGAATAACGGATGGTTAAGCCATTTTATAAGAATCTTTGTATTATTTTTTTCATTTTTTTATTCCTATGTATCTTTTTGGCCCCATGGAATGAAAATTCTCTTATTCTCTTTTACCCTTCTGTTACTTTTCTATGTCTTTGTTTCCTTCTTTTTTCTAATCACAAAGGGGGATAACAGCACTGATATGCATCATATGATAGAACAAAGGGGGAGAAAAATGATCCAAATGATAAGTCTTGACAAATATGAGGAATATAATATTACCTCTGATACTTTTATCCTTTCAAATATTTATTTGAAACTATCATTTTCCCTCTGATTATTTTCATTATAATTCCCCTGATACATTAGTATAGTACTTTGTTTCTATTATTTTCTATAATACCATTGTATTTTATATGAAATCCTCTGATATTTTACTAATTATTTTGAGATTATGATTCAATAAGTTCTGATTATCAAAAAGGGGGAGATTGTTGACCTCACTTGTTTTGATAATCTCACTTATGTTTTAACATGTTGATAATAAAAAATAATGTTCATTTATATATTAATTACTATTCATTCTACTTTGAAATAACTATAACTCAATTAGTACGTGTTTTGCATTGAAAAGATATGTCTTAATTCACTGATATGCTCAAAGCTACTGATACAGACCTACCGATATTTAGTCTACCGATAGACATAGTCACCGATAAGCAAAGGTCACCAATATACAGAGCTACCGGTATGTGTAAGTCCACCGGTAAGCACATGTCACTGATAGATCCAGTATACCGATACAGACAACTACCAATAGAACAAGTCAACCAGTGTGCATAAGTCCAATGGTATGCTCTTAATCACCGGTACACCAGAGCTACCGTTTGAGTAAGTCTACCAATACAAAATGTTTACCGTTACAAAGAGATACCGATACAAATAGCTACCGATAAAAATATCTAACGATACAAAGAGTACTGATACAAAGATCTACTGATACAATGAGGTACCAGTACAAAGAGATACCGATAGAAAGAGTTACTGATATAACGAGCTGCCGATACAAGCAGAGCTACTGATAGAAGGAGTAACCGTTACAAGTTGACTGTTACTAGCACTCTGCTTCTTAAACATTTATGCCTTATCTAAATTATACTAACGGTCATATTTTCTCAATTTAATACAACTTCAATTAATTAATGTGGGTTGTTGGCATGTCATGGCATCGTACCTCATACCTAATAAAAGGTAATCATTCCCATTGCTGGAGCTGAACGCTATAAAAGGAAGGACAAAGGCCATGAAAAAAAAGTGTGAAATCAGGGATGAAGAGTGTGGAAAAGTGGTGAATACACATAGAAAATAAAGGCTAGATCCATACTATAAGAACACTGGACATACACAAAGAAATTCACTATAGAAGATAATGCAAGCTACACTTTAGCCAAAGAGTGAATAACTACAAGGAACATGAAGAAAAAGACCCTCTGTTTTTCATAAAAAAACTAGAGAAGGACTCAGAAACACTCCTGATCAATCAAATGAGTCTTGAACCGCACTTCACATCACTAGAGCATTCTAGACTCATATCTACTCTCTTAGTGATTATTTTACTTACCTTTTGAGGAGTGTGTGAACTCTTTATATTTCATACACTCACTGCCTCCTGCGATAAACTGGATGATTTTTAAATCCTCACACAAAATTTCCATAACTCTCGTGTATCCCAATATGGATAGTGGAAGAGGTCATGTAGGACCTGGACAGCCAGTGTGATGTTGTTTTGTTTTCCCATATAGAACCGTGGTAGAGGTCTTAGTGCCTGGATAGTCTTTGCATTGTTGTTTACCCCGCTCCAGGGTGTGGATCAACATTTATATAAAGTCTTTGAGAAGACTAAGTCTCGGCTTGAGACTAAAACTCTTGTTTTAAAACTGTCGTGCTTATTCATTTTGATTTTAACCTATATTGAATATTCCATTGCTAATTACTTTTAAATATAAAATTGTTTTGAAGTTACTATGATAGTTAATCTAGAAAGTGTTTGTATATACTTTAAAGCATTAGTTTAGCTTCAAAAGTTAATTAATCTTCATATTAGATTAACTGAGAAGTCATCAATCTTTTGAGAATCTAACTGACCCTTTATAGTTTTACAAATTCACTACAGATTGTATTTTTATTCAATTTGGGAGATTTTAATAAGAATATTTTTAAGAGAAATTTTAATTGGCACTCAATTCACCCCCTCTTGAGTGTCCACTCTGACCAACATAATGGTTAGGGGTAAATCGTATGTGGTAAAGTAGTAACTATTCTTCTTATTTCTCATGTATGTGCCAAGGCGCCTGACCTATGAACTGTTAGTATAAACCATGTGATAAGAGTGAAAGAGGCACTATCATTTTGAAAGACCCGAGTAACATAGGTGGAACTCTATTTCTAAAACCATGAGGCTATCCAATAAGGGTTCCCCTTCATTCCAATAGGGTGTGCACGGTTGGCGTATAGTTCTCCAAACCATGTGGCCAAACTGTGGGACTTACCCAGATTATAAAAAATGGAAATTCAAAGTATTCCCCTCTTAATTTTTAACCATAATTTGACCCCTCTATCACTTTCTTGAACTATGATCATGAAGGGGGCTCCTAAACCCTCCTCTCAAGGATATCCTTCCACCATTGATGATCCTCCAGGATTCCTTGGTAAATTTTCTTTGTATTTTTGTTATTTTTACTCCTCTCCTCTTTTCTGTATATTGTTTTCTTGGATCTCTTTGACTTAGTTCCTTCTTATCCGAACCATAGGGTGATTTTTGGATAATGTGGGTTGATTTCATGGATTCTCAGGTGTGAAGTTTGATTCTTGGGCTTGGTTCTTCCCTCTCTTGGAGTTTTGTTGCATTCTCAAATAGTTTAAATAGGTGTTTCCATCCATTTCCTTTCTAAATCATTTCTTTTAATTCATTATCATTTCAAATTACTCATAAAACATGTTCTTAATGCTAGTAGTGTGTTATTATGGTTTTCTGAAGCATTTAATTTTTTTGTGATTTGATGAAAATGGGTTCTTAAAGAATTTATATTATAATTATTATTTGTATATGTATATAAGGTGTTTGATAAAATTACAATTGTTATTTAAAATGGAAGTTAGAAGTCCAAAATAGTATTTGGCATATGGTTGGGTTCTAATAGTTTGATTATTTTTCTAAAATGAGCTTCAGTGTGAATTCAATTTCTTTCTATGTTTTAGAGCATGTTTATGAATCCTTCTGCTTCTTAATTGGACCCATGGATATTATTATGGTCAAAAAATTATATTCCAATGAATATGGGAATACTTATATTTGTATGGGCTGCACATGTTGATATTCATGTGCTTAAAAATGAATAATCCATTAAATGACCATATAATGAGCATACCTTCCAAATATGCACTTTCCCCTTTATTACTCCACCATATCCCCCTTACCATCTTCTTCACAAATGGTTCTTCTAAAACCTATTTTTTTAATTTTTTAATTTTTTTCTAAGTGACTCAAATGTGGTTTCCAAATATGTTTTCAAAATCTCACACTGTTTGGATCCTCAAAGTGTAATTTTTTATCCAAATGACTCAAAAGGCGTGTTTTCCATATTTCAGACATGAATGATATTTCTACCTATGATTTGGTAATGGTTTAGAAAATTGATATTTTTTCATAAATGTTAAGGCTCAGTTGGTATTTGTTGATGTTTTGGAATTTGGTTTAAAAACTCATGTGACTTGTAGGCCTGGTTGGGACATTCAGGGGTTCTATGTGTGATGGGAACCCCTATGACCATCCTTCCTATTAGAGGACCTTATGATAGTTGGTGTTGGGGTTTGTTAAATGTATGAACGTTGGAATCATTGGGTTATGGTTAATTCCTCATGTGTTATGACCACCACATTCTCCATTATATGATTATAATGGGATTCCTGGAAATCATCTAGATAGTGGAGTTATTATATATTTCTTATACATATTATAAGAATTAATACCCTTT
The DNA here is from genome assembly GCA_963277665.1 of Viscum album. Lineage (NCBI taxonomy): Eukaryota > Viridiplantae > Streptophyta > Magnoliopsida > Santalales > Viscaceae > Viscum > Viscum album. The sequence continues at coordinate 485,579,698 of OY728157.1, forward strand.
AGATAAAGGATAGGCCAGGTGGGGTATTCCACTGGTGATACTATTTTAGAGTAGCCAGGATGGTTATTGACTATGAAGATACACCATACACCAGATGGTGAGTTCGAACTAGGAACATCTTGGGATTTGTTCAAGGGATGTTTAAAAAATCCCATGATTAAGTATTTATATGTTCCAATTTTATTTTTACTACAATTTGGTTGAATTTTATATTAATTTTCTTGTCCTTGTTATTTTATTATTTACCTTATTCCTAGAAAAGTTATCTTGAATACCTGGTTGGTCACTTATTTGGAATTGAGTCCTTAAACTAGGTTTTGAAAAAAATTGAAATTAATTTTAAAAAGAAAAACTATGTTTATTTAGAAAGTGGATTTATGGAAAGTTGTTCTGGGATATTTATATTTTAAAATCATTATTATCTAATGTTGTTTCAAATTACTGTGTATGGACTATTAATGTAATGGAAATTTAAAGATTCTATGGTTCTTACCTAATGAATATTTTTATTCTTATTCCATACTTAGGCCTCATGATGTTAGTAAACTGAAGTTAATTTTTAGGAATATGTTTCTCAATAAGTTTTTCTTATGGATTGGGATGGTTTTGTAGATGGTAGTGACCAAGGGATCACATGGAGATCATTTTGGTCTCAAATTGGATTTTTTTAGTTTTTTGGTTTTTCTCCCTGGATCTGGTTATCTATTTTATTGTGTTAAATGTTCATAAGATCCTCCTATTTTAGGTTGTGTTCTCTATATTGCATTATTTATCGGGTTTTTATGGGTTAAATCTTTCCCAATTTTATGATCTTTGATGATCAACACTGGTTTCCAAATGAGGAGTATCTGTAACGCTTCTCGGGCCTTGTCGCGGGGCGGGTTGAATGGAAATCCAGCATGGTTCATGAAAAGTCAAGATGTATTGGAAATTTTTTAAGACCACCTTCATCCAATGTTTAATTCATAAAAATTATAAGGTGAATAATGTGATGGAACTCTTGTTCATTCATTAATATCAATATATATTGAAGGCCTATATTGATAACTCTATGGATATGTCTTCATTTTCTCCATAGATAGCCTCAGAAGATAAGAATAAAGATACTCTATTAATCAGAAGTATTTTTTCCAATGTTTGAGGATATATTCCTCTCATACAGTGATGTTCTATTGGGGATTCTAGTGAATTATGCATTTTCATCTAAATTGGTTCCTATAGCACAGTCATTAGTGGTTTTTAATCCTGGTTCTCTTGGTGTTCATAAAGGTTCTCTATCTAGTACAGAGTGTGTTCCGAAGGAACCCATTCTTATGAAGTCTCCTTTTCTATATTTTGATTTTTTTATTTGAATATTCTCTCATGTGATTCATGTATAGTAAATTTGGGAATTCTAAACCATATTTCTATCATCCAAAAGAAGGTGTGCCGATCATGTGGTCATTTGGGTAACTTAATGAGGTTCTGCAAGCAGATATTCAAGAAGGGGAAGTCTTAGTTTGAGGTTTTTAGCTCCTAATGTGCTTCAACTCAATCTGGATCTCGCCATAGGTTCTATAGTGAACCTCTTTTTTCGGTCATGAATATTTGGGTTTTTGGTTACTGGACCACCTTATATTTGTCTCCTATGTCAGAGAGGGAACAATTTAAGTTCTCCGTATTGTAGACTTCTTTGTTTTTTGAAAATTATTCCCATTTTAGGAACCTTGGTAGCCTTGTAATCCTTTAAATTACTATAATTGTGTCTTGTGGATGTGAATATTTAAGTGGTTATCTTTTTTTGGATCAGTTTTGGTTTTGGGTTGTGCTTGTTTTTGAGATGATCATGTCTTGTGGAAATGATGAACCATGGATTGGTTTGATTATTGGTTTAGAGTTATTTCATTGGGCCCCCTTGTGTTGGGGTTTGGTCTATATTGGGAGTTCTAATGTGAGTGTCATCATACTAGTCAATTTCATGTGGTGGGGTGGGGGACCCATGCTTTTTCATACTTGTAGTCATCCTAATTTTTGGATTCCTCAAAATTTGGTTAGCTATGAACTGTGGAGAAGAAATATTAGATCAATGTTCATGGATTCATTATTTCTTGGATGGTTTTGGATTCTAGCTTTCAATCATCATTTTCCTAGGTTACCTTTTGGGGGTGGAATTTTTTTGTGCTAGATATAATTGTCACACCCCAACCACAGTTTCCTTGTATTTTTTTTCCTTTCAAGTATTATATTTCTTTTACGTTTGGGTTGAGTTCCCAGCTAAGGTTCATGATATTTGGGTATTTTTTGTGGTTTTTGGACTTATATGAAGATAGTGTACACGATTTAGGGGTAAACCATGTGGCTGGTTGAGGAAGATGGTGTTTTTAGTTACTTTTTCTTCCATAGATTGACTTCCATGGTCTGAGAATAGTTAGACCCAAACTGTGTGAGGCTAATGAGTAATTGGGTGACTTTTTTTTGGTTTCTAAGCCACATTGTATGACATGAACACAGTTAGTAGAAACTATGCCTCACAAGTGAGAGAGGATCTATCATTTTGATAGAGATGAGTGGCATGGTTGGCGCATAGTTTTTAAAACAACATGACTTACCTAGATTTATAAAAACCTTAAATTCCAACTTTTCCCCTCTTAATTTTTATCACCATTTCGACCCCTCTACCTCTTTCTCAACCTAGGCACATGAAGGGGGATCGGAAACCCTCATCCAGTTTCTCTCCTTCCACCATTGATGCACATCCAAGACTATTAAGGGAATTTCCTTTGTATTTTGGTTCATTTTCTTCCTCTCCTCTTTTTACACTCTTGGTTTCTTGGTTTTACTTGTCTTAGTTCCTTCTTGTTCGAACCTTATGGTGAGGGTTTTCCAATATGGTTGGGTTTCATTGATTTTAGGGTGTTTGGTTTGCTTCATAGGCCCAGTTTATTCTATCTCTAAGATTCTCATTGCCCTCACACACCATTGAGGTAGGTGTTTCTATGCATTCCATTTTAAAACCATGTCTTGGAATTTTATAACCATTCAAATAAATCTTAAAAGGTTTTCTTCATTCCTATGGTGTGTTTTTATGGTTTGTTAAATCATTTCCTTATTTCCAATTTGATAAAAATGTGTTCTTAAATGATTTAGAAAATTATGCCTATCTATATATGTATACAAGGGGTTTGATAAAATTATAATAGGTCTTTTAAAAATGAATTGGGTAATCTGAAATCGAATTTTTTTTACAATTGGGTTTTTTAGTTTTTTTATTTTGAAATGAGCTTATGTGTGGGTTTGGTGTCTTTTTATGTTTTAAATACTGTTTGTATATTATTATACTTCTTAATTGAACCCATGGATATTCTTATGGTTATCAAATTGTATTCTGGTGAATATACAAATATCCATATGTTCCTGGGGTGCACATATTAATATGAACATGAATTAAATTCGGGACTCCCAAGAATTCTATGTGACGACCTTACCTTCTAAATACACACATTCCCCTTCCTTTCTCTTATCTATCCTCCTTCGCTTCTTCTACCCAAATGGTTATTCTAAAATCGCAATGTTTTCTAAATGGTTACATGGTTTCTAAATGAATCAAATTTGTTTGAAATATGTTTTCTAAATATTGATTTTTTTTGAACCTTGAGGTATAATTTAGTAACTAAAATACTTAAAAGGACCATTTAGCTTCTTCCAGATATGAATGATGTTTCCACCTTGGTTTTGGAAGTTTTTTTGCAAATTAATATAGTTTTTTTAATGTTAAGGATATGTTTGTATTTTATGGGGTTTTGGATGTTGGTTTTAAAACTCATGTGACATGTAGGTCCGGTTAGCACTCTGTGATGTTCTACGTGTGATGGGAACCCATATAGCTATCCTTACAATGAGAGTGACTTCAAATAGATAATGTCAAGGTTTGGGAAAGGCATGAATGGTGGAATATGTGAGTTGTGGATAGTGGATTTTATGTGATGACCTCCCCATTCTGCTTTATACTATTACAATGGGATTCTTGGATGTCATCTAGAGAGATGAGTGGTGGTTTGTTTCTAGTCTAGATTAGAGGGATTAATACCCCCTTGATAGAGGGTAGGCCAGGTTGAATTTTCCACTAGTGTGGATAGGTTTACAACATCCAGGAAGGTTATTGAATGGAAATCTACAGTATACGTTAGAAGGTGATTTTGAACCAAGTACGAACATGGACTTATTTAAGAGATATTTTTGAAATTCCCATGATCATATATCTATATATGACTTTTTTATTTATTCTACAATTTGGTTGAATATTAATATGATATTTTCCTACCTGTACTTGTATTATTTAACTTATTCCTAGTACATTGATTTGGATCACCTGGTTGGACTCTTCTTTCGCATTGGGTTTTTAAATTGGGTTAATAAAAGAAAATCTATTTTAAAAATGAAATGTAGTATTTGTTGTGAAATCAGATTTTAGGAATGATTTTTTTGGGTCATTAAAAGGTAAAACCCAATTTTGTAAATGTATTTCAAACAAGTGTTCATAGACTATTTTATAAAATGAGGCGTATGGATTTTATTGTGCTTACCTTCTGAATGTTTTATGCTTACACCCTACTTGTGCCTCTCGACATAAATATACATGAGCTATTATGTATGTTGAGTTTTCTTGTTCAGGTTCTCCTATGGAGTGGTATAGTTTTGTGGATGGTGTTGAAAAAGGGGTCACATGGAGATAATTTTGGTCACTCTTTGGTTTTAGTTTAATTTTAGTTTTTCTATTTTGTTCCCCCATAGTTTTATGTGTATGTAGTTATGTATTTTATTTTGTCCAATGTTTATTAGATCCTCATGTTTTATGATGTGTTATCTATCATACTTTATCTATTAGGTTATTATAGTCTCAATCATTCCAAAGTTTATGATCTTTGATTGACGACACTAGTTACCATCCCAAGAGGATCGAGCTTTCCTCTATTTTATTATTGTATGCATGTTAGGGAGTTCAATTAGATGACAGCCAGACATGGATCATGAAATTATGTTTTTAAGTTCTTCTTAGGGGTTTATGGTCTTTTAATTTTTAGGGTTTTCTTGGATATTTTTATTATTTTAATTGGTTTTTAGGGTTTTTATGTGTTTTTAAGGATTTTAGGGTTTTTAGGGTTTTAGGATTTTTAGTGTTCAATGGTTTTTATGGGTTTAAGGGTTTTTAGGTTTTAAGGATTTCATAATGTTTTTTATTTTTTCAAGGATTTTTACACTTCTAGGTATTTTTAGTGATTTTTAGGTTTTTATATTTTATAGGGGTTTTAGGGATTTTTGAGGGTTTTATGGGTTTTAAGGATTTTCTAGGGTGTTCATGTCTTTGGGGTTTTTTTTTGACTTTTTAGGGGTTTTGTGGTTTTTTAATGTTTTTAATGTATTTAGGGGTTAAAGGGGTTTTCAAGTTTTCATTGGTTTTTAGGGTTTTTATGGGCTTTTTTTATTTTTAATGTTTTTATGGGTTTTATTGTGTTTATGGGTTTAGGGTATTTAGGGTATTTAGGGATTTTATAATTTTTAGGGTTTTTAGTGAATTTAAGTGTTTTTAGGTTTTTAAAATTTTTATAGGGATTTTCAAGGTTTTTTGGTTTTTGTTTTTATTTTTTAGATATTATTATTGGGTTTTAATGGTTTTTATGATTTTTATGGATTTTGATGGTTTTTAGAATTTAAGGTTTATTTTTGGTTTTATGGTTATATTTGTTTTTTCGGTTTTTTATATTTTAGGGATTTGTAGGGGTTTAAGTGTTTTTTATATTTTAGAGGTTTAAGGGGTATTAATTTTTTGTGGATTTTAGGGATTTTATTTTTTTATGTGTTTTATGTTTTTGGGGGGTTTTTATTATATTTAGGGGCTTTAGGGTTTTTGGGGTCCATTTAGTGTTTTCTAGGGCTTTTAGCATTTTTTAGGTTTTTCACGCATTTAATTTCTTTTAGGTTTTTATGGATTCCTTAGGTTTCTTCATGGTTTTTAGGGGTTTTTTTATGTTTTTAGGGTTTTTAGATATTTTTTAGTATTTCTATGGTTTTTACCGATTTTGAGGGTTTTATGGGGTTTTATGGATTTTAAGGGTTTTATGGGTTTTATCATTTTTGGCTTAATTTGGGGGTGTTAAGTGTTTTTGTGTTTTTTTTGTTTTTATTATGTAATTTCATGTTTTTTAGTGTTTTTAGGTTTTTAGGTATTTTTAGTTTTTCAATTTTTGGGGGTTTTAAGGTATTTTAGGAGTATTAGAGTTACAATGGTTTGTTTGGGATTTTAAGGGGTTTTTTGAATTTTTAGGGGTTTTATGGTTTTTTATATTTTTTTAACATATTTAAGGGTATAAAGGGTTTTTAGATATTTTGGTGATTTTTAAGGTTTTATAGGTTTTTGGGGGGGTTTATAATATATTTAGGGTTTTTATGGATGGTAGTATTTTTAGGGTTTTAGGGTGTTTTTATAGTTTCTAGAAGTTTTAGCATTTTTTAGTTTTCTATGGGTTTTTTTTTTGTGTTTTAAGATTTTCTTATGGTTGTTCAGGGTTGTCAGGATTTTCTAATATTTCTATTAATATTTTTGGGTTTTTAATGATTTTTATGATATTTATGGTTTTTAGGGATTTTATGGGTTCTATGGGTTTTTAGTATTTTTAGGGTTTTAATAATTTTTAGGTTCTTTATAAGTTTAGTTTTTTTATATTTTTATGTGATTTTTCGTCTTTTTCATAGTTTTTATGAGTTTAAACATTTTTAGGGTTTTTACAGATTCTTAGGATATTTATGGTTTTTATAGTTTTTAGGGATTTAGAGGCTTTTTTAATTTTTAGGGGTTTAAAGTATTTTAGTGTTTTTTTAAAACATTTATGGGTTTAAATGACTTTAAATATTTTTTTCGGTTTTAAGGGGTTTTGGGTTTTTATGGATTTTTTGGTTTTATGTTTTTAGGGGTTTTTTGGGTTTTATGGTCTTATAGGGATTTTATCATTTTTAGGATATTTTGGGGTTTTAACTATTTCTATGTTTTTATGGTTTTATTATATTTTTTGGGGGGTTTTATGTCTTTTTATTTTTGGGATATTTAGTGTTTTTAGGATTTTTATGGTTATTAGAGTTTTTAGGGATTTTGATGGCTTTTAGTGTTTTTATATTTTTTAGAGTTTTTAGGATTTTAAGGGTTTAATTGTTTTAATAGTTTTCATAGTGGGTTTGATGGTTTTAATGGTTTTTTAATTTTTTATAGATATTTAGGGATTTGTAAAGATTTTTATTATTTTTACGGTTTTTATGGATTTTTAGGGTTCTTGGGGTTTTTATGGTTTTTGTGATTTTTTGGGATTTTTTAGTTGTTTATATTTTTAAGGGTTTTAAGAGTTTTTATCTTTCTAGGGGTTTACCGGTTTAATTTTGATTTTATTGGTTTTAGGGTTTTTATAGATTTTTAGTTTTTTTATTGATTTTAGGTGTTTTTATTGTTTTTAGGGTTTTTTTTATTATTTTTAGATTTTTAGGAAATATATTTTTTAGTTTTTTATGTTTTTTTCAAGGTTTTAAGGGGTTTTAAATTATAATGTATTTTTTGTTATTTTTTCATAATTTTATGATTTTTAGTGTTTTTATGTATTTTGAGAGGGTTTCTTGGGTTTTATGGTTTTTTTGGGTTTTTTTAGGTTTTTTAATTTTTAGAGTTTTTCTGTTTTTTTAGATTTTTTAATGTTTTTTGGGGTTTAATATGGTTTTAGATTCTATAGTGGTTTCTTGGGTTTTATGGGTTCTTAAGATTTTTATGATTTTTAGGGGTTTTATTGTTATTTATGGGTTTTTAGGGTTTTAGGGTCTTTTGTGGTATTTGGGTTTTTATGAATTTCTTGGTTTTTATTGGTTTCAAATGTTTTTAGATTATTAAGGATTATTGGTGTTTTTATTCTTTTTAAAGTGTTTTAAATTTTTATGGTTTTTCAAAGAACATTTAGTATTTTTATGTTTTTTAATTATTTTGGGGGGTTTTAGGGTTTTTAGGGATTTAATGGTTTTTAGTGTTTTTTTGTTTTGAGGGGTTTTAGGAGTTTTTAAGGTTTTTAGGGGTTTTAGGTTTTTTAGGATATTTTTAGGGATTTTAGTGTTTTTAGAATTTTTATGGGTTATAAATGTTTTTAGGTTTTTCAGTTTCCATAGCATTTTTAGAGTGTTTTTATTATTTTTATTGATTTTATTTGTATTTATGATTTTTATGGATTTATTGGGATTTAGGTATTTTGAGGCATTTTAGGGTGTCTAAGGATTTCATAATTTTTTATTTTTTTTGTGGTTTTATGTGATTATAGTTTTCATGGATTTTTATGGGTTTTTAGAATTTTTATGATTTTAAGGAATTTTTGGAATTTCAAAGGATTTTTTTGGGTTTTCTATGTTTTATGGATTTTTTGGATTTTTGGGTTTTTAGGATTTTAGGGTGTTTAGTTTTTTTAGGTTTTTTGGGGTTTTATGTGTTTTTAGGTATTTAATGTTTTTAAAGGTTTTGAATTTTTTAAGGTTTTTATATTTTAATTATTTTTAAGATTTAATTTTATTTTTATGGTTTTTAGTGGTTTTAGGTATTTTTATGGTTTTGGAGTTTTTTGAGGTTTTAGTGTTTTATTTGACTGATTTAGGATTTTTTATGGTTTTTTAGAGTTTAATAAAATTTTACAAATTTAAAAGGTATTTACATTTTTAGGAGATTTTAGGGGTTTTTAGAGGTTTTATGGTTTTTAGGGGCTCTTATGGTTTTGAAAATTTTTATGGTTTTTATAAAGTTTAATGTTTATAGGGGTTTTAATTTTATTTAATTTTATTTGGGGTTCTTTGGATTATTTTATTTTTAAAAGTGTTTAATGGGTTTTAGGGTTTTTTTTAGGATTTTTAGCGTTTTTAGGTTCTTATGGGTTTTAAGTGTTTTAGAGTTTTTATTGTTTTCTTAGTGTTCTTCAATTTTTTTATCTTCTTTAATTTTTTTTGGATTTTATGGATTTTTAAGGATTTATGGTTTTTAGGGGCTTTAAGTAATTTAAGGATTTTGAAGGTGTTTATGGGGTTTTTAGGGGTTTTATGGTTTTTATTTTTCTTTTTTTTCTTTTTCGGGGTTTTAGTGGTTTAATGGGGTTTTAGGGGTTTTAATGGGTCTTGATTAATTGATGGGGTTTTAATACTTTTAGGTGCTTTAGGGTTATAAGTGTACATTTTATATTTTTTAGGGTTTTTAGCATTTTTATGTTTTTTTGGGGGGGGGGTAGTTTATTTTGGTTTTTATGGTTTTTTTGGGTTTTAAGGATTTTTTCATTTTTAGGGATTTTTAGGTATTTTTAGTATCTTTATGAGTTTTAGGGATTGTTAGGTTTTCAAATGTAAAGTCATGGAAATTTCAATGAAATGTTTTTCTTAATTTCTTTGGAATTTTACAAGTCCGTAGTTTTTGACGGCGCTTGATTTCGAGGCCCGGTGTGCCCGGAATCAATTTCCCAAGTTTAGCTCGGGTACGTTCAGTAAACGAACAACTGGAATTTTCTATCTTTTGAACTGGTGCTCAGAATTGAAATCCAAGGGCCCCGATGAACTCGCAGCGCCAATAATTGCTTAAGGGGACGTTTACCGTAGTTGCGTTTTAAGCGGGTTGAGAATTTATAATTGGGGAATTAGTTTAAAATAAATAAAATTAGTGGAGAACAATTATATTTATATCTAAGGTGGTTATCCTATAATGGGGAGTTAATGGTGGGACCAACAACCACTTAACTACCCATGTGTGGATATTTGAAAGGTGGGGCCCACATGAGCCCCAACCTTTCACCTTCCCCTAAACTCCTTAAACCCCACTTCTTTAATTTGTAAACTCGTCATTAGTTATGTGAACCCTTTCACCTTCCTCTCTCTCATTTAATATTCCAACACAACAAGTTAATTAATCACCCATAATTAATTAATTACTTGTGTGTCATGAATTCATTTTAATTATCTTTATGTTGCATGACACTTCTTTAAATGAGAGAAGTGTTTTGTAATATGTGTGATAGCAAATATTTCGGTGGGGAACCTCTGGAGGATTAGAAAGAGAGGTGTTCTTCCTCCGACAAAGAACGTGAAGTCACCGATGACGTGCCTTCTCTTCATCTTCCTCCGCGTCAAGGGAGGAGACACCGCTGCAAGGAACGTCGCCAATGACGATGGCTCTTCCTCTGACATCAACAGAATCGACACCTTTCTTCCGCGACGTCGGACCACCGCGACGTTCGTCTTCCACAGTTTGATGATGTGTGACGTCTTTGGGAGGTAAGGGAATATTGTATAATTATAATTTAAGTGGTTTATAGTCTCAAGAATGAGCATTTATTTATAGGATGTTTGTATAATTTATTCTTGAATAAATTATACCAATTTCATAGTTGAAAGCAGGGGTTTGATTATTGCCATTTGATAATGCATAACATGGAGGGTGCAGGCCGAACAAACACGACCCGACGACCCTCCACTGGTTGTTCGTTTGTGCACGGGATGATTGGCGATGATGTAACTGGGCCGCAACGGCAATTTGAAGCCGTTGAAGTGAAGAACATGTCCCGGGAGAGCCGCGGGCGTAGACGGCGGGAGAATCGGACCACTAGAGCGCATCTGGTTATCTGCCGAAGACACTGCCAGCGCGCCACACTGGCACGGCGGTGCCGGTGTCTGGTGGTGGCGCCCCGCCAGAGCAGTCCAACACGGATCAGCCATGTCGGTGGTTGAAGGCCGGAATAGATTTTCCATTCCGGAGATGGAGGGGCGTGGCATTAAGTCGCGCCAACTAAGGGAGGTCGCGCCTCCTCTAGGCCAGCTGGCCGAGCCCACCTCTCCCAGCCGGGCTGGGGCGGGCAAGGCCGTGCCAGCTAGCTCATTCCATGCCCATCCGGGCTAGGCCGCACCATACCGGGCTAGACCTGGACCTGTTTCAGGTCGACCCAGTTCGAGCCGACCCAGGGGGGTTGGGTCTGGTCGGGTCGGGCCCAGACCCCCGCTTCAGACCATTTTTCGGTCTTTTGCCCATAACTTGAGCTAAAAACCTCTGATCGATGCACCGTCAATTGTGTTTGAATTCTTGGATCTAGATGGTCATTTTGTTTTATTAAAATCAAGGATTTAGTGAAGTCTGGTATGTCCAGGTTGGTTTGAACCGGAAACCAACCGGGCCCTCGGAGCGGAAATGCTTATAACTTAAGGACCTGACGTCCAATTGACATGCCTTCAATTACATAGGTTTCCTCTTGTTAATATGGATATTTTTTCAAAATATGCTTGAGGTTTGGATGCATTTAGATTACAGTCAGGCTGTTTTGTACACAAAACCAACCGGGCCCTTGGAACCGAAATGCTAATAACTCACAGACCGGGCGTCCGATTGACGCATCATCTATTGCGTTGAGAACCCTATGATGAGGCGGTCCCTTGAGATACTTCTTCATGGGACTTTGTGACACTTGGATTGTCGACCAGTAGCTCGTGGATAAAATCCTCACGGAGACTAGCATACGAAGTACGGTGACCTTGTAGCTGGCTGAAACCTGATGATTGCTTGTCCGATTCGATTTTGAGTGACTTGACTAGCCCAGTGGGGATTGCTATTGTGTTGGGGTGATAGACCCATGGCAGAGGAGTGATGCTGTATTGGGGCAGTAGACCCATGGTACTCGACAGGAGGAGTACCACTATAGTCTATTAGGGGGAGCGCTATTGTGTTGGGGCGGTAGACCCATGGCGGGGAGCACTACTATGTTGGGGTGGCAGACCCACGGTACTCAACCGAGGAGGAGTACCTCAGTAGTCTAAGGTTAGTGAGTGGCACCTTGGAGTCATGACATGAATACTGCGCTTGATAGAGGAGGAGTTCTCCAACAACTGTGTTTTCATCATCGTTAATAAAAAAATCCTGGTTAGATTTGAGTAAATGACCTTTGTGTTTTCCTCATGACTGAGATGGGTTACTTGATATCTTAGGTATATGTATGGTCATATATCTAAGTAGAGTTTATCTGTTGAGATATTTTTTTTTGTGTTTTATCCTTGTTGGATTTTGTGAGTCCTAGAGGGTCTCAGGGTCCCTACTGAGTATCACTATACTCATCCCTATACAGGCTACGCCCGCACATCGTTGTGTGGTTGTGGACGACGAACCTCACTGATTGTGGTTGAGACTTGTAGAGCTGGATGATACCTAGAGGTGGACTTCAAGACGAGTCAGTACCCAGAAGATATGGATGGACGTGAAGTGCTGAGGAGGACATCTGTACCTACCCTTCAGGTAAGAACCCGGAGGACGATCCAGGAGCTGCTTCACCATTTACCTATTTGTCTTTTCAGTTGTACTTTTCTTTCAGTTATAGTTGTATCTTTCCATTGGGCTTGTATTTCCGTAACCTTTGTACTTTCATCACACTTGTTACTTCTTTACATAGTGTTAGCTTCCGCTTGTACTCTAGTTGTGTGTGAGGTTACGTTTTATAAATGCAATGCCTTCCCAGTTTTTAGGGAGTTACGCCTTTGGTGCTAGTCGCCAGCCCCTGGCCTATGGAAGGCGGGCTTAGGGTAGTCACAATACGGGCCCCGGGGGACGGGTCGTGACAAATTGGTATCATAGGAGTCAGTTCTACCGCAGAATATAGAATTATGATATTTTCATTCTTTGAAGCAATAGTGTTAAGGGTACCGAGTGTGATCTTCATTTCAGGGAGTCCAGTGTTGGTTCGGCGGCTGACGTATCCATACACCAAGACCCTGACTACTTATTTCTGAATCAGTGATCAAAAACACTGATTGTGGGTGTGTTTTCAAAAGTTTTCTTTAATTCAGCTCAAACCAAGTCAGCTCACCAGTTTTAAATCGTTTGACCATGTCGTGTCTATTCAGGATTCCTCCACGCAGATAGTCATTTGGAGTCCTAATAGAGTACACGATGATGGCCCACTGAGCGACGAGGCTCCAGTTCAAGGCCCTATTTATATGTTGGCACATTCGGGTGGTGTACCAGAAGTACCACCACATGTTGGGCAGTAGATGCTACCAACCGTACTAGTGGACGGTGTACGCTGGCAGAGCGTGTTTCAGGAGTTCCAGAATTATAGGCCTCTGAGGTTACGAGGCGAGACAGATTCCCAGGAAGTAGTGGACTGGATGGATATGATTGCTAGAGTTCTACTCCAAGTTTAGACACTATTAGACAAGATGGTGATCTTAGTTACTGGTGTTTCCCAGTGAGTGACCATGAGGTTTTTCCACATAGTGATGAGGCTTTGGTACATGCACCGATGCCTGAGATAATACCTTTGGGTAGTGTTCTAGTTATATCACTAACTGTTAGTCAACAGTCTCAACCGGCAGTACTGGTAGATGAAACATTTAGGCTTAATTCCATAGATATGTTTCAGCATCAGATACCCCTCAGGTTCCGAGGCGAGCCTGACTCGCAGGCGGCTGAGGACTAGCTTAAGGGGGTGGCTGAGAGTTTTCTAGAGCTTATACCGCTTTGGTAGGACGATGTGTCGGTAGATGAGTATTCATCTAGTCATACAGATCATTCCTGCTAATCGATGAATATGATATGATCAGTGCTTTAGAGCTCAGACTTCTGAGATAGGTGAGTTAAAGGATATCTGAGCAAACACTTTTTCTTCTATGGATTCCTACTTATTCTAGGGTCTTAGAGAGAACCTTTGTGGTTGAATGTTCTTTTCCTAAATGAATACATCTAGTGAATGTTAGCAGTGGGAATGTAGGGAACTGACGCCAGTCTCAGAGACTTGGGCGTGGAAAATGATTCAAGAAGGGTAAGTGTTTATGACAGATGAAACTGCAGAGCAGCAGACGTGGAAGCATAGTTAGGTGAGCAACATGAGGTGGTTTACTTTTCGACATGTTAAAACCACCCGCCTTTGTAGTCCCCACCAGGATTAGGGATCAAGAGGGTAGGGGAAGAGAGTAGCTACATGCGGTCAAGGAGTATGACCCAAGGGCTCTATGAATGATTTGAGGCATGGTCTGTGTCTGCTATTAGCTACAGTAACAACAGACATGTATATGAATCATTAATTCCTTCCACGAATCTTGTCCCAGACCTAGAGTTTCCGGTTAAGCCATGGACTTGCCCCTCATGTTTGCAGATACCATTGGGAGGAGACTCGATAAACATACTTACACCGACGGTGTGATCTGACCCTTAAGGTGAGAGTTTTGGTTGGATCCTCTTGGTGGTAGCGTCGAGGCCTTACGACGATAGTTTGGGTATGGACTGGGCAACCACAGTTCATACACAAATTGAATGTATTAGGAAAAAAGGTTGTGGTTTACCTACAATTTTGGGATGGGCTTTCCTTTGTTGGAGAAAAGGAAACCACAGAAAACATAGGATGGAATCATGAATAAGTGGGTGCAGTCGATCACTAATGAGTCGGCCAGACATAGATTTGTGCCAGACTTCTCCAGAGTTGCTGAACAGCTTTTAGCATTGATGAAGAAAGGGAAACCCTTCGTGGGGTCAGAGAGCTGTTAACAGATCCTTTCAGGAGATGAGGCATAGGTTGACCAGTGCACCCATTTTGAGGCTACCAAAGAAGATGCATATCATCCACAAGCGGAAGAAGACTGCACAGAGCAGACAGAAGTCCTATGCTGATAGGAGACGGAGACCACTGGAGTTTGAGGATGGTGACCAAATTTTCCTACGATCTCACCTCGACAAGGTCTATGGAGATTTTTCTATGGTGACAAGTTATCTCCGCACTTCATGGGACCATTCCAAGTCCTCAGAAAAGTAGGTGAGGTGGCTAAACTCCTGGCCCTTCCACCTTAGTTGCACCGTGTACACGGCGTCTTCCACGTATCTCAGCTGAGGAGATATGTGCATGACCCATCCCACATTATCGACCATGGGGAGCTATACATCGACGACTGGAATGACATTCACGGAGGTTCCAGTAGAGAATGAGGATTGACAGGAATGGGTCCTGCATGGACGATCGATACCTCTAGTATGCACTCACTGGCAGTACGGGAATCTCCAGTAGAGCACAGGGGAGCGGGGGGGGGGATAAATACGTTCTCAATACCCCCATTTTTTTCCATAGTGTGTGTTGTAGCTTTACGGGGACATAAATCCCTGGTATGGGAGTAATGTAAAGACCCAAAAATTTCAAAGAATTTTTTTTCTTAATTTCATTGAAATTTTATGAGTTTGCAGTTTCTGAGGATGCCTGATTCCGAGGCCCGGTGATCCCGGAATCAATTTCTAAAGTTTTGATCGGGTACATTCAGTAAACAAACGAGTGAGTTTTTATATCTTTTGAACCGGTGCTCGGAATTGAAATCTGAGGGCACCGATAAACTCGCAACACCGGTAATTACTTAAGGGGACAATTACCGCAGTTGCGTTTTAAGCGGGTTGAGAATTAATAATTGGGTAATTTGTTTAAAATAAATTAAATTGGGGAGAACAATTTTATTTATATCTATGGTGGTTATATCCTACAAAGGGGAGTTAATGGTGGGACCCACAATCACTTAACTACCCATGTGTGGATATTTGAATGGTGGGGCCCACATTAGCCCTAACCTTTCTCCTTCCCCTAAAATCCATAAACCCCCCTTCTTTAATTTTTAAAATCCTCATTAATTATGTGAACCCTTTCACCTTCCTCTCTCTCATTTAACATGCCAACACTACAAGTTAATTAATCACCCACAATTAATTAATTACTTGTGTGTCATGAATTCATTTGAATTATCTTTGTGTTGCATGACACTTCTTTAAATGGGAGAAGTATTTTGTAATATTTGTGATAGAAAATATTTTTGTGGGGAACCTCTGGAGGATTAAAAAGGGAGGTGTTCTTCCTCCGATGAAGAAATCTAAGTCACCAACGACATACCTTCTCTTCATCTTCCTCTACATCAATGGAGGAGACACCGCTATGGGGAACGTCGCGAATTATGACGACTCTTCCTCTGACATCAATGGAATCGACACCTTTTATATGTGACGTCCGACCACCACGATGTTCGTCTTCCGTGGTTTGATGACGTGCAACGTCTTTGCGAGGTAGTGGAATATTGTATAATTCTAATTTAAGTGGTTTATACTCTAGATAATGAGCATTTATTTATATAATTTTTGTATAATTTATTCTTGAATAAATTAAACCCATGTCGTAGTTAAAAGCAAGTTTTTGATTATTTTCATTTGATAATGCCTAACGCGGAGGGTGCGGACCGAACAAACACGGCCCCACGACCCTCCGATGGTTGTTTGTTTGTGCGCGGGATGACATGAAATGATGAAATGGGGCCGTAACGGCAATTTTAAGTCGTTGCAGTGAAGAGAAGGTCCTAGGAGAACCGCGGGCGTAGACGATGGGCAAATCGGACCACTGGAGCACTTCTGGTGTTCCGCAGAAGATGTTGCTGGCGCGCTGTCAGAGCAGTCTGCTGCGGCTGAGCCATGGCGGCGGTTGAATTTCGGAATGACTTTTCCGTTCTAGAGATGGAGGGGCACGACATTAAGCTATGCCAGCTAAGGGAGGTCGCGCCTCCGCTCGGCCAGCTGGTAGAGCCACCCTCCCCCGATCGGGCCGGGGCGGGCCATGCGGACCGGGCTGTGCCAGCCATGGGCCGGTCTGCGGCCTACCGGGCCGGAACTAGACCCGGGTCGGGTCGACCCGGTTTGGGCCGACCTGTGGGGGGGGGGGGGGGTTGGGCTGGGTCGGACCGGGCCCAAACCCCCACTTCAGACCATTTTTTGGTCTTTTTCCCATAACATTAGCTACAGGCCTCCGATCGATGCACCATAAGTTGCGTAGGAATCCTTGGATCAATATAGTCGTTTCGCAATATTACAATCAAGGTTTCAGCAAAGTTTGGGTATGTCCAGGCTGGTTCTAACCCGAAACCAACCGGGCCCTCAAAGAGGAAACAATTATAACATAAGGATCGGACGTCTGATTGACGCGCTATCAATTACATAGGTTTCCTTTTGTTATGAATGATATTTTGGCATACTACACTCAAGTTTTGGATGTAGTTGGAGTATGGTCGGGTTGGTTCATACACGAAACCAACTGGGCCCCTGGAATGGAAATGCTAAAAACTCACAGACCGGGCGTCTGATTGATGCACCGTCTGTTGTGTTGTGACCCCTATGATGAGGAAGTACTTTGAGATACTTCTTCATTAGACTTCATGAAACATTGAGTGTTGACCAGTAGCTCGTGGAGCGGATCCCCTAAGAGACGAGCATACGGAGTATGGTAACCTTGTAGCTGGCTGAGACCTGATGACTGCTTGTCCGATTCGATTCAGAGTGACTTGACTAGCACAATGAGGATCGCTACTGTGTTGGGGCGACAGACCCATGGCGGAGGAGCGCTACTATGTTGGGGTTGCAGATCTGCAGTAATCGACAGGAGGAGTACCTTTATAGGCTATTAGGGGGATTACTTCTGTGTTGGGGTGGCAATCCCATTGTGGGGAGAACTACTATGTTGGGGTGGCAGACCTGTGGTACTCGATAGAGGAGGAGTACCTCAACAATCTAAGGTTAGTGAGTGGCACCTCAGAGTTGTGATAGGACTAATACGCTCGACAGAGGAGGAGTTCTCCAGCAACCGTGTTTTCATCATCGTTAATAAAAAAATCCTCTTTTGAGCTGAGTCAATATCCTTTTTGTTTTCTTCATGATTGATATGGGTTACTTGATAACTTAAGTACATGTATGAGCATATACCTAAGTTGAGGATATCTGTTGAGATGTTTCTTTGTGGTTTATCCTTGTTGGATTCTGTGAGACCTTGAGGGTCTCGGGGTCCCTACTGAGTATCGTTATACTCACCCTTGCATGGGCTACGCCCACACCTCATTGTGTTGGTTGCAGATGACGAACAACAATGATCGTGGTTGAGGCTTGTAGAGTTGGATGGTACCCGGAGGTGGATATCACGACGAGTCAGTACCCTAATGAGATGGATGAACATGAAGTGCTAAGGAGGACTTCTGTACCTACCCTTAAGGTAGGAACCCAGAAGAAGATCCAGGAGCTGCATCACTATTTAGTTTTACTTTTCATTCAGTTGTAGCTGTACATTTCCATTGGGCTTGTATTTCTAGCCCCTTTGTAATTTCATCACACTTGTTACTGCTTTACTTATTGTTAACTTCTATTTGTACTCTAGTTGGGTGTGAGATTACAATTTATAAAGGCAATGCCTTCACAGTTTTTAGGGAGTTACAGATTTGGTTCTAGTCGCCATCCCCTGGCTTATGGAAGGCGGGATTGGGGTAGTCACGATACGGGCCCCGGGGGACGGGTCGTGACATTAGAGTTTTTTTGGGTATTAAGGGTTTTAAACATTCATTTATGTTTTTACGGGTTTTTAGTGTTTTTGGGTTTTAAGGTTTCCATTAGGTATTTTAGGGTTTTTAGGGATTTTGATGGTTTTTAAAAGGTTTAAGAGTTTTTTATCTGTTTATCATTTTTTATTGTTTTTAGGTTTTTTATGGAATTTTTTTTCACATTTTAGAGGTTTTAATTGTATTTTGAGTTTATAATGTTTTTTTATGGTTTTTATATATTTAATAATTTTGAACGTTTTATGGGTTTTATAGTTTCTAGGGATTTTAGGGTTTTGAGCATCTTTTAGGGTTTTATGGTTTTTAGTGTTTTTTAGGTTTTTATTCTTTTTAATTGGTTTTAGGATTTTAATGTTTTATTACAGTTTTTAGGGGTTTTTGGATTTTTTTTAGTTTTTAGTGATTTTTGGGGTTTTTATCTTTTTATGTTTTTTAGGTTTTCTAAGGATTTTGTGGGGTTATGTTTTTTATGGTTTTAGGTGTCTTTAACCTTTTCAATCATTTGTTATGTTTTTTTGAATTTTTATGGTTTTTAAGGGATTTAAGTGTTCTAATGTTTTTAAGGTTTTCTCACGGGTTTTTTAGGATTTTTGGGTTTTTACATTTTTAGGGATTTTATAGTTGTTTTATGGTTTTTAGGGTTTTTATGTATTTTGAGGGTTTTTATAGTCCTTTTGGGTTTTAATGGGTTTTATCATTTTTTTTGTACAATTGTTTATAATTTTTAGGGATTTTTTATGGTTTTTAGCATTTTAAGTGGTTAAATGGGTTTTAGATTTTTTTAGTGGTTTTTATAGTTTTTAGGGGTCATAATGTTTTTATGGGTTTTAGGGGTATTAGTGTTTTTAGTTATTTAGGATGTTTATCACTTTTAGTTTTTTAGGGGTTTCAATTATTTTTAGGTTTTAATGGATTTGTTATGGGTTTCTAGGGTTGTAAGGGTTTTAAATCTTATTTGAATTTTTATGGATTTTTTATATTTTTTTGGTTGTTTTGAGATTTCAGGAATTTTTATGGTTTTTAGTTGTTTCTAGGGTTTTTTGGGTTTTTTGGGGATTAGGGTTATTTCAGTGTTTTACCATTTTGTAGGGTTTTTAGTGTTTTTATGGTTTTTATGGTTTTATTATGGTGTTCATTATTTTTAGGTTTTTCTAAATTTTTAGGGATTTTAGGAAATTTTTAATGATTTTTATGGTTATTAGTGTTTTTAGGGATTTTGAGGGATTTTAGTGATTTTAGGGATGTTATGATTTTTTTGGTATTAGGTATTTTTTTAGTTTTTAGTGGATTTATGGGTTTTTGGATTTTTTTAAATGTTTTAGGGGTTTAAATGGTATTTAGAGTTTTCACTTGTTTTAGGGTTTTTATATGTTTTAGGGTTTTTGTGTTTTCAGGATTTTTATGGTTTTGGGGATTTTAGGGGTTTAGTTTTTTTTACGCTGTAATGGATTTTTAGACTTTTTTAGATTTTTATAGTTCTTAGGGTTTTTATGGTTTTTATCATTTTTATGTTTTTTACCATTTAAGTGTTTTAGGTTTTTAGAGTTTTCCTATGTTTTTTTAGGGGTTTTAGGATTTATTTGGTTTTTATGGATTTTTATGGTTTTTAATTTTTTTATGGATTTTTAGTATTTTTAAGGATTTTGAAGGATTTTATGGTTTTAGTGGTTTTATTTATTTCGGAATTTCGAGTATTTTGTTTTTTCCATGTTTTTATGGTTTTTATAATTTTTTAGTGTTTTAGGGGTCTAATGGTCTTTTAGAGTTTTTGGATTTTTATTTTATTTTATTGGTTTTAATGTTTTTATGGTTATTATTGTTTTTTTGGTGTTTTTAGGGTACTTAGGGGTTTTTTGTGTTTTTTAGTTTTTTAGGTATTTTATGTGTTTTTAGGTTTTTCTATCTTTCTTATTGTTTTAATTTTTTTTATGTTTTTCGATATTGTAGAAATTTTTTAGGAAATTTATGATCATTTAGGGTTTTTAGGGATTTTGAGGTTTTAGGGGTTTTAGGGTATTTTAAGGTTTTTGGTGGTTTTAGAATTTTATAAGGTTTAGGGGTTTGATGTTCTTTTTTATTTTTAATGTATTTTTATATTTTTTCATGGTTTTAAGGGTAATTTAAATTTTAAGTAATTTTTATAGATTTATTTTTATTTTTATTGGTTTTTAGCTTTTAAAAGATTGTATTATTTTTTGGGTTTTAGGGTTATTATCAATTGTTTTTATTTTTTTTAAGTGATCTTATGATTTCAAGGTTTTATAAGGTTTTACATTATTTCATGGGTTTTCCTATCTTTAAGGATATTTTAGGTTTTGAGTATTTTTATGGTTTTTAGAAATTTTGAGGGTTTTTTTGCGTTTTAGGGTTTTATACTTGGGGGGGGGGGAGGTGGGTTATTTAGTTTTTTGGGTCTTTATGGTTTTTAATGTTTTTTTAACTTTTCAAGGGGTTGGTTGGGTTTTTGAATTTTTTAATGGTTTTAGGGTTTTTATGGGGTTTTAGGGTTTTTATGGTTTTTAGGGTTTGTATGGTTTTTGGTGTATTAAGTGTTTTTAGAATTTTTTGGATTTTCAATGGTTGTATGTGTTTTTAGGGTCTTTTATTTTTTTTATTTTAGGACTTTTTTTGGAATTTTATGGTTTCAGGGGTTTTCAAGGTTTCTGGGTTTTTATGGTTTATGGTTTTTTGAATTTTTTAGGGATTTTATTTAATTTTAGAGTTTTTAATGTTTTTAGGGGTTCAAAGGTTTTAAGTGTTTTTATTGGTTTTGGTTTTTATGGGTCTTTACTGTTCTACGATTTTAATGGATTTTATGGCTTTTAGTGGTTTTAGGGTTTTTAGGGTCCTTTAGGGTATATTGGGTTTTTACATTTTTTAGGATTTTAGGGGTTTCAATTATTTTTTTTAATTTTAAGGTTTTATTAGTATTTTTTATGTTTTTGGGTTTTTTACATTTTTTTTTTGATTTTTAGGGTTTTTATTGGATATTAATGGATTTTTAGGGTTTTTTGGGATTTGGATTATTTTCATGTTTTCACGGGTTTTTGTGGTTCTAGTGTTTTTTAGGTTTTTTGGGGGTTTAATTACTTTTGGGATTTTCATGTTTTCTTAGGGGTTTATCAATTTTTTTAGGGTTTTTATGCTTTTATGCATTCTTAAGTCTTTTTTTATGTTTTTTATGATTTTTATGGATTTGAAGTTGTTTAGGGTATTAATGGTTTTTTTGGGGTTTTTGGGATTTTTGTGTTTTTATGGGTTATAAGGTTTATAGAGTTTTTGACATTTTTATGGGTTTAAAGGGTTTTTAGAGTTTTTAATAGTTTTTCGTTTTTTTTGTTTTTTACAAATTTAATGGGTTTTTTTATTTTTTTGGATTTTTAGGGTTTTTATATTTTTTAGGCTTTTGGGTTTTTAAGATTTTTTAGGGGATTTCATCATTTTAGGGGTATTTATTTGTTTGGATTTTTAGTTATTTTTTGGATTTTTATGGTTTTTATGGTTTATTGGGATTTTGGGGGATTTAGGGGTTTTTATGATTTTTAGGGTTTTTACAGTTTTTAGGGTTTTAGGCTATTTAGGGGTTTGAAGTGTTTTTTGGTTTTTAAGGTTTCCTTTCATTTTTTAGGATTTTTTTGTTTTCTTATGCTTATTTTTTATTTTTTGGGGTTTTTGGATATTTATGGTATTTTATTGTTATAGGGATTTTAAAGGATTTTAGAAGTCTTTGGGTTTTAGTGATTTTTTAGGTTTTTAGGATTTTTGGGTGTTTTTATGGTTTTTATTTATTTTTAGAGTTTTTTTTTAACTTTTTTGGCATTAAACGAGTTTTAGAGTTTTTAGTGGGTTTTTTTGGTTTTATATGGGATTTAGCCGATTTTATGGTTTTTAGGGATTTTTATGGTTTTATGCTTTATTTTGGTATTTTAGGGTTTTTAGATTTTTTAGGTTTTTTAGGAATTTTATATTTTTTAGGATTTTAAGGTTGTCTTAGTTTTTTAGGTTTTTAGGATTTCTAAATTTTTTAGGGATTTTTAGAGCTTTATTTGGATTTTTATGGTTTCATATGTTTTTAGTGATTTTGTGGAATTTAAGAAGTTTTTTGGGTTTTAGGGTTCCTATATTTTACGGTTTTTAATTGGATTTATGTATTATTTCATGATTTTCTTAGGGTTTTTGGGATTTTAGGGTTTTTATGTTTTTAGGGATTATTAAGGTTTTTTTGGGATTAAATTTTTTTAGTCGTTTTTGGGATTTGAGGAGTTTTATGGGTTTTTAGGGCATCTATATTTTTTTTTGGGATTTTAGGGTTTTTTTTCTTCAGTTTTTATCATTTTAAGGGTTTTTTGAGTTTATAGTATTTTTAGGGGTTTAAAGGGGATTTAGAGAATTTAGTGGGTTTTTAGTGTTTTTATTTGTTTTTATGATTTTTAAGGTTTTATGGGTATTTATTGTATTTTGGGTTTTTAAGTGGTTTTTTGGTTTTTTGAATTTTTAGGATTTTAGTAGTCTTAATTATTTTTATGGATTTTTTTGGTTTTTTTTTGGGTTTTCTAGAATATTAAAGATTTTTTGGGTTTTTAGGGTTTTATGGTTTTTTTGGAGTATTTGTGGATTTTGAGTTTATAGTTTTTTAGTGTTTTTATAGTTTTTAATTTTTTTCTAGGTTTGAATGGTTTTTAGAGTTAATCTGGGAATTAATGTTTTAATAGGTTTTTTAGGTTTTGATGGGTTTTTATGATTTTATGGGTTTTTAGGGTTTTTAGTGCTTTTAGGTTTTTAGGGTGTTTAAGTTTTTTTAGGTTTTTAATGTTTTATTAGGGGTTTCATGGTTTTGGTAGATTCTTAAATTTTTGGGGATTTTTTTTGGATTTTATGGTTTTTATTGTTTTTGGGGATTTTGAGGGTTTATATGGGATTTAGATTTTTTTTCTTTTTATGGGTTTTATAATTTTTATGTTTTTAGGTGTGTTAAGTGTTGTTTAGGTTTTTAAGGTTTTATTAGGGGTTTTTAGTGTTTTTAGGGTTCTTTTTGTTTTTAAGGATTTTTAGAACAATTTATGAATTTTATGGATTTTTACTGTTTTTTAGGATTTTGTGTGTTTTTTGGGCTTATATGGTTCTTTTGGTTTTTGGGTATTTTTGTGTTTTAAATGGGTTTTATGGGTTTTTAGAGTATTTTAATGTTTTTCGGGGTTAAATGTGTTTCTATGTTTTAATGGTTTTCATAGTTTTTTTAGTTTTTAGGGTATTTAAGATTTTCACAGTTTTTTATAGATTTTGAGGTATTTGGGGGTTTTAAGGGTTTTCAGGGTTTTAGTATGTTAATATTTTTCAGGGGTTTTTTTTAATGGTTGGGGACAAAGCCACAATTTATAATTAAATAAAATACCTCTTTAATGTGGGTTGAGAGAGACCCATTACATAGCTTGAAGGCTCAAAAAAAGAGGACTGAATACAAGGCCTGAAAGCCCATTTATTAGCCCCAGGACCCCTCAGTGAACAATACTGCTACAGTACCTGCACTGCTGTAGTACCTGCTACAGTACAGCCTCCACTACAGTACCTGCTACAGTCTTCCACCACTACAGTTCCGACGCTACTACAGTTTCACCACTTCTACAGTACTACTACAGTGCCCTACTATAGTGATGCTACTGTACCTAAAAAATCGCCCCTACCTAGATTTGATCCTGAGTCTTTTGGATGCCAAGCAAGAGCCTGTACCACTTGAGTATAAGATAGTTGGCTTTAGGGGTTTTATATTTTTAATGTTTTATGGTTTTCTTGGATTTTTAATGGATTTTCTGGTTTCTACCCCTTTTGGATTTTAGGTAATTTTTATTATTTTTATGGTTTTCAGGGGTTTTTTTGGGTTTTATGGGTTTTTAGTGGTATTAAATGTTTTTAGGATTTTTATGGTTTAAGGTTTTTTTTGGAATTTCTATATATTTTAGTGGTTTTTGTGATTTTTAGTTATTGTATGTATTTTTAGTTTTTTACGGTATTCTTAGGTTATAATTGGATTTTAGTCATTTTTTTGTTTTTAAGTAATTTTTGGGATTTTTAGGATATTTATAGGTTTTCAGGTCTTTTTTATGGATTTTTTGGGGTTTTAGGGTTTATTAGGGATTTTAATGGTTTAATGGTTTTTATGTTTTTTATTGGTTTTTTCAAAAAAAATCATCTTTTACATTTTTAGGGTTTTCGGTTATTTAAGGGTTTGAAGTGTTTTTTGGTTTTTATGGTTTCCTTTCACTTTTTAGGAATTTTTTGTTTTCTTATGCTTTTTTTTGGGTTTTTCGGATATTTATGGTATTTTATTGTTACAGGGATTTTAAAGGATTTTAGAAGTCTTTGGGTTTTAGTGATTTATTAGGTTTTTAGGTTTTTTTGTGTTTTTATGGTCTTTATTCATTTTTGGTGTTTTTCTAATTTTTTGGCATTAAACGGGTTTTAGAGTTTTTAGTGGGTTTTTTGGTTTTATATGGGATTTAGTCGATTTTACGGTTTTTGGGATTTTTATGGTTTTATGGTTTATTTTGGTATTTTAGTGTTTTTAGATTTTTTAGGTTTTTTAGGAATTATATATTTTTTTAGGATTTTAAGGTTGTCTTATTTTTTTAGGTTTTTAGGGTTTTTAAATGTTTTAGGGATTTCTAATGCTTTATTTGGATTTTTATGGTTTCATATTTTTTTAGTGATTTTGTGGTATTTAAGAAGTTTTTTGGGTTTTAGTGTTCTTATAATTTACGATTTTTCATTGGTTTTATATATTATTTCATGATTTTTAGGGTTTTTAGGATTTTAGGGTTTTTATGTTTTTAGGGATTATTATGGTTTTTTTTGGGATTTAATTTTTTTATTAATTTTAGGGATTTGAGGGGTTTTATGGGTTTTTAGGGCATCTATGTTTGTTTGGGATTTTATGATTTTTTTCTTCAGTTTTTAGCAATTTGAAGTTTTTTTTTGAGTTTCTAAAATTTTTTGGGGTTTAAAGGGGATTTAGAGTTTTTAGTGGGTTTTTAGTGTTTTTATTTGATGTTATGATTTTTAAGTTTTTATAGGTCTTTATTGTATTTTGGGTTTTTAAGTGGTTTTTTTTGGTTTTTTTCATTTTTAAGTTTTGAGTAGTCTTAATTATTTTTACGGATTTTTTTTCAGTTTTTTCTATTTTTGGGTTTTCTAGAATATTTAATATTTTTTGGGTTTTTAGGGTTTTATAGTTTTTTTAGAGTATTTTTGGATTTTGAGTTAATAGTTTTTTTAGTGTTTTTATAGTTT
Source organism: Viscum album (assembly GCA_963277665.1). NCBI lineage: Eukaryota > Viridiplantae > Streptophyta > Magnoliopsida > Santalales > Viscaceae > Viscum > Viscum album. The sequence goes on from OY728157.1 coordinate 485,605,378, forward strand.
TTAAATTTTTTCTGGGTTTGAATGGGTTTTAGAGTTTATAGTGGGTATTAATGTTTTAATAGGTTTTTTAGGTTTTGATGGGTTTTTATGTTTTTATGGGTTTCTAGGGTTAATAGTGCTTTTAGGATTTTAGGGTGTTTATGTTTTTTTAGGTTTTTAATGTTTTATTAGGGGTTTCATGGTTTTTATAGATTCATAAATTTTTGGGGATTTTTTTTGGATTTGATGGTTTTTATTGTTTTTTGGGATTTTGAGGGTTTATAAGGGTTTTAGATTTTTTTGCTTTTTTTATGGGTTTTATAATTTTTATGTTTTTAGTGGTGTTAATTGTTATTAAGATTTTTTAAGGTTTTATTAGGGGTTTTTAGGGTTTTAAGGGTTCTTTACATTTTTAGGGATTTTTAGAACATTTTATGATTTTTATGGATATTTACTGTTTTTTAGGATTTTGTGTGTTTTTTCGGTTTATATGGTTTTTTTGGTTTTGGGGTATTTTTGTGTTTTTAATGGGGTTTATGGGTTTTTAGAGTATTTTAATGTTTTTTGAGGTTAAATGTGTTTCTATTTTTTAATGGTTTTTAGAGTTTTTTGGGTTTTTAGGGTATTTAAGGTTTTCAATGTTTTTTATGGATTTTGAGGTATTTGGGGGTTTTAAGGGTTTTCGGGGGTTTAGCATTTTAATAATTTTTAGGGGGGTTTTTTAATGGTTGCGGCCAAACCACAATTTATAATTAAAGAAAATACCTCTTTAATGTGGGTTGATAGAGACCCATTACATAGCTTGAAGGCTCAAAAAAAATGGACTGAATACAAGGCCTGAAAGCCCGTTTATTGGCCCAAGGACACCTCGGTGAACAGTACTGCTACAGTACCAGCGCTGCTGTAGTAGCTGCTACAGTACAGCCGCCACTACAGTACCTGCTACAGTCTTCCGCCGCTACAGTGCCGACGCTTCTACAGTTTCACCACTTCTACAGTACTACTACAGTGCCCTACTATAGTGATTCTACAGTACCTGAAAAATCGCCCCTGCCTAGATTTGATCTTGAGTCTTTTGGATGCCAAGAAGGAGCCTGTGCCACTTATGTATAGGCTCGTTGGCTTTAGGGGTTTTATATTTTTGAAGTTTTATGTTTTTCTTGGACTTTTAATGGATTTTATGGTTTCTACCCCCTTTTGGATTTTAAGTCATTTTTATTATTTTTATGGTTTTCAGGGGTTTTAGGGATTTTATGGGGTTTTAGTGGTATTAAATGTTTTTAGGATTTTTAAGTTTTAAGGGATTTTTGGGATTTCTATATATTTTAGTGGTTTTTTTGATTTTTAGTTATTTTATGTGTTTTTAGTTTTTTACGGTATTCTTAGGTTATAATTGGATTTTAGGCATTTTGTTTAAGGAATTTTTGGGATTTTTAGGATATTTAAAGGTTTTCAGGTCTTTTTATGGATTTTGTGGGATTTTAGGGTTTATTAGGGATTTTAATGGTTTAATGGTTTTTATGTTTTTATTGGTTTCTTCAAAAAAAATTCATCTTTTACATTTTTTGTGGTTTTTAGTGATTTTTTAGGATATTTAGTGATTTTAGGGGTTTTTTTGTTTTTATGGTTTTTTATATTTTTTTGAGTTTATTATGTTTTTATGGATTTAAATGGTTTTTTTTGTTTTTAGTGGGTTTAGGATTTTTATTGGTTTTTCATATTTTTAAAGTATAAAGGGTTTTTTTGTTATTTAGTGTTTTTAAGGTATTTTAGATTTTTTTGTTTTTGAAATTTTTAGGTTTTTATGTGTTAAAGTGTTTTTAAGGTTTTATAATGGATTTTCTAGGATTTAAGGGTTTTTATATTTTTAGATAATTTTAGGGAATTTTAGTTTTTTTTATTTTTAGGGGCTTTATGGATTTTGAGGGGTTATGGGGGTGTTTTGGGGTTTTAGGTTTTTTATGGTTTATTTGATGTTTTATATATTTTTTAGTTTTATGCCTTTTATGGTTTTTATAGTTTGTTAATGTTTTTATAGTTTAAAGGGTTTTTATATTTTTAGTGGGTTTTTAAAATTTTTATTGGTTTATAGTGTTTTAATGGTGTTTGGAGTTTTAATGGTTTTTTGGGATTTAAGGGTTTAAGGGTCTTTTTAAGGTTTTGGAGTTTTAGGTTTTAGGGGTTTTTAGTGTTTTTTGGTTTTTATGGTTTTCCTAGGGGGTTTCAGGGTTGTTTTTATTTTTAAGGTTTTAGGGGTTTTAGTGATTTTTAGGATTTTTATGCGGTGTTTTGGATTTTGAGGGTTTTTATGGATTTTGAGGATTTCATAGGGGTTTTCATAGTTTTTATATTTTTTTATGTTTTATAAAAAATTTAGTGATTTTTTAGGATTTTTATGGCTTTAGGGTTTTTAAGGGTTTTTATGGTTTTTAGGGGTTTTAGTGTTTTTATAGTTTTTTTGGTTCTTTAGTTTATTTCGATTTTTTGGGGGATTTTAAGGGTTTTTAGATTTTTTTTAATTATTTTAAGGATTTAAATAGTGTTTTTAGTATTCAATGGGTTTCTAGGTTTTATGGGGTTTTAGGGGCTTTTGGGTTTTTAATAGGTTTTATGGTTTTTACGGGGGTTTAGTGTGTTTTTAGGGGTTTTTTAGGTTTTTTTTATTTTAACATTTTTAGTAGTTTTAAGTGATTTTAGGTTTTTAATGGTTTATTAGTGCTTTTCAGTGTGTTTTGGGGTTTTATATTTTTATGGATTTTTTGTATTTTTATGGTTTTTATGGTTTTCGGTATTTTGAGGGTTTTTAGGGACCTTATGGTTTTTATGGGTTTTATCATTTTTGGGGTTTTATGTGTTTTTTTTGTTTTTGAGGTTTCATTAGGGGATTTTAGGTTTATATTTTTTTTTATGTTTTAGGGATTTTTAGGTCTTTTTATGAATTTTATGTTTTTGAGGGTTTTTAGAAACATTGAGAATTTTTAGGGGTTTTTATGTTATTTAGGTTTTTATGATTTTTATGGGTTTTTTGAGTTTTTTAGGGTTTTATTGTTTTTAGAGTTTTTAAAATTTTTAGGGGTTTAAATGGGATTTTAGAGTTTTTAGTTATTTTTTTAAGGATTGTTGTTTTTTTTGGTTTTTATGGTTTTAGGGGTTTTCTGTGTTTCTAGGTTTTAATTTATTTCATATGGGTTTTCAGTGGTTTTAGGGTTTTTTTACATTTTTGGGGATTTGGGGGCTCTTTTATTTATTTTGTGATTTTATGGGTTTCAATGTTTTTTGAGGGTTTTTATGGTTTTATGGTTTTTAGAATCTTTTAGGGTTTTTATGTTTTTAAGGTTTTCATAAGTGATTTTTGGGGTTTTATTGTGTTTAATATTTTTTCAAATAGGTCCTTTTTATGAATTTTATCGGGTTTGATTGGTTTCAAGGGTTTTTAAGGTTTTATTTGCATTTTTGAGTTTTAGGAATTTTTTTAAATTTTCATGGTTTTTATATTTTATTAAACATTTTAGGGTTTTTAGGGTTTTTAGAGTTTTTAGTGGGGTTTTAAGGGTTTTACAGGGTTTTAGGGGTTTTATAGGGTTTTAATGTTGTTATGGCTTTTAGGGGTTTTATTATTTTTAACGATTTTAAGGTTTTTAGGGTGATAACATGGTTTAAGTATTTATGGGAGTTAAGTGTTTTTATGTTTTCAGGGGTTTCTTAGGGGTTTTTAGGGTTTTTATGTTTTTATAGATTTTTAGGGATTTTTTAGTATTATTATGGGTTTTTTGTTTTTTGGATTTTGAGAGTTTTTAGGAATTTTATGGATAATTTGGGGTTTTAGTGGTTTTTTGGTTTTTATGGTTATTTAGTTATTAGGTATTTTTAGGGTTTTTATACTTTTTAACATTTTTAGGATTTTAAATAGGTTTTATAATTTTAGTTTTTTTAGGGGTTTTAATGTTTTTTAGCGGTTTTTATGGTTTTACGTGTTTTTAGAGTTTTTATGGTATTTTAGGGTTTTTAGGGTTTGTAGTGTTTTGTATATATTAATGTTTTTTGAGTATTTTTATGTTTTTATTGTTTTCATAGAGGTTTTTAGGTTATTTTATGTCTAGGGATTTTTAGGGATGTTTTATGATTTTTAGTGGTATTATGGTTTTTAGGGATTTTTTGGGTATTTTTTGAATTTTTTTTTGGTTTTTTTGTGTTTTATGGATTTTTTGAGATGTTTTAGGGTTTTAATGTTTTTATAGATTCTCATTAAAAAATTTATGGGCTTAAATGGGTTTTATTATTTTTAGTGGTTATAGGGTTTTTAGGGTTTTTTAGGGGGTTTTATTGGGTTTGGGGGTTTTCTAGTTTTTATGGGTTTTTTGGATTTTTAGTGTTTTTTTGTTTTAATTTTCTTAAGCGTTTTTATTATATTTTTTATGGTTTTCATATAGGTTTTTATGGTTTTTAGGTTTTTTTTAGGTTTTTAGGGGTTTTAACGTTTTTTTTGAATTTTTAGTTTTTAGTGTTTTTTGGAATTTTGAGGACTTTACGAATTTGAAAAGATTTAGTGTCTTTTGTGTTTTTATCCTTTTTAGATTTTTATAGGTTTTACATGGTTTTAGTATTTTAAGGTTTTCTTAGGGTATTCCATGGTTTTTATGGTTTTTATATTTTTAGGCTTTTTAAGGATTTTTCAATGATTTTAATGGCTTTTGGAGGTTTTAGAGATTTTGAGGGTTTTAGGGAATTCAGGTAATCTAGGATTTTAGGGTTTTTATAGTTTCTTGGGGTTTTAGGGTTTTTTTTTGAGTTTTTAGGGTTTTAAATATTTTTTTTAGTTTTTAAAGTTTTTATGGTTTTGAAGGGGTTTTATATTTTTTATTGGTTATTAGGGGTTTTACGGGTTTTTTACTGTTTTTACGGTTTTATGAGTTATTATGATTTTAGTGGGTTTTAGTATTTTTCAGGTATATTTAGTGAATTTCATGTTTTTTAGGTTTTTATGGTTTTTGTTCATTTTTAGATTTTAAAGGTCTTATCAGGCTATTTCAGGGTTTTATTGGTTTTTATGTGTTTAGTGATTTTAAGGATTTCTTATGTTTTTTCCATTAGTGTTTTGAGGGATTTCTAGGCTTTTAGGCTTTTAGGGGTTTTAGTATTTTTTTATGGTTTTTAGGGGTTTTAAATTTTTTATTTTTTTAAATCTTTCTTAGAGATTTTCAGAGGTATTGGGAGATTTTACATTTTTATGGTTATTTTTGGTTTTAGGGTTTTTTTAGTTTTAAGGTTTTTATATTTATAGAGTCTTTTTAACTTTTTAGGGGTTTGAAAGATTTTTAATATTATTAGTTTTTTAACATTTTATGTCTTTTTAGGGATTTTAATGGATTTTAGGTGGTTTTATGGATTTTAGTTTTTTTGGGTTTTTATGGATTTTTGGGTTTTTAGGGTTTTAGCATGTGTTATGTTTTTTTGGGTTTTAAGGGATTTATAGTTTTAAAGAATTTATTTGGGTTTTCTTCATTATCAGTATTTGTATGTTTTTAGTGAATTTTTAGACTTTTAAGTATTTTTTATGGTTTTTAGAGTTTTCCATGATTTTTAGGTGTTTTATTGGTTTACTTTTATTTATAGTTTTAGGTGTTTTATCGTTTTTTGGTTTTTAGGGAATTTATGTTTTTTCAAAATTTTAAGGTTTTTATAGGGGGTTTAAAATGTTTTTAGTTTTTTTACATTTTTATGGGTTTTTAGGTTTTTATTGGGTTTTTTTGGTTGTTTTAGTTTTTAGGGGTTTAAAGGTTTCTTTGAGTTTTTAACTCTTTTAGAAGTTTAATGTGTTTTTATAGTCTTTAGTGGGTTTTGTGGGTTTTTTTAGTTTTGTATGGTTTCATGGGGCTTTTTGGGGTTTTTATTATTTTTTGGGGGGTTATTAAGGTATTTTTAGGGATTTTAGGTAATTTGGGGTTTTTTCAGTTTTAAGAGTTTTATGTGTTTTAAGATATTTAGGTTTTCGTGTAATTTTTTGATGGTTTTAGGGGTTTTACCTTTTTTGGAATTTTTTACGATTTTTATGGGTTTTGGGTTTGTATAGATTCTGACAGTTTTTTTTCAGGTTTTAGGCATTTGAGAATATTAATATTTCATAGTGGTGTTAATTGTTTTTACATTTTTAAGGTTTTCTTAGGGATTATCACTATTTTAGGGTTTTAACATTTTTAGGCATTTTTAAATATTTTTTGTTTTTGTATGGTTTATAGGGTTTTTTTGTAATTTTTAGTGTTTTTAAGGTTTTTAAGTTTTTATTAGGGATTTAAGATTTATTTTGTGGTTTTTAGGGTTTTATAGGTTTTTATATTTTTTGACATTTTTAGGGGATTAAATTGATTTTATAATTTTAGTGGGTTTTAGGCTATTTATGGGTTTTTTTGATTTTCTATGGTTTTTTAGGTGTTTTATTGTTTTTAGTGGTTTTAGGATTTTCAGGATATATTTAGGAGTTTTTGGGATTTTTGGGTTTTCAACATTTTAAGGGGGTTTATGTGTTTTTAGTATTTTAAGTTTTTCTAGGGGGTCTTTTAGGGTCTTTACATTTTAAGCATGTCTAGGTTTTTTAGGGATTTTTCTGTTTTTATTGTTTTTCAATTTTTAGGGTTTTTAAGAATTGTTAGATTTTAAGGCACTCTTAGGGTTTTTTTGGATTTTCTTTTGTATTTTATGTTTTCTTTGCATTTTATGGTTTTTTAAATTCTATGGGTTTTAGGTTATTTTTCATTTTTAGGCTCTTTAGGGGTTTTAATTGTTTTTATGTTTCTATGTGTTTTTTGTTTTTTATGGTTTTATTATGAATCTTTAGAGTTTTTAGGGTTTTTAGTGATTTTTTTGATTTTTTTTTTGTTTTTTGGGGGGTTTTAGGGACTTTTGCGATTATTTGTAGTTTGTATGATTTTTGGGTTTTTAGTTATTTGTTTTAGTTCTTTTAGGGTTTTATGGTTTATATATTTTTTTTTACATTTTTAGTGTTTTAAATGGTTTTTAGAGTTTTTAGTGGGGTTTTAGTGTTTTATAGGAATTTATGGTTTTTTATAGGTTCTTAGGTTTTTAGGTGTTTTATGGTTTTTAGGTTTCTTATGATTTTTATGGTTTTGGGGTTTTATTATTTTTTTGAAAATTTTAGGTTTTTTGGGGTTTTAAGTTTTTTTAGGTTTCTAAATATTTCATAAGGTTTCCATGGTTTTTTATGTATTAGTTTTTTATGGATTATTTATGATTTTTACGGGTTTTTAGTGTTTCATGTATTTTCTTGGTTTTTTGGGTTTTTAGGGGTTTTAGTGTTTTTAGGGATTTTTACCATTTTTTGGTTTTTTGTGTTTTTATGGGGTTTTAAGGTTTTTTATAGTTTATAAAATTTTATGGGTTTAAAGTGTTTTATATTTTTTGTGATGTTAGGGTTTTTAGGATTTTAGGGGTTTTATGATTTTAGGTATATTTATGGGTTTTAGGGTTTAATTAGGTATTAAAGTTTTTATGTATTTTTTAGGTTTCAGGGTTTATTTACATTTTATGGGTTTAAAGGATTATTATAATTTTTTAATGTTTTGGGGGGTTTTAAATGTGTTTTAGAGTTTTTAGTGGGGTTTTAGGGTTTTTATGGGTTTTTAGATGGTTTTTAAAAATTTTAACAGTTTTCATTAATTTTAGGGGTTTTAGGGGTTTTTTGTGTTTGTAGGGGTTTTAAGTGTTTTTAATGTTTTCTTAAGTTATTTTTTTATATTTTGATTTTTTTATATTTTTAGGGTTTTTAGGGAAAATTATGATTTTTATGGTTCTTTAGGATTTTATGGATTTTGATGGGATTAAGGGTTTTTTAGAATTTTTAGGGGTTTTTAGAATTTTGATCTATTTTTTGTTTCATAGGGATTTTAAGGTTTTTGTTGAGGTTTTCTTATGTTTTTTCATGTTATTTGGGTTTTTACATTTTAAATAATTCATAGGGATGTTTGAGGATTTTTTTGGGTTTTGGGGTTTTAGGGATTTTTAGGGTTTTTTGTGGTTTTAGGGATTTTATGGTTTTTTAGGATTTTATTGTTTTTTTTTTGAGTTTTTATTGGTTTTAGGGTTTTGTATAGTTTTTTATCATTTTATGGGTTAAAATGGATTTTATTTTTTCTTTGTTTTTAGGGGTTTTTATTATTTTATAGTTGTTTTATGGTTTTTATCATTTTTTTGGTTTTAGGGGTTTTAATTATTTTTATGGTTTTATAGTTTTCTTATTTTTTTAGGTTTTTAGGAATATTTAATGGATCTTTAGTATTTTTATATGTTTTAGGGATTTTAGTTATTTTTAGGTTTTTTAGGTTTTTTAGAATTTTTTTGGGTTTTAGGAGATTTAAGTTTTTTTTAGGATTTTATGGTTTTCGTAGGGGATTTCACAGATTTTTACATATTTAGGGACTTTTAGGAATATTTTCAGATTTTTTATAGGTTTTTGTGTTTTTAGAGTTTTTAGGGTTTTTATGGTATTTATGGTTTTTTAGTTTTTGGAGGTTTCTTAATATTTTTAGGGTTTTAAATTTTTTATTTTTTATTCAATTAAAGGGTTCTTAGACTTTTTAGTGGTTTTTAATGTTTTAAGGGGTTTTTTGGGTTTTATGGGGTTTTATGGTTTTATGAGATTTTAGGGTCTTTTAAAGTATATAGACTTTTATGATTTTTTAGGGTTTTAAGGTGTTTTATGTTCCATTATGTTTTTATGGTTTTCTTAAGGGTTTTTAGGGTTTTTATAGCTTTCTATATTTTTTGCGTTTTTTTTGGATTTATTAGGTTTCTTACGGTTTTTATGGTTTTTATTGTTTTTAGTGATATTGTGGGTTTTGATTATTTTTAGGAGTTTTTGCAATTTATTGGTTTTTAGGGGTTTTAAGTGTTTTTAGATTTTTATGTTTTTCTTATGGATTTTCTGTTTTTTTATTTTATATGTTTTTAGGGATTTTTAGGGCATTTTTTGGATTTGTTCTTGTTTTTAGGGTCTTTAAGAGTTTTGAGGGTTTTTATGGGTTTTAGTGTTTTATGGTTTTTGGGTTTTTGGGTTTTTTTTTTGTTTTTAGGGTTTCTAACTATTTTTATAAATTTCAATAATTTTAGGGGTATAAAGGGGTTTTTGAGTTTTTAGTGGGTTTTAGGGGTTTTTTATAGTTTTTTGTTTTTTTAATGTTTTTGGGATTTTTATGGTTTTTACGGTCTTAAGGTTTTTATGGTTTTTATAGGTTTTTAGGTTTTTATGGGGTTTACGTGTTTTTTGGTTTTAAGGATTCCTTAGGGTTCTCATGGTTTTAGGGTTTTTTTATTTTAAAAGATTTTTATGGAATTTTTGCATTTTTATGGTTTTTTGGATTTTTAAAGATTTTGAAATATTTTATGTTTTTACGGATTTTTATTTTATTTTTAGAGTTTTTTGTTTTTTTAGCATATTAAGGTTTTTAATAGTTTTTTAATGTGTTATTTGTTCAAATGATTTTAGAGTTTTTAGTAGATTTTAGGAATTTTAAGGGTTTTTTAAGGTTTAAGGATTTTTATGGGTTTTAGGGGTTTTGGGATTTTTAGGAAATATTTTTGATTTTTAGAGTTTTTAGTATTTTAATGTTTTAGTTCTTTTAACTGTTTTAGGTTTTTTTAGAGTTATATGTATTTTAATGTTTTTTTTGGGTTTTATGGATTTTAAGTGTTTTTAGGTTTTAAGGTTTTCTTAGGGTTTTTAAAGTTTTAGGGTATTAAATTTTAATGGATTTTTAGGTTTTCTAATGTTTTCAATGGGTTTTTGGGTATTTATGGATTTTAATGGTTTTTATCGGTTTTTTTGGTTTTAGGGTTTTTTGAGTGTTTTTAATGGTTTTTAATATTTTAGGGGTTTAAATGGTGTTTATAGTTATTATTTTTTTAGGGTTTTATATATTTTTATGTTATTTTAAGGTTCTTAGTGGTTTTTTGGTTTTTTGGGTTTTTAGGGGTTTTAGGGTCTTTTTAGGGTTTGTAGCATTTTTAGTTTTTATGGGTATAAGTGTCTTGAAGTTTTTTATCTATTTTTTAAGGTTTTCTTAGGTGTTTTCACTATTTTCGGGATTTTTAGTATTTTTTTAAAATTTAGGGATGTTTAGGGAATTTTTATTATTTTTATATTTTTTATGGTTTCAGGTATTTTGAATGTTTTAATGGGTTTTTAGGGTTTCTAGGGTTTTCATTGTTTTTACACTTTTAGGGGTTTTGTGTATTTTTAAGTCATTATGTTTTTCCGAGGATTTTTAGGGTTTTTACATTTTTATGTATTATTTGGGATTTTTAGATTTCTGTGGGGGTCTTGGTGTTTTAGAGATTTTATGGATTTTTAGGGGGTTTCAGGGTTTTTAGGAATTTTATGGTTTTTTTAGTTTTTAATTGTTTTTTAGATTTTAGGTTTTTATGGGTTTTAGAGGTTTTCAATGTTTTTAGGGGTTAAAAAGGGTTTTAATGTTTTTAGTTGTTTTTAGGGTGTTTATGGGATTCTAGGTTTTTTACGGTTTTATGGGGTTTGGTGGATTTTATGGGGTTTTAGGGGTTTTTATGTTGTGTAGAAAATTTTATGCTTTTACAGGTTTTAATTTTTTTAAAGATTTTTTGGTTTTCTTTGGAATTTTCTAGGTTTTTAGGTGTTTTTATGGATTTTTAACAATTTTTTGGGATTTTTATGGGTTTTTGGGTTTTTTAGTGATTTAGAGGGGTTTTATTTTTTAGGGTTCTTTATGTTTTTTAGTTTTTAGGGTTTTTATTTGTGTTTAGTTTTTAAAATATTTCTTAAGCGTTTTTAGGGTTTATAGGATTTTTGCATTGATTATTTGGTTTTCTATAAATTTTATATTTTTTTGGGGTTTACTGATTTTAAGGGTTCTTAGAATTTTAATGGTTTTTTGGGTTTTAGGATTTTTTGTGATTTTATAGGGTTTTTAACATTTTTTAGAAGCATTAAATATTTTTAAGGGTATAAATGATATTTTGATATTTTAGATGTTTTTTGTTATGTATGTGTTTTTTGGGATTTTTTGGGTTTTATGGGTTTTTATGGTGTTAAGTATTTTTAGGGTATTTTTTTGGATATTTACAGTTTTTTAACATTTTTATGTTCTTAGGTATTTTAAATATTTTTATATTTTTGAAATTTTCTTTGGGTTTTTAGTATTTTAAGGGTACTTACGTTTTAGGGGATATTTAGGTATTTTTTAGGTTTCATTTTTATTTTTAAGGGTTTAGGAATTTTGTGGTGGTTTGGTTTTTTTAGTTTTTAGTGGGTTTAACCTTTATATCATTTTTATTATTTTATGGGATTTATATATTTTTTGGTTTTTAAGGTTATCTTAGGGGTTTTCATGGTTTCTAGGGGTTTTCACTTTTTAGGACGTTTAGGGATTTTGAGGGACTTTTGGGTTTTTACGACTTTATAGTTTTTGGGGGGGTTTTAATATTTTTATGTTTTTAGGGGTTTTAAGAGTTTTTAGGGTTTTAAGGTTTCATTTGGTATTTTCATGGTTTTTCTAGTTTTTTTAAATTTTAGGGTTTTTTAGGATTTTCATTTTTTAGTTGTTTTAGGGATTAGAGGTGGGGTAGGATTTGTACAGTTTTTTTGGGATTTTTAATCTTTTTTTAGTTTTTTGAGTGTTTTTTTGGATTTTTGAGTTTTAAATTTTTTGAGGGGTTAAGTTGTTTTCAGTGTTTTTAGTGGTGTTTGGGGTTTATATAGGGTTTCAGGGTTTTTTATGATATTTAGAGGTTTTATGGTGGTTTGTGATTTTTAGGGTGTTTTGGGTTTTTAGTATGTTTTAGTTTTAGGGGATTTAAGTGTTTTTTATGGTTTAATGATTTTATTTGGATTTTCTAGGGGTTCTAGTAGATATTTACATTATAAGGAATTTTTAATTCTTTTTTCGAGATATTAATGGGTTTTTAGGTTTATAATAATTTTAAGGGCTTTTTTGGTTTTGTACGGTTTTTACGTTTTTATGTTTTTTGGGGGTTTTAAGTTTCTTTTAGTTTTTTTAGATTAAATTTTTTTATTATTCTTAATTTATTAGGGGTTTAAAGGGTATTTATAGTTTTAGTGGTTTTTTTGTTTTTAGTATTTTTTATTGTTTTATGGGTTTTTATGGATTTTAAGGTCTTTTGGGGATAAGGGTCTTCTTGGGTTTTTCATGGTTTTTAACATTTTTCATATTTTTAGGACTTTTATTTGTTCTTTTGTTATTTATGGTTTTCTAAGGGTGTTTCAGGGTTTTTATCGTTTTTTTTATGTTTTTAAGGTTTTTATGGTTTTCTAAAATTTTCTTATTTTTAGGTTTTTAGTGATATTGGGGGGTTTGAATAGTTTTCTAGGGGTTTTTTTGGGTTTTTTAGTGTTTTTTAGGTTTTTAGTTTTTTTAAGTGTTTTTATGTATTTATATTTTTCTTAGGGGTTCTTAGGGTCTTTTGTTGTTTATTTTTAATTAATTATTAGGGGTTTTTTGATTTTTAAGGTTTTTAGGGAAAGGAAGATATGAGGGTCGGGCTATTCCTAGCCCCCCCCCCAAATTTATTAGAAAGAAAAAAAAGAGACACATAAGACAAGGGAGGGGAGGGGTCAAACGACCCACACCGAAAAACCCTTTATAACCCAAGATGCAAAACACCCCAAAAAAAGAAAAATAATAAACAAAAAAACGAAAAAACACATAAATCCAGGAAGCCACCACCATCATCCAACATCAACCAGCATCCAGCAGCTCATAGCTAACCAACGACCAGCATCCAAACTCAAAAAAAATCAGCATCCAGTACCTGTATCACCTCCCAGCTAAGTAGCAACCAACATCCAGTAACACAATTTCCAGCATCCATTGACTTCTCTCTAAGCGAGTTCACCACTATCAACACATCATCATCATCAACATTAAACTGCCAGCACCATCGGGCCACCAGCAACATTGAACCACCATCCACAGACACGCCAACCTCAACATCATCCAGCCCCACTATGCTAAGCAGGTCCATCACTATCCGCACAGGACCACCAACACCAGAAACAAAACCATCATATTCATCACAACTCAGCCAAGTAACAACCAAAATTCCATCCTATTTCACCTAGTAGAACAACCATGGGCATAGAACCTTTAGCATCCAAGATAAGAGCCAGTCTACAGCCCAAACAGACCTTCCAGTAGCAGAGAAACCACAACGTATAACCAGCATTCTGTGCCTCATATCATCCCCATCAAAACAAAACAGGCCACTTTGGAACCACTGGAAAGCATAGACCGAAACTAGATCACACCAAAACACAAGTAGACCAGAAGAAACCACATGAATCAAAGACATGGCCAAGGAACAAACCTGGATCTTCTGCGCAGACCAATAACTGTTCTACATCATCTGCACAATCTGCTTCCAAGTCGAACTCATTTGTGCCTCCTTGCCATGACATCTCACAGACAACCAAATTTGAGGCACCATCATAGGGGACTGAAATCACAAATCAGGAATCACCGGTCGAAGCCAGAGACCGTGACTCCAGAACATGCAACGTCGATGAGGCCCCTGACTTTTCTGATCATCACGAGGGAACCCTAGATCTGAAAAGTCATTCCCAAACCACGAATGATTTCCAAAAAGATATCGGAGCACTAAGGAGACGTCTGCTTCGCAGCAATCCAGATCAAACCGATCTGATACAATAGCAGCCCACGTAACCTTCAAAACCGAGGAAACCCAAGCGTTCCAGCAGAGAAGTCCTTCCAAAACCAGGATCCAGAGTGGGGAACGGAGAGAGAAAAACAGCCAAAGACCGAAAACCATTGCCATCTTGATTCCGAAGAGCATTGTCTACGAAACCCATTGCCGATGAAGCAAGAATCTAGCACCAAGATCCCGAGAAGAAATCTAGGGAAGACCTGGGAGAAGATTTGAGCGAGAGAGAGATCCGGGGGAGTGCGCTGCCATATTCATTCCTCTATGGTATTGGGGATTTCTTTTGGTTTTTCCTTATGGTTTTTAAGATTTTTAAGGACATTTAGGGGTTTAGGGTTTATTCCGTTTTTATTAGTTCTATGGGTTTTAGATTTTTTTGGTTTTTTGGGGGTTTAGGTGTTTCTATATATTTATTAGTGGTGTTCTTGGTTTTTTTGGTATTTTATGTTTTTTGGGAATTTTATGTCTTTTAAGGAAAATTATCCCTTTTATATTTTTTATCTATTTTGAGGATTTTTAGGGGTTTTTATGTTTTTTGGTGTCCTTTTTATGTTTTATCATTTTTTGGGGTTTTATTTTTTTTCCATTTTTAGGTGTTTCTTAGTGTTTTAAGGTTTTTAATGTATTTTATGTTTTTAGTGATTTTATGGTTTTTCTGTGATTTTAATATTTTTTTGTTTTTTTGGAATTTTTTGGATTTCTTTGGTGTTTTAATGTTTTTTAGTTTTTAGGGTTTATGGTGTTTTATATATTTTTTACATTGTTAGGTGTAGGAAGGGTTTTTAGGATTTTTATTTGTTTTTAGTGTTTTATGGGTATTATGGTTTTATGGGTTTTATGGTTTTGAGGTTTAAGGGTTTTTCTGGTTTTCTAGTTTTTTAATGTTTTTTTGGGTTCTAGGGGGTTTTATTTGTTTTTTGGTTTTGAGGTTTTCTTAAGGTTTTCTGGGATTTTAGTGCTTGTTTATGTTTTTCAGAATTTTTTGTGATATTTTTTGAATAAATATCGGTTTTTAGGGATTTTAGGTATGATGATGGTTTTACAGTTTTTAGGGGTCTTAGGGTTTTTATGTTTTTGCACTTTTAGGGGTTTTTTTCAGTTTTTTTGGGTTTTATGTTTTTTTATAGGAATTTAATATTTTTAGGTTTTAAAGGGTTTTATAGTTTTTATTGGTTTTTAGTGTTTTTATGGTTTTTGGGTTTTAATGGATTAATGGTTTTTATGGTTTTTAAGGTTTTTTATTTTTTTAAGTATCTTTTAAGGGGGTTTATGGTTTTTAGAATTTTTAGGTTTTTAGGGGTTTTATGTATTTTTTGGTTTTACTGGGTTTTTTTTAATTATTAGGTATTTTTATTTATTTTTTATGTTTTATGTTTTTTAGGTGTTTTCAAGGTTTTTAGTATATTTACATTATTAGATATTTTTAGGGACTTTTATCTTGTCTTTGGTTTTTAGGGATTTCAACCATTGTAAATTTTATAAAGGTTTCTTTGGGTTTTTTAGGGCACTAGGGATTTTTATGTTTTTATGGATATTTTGGGATTTTTAGTATCTTTTTGGTTTACTAGGGGTTTTAGGGATTTTAAGGGGTTTTCAATTATTAAGGGTTTTACGATTTTTGTGGATTTTAGGGGAATAAGTTTTTTAGGATTTTGAGGGTTTCTTTTGGTTTTTTAGTGTTTTTTTGGTGTTTTTTACATTTTTATGAATTTTAGGGTTTTTTCGATTTGTATTGTATTTTTGGATTTTAATGGATTTTGGGGGGTTTTAGCATTTTAGGGGTTTTTAATGGATTTATGTTTTTGTAGCATTTTAAGATCTTCTTAGGATATTTTTGAGGTATTAGTATTTTTTACATTTTTACAAATTTTTAGTTGTTTTTTAGTATTTTATGGTTTTTTGGGTAATTGGGAGTTTGAGGATTTTCAGGATTTTTGGGGTTTTAGGTTTTTTGTGTTTTTATCATTTTTAGGTTTTTTGGGATTTTAAGTGTTTTTTATTTTTATTGTATGTCTCTAGATTTTTCATGGTTATTCTGGGTTTGTATGTTTTTAAGATTTTTAGGCATTTGAGGGGTTTTTATATGTTTTTATGGGTTTTATAGATTTTGAGTGTTTTTAGGATTTTTAAGGTATTTATGGTTTTTTGTGTTTTTTGTGTTTTTATTGGGTTTTTTATTTTTATGGGTTTTATGTTTTTTAGAGTTTTTTGGGGTTTAAATGGATTTTAGAGTTTTAAGTGGTTTTGGGTTATTACGTGTGTTATGGTTTTTAATGTGTTTAATATTTTTTATTTTTTAGAGATTTTTATGGTTATTTGGTTCTTTTTGTGTTGGTTTTTAGGGGTTTTTAATAAATTTTTATATTTTTAGGGGTTTCAATTGTTTTTAGGAATCTTAGGCTTTAATATGGGTTTTCTAGTTTTTTATTTTCTTATGTTTTTAAAGATTTTCATATAAATTCTTTGCTTTTTGTTATTTTTAGATTTTTTTGTGTTTCATGTATTTTAGGGGTTTAATGATTTCTTAGGGGCGTTCATGTTTTTTGAGTTTTTAGAGATTTTTTAGGTTTTTATGGTTTCTATAGTTTTTAGATATTTGGATAGTTTTTAGGTGTTTTTTTGGGGGTTTTGAATTTTTTTTTTTGATATTTTGGGTTTTTTAGTTTTTTAGGGTTTCTAAGGTTTTTTAGAATTTTTATAACATTTTTTGGGTTTAAAGGGTTTTTGTATTTTTTTAAACTATTTTAGCATATTTATGTTTTTAGGGTTTTTATAGTCTTTAGGGGGTTTAATGGTTTTTAGTGTTTTTAGGGTTTTAGCGTATTTTAGTTTTTTAGGGGTTTTATGTTTTTTATGTTTTTAAGATTTTATTATGGGTTTTCAATGTATTTACCTTTTTTATGTTTTAAGTATTTTCAGGGATTTTATAGTATTCTTGAGGTTTTTCAGATTTTTACTTATTTTTAGGGGTGTTCGGGTTTTTATGTTTTTTTTGGTTTTTGGGGTTTTTGAGTTTTATGGAGATTTGAAGTTTGTTATATTATCTTACCATATTTATGGGTTTAATGGGTTTTTAGAGTTTTAGTGACTTTTTCTGTTTTATGGATTTTTATGGGTTTTAGTGGTTTTTAAGGTTTTTAGGGTCTTTTAGAATTTATTATGGTTTTTTTAATTTTATAATTTTATGGGTTTTAAGTTTTTATTAGGTTTTTAGGGGTTTTAATTGTTTTTAATATTTAGGGGTTTTGTGAATTTCTAGAATTTTATGGTTTTCATTGGGGGTTTCAATGATTTTAGTGTTTATTACATTTTAGGGTTTTTGGGATCTTTTTTGGATTTTTATAGATTTTAGGGGTCTTGGGGATTTTTTGATTTTGGGGGGTTTAGGGGGTTTTAGGGTGATTAGGGTTTTATGGATTTTTGCATTTTTTTTTTATGATTTTATTTGTTATTTTGTTTTAAAGTATTTCTTAGGGTTTTCAGTGTTTCGGGTTTTTTAGGAATTTTAAGGTATTTTTATGATTTTTAAGGATATTTAGGGTTTTTAGTAATTTTGATGCTTTTATTTATTTAGGGTTTTTTGGGTTTATTGGGTTTTACTATTTTTTGAGTGTTATTGGGGATATAAATATTTTTAGAGTTATTTATTTTTTTAAGGGGTTAAAGGGTTTTTAGCATTTCAGAATATTTTTATGAATTTTATGGTTTTTATGTTTTTTAATTTTTTTAGTGGTTTTGTGGTTTTTAGTGGGTTTTAGTGGTTTTAAGTGGTTTTTTACGTTTTTGCGGTATTTATTATTTTTAGGTCATTTGTGGTTTTATGTATTTTATGAATTTTATGGTTTTCTTAATATTTTTCAGGAATTAGGGTTTTTACAATTTTATGCATTTTTAGGACATTTTTAATATTTTAATGGGTTTTAGGGTATTAGGGATTTTGAGAGTTGTCATGGTTTTTATAATTTTTGAGGGGTTTTGTTTGTTGTTTTTTAGTATATTTAGTACTATGTTTTTTTCTGAGTTTTTAATATTTTTAGGGGTTTGAAGGGTTTTTATCATTCATAGTGTTTTTAGGGTTTTTATGGAGTTTTAGGTTTTTTAAGGCTTCTTAGGGTTTTCGATTTTTAGGCGTTTTAACTGTTTTTAGGTTTTTAAGATTTTATTATGGGTTTTAGGGTTTTTATGGGTTTTAACGTTTTTTTGTGAATTTAGGGATTTTTTAGAATTTTTCTATTTATATAGGCTTTTTGGGATTTTGAGGTGTTTAATGGTTTTATAAGGGTTTTATTTTTTTAGTATTTTTGGATTTTTTAAGAGTTTTTTTATTTTAATTGTTTTCTTAAGTGTTTTTAGGGTTTTTATAATTTTACGGATTTTTAGGCCTTCTTAAAAATTGTATGGGTTTTTAGGGATTTCATGGATTTTTATGTTTTTCCTGGTTCTTTAGATTTTTAAACTTTTTTTGGTTTCTAGTGTTTCATTGAGTTTTTTTGGGGTTTTTTTCAATTTCTACCATTTTATGTTTTTAAAGGGTTTTTAGAGTTTCTAGTGGTTTTTATAAGTTTTTATGTTTTTAAGGTATTAGGGGTTTTTATGTTTTTAAGGGGTTTTAGGGTTTTTAGTGTCATATGGTTTTTAGGTTTTTTTACCCTTTTAGGTTTTTAATGACCTATTATGGTTTATTCGGGATTTATTTATCACATGATTTTTAGTTCATTTTTTGGATTTTAATGGTTTTCATTGGGGTTTTAGGGATTTTAGTTGTTTTAGAGTGTTTATTGTTTTTACGATTATTGGTGGTTTTAAATGTTTTTATGTCTTTAATATTTTCTTGTGGTTTTTTTCATGTTTTTAGGCAAGTTATGTTTTTAGGGTTTTTTGTTTTTTTGGGATATATAGTTTATATTGATTTTTGAGGGTTTTCTTGGGTTTTCAGTGGTTTATAGTTTTTTATATTTTTTGAGATTTTTCATTTTATAAGGGGTTTTAATTTTTTATATGTTTTTACGATTTTTTGGTGTTTAAAAGTTTTCTATAGTTTTTAGAAGGTTTTTGTCAATTTTCTTGGGGTTTTATCATTTTTAGGGGTTTTATGCTTTTTGAGGTTTTGTTGGTTTTAATATCTTTTTAGGGTTCATAAATTTTTTTGTGTATTGATGAATTTTTATTGGTTTTAAGTTTTATTGGTTTTAATTTTTTCTTATATGTTTTCAGGGTTTTAGGTTTTCTTACATTTTTGGGGATATTTTGTTATATTTTAGGATTTTTATTATTTTTTATTGTTTTTTATCTTTTTCTATTTTTATGGTTATTAGGTTTTTAGGGTTTTATTATTTGTTATATATTTGATCATTTTTTTATTTTTTTAGGGTTTTAATGTTTTCTTTATTTTTTAAGATTTTTTAGGGTTTTTCGAGGGTTTTACGTTCATAGTGATTTTTATAAATTTTAAGAATTTCTATAGGTTTTTATTTTTTCGGTTTTCTATGGTTTTGAGGTGTTTTAATTATTTTCAGTTGTTTTTGGGTTTTTGAGGTATTCTTAGGGTTTTAGGTTTTTTACTATTTTTTTAGTTTTTTGGGGTTTTAAGTGTTTTCAAGTTTTTAAGGTTTTCTTAGGGGTTTTAGTGTTTCTATGATTTTTTGGGGTATATTTTATTATTTTTATGTATTTATTGGGTTTTAGGAATTTTTAGGGGTTTTATAACTTTTTAGGGTCTTTATGGTGTTTTTACATTTTTTGTATTTTAGATATTTTATGTGTTCTTTGGGTTTTAATGTTTTTATGTTTTTTTGGTTATTTATTTTTTTACAGATTTTTATTATTTTTAGGGTTTTTGGGGATTTTGAGGGTCTGTTGGGTTTTAATGGTAATTTAGTGTTTTTAGTGTTTTAAAATTTTTTAGTCTTTAACGTATTTTTGAGTTTTTAATATTTTTAGGTGTTCAAAGGGTATTTATCATTTTTAGTGGCTTTTAGAGTTTTAAGGGTTTTTACGAATTTTAAGGGGTTTTCGGGTTTTTATGGTTTCTATTGATTTTAGGTTATTTTTATTATGTTTCAGATTTTTTGGTTTTTATGTGTTTTATGTTTTTTTTTGGTTTTTAGGTTTTTTTTTAAAATTTTAATGGATTTTTATGAATCTTTATGGGTGTTTCGGGTGTTTAGGGATTTTGAGGGGTAATAGGGATTTATATGGTTTTTAATGTTTTTGATGTTTTAAGGGGTTTTACGTGTTTTTATGTTTTTATGTTTTTCATAGGCATTTTCCTGGTTTTAAGGGTTTTTACATTTTTGGGGATTTTTAGGTATTTTTTTAGGATTTTTAGGGATTTCAGGGGTTTTGATGGTTTTTAGGGATTAATTTTTTTTGTATTTTAGGGGTTTTTTTTGAGTTTTTATGGTGTTTTAGTTTCTTATATATTTTTGACAATTTAATGCTTTAAAGAGTTTTTTATGCCCTTAGTGGTTCTAATAGATTTTATGGAATTTTATGTTTTTTAGGGTTTTATGGTTTTATGGTCTTTTTAAATTTTTTAGGGTTATTAGCGATTTTTGTTTATTGGGTTTAAAGTATTTTATGTTTCTAGGGTTTTATTGGGGGTTTTTCGATTTTTATGGGCTTTACATTAATAGGGATTCTTAATGTTTTTAGTATTTTTTTGTTTTTTATAGTTTTTAGGGATTTTGAGTGGTTTTATTGGTTTTAGGGTTTTTATCATTTTTAGGTTTTTATGGGGTTTAAGTGTTTTTGTTTTTAATATTCTCTTCAGGTTTTTCTTGTTTTTAGGGGTTTATTTATGATATTTTTGTGTTTCTAGGGTTTTTATGGGTTTTAAAGGAATTTATGGATTTTGATGGCTTTTTGGGTTTTTTTTGGGGGGTTTATGGTTTTTTAAATTTTCAGGTTTTTTGAGATTATAAGGGTTTTAATGGGTTTTTAGTGTTTTTTAATCATTTTTATGGATTTAAATGGTTTTAGAATTTATTGGCATTTTATTGGACTTTTTTGAGTTTTTATCATTTTAGGTGTTTCTATGGTTTTTTGGGCTTTTAGGTTTTTAGACTTCATAAGGTTTTTAGTGTTTTTTACGGGTGTTAATTGTTTTTGATTTTTATGGGTTTCTTATGTTATTTCTGGGTTTTTAAGGTTCTATCTATTTTTTTATTTTTTGGTATTTCTTATTAATTTTATGGTTCTTAGGAATTTTATTGATTTTGAGGGTTTCTAGGATTTTCTAGAATTTTATGGTTTTTATGATTTTAGAGTATTTTAGTGTTTTAGGGGTTTAAGTGTTTTTATGTTTTAAAAGACATCATAGGATTTTTTTCTAGTTTTTTTAAATTTTTATATAATTTAATGTATTTTTATGACTTTATTGATATTTAGTGATTTTAGGGAATTTGAAAGTTTTTATGGATTTTATGGATTTTAGGGGTTTCTTAGGGTTTTTAGCATTTTTGGGTTTTTAGAGGTTTTAAGTGTATTTCGGATTTTAAGGATTTCTTTGGGTTCTCAGGGTTTTTAGGGTTTTATGTTTTTTTGGATATTAATAATTTTATAGGTTTTTAGGTTTTTTTTGTGATTTTAAATGGTTTTTAGGGTTTTTGAGGGTTTTGAGGGTTTTTAGCATTTTTAGGTTTTTAAGAATTTTAGGTGTTTTTTTGCTTTTAAATTTTTTGGTTGGATTTTTTTAGATTATTAGAATTGTTTATGCTCCTAGGGTAATTTTTTTTCTTTAGTATTTTTATGTTATTAGTTTTTTGGTTATTTTAACAGTTTTCGGGTTTTATAGGGTTTTATCATTTTTTGGGTTTTAGGGTTTTTAAGTATTTTTAGGTTTTTAATGTTTGGTGAGGGGATTTCAGGGTTTCTTTAACTTTTTTTTATTGTTAGATATTTTTTAGGATTTATATGGGTTTTTTGGTTTTTTGATAATTTAGGGTTTTTATGGTTTTTATGGTTTTTAGGTTATTGGTGGTTTTTGAGTTTTTTTAAGATTTTGGGTTTTTTAATGTGTTTATGTGTTTAAAGTGTTTTAATAATTTTCAGTTTTTTAGGGTTTTTACGGGTTTTTACAGGTTTTATGGGTTTAAGGGTGTTTTCTTATTTTAGGGGTTTATAGGGCCTTTTATGATTTTTATAGTTTGATTTATTTTTTGGTTTTTAATGATGTCTTAAGGGTTTTCAATGTTTTTTTGTTTTTTTTTCTGTTTTTAGGGTTTTTTGATATTTTTTTAGGTTTTTTAATTGTTTTAAGTTGTTTTAGAGATTTTTAAAGATTGTTATGATTTTTTGTAGGGTTTTAATGGATTTTTTGTGGTTTTTTAGTTTTTGAGGTTTATATAATATTTTTATAGTTTTTTTATCGTCTTTAGTGTTATTATGTTTTTCAGTTATTTTTTATCTATTTTTAGGGTTTTAAGGTTTTCTTAGGATTTTTTAGGGGTTTTTACAATTTAGGGATTTTTAGAATTATTTAGTATTTTTTTTAAATTTATTACAGTTTTATGGATTATGACTGTTATCAAGGGATTCTCGTTTTTTAGGGTTTTCATTATTTTTACGTTTTTAGGGGTTTTAGGTTTTTTTTAGTGTTTAAAGTATTTCTTTTAATTTTTTGGGTATTTTAGATTTTTAGTGATTTTTTCATCTTTTTAGGATTTTTATGGGGGGGGTATTGGTGTTTTAGGGATTTGTAGGATTTTTAGGGTTTTTCAGTGTTTTTAGGGGTTTACGGTTTTTTCAATTATAGGTGATTTTTTTGAATTTTAGGGTTTTTAAGGGTTTTATAATTTTTTAACAATAATGGGTTTGAATTTGTTTTAAGGTTTTATTTTTTTAGTCTGTTTATGGGTTTCTAGGGTTTTATGGTTTTTACATGGTATTTTGGTTTTTATGGAGCTTTAGGGGTGTTTAAAAAAATAGAATTTATTAGGATTTTGGGGTTTAAATTGTTTTTATGATTTCATGGGTTTCTAAGGAATTTTATGTGTTTTTTGGGTTTTTTTATGTTTTATTAATTTTTATTGATCTGTATGGTTTTTTGTTTTTTTAGGGATTTTGAGGTTTTTATGTGATTTTTGGGTTTTAAGGGGTTTTATATTTTTTATTTTTTGGGATTTAACTATTTTTAGATTTTTAAATATTTCTTTTGGTTTTTAGGGCTTGTTGGGTTTTTACATTGATTTTTAGTGTTTTTTGGGTTTTTATGGTTTTTTAGGCTTAAGTGACTTTGAGGGTTTCTAGGGTTTTTGTGATATTTTTTATGTTTTAGGTTTTTTTGTTAGTTTTTTGGGTTTTTAATATTTTTCAGAAGAATTTATCATTTTTAGGGGTATAAATGATTTTTTTATATTTTTATTTTTTATTTTATTTATGGGTTTTTATGTATTTTAAAGTATTTTATGGTGTTAAGTATTTTTAAGGTATTTTAGAGATTTTCATGGTCTTTTAGTATGTTTAGGTTTTTAGGGGTTTTAAATTTTGTTAGATTTTTAATGTTTTCTTTTGGTTTTTAGAGTTTTATGGTTATTTAAGTTTCTATATATTTTTAGGGTGTTGTTAGGATTTTTTTGGGTTTTAAAGGTTTTTAGGAATTTTTTAGGGGTTTTTGGTCCCTTTTGGTCTTTAGTTGTTTTAGGTTTTCTATCATTCTTTAGGTTTTTAAGGTTTTTAGTTTTTTTGGGTTTTTAAGGTTCTCTTATACATTTTTATGGTTTTTCAGATTTTTTGCTTTTTAGGATTTTAGGGATTTTAGGGTTTTTAGGGATTTTACAGATTTGGGATTTTTGGGGGGTTTTAGCATTTTTAGGATTTTAGGGGTTTTATGTGTTTTTAAGATTTCTACGTGTTCTTTGTGGTTTTCATGGTTTTGATGGGTTTTTATATTTTTATGTGTTTTTTAGAATATTCATTATTTTTAGTGTTTTTAGGGATTTGGGGGGAGGGGGTTATGGTTTTTATCATTTTTTAGGATTTTTAGGGGTTTTTTATTTTTTTAGTGTTTTTTGGGTTTTTTGAGTTTTTTAAGATATTTATGTGGTTAATAGGTTTTTAGAATTTTTTAGTAGTTTTTAGTGTTTATATTGGTATTTAGGGTTTTTTGATGTTTTTAGCAATTATTTTGTTATTTGGTTTTTTTGGGTTTATCGGGTGTTGAGGGTTTTTAGCATGTTTAGGATTTTAGGGGATTAAAATCTCTATTGGTTTTTAAGATTTCATTTTGGTTTTCTAGAGTTTTTGGCAAATATTTATGTAATGGGGAATTTTTAGTGCTTTTTAAGGATTTTTATGGATTTATAGGGTTTTAAGAATTTGAAGGTTTCTACGGTTTTTACGGGTTTTTATGTTTTTTAGGTTTTTATGGTTTTTCGAGTTTTTTTGAGTTTTAATATTTCTTTAATATTTTTTTTATTTTTAGGGGTTTAAATGTTTTTTTAGAGTTTTTAGTGGTTTTGGGTTTTTATGGTTTTTATGTATTTTAATTTCTTTTGGGTTTTAGGGTCTTTAGGGGTTTTCAGGGTTTTTAGAATTTTTCAATTTTTAGGGGTTTTATGTGTTTTTTTGTTTTTTAGGTTTTCTTAGGGGTTTTTAGGGTTTTTATGCTTTTTTATGCTTTTAGGATTTTTATGGATTTTTATGTTTTTTATTATTTTTAGTGTTTTAGGCAAGGAAGATGTCGGGTCAGGCTATTTCTGATCCCCCCAAATTTATTAGAAAAAAAGATGCAGTAGATAACGGAGGGGAGGGGTCAAACAACCCACACCCAAAAACCCCATAACAATCCCAACCCCAGAAAACACAAAAACCCAAAAATCACACAAAAAGAAACAGCAAGACATCCTTAGAAACACCATTAACCGCATCTTCATCACTTTCCATCCAAGCAGTAACCAGCATCCAGAGCTCACAGCCAAGCATCGACCAACATCCAATCTCACATATTTCAACATCCATCACCTCTTCACCATGAAGATCCACAAGCATCACAGAACCATCAACACCAAATTCAAACCAACAAGATTCATCACATTCCATCCAAAAAACAACCAACACATCATTATATTACAATCATCAATCATCTCCTTGCCATGAAGATCGACCATCACCAGCACAAAACCACTAGAATCACCATCCTCCAGCACCTCCTCACCAATAAGAGCCACCACCAAAAACATAAAGCCATCAGCACCAAACTTATAAAAAAAATCTTCATCATGTCCCAGCCCATCCAAATGCAACAACCAAAGCCACCATCTATGATCAAAATCTCCTCCTGCACCTCAAAAACAAGTAGTGACAGAATGCAAGTCTCTCGCATCGGCACGAACCAAATGCATCCAGCGCCTCAGTTCCCAACAACCAGTATCTCCTTCAATATATCCTATCCAAGCAGCAACTAACACCTCCTTGTGAGGCAGCTTTCATCATATGGCCAGACAGCACCCCGTGCCTCAAATCCAAACCGTTAACCATCACAAATAGTGGCTCATAACCACTCCAACCATAAATAGAGGAGTAAGAACATAACCAATACGACAAGCTCAAACCAATACTATCAGCAGAATACGAGGTACCAAATAAATCGATTTGTCACCCCAACGAACCACATAACAACATATTAACCATATCCCAACACAACATAATCCACCCCGCATCAACAGTAAGAAACGAAGACAAATCCAAGGAACCAGAAAACCAAACATGAAACTTTAGCACAAGCCATTGACCAACAGATCTGATCTCCCACACTGCAGGACCAAGCACGCCACCAGCAAAATGATACAACACCCTCCGTAGCCACTATCTTTTATCTCGAAGCCCAGAGAAAAAGTCTCCAGGTTTCAGATCTTCCAGAAGAGACAATCGTGGCACCAACATCTGATAGATCCAGGTCATCATGCTTCACTCATGATGAAACCTATTACCGCATCAGCTGATCCGCCGAGAGGAAGCCCTTAAATAGGTCCTTGTGCGAAGAAGATGATGAAGAAGTACAAGCCACCTGAAACCCCATCCCTCGCCACCACAGATGAGGGAATTAGGGTTTTGGGGGTTTTAGTGGTTTTATGGGTTATAGCATTTTTTTAGGTTATATGGGGTCTAAGTGTTTTTTATGGTTTCATTAGTGGTGTTCTTGGTTTTTTCGGTATTTTATGTTTTTAGGTATTTTTGGCCGTTTTTAGGAATTTTAGTTTTTAATGTTTTTATGTGTTTTTATGATTTTAGTGGGTTTTAGGTTTTTTATTTTTTTTCAGGGTTTTTTCTTTTTTATGTGTTTTTTTATTTTAATTATTTTTTAAATTTTTGGTTTTTTTAGGGTTTTAAAGGGTTTTGGGGGGGTTTTACCTTTTTAGGGATTTTTAGGGATTTTTGGGATATTTCTGGATTTGTTGGGTTTTTATGGATTTTAAGGGGTTTTGGGTTTTTTTAATGAATTTCTTAGGGATTTTAAGGATTTTATTTTGATTTTTTAGTTTTTTAATCATCCTATATATTTTATCATTATTAGGGTTGTGAAGGGTTTTTAGATTTTTTACTATTCTTAGTGTTATTATGGGTTTTAGGGTTTTTATTGTTTTTAGGTTTTGGGGGTTTTTAGATTTTTTAGGGGTTCATAGGTTTATTGTTTTTAATGTTTTTAGGTTCTGAGGTGTTTTAATTTTTTTTAGAATTTTATGCTATTCATAAGGTTTTTAGGGTTTTTAGTTTCTTAATGTTTTTAAGAATTCTTAGTCATTTTTTTATTTTTATGGGTTTTAGGGTTTTTTAGGTATTTTGATGGTTTTAAGGATTTTTAGGGTTTTAGGGTTTTTATGATTTTTTGGACTTTTTGAGGTTTTTATTTTTTTCGGTTTTTATGAGTTTTTTATAGGTTTTGAATTTTTTTGGGGTTTAAATGAATTTTAGATTTTTTAGTGGGTTATAGGATTTTTTTGGGTTTTGGGGGGTTTAATGATTTTAGGGTTTTTATGGTATTTACTGTTTTTATAGTATGTAAAGTCTTTTAAGGGTTTTAGGGTTTTTTTTATAATTTTTTATGTTATTAGAGATTTTAAGTGTATTTAGGTTTTTATGGTTTTCTTCGGTTTTTCATGTTTTTTAGGGTTTTTTACATTTTTATGGATTTTTTATGTTTTTGTGGTTTTCTTAGGGGCTTTTTAGGTTTTTCGGGGATTTTATCATTTTTATGTATTTTCAGGAAATTTTTAGCATTTTGTAGGTTTTTAGGGGATTGAATTATTTTTATGTTTTTAAGGTTTTCATTGGGGTTTTTAGGGTTTTCAGGTTTTGTATATTTTTATTGATTTTTTGGGTGTTTTTGGATCATTATGTTTTACTAGTCTTTAGGGATTTTGAGGGGTTTTCTAGTTTTTTGTGTTTTTAGGATTTTATTTGGAGAATAAGTGTCTTTATGTATTTGAGGGTTTCTTTTTAGTTTGTAGTGTTTTTAAGTATTTTTACATTTTTAGGGTTTTTATGGATTTTTCGGATTTTTTTGAGTTTATTTGGATTTCTATGAATTTTGAGGGGTTTTAGCATTTTATGGGTTTTTGGGGGATTTATGTTTTTATTTCATTTTAAGGTATTCTTTGGATTTTTTCTTGGTATTAGTTTTTTTTAAATTTTGAAAAAAATTTACTGTTTTTTTGGATATTATGTTTTTTATTGTTTTTTGGGATTTTGAGGATTTTCATGATTTTTTTGGGTTTTTAGATTTTTAGGGTTATAGGGTCCTAAAAATTCTGCAAGGGGGAAATACAATTACCCCAAAACATGGAGAACAATCGAACTGGTTCGCATCCCAGCTCCCAGCAATAGTATGTCTCTCGTTTGGCGATCCGCCCTCCCGCAAACGTTGTCGTTCACAGAATGGGGGTGGAGCGCCTCAGTGGGCGCGAACTACGAAGACCATTGGACGTCAGGCCGGTCCACCACCGCGAGTCGCCCCTCTGTGGACCACTGTCGTTCGCGGGATAGAGGTGGAGTGGTGCATGACCGCTGAGCAACTCTGCGAATCTCAGTTCCAAAAATCCCTGGTTGAATGAGTCGTCTGTGGGTGGGTATTCCTTAATGGGCTTCCACAAAACGTGTCGTGTGCCCATCAATATTGCCTCTTCGCGACTCTATAAATATTCACTGAGGGGCACCAAAAATTCACAGAGGTAAGGATGAGAAAAAAACCCGTGGGGAGATGCTGAATAAATCAGTCCCAACGGTAATGTTCCGCAACCATCTGTGGACCCCATATCGTCCGCGGATGCACTCTTCCGCATAGAGGTGAAACCAAACCACGAGCCACATGCAGCCAACTCTTTCACATACGTCCATCTCCTTTGTGGACGACCATCTCCTTCACGGACGTCCATCTCCTCTGAGGACCAGTGTCGTTCACGAAATGGATGCAGAAACCCCTCCGCAGGTGCAAAGTAGGAAGAGCGCCAACCACTTTGTAGACACCGATCGCGGACGACCATCCTTCACGGAAAACATCCTTTGCAGACAGCCTCCTTCATGGACAACATACTTTGCAGACATCCATCTCCTCTACGGACATGTCCTCCATGGACACCCTTCGTGGACAACAAAACCCTGAACCACATACGACTCCCTCGCGTCCAGTCCTTCGCGGACAACTCCTCCACGACCAGTCCCTCACGGACAGTCCTTCACGGACAACTCCTCCATGGCCAGTCCCTCGCAGTCAGTACCTCGCGGCTGGTCCCTTTTCTAGCATCACTGACTCCCATGAATAATGTAGAGTCACACTGAAATCTTTTCGGGTCGGGTCAACAGTATTTTACATTTCACCCTTGCGCCGCCCCAACATCCATCCAATAAATTCCATGAGTCGAGATACTCCTCATAACTCTCCTATAACCCCATTTCCAAGCTCCTATTGCTAGGTTCATCCAGAAAGTTCCACCCTTGCATAAGTCCCACACCAACAATTGCAAGGTATATCCCACCTAGTCGTCCTGACCACATAACTTTAAACTGTATGGCCATTGTCCTGACCACATGACATTAAACTCTATGTCCCTCTTCCTATCCATATGACGTTAAATTATATGGAAACCGTCTTCTCTACATGACTATAAACTGTAGAATTCCTTATCATTCAATAATTTGATTCATGTTGCTCCATGTAAGATATTCCTTATGCTATGTTTACAGTGGCATAACATCAAGAGCGCTGGAATCCATTCAAAAATTCCATCACTCCACCCCACGCTTTGTGTGTACTTAATTCGGATCTTCATTCCTTTGCATGTCGGAAGTGACCGCCAAACGGTCTGGTCCCATACCGCCTCGGCTCACCTACCATCCTAGCCCAACGCACCAGAAGACTTTTGACAACACTTTGAGTCAGGTCCTGTGTTTCAAACACGGTCAACAGTCGATCCTCATTTGTTTGACTCCATTTTAGGCTAACATGATATGGATAATGTGTTTCAAACAAGTTCAATAGTTATCCTCCATCTCTATTCCACCCTCATTGCGTTCTGAATGTTGGGCATGTAATTCACACTTTTCATCTTCCTTTGTTCGGACTGATTCAAACGCCCTTGGCATTATCCCGCTTGTGCACTAGTGCATTGGTGTAGAATCATATTCCTCAACCCACCAATGGGTTGGGATTCCCTTGTGGCCAGACATGAGGAAGACACCTTGGGCGTCCATCTCAAAGTAAGCCCTGACCTTATGGGTCGACCTCATGCGTAAGCCCCACTCCACTTCTCACGAACGCACCTTTGGCGACGTGATTCTCTGGTCCCTGCTGCCTTTTGTTTCTCACACCGAGCATTACTCACGTGGGTTTAGAGTAAGCATCGACCATGAAATCCTCTTATGGGCCTCCTCAGAGTGTAAGCCCCAATCCATCACACTGGGCTTCCTCAGATCGTAAGTCCCAAGCCAATGTGAACTACGAGAACTTTGATTCCCTACCACAGGGATACATAGGAAGCCTCCATGAGGTTCAAGCCCGATCACCAGCGGACCCCCTGTTCCACCTTCACGTCGGTTCTCCGACGATCCCGTTTGAACTATGTAGACTTTGATCCCTGTCTCCTTGTCAGGGTACATAGGAAGCCTCCATGAGGTTAAAGCCCAATAACCGGTCTATCCGACTATCTTCACATCGGTTCACCGCACAACTCCTAATACCGCCTCAATGAGTCCCAACTCCTTGGGGTCATTAATCCAATGAGGGATGGTAAACGTCGGGCATAAAAGATTCCAAACCCCTGCGTTCAACTAACCATTTCCAACCAGTAGAAATCTGTGGATATTATTCTTGGGTATAAACCAAAGATTCGTGAACATTTGAATACGTCTTAAATCTCTAAGAGAGTCACGGAACAGGAAATAATTCCCCCCAAAAGGGTGCGATGAGCCCGACTTCCAATCTTCTCGACCAATGTGAGTTCTTATGTGTCGCTATCCAAATCACCCAGAAAACACCTGTATTTGGAAATCAGGTCCACTCATCGTCGGATATAGAACCGTTGGGCGTTTCGTGACTAACCCAAAACTAGGGTTTTTAGTGTTTTTAATGTTTTTAGATTATTTGGGGTTTATTTTTTTCATTTTTTTGATGGTTTTCTCTGTATTTTTAGTGGTTTTTTTAATTTATTTTTTTAGAATTTTTTTATTTTAATGTGTTTTTAGGGTTTTTAGATATTTTGATTGTTTTAGGTTTTTTAGGGATTTAGGGATTTATGTTTTTTAATGTTTTTTTGTTTGTTATGGGTTGTAAGTTTTTTATAGTTTTTTAGGATTTAAATGGTTTTAAGAGTTTTTATTTGTTTTGGGTTTCTTATGGTGTTAGGTCATTTATGGTTTTTAGTAGCTTTATGGTATTTAGAGGTTTTTATGGTTCTTAGGTTATTTTAGGGTTTTAGGGTTTTTAGAATTTTAAGATTTCTAGGGGTTTTATGTGTTTTTTTCTTTGGTTTTTATAAAGGTTTTAGGGTTTTAGGGTTTTTATTTTTAATTTTTGGATTTTTAAGGATTTTTAAGGATTTTTTTTGTTTTTCAGGTTGTTGATGAGTTTAGGGTTTTTAGGGGTTTTACGGTTTTTAGTGTTTTTAGCATTTTATTTTTTAGGTAATTTATGTATTTTGAGGTTTTAAGTATTTCTTATAGGTTTTCATGTTTTTTGGGCTTTAGGGAACATTTTACGTTTTTATGGTTTCTACGGTTTTTAATGATTTGGATAGTTATTTGGGTTTTGAGTATTTTTAGGATTCTTTTGGTTTTTTGTATTTTTATGGGTTTTTTTAGTTTTTAATGGTTTTTATGTTTTATTAAAAAAATAACGCTTTTAGGGTTTAAATGGTTTTTAGAGTTTTTAATGGTTTTAGGGTTTTTCATGCATTTTTTGGGGTTTAATGGTGTTTAGGAGTTTTTAGGGTTTTTAGTGCCTTTTACAGGTTTAAAGTATTTTTGGATTGTTGGGGTTTTTAGTATTTTTATGTTTTTCAATTTTTCTTATCATTTTTCAAGATTTTTACATTTTTTATGTTTTTAGGGATGTTATAAGATGTTTTAGAATTTTTATGTTTTTAGGGAATTTAGTTATATTTAGGGTTTAATGGTTTTTTATGTTTTTTCGTTATTTTTTAGTTTTTGGGGTTTTGGGGTTTTTAATGGTTTATGGATTGTTATAGTTTCTTATAATTTTTATAGTTTTAATGGGTTTTTATATTTTTCAGTTTATTTTGGGATTTTTATGGGGTTTTAATGTTTTTAGGGTTTTACTGGGTTTTAGGGGGGTTTTAGGTTTTTTTGGATCTTTTAGTGTTTTTTAGGGTTTTGTCATTTTTTATTTTTTTTGGTTTTATTCTTTTTTAAGTATTTTTGGGTTTTTAAGAATTTTTAGTTTTATAGGGGTTTTAAGTATTTTTATAATTTTAAGGTTTTCTTTGGGGTATTAATGTTTTGTTGGTTTTTTATGTTATTTCATTTTTGGGAATTTTATAGGATTTTTATGGGTTTTATGTTTTTTTGTATTTTTTGGGTTTTTAGGGGCTTAATTTATTAGTTTTTTTATGGTTTTTATGGTTTTTAACATTTTTATGTGTTTAGCGGTTTTATGTGTCATTTTTTTATCATGTATTTATTTGCATTTTAAGTGTTTTTTATATTTTGAAATATTTTTAGGTATTTTTAGCATTTTTAAGGATTTTTTTAGTTTTTAAAGATTTTGAGTATTTTATTTATTTAGGGGTTTTGGGTTTATTTGGTTTTATGTTTTTTTGTGTTATTGGGTTTTTAATGTTTTTGGAGTTTAAAAACATTTTTAAGGGCTTAAAGGTTTTTAGAATTTTTGTGGTTTCTAAGGATATATGGTTTTTATGTTTTTATAGTTTTTAGTGGCTTTTTTGGTTTTTTTGGGTTTTTGGTGAATTTTGTTTTTTAAAATTTTTATCGGTTTTAAGTGTTTTACGATTTTGAATATTTTCTTAGAGCTTTTTGAATTTAAGGTTTTTATGATTTAATGGATTTTCCTTACCATTTTTGGTTTTTTATTTTTTTTTAGGGTTTTAGGTATTTTTATATTTTTCATGGCTTTTATAAATTTTTAGGGTTTTTATTATATTTTGAGTACTTATTGTTTTTATGGTTTTTTTGAGTTTTTTAATAATTTTAGTGGTTTAAAGTGTTTTTATCATTCATAGTGGTTTTTAATGTTTTTATGAAGTTTTAGGGTTCGTAAGGTTTCATAGGGTTAATAGGGTT
Organism: Viscum album; assembly: GCA_963277665.1. NCBI lineage: Eukaryota > Viridiplantae > Streptophyta > Magnoliopsida > Santalales > Viscaceae > Viscum > Viscum album. Next base: position 485,637,829 of record OY728157.1, read on the forward strand.
TTTAGTGATTTTAGGGGTTTTGGTGTCTTTTTATGGTTTTTAGTGTTTTTAGGTTTTCTATATGTTTTATGTGTTTTTAGGTTTTTATGATTTTCATTGGGGTATACAATTTTTTTCAAGGTTTTTACATTTTATGGATTTTAGGGATTTTTATAACTTTTTCTATTTATTTAGAGTTTTAGGAATATTTATGGGTTTTATGGTTTTATATTTGTATTAGTGTTTTTAGGTTTTTTAGGGTATAAATAGATTTTCAGTTCTTAATTTTTTCTTAGGGGTTTTCATGGATTTTACATTTTTTGAGATTTTAGGCCTATTTATGATTTCTATGGGTTTTAGGGTTTTTAAGGATTCTGAGGGTTTTTATAGATTTTTAGGTTTTTCAGTGTTTTTGGTTTTTTGGATTTTTTTAGTTTCTAGGGGTTTATTGGTTTTCTATCATTTTAGTGTTTTAAAGGTTTTTTAGAGTTTTTATTAAATTTTATAGGTTTTTAGGTTTTTTATGTCTTCTGGGTTTTTATGGTTTTTAGGGGTTTTAAGGTTTTTATTTTATTTTTGTGGTTTTTACGTTTTTTTCCTTTTTTGGGTTTTTAAGGATTTATGTGTTTTTAGGTTTTTAATGTTTTGTTATTGATTTTAGTGTTTTTATATTTTTTAGAGTATTGAGGTTTCGTATGGGTGTTAAGTGTTTTTAGGTTCTTATGATTTTCTTCATGTTTTCAGGTTTTTAGGTTCTTGTATGTTTTTAGATATTATTAGTAATTTTTTTTAAATTTTTATGTGTTTTTACATTTTTTTTGGATTTTGAAGTTTTTTTTGGTTTTCTGGTATATTAAGGCTTTTTTTGATTTTTAGGGATTTTTTCAATTTAAAATGGTTTTTATGGTTTTTAATGTTTTTAATGTTTATAGGGGATTAAAAGGCTTCTAGAATTTTTAGTAGGGGTTTTTACCATTTTTTTAGGTATTTATCATTCTTTAGTTTTTTATGCTTGTTTATGGTTTTATGGATTTTAGGTTCTTTTTAGGGTACTTAATGTTTTTAGTGTTTTCTTGGTTTTTTATATCTTTTATGTTTTTTTTGGTTTTTAAGGTTTCCTTATGGGTTTCCATGGTTTTAGGTTTTTTTATGTTTTTATTGAATTTTTGGGATTTTTTTGTTGTTTATGGTTTTTTATTTGGATGTTATTTGGTTTTTAGGGTTTTATGCATTTTAGGGATTTTATCATTTTTTAGGTTTTTATTAGTTTTATGTTTTTTATATTTTTAGGATTCTTAGGGTTTTTAAGGGTTTTTAAATTTTTAGGGATTTTTATGGTTCCTTAATAATTTTTCTGGTTTTAGGGTTTTTTGTGATTTTGCTGGTTTTTAGGGTTTTTAGTGTTTTTATTGTGTTTTTTTTAAAGATTAGGGCATTTTTAGTTTTTTAGGGTTTTATAGTTTTTAGAAATTTTTTTCATTTTAAGGGTTTAAAGGGTGTTTGAGCTTTTATTGTTTGTATGGTTTTTAAGGGGTTTCAGTTTTTAAAGGTTTTGAGGTGTTTTTATTGTTTTAGGGGGTTTTAGGTTTTTTAGGGTTTTCATAGTTATGTTATTTTATTTAGGTTTTAAGTGTTTTCTTGTTTTTAAGGTTTTATTTGTGTTTTTTCAGTGGTTTTATAAGTTTTTTATAAGTTTTTTGGATTTTTAAAGGATTTTTATGGTTTTCCTTATTTTTAGGTATTTTAAGGGTTTTTAGTGTTTTTATGCTTTTTAAGGTTTTTTTCATTTAATTATTTAGGTGTATTAAGTGAAATTTAGTTTTTATTTTTGTATTTTTATTATTTAGGGTTTTTTAACTTTTTATGTTTTTTTTTGGAATTTTATTTATTTTTCCAAATTTTTGACGATTTTAGTGTTTTTAGGGATTTTGAGGGTTTGATGGGTTTTAATGGTTTTTGTTATTTTATCATTTTTTTGGTATTTTAACAATTTTTTAATTTTTATCCTTTTTAATGGTTTAAAGGGAATTTATCATTTTTAGAGGGTTTTAGGGTTTTTTATTTTTGGGGATTTTAAGGTTTTTTTGGTTTTTTAGGGTTTCTAGTGATTTTAGGGTTTTTAGGGTCTTTTTATGGTGATTCACATTTTATGGTTTCTAGGTGTTTTCAGTATCTTTAGAATTTTAATATTTTATGGGTTTTCAATGTTTTAGTGTTTTTATGGGATTTTTAGGGGTTTTATAATTTTTATGGATTTTAAGGGTTTTTAGGGATTTTTAGGGGTTTTAGTGTTTTTATAGGGTTTATAGTGTTTTTTATATTTTTCTGGAGTTTAAAGTGTTTTTTGGTTTGTAATTTTTTTCTTAGAGGGTTTTCATGGTTTTTAGGTTTTTAAATTTTATGGATTTTAGGTATTTTTTTGATTTTTCATTGATTTTGATGGTTTTTAGAATTTAAAGGTTTATTTATATTTCAGGATTTTTTTTATTTTTATGTTGTTTTAGGGTTTTTAGGGTTTTTTATGTTTTTAGTGGTTTAAAGGGTATCTATATTTTTAGTGGGTTTTTTGGATTATTTTTATCTTTAGGGGTTTAAATGGATTTTAGTTGTTTTTATTGGTTTTAGTGGTTTTCAGGGTTTGGGTTATTTTTAGTGTTTTTAGGGTTATTAGAGTTTTTTTGTTTTTTCCGGGTTTCATGTTTTGTTAGGATTTAAAATTTTTCATAGGAGTATTCATGTTTTTTGGGTTTTACATTTTTAGGAATTTTTAGAGATTTATATTATTTTCATGGATTTTTATAATTTTCAGGTATTTTGATGATTTTTAGGATTTTTAACATTTTTAGGTTTTTATGGGTTTTAACTGTTTTTAGGTTTTTAATATTCTCTTTAGGCTTTTCATGTTTTTTACGGTTTTTTTTTTGAGTTTTTTTTATTTTTGGGATTTTTATAGGTTTTTAGGGAATATATGGATTTTCATAGTTTTTTAGGTATTGGGGGATTAATGGTTTTTTGAAATTTTAGGGTTTTTTATATTTTTAGTGTTTCAATGGATTTTTAGATTTTCTTAACATTTTAATGGGATTGGAGGGTTTTTAAAATTTTAGAGGTATTAATAAAATGGTTTTTATCATTTTTAGATATTTTATAGTTCTTTGGGATTTTTGTGTTTTTAGGGTTTTTAGGGTTCTTAAGGTTTTTAGTGTTTTTATTATTTTTATCGGTTTTAATGGTTTTTTTATTTTTATGGGTTTCTTTGGGGTCTTTAAGTTATTTAAGGTTTATATGTTTTAGTGATTTTTAGTTATTTTTATTCAATTTTATGGGTTTTAGTTTTTTATAGATTTTGAGGGATTCTAGGGTTTTTATGGATTTTTAGGAATTTAAGATTATTTTATGGTTTTTGGGGTTTAAGAGTTTTTAGTTATTAAAAATTTACTTAGGGTTTTTCTGGGGTTTATATGTTTTTATATATTTTTAAGGATTTTTTCGATTTTATGGTTTTTTAGTGATTATAGGGATTTTAATGTTTTTAGGGATTTTATGTGTTTTTAGGTTCTCATTGTTTTTTCAAATTTTTATAGTTTTTAGAGAATTTAAACATTTTAGCGGATTGAATAGTTTGTAGAGTTTTTATTGGTTTGTAGATTTTTTAGGGTGGTTTAGGATTTTTATGCTTTTGTGGGTTTTTATGGTGTTACTGGGTTTTATGGTCTTTATGGTCTTCTTAGGGTTTTTATGGTTTTTAGCTTTTTTTTTTGTTTTTAGGAGTTTTAAGTGTTTTATTTTTTTTAAGGTTTTCTATGGGTTCTTTAGAGTTTTTAGGGTGTTTAATGTTTTTTTTGGTTTTACAAGTTTCTAGGATTTTTATGGATTTTTAGGGTTTTTAGTGTGTTGAGGGTATTTAGGGTTTTTAACATTTTTAGGTTTTTAGGGGTTTTAAGTGTTTTTTGTGTTTTGAATTTGTATTTGTCTTTCTCAAGGTGTTTAGGGTTTTTATGTTTTTAGGGACATTTATGTATTTTTATTAATTTTATGGTTTTGAGGTTTTTAGTGGTTTTCGGATCTTTAGGGTTTTAGGGTTTCTTTTGAGTTTTTTTGTTTTTTAATGTTTATTAGATATTGTTAATGTTTTTAGGTGTTTAAGGGATTTTAGAGATTTTTGTGGATTTTTAGAGTTTTTAGGGTTTTAGGGTTTCTATGGTTTTTCGTGGTTTTTTAGATTTTTGGATTTTTTATTGTTTTTATGGTCTTTTAGGGGTTTTGGGGTTTTGGGGTTTTTAGAGTTTCTTATGTTTTTGGGGGTTTTAAGGATTTTTAGGTTTTATGGTTTTTCTATAGATTTTTAGGGTTTTCACGCTTTTTAGTTTTGTAGGGATTTTATGGATTTGGTAATATTTTAATGGTTTTTGTGGTTTTTTGGGATTTTGAAGGCTTTTAACGGTTTTTGGTGTTTTTAGAGTTTTTTAGGGTTTAATCATATTTTTATTTTTTTGTTTAATTTTTTTTATCTTTTTAAATTTTTCATCAAGGTTTTCAGGTTTTGTAGGGGTTTTTAAGTTGTTAGGGGTTTCTAGTGGTTTTTTGTATTTTATGGGGTTTTAGGGATTTTGAGGGGTTTTATGGGTTTTTGGGGTTTTATGAATTATTTTATTTTTAGGGGTTTAATATTTTTTAGAGTTTTTTAAAATAAATTTGTGTTTAAATGGTTTTTGAGTTTTTCATGGTTTTTAGAGTCTTTACAGGGTATCAGGATATTTTAAGCTTTTGAGGGATTTTTTTTTGCTTTTTAGGAGTTTTAGGGTTTCTATAGTCTTTTGAGCGTCATTAGTATTTTTTATGTTTTTATGGGTTTAATTTTTTTTTATTTTTTTATGTTTTTCATATGTTTTTATGTTTTTCATATGTTTTTTCTGTGTTTTTAGTGTTTTTAGTTTTAAAATTATTTTTAGGCATTTTGTAGGATATTTATAGGGTTTATGTATTTTTTGGGGTTTTAGGGTTTTTAGGGGTTTTATAATTTTTAGGGGTTTTAATTATTTTGTTTGTCTTTATGATTTTCTTATGGTATTTTAGGGTGTTTAAAGTTTTTTTTAAATTTTTAGTGATTTTTAGGGAGTTTTTTGGATTTTCATGGTTTTTTGGGTTTTGGGAATTTTAAGTATTTTTAGGGTTTTTCATATTTTTAAGTTTTCTTGGTTTTTAGGTTATTTAGGAGTTTAAAGGTTTTTTGAGTTATTAAAAAATTTTAGGGGTTTGAAGGGTTTTAAAATTTTATAGTGGGTTTTTAGGATTCTTATTGGTTTTTTGGGTTTTTAATGCTTTTAGTATTTTTATGATTTTGAGGGGGTGTATATTTTTTGTGATTTTTTTGGTTTTTAAGGGTTTTTTCATTTTTAGATGTTTTAGTGTTTTTATGCATTTTTTGGTTTTTATGTTTTTCTATCATGATTTTCAGGTTCAAAAGGGGGGGGGGTATGTTTTAGATATTTTTTAGGATTTTTATAATTTTTAGGGGTTTTAGAGGTTTTGAGGGTTTTTAGTTTTTTTAGTGTTTTTATGGTTTTTAATGTTATAAGGTTTTTAGAATTTTCATGTTCTCTTATGGGGTTTAAGTGTTTTAGGATTTAAGGTTTTCTTATGGGTATTCTGGGGTTTTAGGTGTTTTTATGTTTTAGGTATTTGTAAATATTTTTTATGATTTCTATTATTTATAGGAATTTTTGATATTTTGATTGATTTTAGGGTTTTTATATATTTATGGTTTTCTGTGTAAGGTTATATTTTTTAGGGTGTTCATGTTTTTAGAGTTTTTTATTGTTTTTCGGGTTTTAAAAGTTTATATGATCTTTTAATGGTTTTAGGGTTAATGTTGTTTTTCTAGTTATTTTAGGTTTTTTGGTTATTTATTCTTTTTAGGTCTTTGAGGTTCCTTTTACTATTTTTAAGTTTTTAGCAATTTTTATGGGTTTTAGGGGGTTTTAGGTTTGTAAGGTGTTATTAGGATTTTCAAGGTTTTAGGGGTTTTTTTCATTTTTATAGAATTTTTAGGATTTGTTAGGTTTTATGATTTTTAGGGTTTTCATGGACTTTGGGGGATTTCAGGGGGTTTTAGGATATTTTGGGGGTTTCGGGTTTTTTATGTTTTTAGGGGTTATAGGTGTTTTTAGGTTTTTGAGGTTTTCTTATGGGTTTTCATGTTTTTTAGAGAATTTATGTTTTTAGGAATTTTTATGGACTTTTTATGATTTTTATGGTTTTTATGTATTTATGGTATTTTGAGGGGTTTATGGTTTTTTAGTGTTTTATAGTTTTTTGGGTTTTAGGGTTTTTTAAGTGTTTTGGGTGTTTATGAATTTTATTTTTTTTAACATTTATTAGGTGTTTAAGTAGGTTTTTGAGTTTTTAGTGGTTTTTAGGGTTTTCTTTGTTTTTTGGGGTTTTATGATTTTTAGGGTTCATTAGGGGTTTTAGGGGATTTGATATTTTTTAGAGTTTTTAGGTTTTTGTTGGTTTTAATTGTTTTTTGTTTCTTAAGGTTTTCTTAGGGTTTTTCAGGTTTTTAGGGTTTTTAAAATTATGATATTTTAGGGATTGTTCTAGTATTTTAATATTTTTTTGGGTTTTTGGGATTTTGATATCTTTTTAAGGGGTTTTTATATTTTTTAATGATTTTGGCGGTTTATAGAATTGTTTTGTTTTTATAGGTTTCAAGTGTGTTTAGGTTATTAATTTTTTATTAGGGGTTTTTAGTGTTTTATAGTTTTTATGATTCATGTATCTTTAGTTAATTTTTTAGGATTTTTATGGGTTTTAGGTGTTTTAGGGATTTTTAGGGTTTTTATGATTTTTTAGTGTTTTATAGTTTTTTGTGTATTTAGGTTTTTTTATTTTTAAGGGTTTTATGGTTTTTATTGTGTTTTTTTTGGTTTGAAGGGTTTGTGGAGTATTTTGTGTTCACAAGGGTTTTTATGGGTTTTAAGGTTTTTAAATGTTTTTGGGGGTTTTTATGTTTTCATTGGGTTTTAGGGTTTTTATGATATTTTTGGGGATTTTAGCATTTCTTTTGTTTTAGGGGATTTATGTGTTTTTTTTGTTTTTTTGTTTTTATGTTTTTATGGTTTTTTTAGGTTTTTTAGATTTTTACAACTCTCTTATATTTTATAGAATTCCAATGATTTTTATGTTTTTTAAGGTTTTATGGATTTTTGAGGGGTTTTAGGGGTGGGACTGTTTTTTGGGTTTTAGGGTGTTTATGCATTTTTAGGGGTTTTCATTGTTTTGAAGAGTTTTTACATTTTTAGGGGTTTTTGGAGATTTTTATAATTTTTTATAATTTGAAGGATTTATAACGATTTTATGAGTTTTTAGGGTTTTTAGGGTTTTAGGGTTCTTATAAGTTCTTGTGATTTTTGGGTTTTTCTTGAGTTTTTTTTTGGTTTTTTCAGGTTTTATAGATTTTTAATATTTTAGGGGTTTAAAGTGATTTTAGGGCAATTAGTATTTTATGGGTTTTCAGGGTTTTCATTATTTTTAGGGTTTTTTATGGTTTTTTGGGGTCTTTGTGGCCTTTAGGTGTTTTTGGGTTTTCATATATTTTAGTGCATTTACGTTTTAAGGATTTTTAGGTATTTTTTGTATTTTTTTCAGTTATAGGGTTTTTTTGGATTACATTCATTTTTAGGTTTTTAGGGGTTTTTACAATTTTTATGGTTTTAATGGTTTTCATAGGGAATTTCTGTGGTTTTAGGGTTTTTTACATTTTTATGGATTTATGGGGTTTTTTTGGATTTTTACGGTTTTTAGGTATTTTGAGGGATTTTAGGGTATTATGGATTTTTTGGTTTTATGTGTTTTTTTTATATTTTTAGAGGTTTTAATGGGTTTTAGTGTTTTTAAATATTTTTTGGATTTTAATGGTTTTTTAGATATTTTAGTGGTTTTTGGGTTTTTAGGATTTTTACAATTTTTAGGGGGTTTAAATGGTTTTATAGGTATTTAGGGGTTTTCAGTCAATTAATTGGTTTTAGAGGATTTATATTTTTTTATATTTTAGGTGTTTTATGTGTTTTAATGGATTTTTAGGGATTTTCTATTATTTTTATTGGTTTTAGGGTTTTAGAGATTTTGAGGGATTTAAGGGGTTTAAGGGTTTTTTAGTTTTTAACATTTTAAGCTTTTATGGATTCTAAGTGTGTTTAGGTTTTTAGGTTTTTCTTATGGTTTTTAATGTTTTTGAGGTTTTATGTTTTTTTAATTTTTAAATATTTTTCTAATTTCTATAGATTTTACAGTTTTAGAGATTTTGAGGAGTTTTAATTTATTAGGTGTTTTCTGTTTTTTTTTGGGTATATTTGGTTTTTTTTGAGTTTTTTAAGATATTTAATTTTTTTTGTGTTTTTAATGTCTTATGGGGTAATATAGTTTATAGTGATATTTTTGGTTTTTTATGGTTTTTAACATTTTTAGTGTTTTTAAGGTTTTTAGGGGTTTTATGGTATTTAGGGTTTTCTTATCTTTTTAGGGTTTGTGGGGGTTTTATAATTTTTTTGGGTTTTATGAATTTTATGGAATTTTAGGTTTTGAGAAATTATTTGGGTTCTTTAGGGTTTTAGGGTTTTTTACATTTTTATAGATTTTTAGGGTTTTTTTGTATTTTTGAGTATTTGGTATTTTAAGTGTTTTTACGGTTTCTATTTTTTAAGAGTGTTTATAATTTTTTACTATTTAGAGGGTTCAAATTTTTTTATGTATTTAAGGGTTTTAAGGTATTTTTTTTTATAAATTTTTGTGTTTTAGAGATTTTAGGGAACATTTTGGACATTTAAAATTGTTAGGGTTTTGTGGATTTTGTGGGTTTTATGGTTTTTGGGGGTTTTTTGGTTTTTGGTTTATTGGGTTTTTTTGAGTTTATTAGTGTTTTTATTTTTTAGAGTTTTTAACGATTGTAAGAGTTCATAATATTTCTCAATTTTTTGGTTTTAAGGTATTTATGAGGTTTTACGGGTTTTTATTGTTTCTAGGGCTTTTTATGGGTTTTTAGGGGATTTAGGGTTTTACAGTATGTTATGGTTTTGTAGGGGCTTTATAATTTTGATGTTTTTATGGGGTTTAATTCATTTATGTTTTTTAATGTTTTCTAAGGTATTTTTCTTGTTTTTTAACAATTTTTATGTTTTTTATGATTTTTAGGGATTTTTATAAATTTTTATGCTTTTTATAATTTTTCAGGATTTCGTGGGTTTTTTGGGTTTTTAGCATTTTTTAATTTTATATGGGTTTAATGTGTTTTTTTTTCTTATGGTTTTCTTTGGGTTTTTTTGGTTTTTAGTATTTTTTGAGGTATTTTTAGGTAATTTATATGACTATTATGGTGTTTTAGGGATTTAAGGGATTTTGAAAGTTTTTAGGGTTTTTAGAGTTTTTATGGTTTTTATGGATTTGTGGGTTTTAATGGTTTTTTTGGGTTTTAAGGGTTTAAATGATTTTCAGAATTTTTAATATGGTAAGTGGTTCGAAGGGTTTTATTATTTTTATTATCTTTTAGGGTTTTTATCTGTGTTTAGGGATTTATTGAATTTTAGTGGTTTTTATGGTTTGTAGGGGTTTTGTGTTTTAGGTTATTTTTCTGGTTTTTAGGTCATTTTGATTTTTTGGATTTTTAGGGGTTTTAAATTTTTTAGGTTTTTAAAGTTTTAATAGGGGTTGCAATTGGTTTTTAGGGTTTTTTTTGTTTTTTGGGAATTTTATGATGTTTTTTATATTTAGAGATTTAGAGGGTATTTATGTGTATTTACGGTTTTTTGAATTTTTTTAATTTTTTGGGGTTTACAGTTTTTTTAGTTTTTTTAATATTATTAGGGGTATAAATGGTTTTTAGAGTCTTTTTTAGTTTTTAGGGTTTTTATAATTTTTATGGTTTTTAGGGTTTATGGGTTTATGGGTCTTTAGAGACTTTAGGGTTTTTTGGGTTTTTTCATTATTTTTTTCATGATTTTTAGGTTTTTTAGGTTTTTATTGTAACGACCCAAAGTTTTTCAATGGAAATTATCCTCTTATAATTATTTCATAATATCACATGAAAACACAACATGATGAACTACTAATTTCTATGTGACCTCTAAACATAATTTTGTCTCTTATATGTTTTGAATTTCTAAAATCTGACATACATGGTTGTGTTCAAGATGATTTTTGGAGTCTTATAAAACAAAAATAATTTTTTGTGAATAGTAACCTACCCTTATGAATAGTAACAAAACATTATGAATATTAATACAACCCTTATGAATAGTAAATCATCCGACACAAGAGTAACCTTACCCATGAATAATTAAATAAAATCTAGACATCATAGAAAGTGACAATTTGACATTAGTAAACATTTTGGTATTTTGTAAGTCATAAATGATTAATTATAATTAATTAATTAATTTAAAATAAAATGTATATTTTTTCTTAAAATGTGTTCCTTAATTATCAAATCAATTTCTTATGGTTTTTAGATAATTTTATAAGGCCCTGCATAATTTTTGAATGCAGTATAAAATTAGTTTTAATTTTAAAAATAGTTTTTTAAATAATTTTTTATTTTAATTAAATATTAAATTAATAATATTTAGAAAATTATTTTTGAAAAATGGACTTCATTTTTGGATTCTACACATCAAAAAATGGTTGGGGTAAATTTTTGGGATTTTTCTGAAATAAATGAATTTTTGATGAATAGTGAAATACTGTAATTTACAAAAATATGCTAAGTAAGCTAATTATAGAGTCATGTGTGATGTTCTACTGATGTAATCCCACTTGGTTCGGGATCACGTGATAAAATTACTATTCTTGGTCATTCAAGACTCATTATTCCTTGTCTTAGGGGAAATTAATAAACTAATGAATTTTATATTAAGGAAACCCCTCTCCCCTCCACTATAAATACCACCCTTCACACCCTCATTTCCCCACACCTCTCAAGCTCCTATAATTCTCTAAACTCTTCCCAAAAAACTTATCTAGCTCCTCTCCCACATCCAAGAGCTTCTAGTCTCATCAAAAGACCGAGCCTAGCTTCCTTAAGGAGGATCTCAAGAGGAAAATTTAAGAGGTAATTTCTCTCCCTCTTCTCCTTTAATTTCTTTCATGTTCAAGTTCATTTCTTGATCTCTCCCCACCTATCTTCATAAAAATGGTATTGTAAGTCTATTATTATATATATAATGTAATTTTATGATGATAATGGAATATTATATCATCCAACCCCCTTTACCTCTTCCTTTTATTTTATTAAAGAGAATGTTGTTTGTTAGGTGTTAATTTATCACCTTCAAAAACGAAATGTTTTATTCTTCCATTTCAACCTTCATATCTGGTCATGAAATAATTTTTATGGTTGATACATAATATTTTATATGTATTATCTCATATTTAATGTTCTGTAACTTATTTATGACCATATTTCTAGTGATGAAATAAAACAAGTTCATTATGATCGAAAAATCGCTCAAATTAACCCTATAATCATCATTAAATTATTATCAAATGATTCATCCAAATGGATCTAATATAATTAATTATAATATCATTAAAAATCCTGTAATATAATTAATAACATTTAATATCATTTCTGGATGCTTATCCAGGTTCTACCCTAATTTCAATTTAAGAATACAAGTGAACCACTCAAGAAAACCATAAAAACAAACATTTCCGAACAATGTTTCTAAACTCTATAACTCATCCAAGGGAACATAAATTCACTTAATGAACCCATAATGAAGCATATTAATGTAAAAAAGGTTATGTATTTCTAAATAATGAATATTATGTCATTATACATGACATTAAATAGAAATAAGCATTCGGATACCAGGTAAGGGGAAATTATCGAACCCAACTTTCATCCTTCATGTTCTCCCTCTTTCACTCCATTTTTATATGGTTACTCATTAAAGAACATTTTTTCATCATTTTATATCTTTTTATGGGATATAAATTTTTACCACTACTATTTATGTAAAACAAATTTTTTTCTAAAAGAACTCTTCTTTTAAGAACACAACCATTACTTCTCATTCAAGGTTGATGGTTCTTATATCTAGTATGTTATTCCCTATTTGTTTTGGGAACCCAAAGTTTATGAATGTGTTATTATGATATGTAAACAATTCCTTTCCATGGTTTAGTTATGTTCACTTTTGATATATGTTCCATGTGTCAATCATGATGATGATAATGTTATGATGTGACAGGTGCACCTGGAATTATATAGAGCAATTTGAATGATTGAATGTGACGGGTGCACCTGAAATTATAAAACTCTACAAATAATTAGATAAAGTGATTAATCTCATGAGTAAATGTGAAATGATGTGTGAACAAGATGCTAGCTTGTTTCACAAGTATGTGTGGTAGTTATCCACTAAGACATGATGTTTCATTTTTATGCATTTCCACAATTCAAGTCTTATATTTATGCTTACTCTCATGTTCATGATATTTTTCCCATGTTATGATTATGCTCACCCCATGCTATATTGTTTATATCTATCCTATTACTTGGCTTTTAGCTCACCCTTTTTGATGTATATACTTAGCTGGCTACATTTACTAAGGAGAGGTCAAGTGCCAATAAGAAGCTAGAGAAGAATAAATTAATTAAATATTTATGCTTGATGTTATAATTGCTATGTATGGTCCTAGTTTTCCCAAGACACTAAACCATTGGATCAACTATGTGTAATACTATTTTGTTGTTTATATTTAAAATGATGTAGTAGTAATATAAGAAAAGGTTGGGTGCCTATAGTTGGTATCAGAGGAAAGGTTTAGTTAATTTAGGAATTAGGATTAGTGAACCCTAGAGAAAACCTCTAGCATGAGACTAAGTAAAAACATGCACACAAGAATATTAACATAGGGATCCCCTATGTTATGCTTTTAGTATAAATTGTTCAAATGAATAAGTTAGGTATTCATGACTTGTTTACTTATGTTTTTTTCTAACATTTTCTATTTTAGAAAATGGTGGGATCCAGGAGAAATCAGGCCAACAACTTGTGCGAGGGCCAGTGCAACGATTGTCCGAATGACATCCCCAATGATTAGGAAGGTGGAGTTAAAAACCTCATGTTGATGCTTACCCAATTATCTCTGGTTATGAACAATAACCATAATAATGGGGAACGTCCTCCTTCACCAAAGAGGGAGCAACTGACTATCGAATGTTTTATGCGGCAACAACCAAAAAAATTTATTGGATCCTCAGATCCACTAGTTGTGAAACAGTGGGTCAAATCCATGGAGAAGATCTTTTCTATGCTTCACTGTTCTGAGATAGAGAAGGTGACCGTAGCCATTTATCATCTAGATGGAGAATCTGATCAATGATGGTCATTGATTAAAAACACCACATCAAGGAAGGAAATTGAAGAGGTGGAATGGGAAGACTTTAAGATAATGTTTCATAATATGTATTTTCCAAGAACTCTTTGTACGAATATAGAGAGAGAATTCATTGAGCTTAATTAAAAAGAAGTAGAATCTTTCACAACCTATGAAGTGAATTTCACAAGGATTTTAAGATATGCTTTAGTGTTTGTTATCAACAATGATGTAATAATTGATAGATTCTTCAGTGGATTGAAACCACACCTTCAAAAGGCTCTTGAAATTTGAGACTTTTGGAGTTATGAAGAAGTTGTTCGATGTGCTCTCAAAGTGGATATGGAGTTTGGAGAATTTTTCCATGGCTTTGGTGATAAGAAATGAAAGATGGAGTTTCATGTTGGAGGATCTAATGAAAAAAGTGGGAAGAAAACTCAATGAACCACATGCAAAAAATGTGGGAAGTTGCACCATGGGAACTGCCTCAAAGGGACAGGGAAGTGCTTCAAGTGTGGGAAATAAGGACACCATTCTCAAGAGTGTCAAAAAGAAACGAAAAATAAGGAGAATGTAACTGATGAAAGGAGATAACCACTCATGGTTCGATACTACAAATTTAGGAAGCTAGGGAACTATGCAAACCAATGCACTAAAACTCGAGTTCTCAAGGGTAATCAACGTCAGCAACCACTGAAGCCAAAGGAACACGGGAAGGATTATGAGATCACTACTGCAGAAGTGGAGCAAGATAATGATGTCGTATAAGGTACACATCCTATTCACTCAAGAAAGGAAAAATTATTATATAATTATGGTTCTACGCATTCCTTTATATCTTGCGAGTTTGATATAAATATAGAATCGAAGCCCTAAAACCTTTAAGTAGAGATATATACAAAAACACCATGTGGTGAAATCATTGCAACCCAAGTGTTTGAATCTAGTCTTGTTGGTGTATGTGGGAAGATTCTTCTATAAATAATCATAATACTTACATTGGTAGAATTTGACACCATAATGGGAATGGATTGGCTCTCGTTATATAGAGCACATATCAACTATCGGGAAGAGTAAATATCCTTTCATATTCTGAAACATCCTATGATCCTCAAAAAATGAAAGGAAGATCATGAAGAGTTACCAAGAAGAATACCTCGCCCAAATGGTTGAGTCAAAGGAACGTTACAACATTGAAGAAATGCTCATCATAAGGAAATACAGCGATGTATTTCTCGAAGAGTTACCTAGAATTCCCCCCCGGATCGTGAGGTTGAGTTCTTAATTGAACTCATACCTGGAGCTACTCCTATCTCTATGTTTCCTTATAGGATGGCTCTTATCGAACTGAAGGAGTTAAAGAAGCAGCTGTAAGAGCATTTGGACAAAGGGTTCATACGTCCTAGTGAATCACCTTGGGGTGCACCAGTGCTCTTTGTGAAGAAGAAGGATGGAACAATCCGGCTGTGTATTGATTATTAGGAACTCAACAAGATCACCATAAAGAATAAGTATCCTCTTCCAAGGATTGACGACTTGTTCAATCAGTTAAGAGGAGATAAATACTTCTCAAAGGTGGATCTTTGTTCTGGATATCATTAGGTAAAGGTGAATAAGGAAGATATTCATAAGACTACCGTCCGTACAAGGTATGGGAACTATGAGTTTTTGGTGATGCCCTTCAGACTTACTAATGCCCCTGCAATCTTCATGGATTTGATGAATACAGTCTTTAGACAATTCCTCAACAAATTTGTGGTAGTTTTTATTGATGACATTCTCATCTACTCCAAGAGTAAGGAGGAACATGAAGAACATCAAAGTCTTTTGTTGGTGACATTAAGAAAGGAGAAGTTGTACACCAAGTTCAGAAAGTGTGATTTTTGGATGAAGCAAGTCACATTCTTGGGACATGTGATCACAAGTGAGGGAATTTCTGTGGATCCTTCAAAAACAAAGGCAATTGAGGAATGGCTCAGACCCTCTAGTGTCACAGAAATCCATATTTTTCTTGGATTAGCAGGGTACTATAGATATTTTTTGAGAAAATTCTCATGATTGGAAAGCCCGATAACTAAGTAAATAAGGAAAGGGTTAAAGTATGTCTGGACGAAAGAATGTGGGGGAAGCTTCAAGGAGCAATAGAGAAGGCTGATCACTGCACCTGTACTCACACTACCAAAAAGTGGAGCAAGTTTTATGATATACAGTGATTCTTCAAAGAAAGGCTTGGGTTGTGTACTCATGAAAAATGATAATGTGATAGCCTACACCTCATGACAGTTGATGATCCATGAGTAGAACTACCCGACGCATGATCTAGAGCTTGCAGCAGTGATTTTTTCCTTGAAAATATGGTGTCACTAACTTTATGGTGAGAAGTGTGAAATATACACCTACCACAAGAGCCTAAAGTATATATTCACACAAAAGGATCTCAACATGAGTTAAAGGATATGGTTAGAGCTAATCAAGGATTATGATTTCTCTATTCACTATCATCCTAGAAAGGAGAACAAGGTAGCTGATGCACTAAGTAGAAAAGAACCTTCTACTCTATCCATGTTGTGTATTGAGAAAGTCCCTATCTTCTTAGATATGTAACGAATGGATTTGGAAATCATAAACGTAGGGGATACATCCTACCTTTCCAAAATTATTATGCATATATCCATCCAAGAGAAGATTAAGGAAACACAAAGGGAAGATGTGGAGATACAATAGAGTGTGAATGCATTAAAGGAAGGGAAGCTACAAGAGTTCCATATCGACGATGATGGTGTGATTTGGTTTGGAACACAGATTTGTGTGCCTTCATAACCCGGGATAAAGAAGGAGCTATTGTACAATGCACATATCTCAAAATTCTCTATCCATCCTGGGAGTACCAAGATGTATCGTGATCTCTAATAACACTTCTAGTGGGATAACATGAAGAAAGAGATTGCAGAATATATATCAAGGTGCTTGGTATGTCAGTATGTTAAAGTTGATCAACAAAAGTCCAAAGGTATAATGCATCCATTTCCTATACCCATCTGGAGATAGGAAAATGTTACTATGGACTTTGTTACAGGTCTCCTAAAGACGTCCAAGGGAAGTAATGCGATATGGGTTGTGGTTGACTGACTCAACAAGGCTACAAATTTTATCCCTATTTAGGAAGACCTATCAGTTGATCAAATTTCAAAGATATATGTCAAGGAAGTGTTGAGACTGCACGGTGTTCCACTCTCAATTGTCTTTAACTGAGACCCAAGGTTCCCAAATAAATTTTGGAGGAGCCTTCAACATTATTTTTGCACTGAATTAAATTTCAGCACGACCTATCACCCCCAAACTGATGGCCAGTTTGAAAGAACTATTCAGACGCTTGAAGATATTCTAAGAGCCTACTCTCTTGATTTCAAAGGTGTTTGGGATCAGAAACTCCCATTGGTTGAGTTCTCATACAACAATAGCGTCCACTCAAGTATTCATATGGATCCATATAAAGAACTTTATCGGCATCGATGTAGAACTCCAACCTGTTGGGATGACGTTGGAGAAATAAAGCTACTTGGACATGATCTTCATCAAGAGATGACAGAGAAGGTTCAAGTCATCCAAAAACACATCAAAGATTCTCAAAGTTAGAAAAATAGCTATGCTGACAAGAGTCGAAGGGACTTGTAGTTCGGTGTTGGAGATAAAGTCTTCCTTCGAATATCTCCATGGAAGAGAGTCATGTGATTCGGGAAGAAAGGGAATCTAAGCCCAAGGTATATTGGCCCCTTTGAGGTCCTTGAATACATATGAGTTGTGGCCTATCGTCTTGAACTTCCATCGAATATGGATCAAGTTCATGATGTTTTTCATGCATCACTACTGAGGAAGTACATACCGGACCCCTCACATGTAATAAACTCAGAGGTGGTGCTACTGGAATATGATCTCTCCTATGAGGAGCAGCTAGTAAAGATTCTAGACCGAGGAGATAAGGTTCTCCACAACAAGACTACCCATATTTTCAAAGTGTTGTGGAGGAACCATAAGTTTGAGGAAGAAACATGGGAACCAGAAGATGCAATGAAATAGAAGTACCCTCACCTGTTTGTGTAAATTGAAATTTCTGGGACGAAATTTCTTAAGGGGGGAAGAATGTAACGACCCAATGTTTTTCAATGGAAATTCACTTCTTATAATTATGTTATAAAATCACATGAAAACACAATATAATGAACTAATAAGTGCTAAGTGACCTCTAAACATAATGTTTTCACTTATATGTTTTGAATTTTGAAAATCCTACATACATGGTTGTGTTCATGATGTTTCTTGGAGTCTTATAAAATAAAAATAATTTTTCATGAATAGTAACCTTCCCTTATGAATAGTAACATAGCCATACGAATAGTAATATGACCCTTATGAATAGAAAATCATCCACCATAATATTAACCTTACCCTTGAATAATTAAATAAAACTTAGATATCTTAGAAAGTGACAATTTGACCTTAGTAAACGTTTTGGTATTTTGTAAGTCAAAAATAATTAATTATAATTAATTAATTAACATAAAAGAAATTTTGTTTCTTAAAATGTGTTCATTAATTATCAAATCAATGTATTATTGTTTAATATAATTTTATAAGACCCTACATAATTTTTAAAAGCACTATAAAATCAGTTTTAATTTTAAAAATTATTTTTAAGTAAATTATGATTTTAATTAAATATTAAAATAATTATATTTAGAAAATTATTTTTGAAGAATGGAATTTATTTTTGGATTTTACACGTCGAAAAATGGTTGGGTTAAATTATTGGGATTTTTCTGAAATAATTGAATTTTTGATGAATAGTGAAATATCGTAATTTACAAAAATAAGCTAAATAAGCTAATTATAGAGTCATGTATGATGTTATGCTGATTTAAGCCCACTTGTTTCAGGATCAGATGATAAAATTACTATTATTGGTCATTCAAAACTCACTATTCCATGTCTTAGGGTAAATTAATAAACTAATGAATTTTATATTAAGGAAACCCCTCTCCCCTCCACTATAAATACCACCCTCCACACCCTCATTTCCCCACACCTCTCAAGCTCCAAAACTTCTCTAAACTCTTCCCAAACATCTTACCTAGACCCTATCCCACGTCAAAGAGCTATTTTTCTCATCAAAAGACCAAGCCTATCTTCCTTAAAGAGGATCTCAAGAGGAAGATTTAAAAGGTAATTTATCTCCCTATTATCCTTTAACTGTCTTTCAAGTTCAAGTTAATTTCTTGATCACTACTGACCTATCTTCATCCAAATGGTATTTTAACTATCTATTATTATACATATACTTTAATTTTATGATGATAATGGGATATTATATCATCCAATCCCCTTTACCTCTTCCTTTTATTTTATTAAATAGAATGTTATTTGTGAGGTGTTAATTTATCACCTTCAAGAATGACATGTTTTCTTTCTCCATTTATACCTTCAGATATAGTCATGAAATCCTTTTTATGGTTGATAAAGAATATTTTATTTGTATTATCTCATATTTAATGTTCTGGAAATAACTTATGACCATATTTCTAGTGATGAAATAAAACATGTTCATTATGATCGAAAAATCGCTCAAATTCACCCAAATAATCATCATTTTATTATTATCAAATGATTCATCCACATGGATCTAATATAAATCATTATAAGATAATTAAAACTCTTGTAATATCATTAATAACATGTAATATCATTTCTGGATGTTTACCCATGTTCTACCCTAACTTCAATTTAAGAATACAAGTGAACCACTCAAGAAAACCATAAAAACAAACATTCCCAAACAATGTTTTTAAACTCTATAACTCATCCAAGGGAAAATAAAATCAATTAATGAAACAATAATGAACCATATTAATGTACACAAGGTTTTTGGATTTCTAATTAATGAATATTATGTCATTATACAGGACATTAAAGAGAAAGAAGCATTCTGATACAAAGTAAGGGGAAATTCTCGAACCCAGCTTTCATCCTTTGGGTTATCCCTCTTTCACTACATTTTTGATATGGTTACTCCTTAAGGATCATTTTTTCATCATTGTATTTCTTTTTCTGGGATATAAATTTTTTCCACTACAGTTTATGTCAAACAAATTGTTTTCCAAAAGACATCTTCTTTTAAGAACTCACCTTTTACTTATCATTCAAGGTTGATGGTTCTTGTATCATGTATGTTATTCCCTCTTTATTTTGGGAACAAAAAATTTATGAATGTGTTCCTATGATATGTAATCCATTCCTTTACATGGGTTATTTAAGTTCACTTTTGATATATTTTCCATGTGGAAAGCATGATGATGATAATGTTATGATATGACGAGTGCACTCAGAATTATATAGTGCAATATGAATGATTGAATGTGACGGGTGTTCCCAGAATTATACAGCGCTCCCATGTATTGGGTAGAGTGATTAATCTCATGAGTAAATGTAAAATGATGTGTGAAAAGGATGCTATATTTGTTCACAAGTATGTGTGGTAGTTAACCACTAAGACATGCTGTTTTATTTTTATGTATTACCACATTTCAAGTCTTATATTTATGCTTCCTCTCATGTTCATGATATTTTTACCATGTTATGATTATGCTCACTCCATGCTATATTGTTCTTATCTATCCTCTTAAGTGGATTTTAGCTCACCATTTTTTATTTATATCCTCAAGTGGATACATGTACTAATGAGAGGTCAAGTGCCAATAAGATGCTAGAGAAGAAGAAATTAATTAAATGTTTATTCTTGATGTTATAGTTGCTATGTATGGTCCTAGTTTTCCGAAGACACTAAACCGTTGGATCCTATATGTGTAATACTATTACGTTTTTATCTTTAAAATTATTTAATAGTAATATAAAAAAAGTTTGGGTTGCTATATATATATGGTTTATTAAGGGGTTTTCAGGGTTTTGGTGTTTTTTTATGTTTTTGGGGATTTTAGGTTTTTTATTCTTATGGTTTTTAGGGTTCTTAGGGATTCAAAGATTTTTGATGATTTTTTAGGTTTTTTTAGAACTTTTAGGTTTTTTAGGTGTTTTTAGTGTTTATATATTTTAATGTTTTTCTAAGGGTTTCTTATGGGTTTGAGTGTGTTTTACATTTTTAGGAAGGTTTATGGAATTTAGAATTTTTATGTGTTTCTAGTGTTTTTAGAAATATTTATGGTTTTTAGGGTTTTTAAGGGCTTTTATGGATTTTGAGTTTTTTTATCATTTATTGGTTTAAAGGGTTTTTATATTTTTATTGGGTTTTTAGGGATTTTATGGGTTTTTATGGTATTATATTTTTTGGTATTTTTTATAATTTTTAGGTGCCTTCAGGGTCTTTTTTTCTAGTTTTTTTCATGTTTTTTTACCAAGGTGTTTTGTGTTTTTAGGATTTTAAGGATTTCTTGTGGTTTCTCAGGGGTTTGATGTATTTTCACATTATTAGGAATTTTTAAGGATTACTAGTATTTTTATGGTTATTGGGTTTTTTGGGATTTTTAGGGTTTTCGGGTTTTTATGTTTTTTTGGGTTGTCAGCATTTTTTAGGTTTTATATGTTTTAAATTTTTTCTTATGCGTTTTCTCAAGTGTTAGGGTTTATTATGTTTTGAGGTTTTTCGAAATGTTTTCCTATTTTTTTGGGTATTTAGGGTTTTTATGGATTTTGAGGGGTTTTTTGGTTTTTATGGTTCTTTTGGTTTTTATGGTTTCTGGATTTGATAGGGTTTTTATTCATTTTCAGAGTTTTTTAAAAAGATTACTCGTTTATTGGGTTTTAGATATTTATTGGGTTTTTAGTGTTTTATAAGTTTTAGTGTTTTATGTGTTTTAGGGATTTTTTATTTTTTAGGGGGTTTTGGGGAAAGAAGGTGCAGGACCAGGCGAGCCTGGTCCCCAAATTTAAATAAAATTATAAAGGTATAGGATCTTACAAGGAGGACCTACAGAGGTGGGTGTGTGTTTTATAGGGTTTTGGTAATTTTATAGTTTTTTAGGGTTTTTTAGGATTTTATAATTTTTATAGTTTTAGGGGTTTTCAATGTTCATCAGTTTTTTATGTTTTCATATTGGTTTTAAGAGTTTTTAGAGTTATTTTATTTTTATGGATTTTTGGGGATTTTTTTGGATTTTTATAATTTTTAGTGTTTTAGAGATGTTGAGTTTTTTGGGTTTTTTAGGGTTTTGGGGTTTTTGTGCTTATAAGAAATATCTATGTGTTTGTCGGATTTAAATGTTTTATGATTTTTTAGGATTTATTAGATTTTTCATGTTTTTAGGGTTTTTTATGATTCTATTGATTTTTTGGGATTTTCTATGATTTTAATCAGTTTATAGGGGTTTTTGGGATTTTGAGGATTCTGAGGGTTTTTAATGTTTTTAAATTTTAGGGTTGTTTATGGTATTTTAGTGTTCTTATGTTTCGTTAATTTTTTTATGTGTTTAAAGTTTCTTTAGTGTTTTTAATTTTTTCAGGGTTTTATGGGATTTTTGGGGTTTTATGGTTTTTAGAATTTTTATTATTAATAGGGGATTATAGGGTCCATTTATAATTTTTAGCATTTTTGGTTTTTAGGGGTTTTAAGGGTTTTTATGGATTTAATGATTATTTAGTGTTTAAGGGGTTTTGTGGTTTTTTTATCATTTTAGGGATTTTTAAGGGGTTTTTACGATTTTTATAATTTTTAGGGTTTTTATGTATTTTGATGATTTTTTGGATTTTTTAGGGTCATTAGGGTTTTTTTCATTTTTAGAATTTTTAGGGGTTTTTAATTTCTTTATGTTTTTAATATTTTCTTCAGGGTTTTCATTCTTTTGGGTTTTTTTTGATTTTACGAATTTTTTGGGTTTCTTAGGATTTTTACGGTTTTTAGGGTTTCTATAGATTTTGAGGGTTTTATGGTTTTGGGGGGTTTTATGTTTTTATTGGTATTTTAGTGGGTTTTAGGCTTTTAATGTTTTTTTGGAGTTTCTTAGAAATTTAGGGGTCTAAAGGGTTTTTAGAGTTTTTAGTGGTTGGGGGTTTTTTAGGGTTTATAGGGGGTTTTAATGTTTTTAGGGCAAGGAAGATGCGTGGGTAGGGCTATTCCCCCCCCCCCCCTCAAATTTATTAGAAAGAAAAAGAGACACAGCAGACAAGGGAGGAGAGGGGTCGAACGAACCACACCCAAAAAACCCCTTACAACCCAAGACACAAAAGACCCCAAAAGAAGAAAAAAAAAGTGAAAAAAGAAAAGACACACAAAGCCAAACAACAACCCCCATCATCCAGCATCAACAATCATCCAACAACTCACAACTAACCAACGACCAGCATTCAAAGTCAAACAACAGTCAACATCTAGCAGTAGCACGATCATAAACCACAGCTTCAGCAACTCCCAGCACAGCAGCAACTAGCATCCAGCATCACAATTTCCATCATCCAGTGCATTCCAACATCCAGCAGCACCACATCCAATCATCACAGCAATACAACAGCAGCAATACGTCAAAACCAACTATCCCCATCAACCAACAACACCGAAACTGACATCTCAACCAATCACAACTAGTAGCAAGAAACCACAACATGAGAACCGCAACCAAACGTGGCCATCATCACATCCCAGTAAACAACGACCAGCAACTCCATATAGACCATTTCCAGTATCTAGCATGTTAACAGGCCCAACAGCTCCCACATCCAGCATACAACAGAAGACAGTTCTTGAACCAAACCACAGTATCCAGTGCCCCAACCTCAAGAACCAACACCAGTAGAGGTTCTCATCTCATCCATCCACAGTCACAGAGAAGCAAAACTTTTAATGAAGAGGATTCAAACCAGAAGTTCCAGAAAAGAATCCATTGGAATCTAAAAGGACTAAAACACAGCACATCCAAAGAAAAACTGCAGTAGTGGGAGGCGCCCGCAAAACCAAATAACTAGCTTGAGAAAGATGCCATACCAGAGCGCAAACATAGAGCTCAAGCGTAGATCGCTAGACCCCCTCAAATCGTCATTGATGGGGCCAGGAGCCACATCGCCGAAGAAAACCCATCCACCATTGAAAGCTTCGAAACCATTGATCCATCCATGGGGGAAACTTCTCCGCAACTGCAATCCGGAACATCTGCGCAGACCAATCACCAGTAGATTTGAGAAAAACAAGGTCTGGTGCCGCCCCAAACAGCTGGCACCATGCCTTCTGCATCTATCACCAGATAAGCCACATAAATCCATCCAAGCTCAGATCTGCATCACCACACACTCTATCTGCACCTGAAACCATGTGGAACAATGGGGAAAATCCACCACCATTCCAATCCAAGAGCCGCAACACCGTACCCGAAGCCAGCCTGAACCATTGCCGAACCCATATGGTGCTCCAAAGCTGAAAGTCCACACCATCATTGAAGCACTACGCCTCACCAAATCTCCACTCAGACAACACAAATCTGAGAAAGAGAAGCCTGAAACCAACAAAAGCCTCCATATCTATCAAACCAAAGAAAAAAAACCCATCACCATGGGACGCAGCATCACCAAAATCTGACACCGTCGAGCACCGCCTAATGTCGCCGAAGCCCGATGCCATCAGGAACCGCCAAAGCAAACCACAACCACCATTGAGAATCCGATCCAGCAAAGTCAAATCTCCAGGAACTGGAGAGCGCCACGACGAGAGAAAACCTCCTGGAGATCAGTCCTCCATCTCTTAATGTTTTTAGGGGTTTTAAGGTTTTTGGGGTTTTAGAGGTTTTCAAGGACTTTTAGGGGTTTTATCATTTTTATGGTTTTTATGGGTTTTAAGTGTTTTTTGGGTTTTAATGTTTTCTTAGGGGTTTTCAGTGTATTTATGGTTTTTTACATTTTTAGGTATTTTTATGGATTTTTTAGGATTTTTGATAGTATTTAGGGTTTTTATGGATTTTGAGGGTTTGATGGTTTTTAGGATTTTTATGAGGTTTTTGTGTTTTTTTTAATTTTTTTGGGGTGTTAAGGGTTTTTAGACTTTTTATTAGGGGTTTAAAGGGTTTTTGTAGATTTTATTGGATTTTGGAGTTTGTATGAGTTTTTAAGGAATCTTGGTGTCTTTAGGGTTGTTATGGTGTTTTGGGGTTTGGGGGGTTTGGGGTTTAGAGTTTTTAGGTTTTTTAGGTTTTTTATGTGTTTTTAGGTTTCTATGTTTTTTGTTGGGTTTTTATGGGTTTTTAGGAGTGTTAATTTTTTAATGATTTTTAGGTATTTTTATGGATTTATATGATTTTTAGTGGTTTCTGGGATTTTGATGGGTTTAGGATTTTAATATTTTTATCATTTTTTGGGTTTTAGAGTTTTAAAATATTTTAGGGTTTTTAGGTTTTATTAGGGGTGTTCAGGTCTTTATATATTTTTTGTTATTTTTAGTGATTTTTACGATTTTTATGGTTTTTGGGTTTTGGGGGATTTTGAGGGTTGTAGGGATTTTATTATTTTTTGGTGGTTTTAGTTGTTTTTATGACTTTTTATGGGTTTTATGTTTTTTATAATTTTTTACATTTCTGAGGGCTTAAATGGTTTATATAGTTTTTATTGGTTTTACGGGTTTTATGGGGGTTTATGGGATTTAGTTTTTAGGGGTTTATGGTTTTTAGGGTTTATAACATTATTTCAATTTTTTATATGTTTTACGTGTTTTTAGGTTTTTAATGGTTTATTAGGGTTTTTTAAAGTTTTTAGGATTTTATGGATTTTTATGGGGTTTTAGGGTTATTAGGGTTTAATGGGGGCTTTTAGGATTTCTTAAGGGTTTTTTGGGTTTTATCATTTTATGATTTTCATGGATTTTTAGTATATTTATGGTTTTTAGGGTTTTTATAGATTTTGAGGGGTTTTTGAATTTTCTATAATTTTTAGCAGTTTTTAGGTCTTTAAGGATTTTAAGTGGTTTTTAGGATTTAGTTTTCTTAGGGATTTTTGGGGTATTATGGTTTTAAATATTTTTTGGATTTTTTGGTGTTTTTTGGTTTTTTTTGTATCAAAGGGGTTTTAAGGATTTTTAGGGTTTTACTAATTTTAGGGTTTTTAGGGTTATTCTATTTTTTGGGTCTTCTGATTTTTTTTAATTTTTAGCATTTTGAAGGTTTTTCATAGTTTTTTTTTAAATTTTTAGGTGTTTAATGGGGTTTTATAGTATCTAGTATTTTTACTTTTTTGGGTTTTTAGATTTTTTATGGTTTTTTAGGTTTTTTTGGGTTTTTTGGTTTTTTTGTGCACTTATGTGTTTTTGAGATTTTAAATTTTTCATAGGTTATTTCATGGTGTTTTATTTTTTTGGATTTTTATATACTTTTAGGATTTTTAGGGTAATTAGTGATTTAGTTATTTTTAAGGTTTTGGGGGTTTAGGATTTATGGGTTTTTAGGGTTTTTTGGGGTTTTAATGGTTTTTTGGATTTTAATTGTTGTTATGTTTTTAATGTTTTCTTATTTTTTTAGAGTTTTCTATGTTTTTTACATTTTTAATGATTTTTTGGGATTTTTTAATTTAGATGGTTTTAGGGTTTTTAGAGATTTTGATAGTTTTAGGATTTTTATGGTTTCTAGGGGTTTTAAGGATTTTTAGCATTTTTTCTAGTTTTCAAGGGTTTTATGTATTTTTCTTATTATGTTTTTCTAAGGGGTTTTCAGTGTTCTTTTACTTTTTAGGATTTTTTAGGATTTTAGGTTTTTTTTGGTATTTGGCAGTTTTTAGGGATATTTATGGTTTTTGGGTTTTTAAATTATGGTTCTTTGGGTTCTTTGAGTTTTTTAGGGGTTTCAATATTTTTTATAGTTTTTAATGTTTTTAGGTGTTTACATTTTTTAGAATTTTTTGTTGTTTTTATGGTTTTTATATGTTTATAAAAAAAATTCGGTTTTTGAGGGTTGTTAGGGTTTTGGGTGTTTTTAGCATTTTTCATTTTATAGCATTTTTATGTTTTTACGAAATTTAATGTTTTTAATTTTTTAAGGCTTTATTAGGGGTTTTTTAGGGGTTTCTACATTTGTGGAGATTTTGGGAGCTTTTTTAGTATTTTTTTATATTTTTAAGGATTTTTAGGGTCATTAATGATTTTAGGGTTTTTATTTATTTAAAAAAATTAGGTTTATAAGTGTTTTAATTATTCTTATGTTTATAAGTATTTCATAAGGGTTTTTAGGGGGTTTTTCAATTTTCTGTTTTTAGGGATTTTGAGGGATTTAGGATTTTTTACGGTTTTTTGATTATTTTTTGGGTTTTAGAGATTTTTTCATTTTTTCATTTATTAAGAATTTTTATAGAGTTAAATGTTTTTAGGAGTTTAATGGGGTTTTAGAGTATTTATTGGTTTTTAGGGATTATGTTTTTTATAGTTTTATGGTGGTTTTAAGGTTTTAAGGGGTTTTAGGGTGTTTATGGTCTATTTAGGTTTTTCAGTATTTATTATTTTTAGGATTTTTGGGGGGTTATGTGTTTTTAGGTTTTGAGAGTTTTCTTAGATTTTTCAAAGGTTTTGGGTTTTTTTGTTTTGTATGTATTTTTATGAATTTTTTAGGATTTTTATATGGTTTTATTGATTTTAACGGTTTTTAGGGTTTTAGGACTTTTATGTGTTATTAGGGTTTTCAGGTTATAGGGGTTTTATGTGTTTTAAGTAATTTAAGGATTTCTAAGGGTTATTTATGTTTTTTGGTTTTTTTACCTTTTTAGTGTTTTTTAGTGATTTTTTTATTTTTTATTTTTTTTAGAGTATTTAGGGATTTTATTTAGGGTTTTTAGGTTTTTATTTTTTGGGGGATTTAAGGTTTTTTGAGTTTTGAATATTTTTATTATTTTTATATATTTTTAATACTTTTAGAGATTTAAAGGTTTTTTAGAGTTATTTGCTGTTTTTTATAGTCATTATGGGTTTTTAGGGTTTTAGGGTTATTAGGTTTTTTTTGATTTTTAGGGTCTTTTATGGTTTTTATGTTTTTTAGATATTTTCATATTTTTCTAGGTTTTAAGTGTTTTTTATTTTTTATGGTTTTCTTAGAGTTTTAAGATTTTTGGTGTTTTTAGGTTTTTATGGTTTTTTATGAATTTTTTTATTTTTTTTGGGTCATAAGAGTTATTTATTTAGAGGGTTTTTAGCATTTTTAGGGTTTTTAGGGTTTTTAGGTATTTTAGTGTTTTTAGGATTTTAGGGGGGTTATGACTTTTTCTATATTTTTAAGGTTTTCTTTCAGTTTTTCTATATGTTTAGTGTTTGTTGTGTTTTGAATGATTTTAGTGATTTTTAATAATTTTTATTGTTTTTAGGGATTTTAGGAATTTTGTGTGGTTTTATATATTTTTGGTTATTTAAGTTTTTTTTTGAGTTTTTTGGAGTTTTATGGGTTGTTATTGTTTTTCTATCAATTTTTTGTGTTTAAATGTTTTTAGAGTATTTACTGGGTTTTGGGTTTTTATGGGTGTTTATGTTTTTGGATGTTTTGGGGGGTTTTATTGTTTTTAGGGGTTTTAGGGTTATTAGGGTCTTTTAGGGTTTCTTACGGTTGTTAGAATTTTTGGTTTTTAGGGGTCTTATGTTTTTTTATATTTTTAAGATTTTCTTAAGGGTTTCTACTGTTTTTATTAAATTATTAATTTTTTAGGTAATATTCAGGATTATTTAGGATTTTTATTGTTTTTATGGATTTTGATGGTTTTAGGGTTTTTACGGTTTTAAGGGTTTATAGGTAAATAATGGATTCTTAATGGGTTTCAAAATATTTTAAGGTGTTTACGTTTTTAGTGATTTTTTGATATTTTTGATGATATTTATTGTTTTTGGGTTTCTACGGATTTTTAGGGTTTTTATGGTTTTTTGGTTTTTTTGGGATTATAGGGATATTTTGAGTGTTTTAGGGTTTTAAGTTTTTTTATAGTTTTTAACATCTTTAGGGTTTTAAAAGATTTTTAGAGTTTTTAGGTGTTTTAGTGTTTTTATGGGTTTTGGGTGTTTTAGGAATTTTAGCAGCTTTTTATGGTTTTTAGGGTATTTAGAATCTTTTAGATTTTAGGGATTTTACTAGATTTTAAATTATTTAAGGATTTTATAGGGGTTCTCTGGGTTTTTTAGGGTTTTTTACATTTTAGGGATTTTCATCATTTTTATGTTTTTAAAATGTTTTTAGTGATTTTCAGGGGTTTTAGGATTATTTAGGGTTTTATCGTTTTTTTGTTTTTAGGGGTTTTAAGTGTTTTTAGGTTTTAGGGTTTTCTTAAGTCTTTTCTTGGTATTTAATGGTATTTACATTTTTATGGATTTTTACGTAATTTTTATGAATTTTCTTGGATTTTGGGTTTTTTGGTATTTTTAGTGGTTTTAGGGTTTTTTTGGTTTTTTGGGATTTATGGTTTTTATGGTTTTTTTAGGGATTTAAGGTTATTTTGAGTTTTTACAGTTTTAAAGTTATTTGATAGTTCCTTAAAATTTCTTTGGTGTTTAAATTGATTTTATATTTTTTAGTGGGTTTTAGGGTTTTTATGGGTCTTTATGTTTTTAAGGGTTTTAGGGATTTTATGGTTTTTATGGGGTTTTAGGATTTTTAGGGTCTATTTAGTGTAGTTCGAATTTTTAGTGTTTTTTTTAATTTTTAGGGTTTTATTTGTTTTTTTCGTTTTTATGGTTTTCTTGGGGGTTTTATTGGTTTTAAGGTTTTATTAACTTGATTGGTTATTTCTAGAAATTTTTATGTTTTTATGTTTTTTTTTGTGTTTTGGGGATTTTGAGGGACTTTTGTGTTTTATGTTTTTAGATTTCCTCATTTTTAGGGGGTTTAAGAATTTTTAGATTCTTGAGGTTATCATAGTGGTTTTTATGGTTTTTAGGGTTTTTTATGTTTTTAGGGATTTTTATGGGGTTTTTTGGATTTTATGGTTTTAGGGTTCTTAGGGATTTTGATGGTTTTAGGGGTTTTAGGGAAAGGAAGGTGCAAGGCCAGGCTATCCCTGACCCCCCCCAGATATAAATTATGAGAAAAAGAGAAACATACAAGGGAGGGGTGGGGTCAAGCAACCCACACCCAAAGCCCTGACAGTCCCACAAAAAAAGTCCAAAAACCCAAGATGTGAGACAACGACAGAACAAAATCACCATCGCCAAAGGGATCTTCATCTGGGCCATAGCCCGAGGAAGTATCTGAGTCCACTGACTCCCAAGTTAGAGGATTCATATTGCTTGAGAAAGGCTCCACAATACTTCCTAAGTTCCACATCTGGTTTCACATTGATAGCCCGATCTCCCCTGCCATGTGCATTGCCTTTACCTTTACTGGACTTGGAGGAAACCCTAGTAGCCATAGGCCTAGGTAGAGAGGAATAATCCCTCCTATACCACCATTTCACTAGGGGGTCACTCAGGATCTTACTCTTCCTTTGGTCTGAGGCGGAAGGCGCAACCATGTCTTCCTGCTTGCTACATTCAGGGTTAGACATCGGCCTTCTCTTCGACTTACCACCAGATGAGTCGGAGAGACCTGTCTTCTCCTGCACATTCTTTATTCTGTTCAGGCTGGCATACATGAGATCATCATGGTCCCCAAGGGTTTCTCCAAGACTTATGTGCTCATTATTCCCATCTCTGAGGAAGATCACCGGGTGTAGATCCGACTTGTGGAAGATATCATAAATATTCTGCTCAAGCTGTAGTTTCGAACAGTCAAGCATGATCGGGTCAGACAATTCAACAAAGGGAGGTAGCTTATCGAACCGAACGAGAGCCGAGATCTTGTCAGGCTGCTCATTGCTCCACTTATTAGGGTAGGGGTTGCCAAGGGGTTGCATGGGCAAAGGGGAATCATTCAGATCATGTCCAGGCACAGTAAGGTCCAGCAACACATATTCTTGAGGGGACATAGTGGGAAGGGTATGTGCCACATGTAATGACCAAGTACCAACAATAGGGGAAGGCAGGTCAGCATCCTGAAGGATATCATCAGCTTCCACCTCCTACAGCAGTAGCCTCCCATGGCCGCTTTCCTCAGAACCCATTGCAACCAGATGATTCAGACCAATGGATCGATTCAAGAATAAAGTCAGCTCATGGTCGTATCCAGCATCCACTGAGGGGCTTGACAAACGCACCCTCTCCATTCCAAAATAGACTTACTTTGAGGCCAAGCTCATGCCCCTTCTAGGATCAGGCTGTAAGGAAACATCCCCAGCTTTATCAGGAATGACATCCCCCATTTCAAAAGAGGCATCTCCCCCTAGTCCCAAATCACCCTTCACTCGTGTAGAGATTCTCTTGACCAAAACAGGCTCTCCAGCGACAATCTGGGGGGATGAGCCCTCATCCAACATCTTGTCATAACCCAGAACATCTAACAGATGATCTCTAGGGGAATCATTCTATGCCTCCATGTCTCTTTTGAGATAACCATTGAGGAAATGGGCTCCTTGCCAAATCTAGCCACTATGCCATCCCTTCGACCGCAATCCCTTTTCAAATGGCCAAGATAAAAGTATGAGGTGGAGTAATTTTCCCACTATTCAAAAACCATCAGATGCTTCCAAAGAACCTCTTCTCGAATTTCAATCCAAATGAAATAAACTAGTTCCATTGAGACATCAACTTCAACACAAACCCTCGGAAAAACAAGGTGACAATGGGCCATGGTCCGTCTATCCACACATCGAAACCGTCTAACCAAATTCACAAGAATGTAAATTATAGACATGTTTTGGAAGGGGATAGGGAGTTCAGGGAACCGTACCCAAATAGTGATCAGGAGGGAGTCACGGTTCAAATGGAATTCAAAATTCCACTGGAAATGGGAGAAGTGAGCAGCATCACATCTATAAGGAGCTGAAGACCAATCCCAGATAAGGTCCTCCTCCGACGAGAACCAAATAAAAATGTGACTGGAATCAATTAGACCCACTGTTTCACAGTCCCTGAGATCCCAATGGTCTAACACAAACCTGTCAAAAACATCAACTGAGGGATGCCAGTTCAAAAACATGGCCATAAGGGTTAGACTGTGGAGGGTAGAGGCCTTGTTAAACTCCACAATCAACATAGGGAGCTTCGGCATCCCTTTATGCAGGCCAAGCACTTTAGGGTAGAGATCATTCCACATGAAAGCAGGGAGAGAGTCAGGATCTGAGAAAAAAGAGAATAATTCCTTAACAGGGGGCAGAAGCAGCCCCTCCCCCGTAGAGGGGGGAGGCCCAGGTTCCACCATTCCGTCGTCTTCAAGCAATTGGTGGAGTGGTAGGAGTGCCATCGTGGGAGAGCGGATCAACCATATTTATATTTTTCAGGGATCATTGGGGGTTTTATGGGTTTTAGGGATTTAATGGTTTTTTGGGTTTTTTGGGTTTTTTAATTTTGTAGGGTTTTTAATTTTTTATAGGGTTAAAAAATTCATTGGGGTTTAAAGCGTATTTATATTTTAGGTTTTTTTAGGGATTTTAAGGGTTTTTTAACGTTTTAGGGGTTTTTATGTTTTTTAGGGAATTTTTGGTTTTTTAGGTTTTTTATGGTTTTTAGTGACATTAGGTTTTTAGGGGCTTTTACGCGTTTTAGGTTGTTAAGGTTGAGATTTCATGGTTTCTAAAATTTATTAGGTATTAATTAATTTTAAGGGCTTTTAGATTTTTCATAGGGTTTTAGAGTTTTTACATTTTTTATGGTTTTTAGGGTTTTTAGCATTTTTAGGTTTTTAGGGGTTTTAAGTGTTTTTAGGATTTTAATTTTTTCATTGAGTTTTTTTTAAGATTTTTTACATTTTTAAAGACTTTTAGGGATTTTTTAGGATTTTTATGAAGTCGTAGGTTTTTTTGGGATTTTTGGGGTTTTAGGTTTTTTAATTTTTTATGGTTTTAATGTTTTTTGAGTTTTAATGAGTTTAAATGGAATTTGTGTTTTTAACGTTTTAAGTGGTTTTAAACTGTTTTAACAGTTTTTAGTGGTTTTTAGGGTTTTCATTTGTTTTAGGGTTTTGTGGTTTTAATTACTATTTTCTGTTTTTAGTGGCTTTTAGGGTTTTTAGATTTTGTTTTTGCTTTTAGGGGTTTAATGTTTTTAGGGTTTTAGGGTTTTCTTGTGATTTTATAGGGTTTTATGGTTTTTATGTTATTCTGGAATTTTAGGGTTTTTTATATTTTTTGGTTTTTATTTTTTTAGGGGTTTTCATGTTTTTTAGGGTTTTTATGAAATTTTGGGTTTTTAGGGTTTTTATTGTTTTAAAAGGTTTTTAGATTTTTAGTGGTTTTATATGTTTTTATATTTTAAGGTTTTCTTGGTATTTTTCTTGGTTTTTTGGTGTTTTTTTATCTATTTAGTGTTATTTAAAGAATGTTATGGGTTTTTATGGGTTTTAAAGGAATGATGTGTTTTAGGGGTTTTAGGTTTTTTTTGGATTATAGAGGGTTTTATATTTTTTTAGGGTGTTTATGGTTTTTTAGAGTTTTCAACGATTTTAATCATTGATGGGTTTTTAGATATTTTTTTGGTTTTTAGGTTTTTTATATATTTTTAAGGGTTTAATGGTTTTAAGGGTATTATGGGTTTAGGGTCTTTTAGGGGTTTTAGGGTCTTTACAATTTTTAGAGATTTTAGGGTTTTAAGTGTTTTTAGGATATTAAGGTTATCTTTGGGGATTTCTACATTTTTAGCATTATTTACATTTTTAGGAATTTTTATGGAATTTTTAGGATTAATATTATTTTTTAATTTTTATAGAAAATTTTAGTGTTTTAGGGATGTATATGTTTTTAGCATCTTTTAGGTTTTCTTGGGGTTTTAAGTGTTTTTTGTTTTTAATATTTTCATTACGCTTTTAGGGTTTTTACATTTTTTTGGGAATTTTTGGAATTTTTAGGTTTTTTAAAATTATTAGAACTTTAGGGATTTTGAAGGTTTAATTCTTTTTAGGGGGTTTCAAGGTTTTAGGTT
The DNA here is from genome assembly GCA_963277665.1 of Viscum album. Lineage (NCBI taxonomy): Eukaryota > Viridiplantae > Streptophyta > Magnoliopsida > Santalales > Viscaceae > Viscum > Viscum album. The sequence continues at coordinate 485,671,133 of OY728157.1, forward strand.
TTTTTGGGTATTTATCTTTTTTTGGTTTTTAGGGTTTTTAGGGTTTTTTAGTTTTTAGGGGTTTTAATGATTATTATATTTGTTAACTTTTTCAGGGGTCTAAAGGGATGTTAGTGTTTTTGGTGGTTTTTAGGGTTATTGTGGGATTTAGGGTTTCTATGTTTTTAGTGGGATTTATGGTTTTAGGGTTTTTTTTGGGGTTTTTTGGGGTTTTCGGTACTTTTAAGGGTTTTTAGTGTTTTAGTTTTTTTTAGATTTTTAGAGGTTTTATGTTTTTATATATTTTTAAGGTTCAATTAGGATTTCTCTAGATTCTTATAGTTTTTTATATTTTATTGTTTTTTTGGGAACTTTTAGGATCCTTATGTTTTTTATAGTTTTTAGGAATTTTGAGGAGTTTTATGGTTTTTTTAGGTTTTTAATATTTCTATGGTATTTTGGGGTTTTTGTTTTTCCTTTCTAAGGGTTTTAGGGATTAATTATTTTTTTAAGGTTTTTATGGTTTTAAAGGGTTTATAGAGTTTTTGGTGGTTTTTAGGTTTTTATGGGGTTTTAGGGGTCTTTTGTTGCTTTTAGGGGCTTTAATGGTTCTTATGGGTCCTAAAGTATTTTTAGAGATTATAGAGTTTTTAGCGTCTTTATGTTTTTAGACGATTTATGTTTTTTTAGGTCTTGATGATTTTCTTATGTTTGTTTCACGGTTTTAGAGTTTTTTATTTTTTTTTTGGAAATTTAGGGATTTTTTAGTATGTTTATGGTTTTTAGAGAGTTTTAGGGATTTTGAGTGTTTTTAAGGGTTTTTAGGTTTTTAAGGGTTTTTTTGGTTTGTTTCGGTTTTCATGTTTATTTTTGAGATTTTATAGTTTTAATGGTTTTAAGAGTTTTTTAATATTTTTAGGTTTTAATGGGTTTTTAGAGATATTAGTTGTTTTTAGGCTGTGTATGGGTTTAATGAGTTTTTAGGGGATTTAATTTTTTTATGATTTTTATGGATTTTAGGGATTTCTAAGGGTTTTTAGGGTTTTTTAATTTCTTAGGTTTTTAATGGATTCAACTCTTTTATGGTTTTTAATGTTTTCATAGGATTGTTCATGGTTATTATGGTTTTTTACGTTTTTAGGGGTTTTAGCTATTTTTAGTTTTTTTTTCATTTTTATGGTTTTTATGGATATTGAAGGTTTTTAGGGTTTTTAGTTTTTTCAACATTTTTTGGGTTTTAATTTTTTATGGTTTTAATGTTCTATTTGTTGTTTTAAAGACTTTTAGGTCGTAATACACTTTTATGGTTTGTAGGACTTTTTAACGACTTTTATGGTTTTTAGGGGTTTTAGGGATTTTGATTGTTTTTCTTGGTTTTTATGAGTTTTATGGGTTTTATTAGTTTTTTGTTTTAAGGAGATATTTTGAGTTTGTTTAATGATTTTATGGGTTTAAAGGGTTTTTATAGTTTTAGTGGGTTTTAATGTTTTTATGGATGTTTATGGGTTTTTATTGTTTTTAGTGGTTCTAATGGTTTTAGGGCCTTTTGAGTTTTTAGGTTCCTTAAATTTTTTCAGTTTTTAAGGGTTTTTAAGTGTCTTTTTTGTTTTTATTATTTTCATAGGGTTTTTTAATGTTTTTAGGGTTTTTAACAACTTTAGGGATCTTTTGGTCTTTTTAAGATTTTTATTTTCTTTTAGAGTTTTTTGGGTTTTGGAGGGTATTTGAGTTTTATGCTTTTATGGTTTTTTTGGATTTTTATCCTTTTTAATGGTTTTAGGGGTTTTATTATTTTCTTTGTATTTTTTTATTTCTTAGGGGTTTTTTTGTTTTTATGTATTTTTATGTTTTCAGGGGTTTTTCGTATTTTTTGGTATTTTTAATGTTTTTAGGGTTTTTAGGGATTTTAAGGGTTTTCAAGGGTTTTTTAGTTTTTTTTTTGCTTTATGGTTTTTTAATATTTTAGGGTTTTATGGTTTTTTTTGTGTTTAAAAGTTTTTTAAATATTTATTGGTTCAATTTGTTTAGTGTTTTATTATGTTTTTAGGGGTTTATGGTTTTAGGGTTTTTAGGGGTTTTAGTGTCATTTTTGGGGTTTTATTGATTTTGGAGTTTTTTTTAGATTTTTAGGTGTTTTAGGAGATTTTAGGTTTTTAAGGTTTTCTTAGAGGTTTTTATCGTTTATAAGGTTTTTAATTTTTGAGTGATTTTTATTGTTTTTTACGATTTTTAGGTTTTTTGTGGTTTTATGGTTTTTGAGTATTTTTTATGATTTTATAGTTTTTTTCGGTTTTATGGTATTTTTTGAGTTTTTAGGCGCCTTAGGAGTTTTTATAGTTGTTTATATTTTGTTAGGATTAATTTTTTTTAAGTGTTTTAGTGTTTTAAGGGTTTTTTTGTGGTTATAAGGGTTTTTACGGTTTTTAAGTGTCCTGATGTTTTTAAGGATTTTTTCTGGTCTTTTTTGGTTTATAGGGTTTTTAGCATTTTTAGGTTTTTAGGGGTTTAATTGTTTTTATGGATTTCATAGGGGTTTTAGTGTTATTATGTCTTCTTATGTTTTTGGATTTTTATGGCTTTTTAATTTTTTTATGATTTTTTATGGTTTTTAGGGATTTTGCGGGGTTTTTTGATTTTGGGGTTTTAGGGTTTTTAGGTGTTTTATCATTTTTTGTGATTTTAGGGGTTTTAAGTGTTTTTATTTTTAAGGTTTTGTTAGGATTTTTTAGTATTTTTTTGGTTTTTACATTTTTTATAATTTTATGTTTTTTGGGGTTTTAGTGATTTTGAGGGGTTTTAGGGTTTTTAGGGTGTTGGGGTTTTTTTGGGGTGTTTCACTAGAAGGTCTGTGTGTGCTCGTAATGGAATGATCTAATGTGGATTTGGTAGTATATCCTTTTTATTTAATGAAGGAAGTTTCATAGTTAGTTATATAAGTCAAGTTCACCATTTCATTTATGATGAATGCATTTTCATATTAATGTGGATTGATTATAGGGGGTTAACTAGTGTGAAATCACTAGTTTCATGTATAAAAACTCCAAATGGTATCCAAGAGGATTGTTTGTGGATCTAAAAACACCCAATGGTTCTAATATCTTGGGTTCATTGACCTACATTCCAATGGTAGGTGTTTGTTGGATGATTTGAACAACAAAAGTTAAGAATACACATTGGTCAAGATGATTGGAGCTCAGGATTATCACACTATTTGGGGGGGGGGACTATTGCTTATTTGATGACTCTATTATATATTTAATTCATGTTTATATGTTCATGAATCCAAAGTTCATTCCCAAGAATATGTTTGCGTATTACCCCAAAGTAAGGATTCATCGTGATTGTGCATGGATACATAAAAATATGTATGTATCTGAGTTTCGTCATCGATGGAAGAATCCCCATGTTTCCAAGGTTATCCACCAATGTCACATTTTTGGATAGATCAATTATTATTTGGTTTTTCACTTATAAACCAATGTCTTTAAGACATATGGGACGATCTTCAAGATTTTGTTATCATACAAGAGGAAAAGAGTTGCATCAATGTTGGGATCAAACCCATAATATTGGTTTCTTATGTATCCTTGGGATAGGAATCAGAACCCACATAGTTATGTGTCACTTAATAGGAACCATCACATTTTAAGGTTTTGTGACGAGGAACCAACCATGCAATTTAACGTTGATTGGAAAGGACATCCAGGAAAAATATTTCTGTGTCGAGGATAGTGTGGGACTTATGTCGAGGGGGCCCTAGGTACCTAATGGAGAAATGGTTTCCCAAGAAATATTACCCTTTGGGAATGTGGACCAAATAATTTTATATTGGAATCAAACATCATGTTTGGAACCCAGTGAGGATTTCTACATATCCTACATTTTTATGAATTGACACCCTTATAGATTAGTAGCCCCATGCAGTTTAACATAATGTAGTGAGGAGGGGAGTGACCAAATGTGAAAATTAATGAATGGATGAGATAGGTGAAGTGTTGAACTTGAACCACAATGTAGTTTTCTACATATCCTAGTTTTTTTGGAATCATAGTCCATTTATTTCTAAACATTGGGGATTAGGCAAGGAAGATTCCCATTAAAGGGTGAATGGTGAGGGATTATACTGAATAGGGGGCCATTGCAAGAGGATTTATCTTGTTCAGATTTGATGTGGGGATTATGCATTGGAGTTTATCATTTGATTTATGGTTGGGGTGTTCATCTATGGAGATGGACCCTTTGATGTTTGGGATCATGCAGAATTCATGATCACCACTAACCTCTAAGAAAATGTGAGTCATGGTCGGTGTGAAAAACATGATGAAGTAAAATATCTAATGATCGCACAACCCTCACCATCAGCTGATGGATGGATATAAAATCCCAAATGGAGAGGGAGGGTACTTTGGGTGTGCCCATATCCTCTTTTGTTTTGGTAACTGGGATAGTTACCTTAGGTTATCCATCTATCAAAATCTTGGGATGACACAAGAAGAAACATGAGTGCCACCTCCAGTAATAATTTTAGGGTGTTACCTTAAGAGGAGTTTCCTACTAGTTGATGGTATTCTCATAATTATTACGCGATTCATCATAAACATAGAGAATAAGTAATCTCAAGTTTTTCATAATAGGCATCCCATATTTATTATATAGGGTATGATGTAGTTAAATATCATATATCTAGGAAGATGACATGAACGTTTAACATCATGTGGTACGGACTATGGAAACATCATTTATAAACGTGTTATGGGGACTATGGAATTACATTTTAATGCATCTTTTCATTGAATATTGAAACACAATTTAACATTTTGTAGTGGGGACTATGGCATCATAGTTTAATTTTATGTTGTAATGATGATGGAAGTATAGTTTACTGTCATGTTGCGGGGACTATGACATCACAATTTAATGTCATGTTATGGGGATGATGTAATCACCATTTAATTTCATGTTGAGGTGAATGTTTGGGTACAACATAATTCCATATAGATAGAAAAACTAGGAGGAATATTCCTAGAAATGGTTTGTGTGGAACATAATTAGGAGTAGCCCTTTCTAGATCAACTTGGCATATTGTTAGGTGATGCGGTTTTAGGAGTAAACCGAGGAATAGATCAACTCATTGTATATATGGTAAGACTGATGGGGAGGCATAAGAGAACAACCCAAAATATTGTCTACTCATCCCGAAAAGTTCACAGTGAGACTCTTCATTTTTCATGGGTGTGATTAATTTTAGAAAATGGAGTGTCCTGGAGGGGTAAGGCCCTAGCACGACACTTAAACTAAGTGGGGTGCAGGGGAAGAAACCCCATAGTATGGACCAAAATTCACATATGATTTTACACATAGGGCAGGCCATGTAGGATCTGGATGAAAAGGATCATCCAAGGAGTAGTTTATTAGAAATAGTATCCATGAAGGGTTAGTCACATATGATCATCCACGGTGGATTAGTCATAATGATTCCACCCGTGAATCAATTTATTCCTTCTGTGGGGTCACATATAAATGCCTCTATTCAAAAATAATAGTTGAATCTAGAAAGGGAATCATACATATGGTTCATGGGATGGATTATTTATTATGTGGGAGGGGTCATCTATGAGGAATATTTGGTATGTTGATAGTTGGGTGATTTTCTGCCGATAGTAATTTATTGAGCACCTTCCCTCGACTTTTCATTCATATTTTATTCATGTTTTTTTAGTCCCCCTAGGGTTCTATTTATAGATGAATGGAGGGACTATGTACTATTTTGACTTGTTGTATATGAAATTCCATTGACCTTATTTTGTGGGGTATCCTTTTTCGGGCATTGGCAATACAACCTCATCTTGAAAACTATTTAGTTTATGGGGATGCTGGTTTTCAGGGGCGGAAATCACTACCCTACCCCAAAAAAATGTATGATTTTTATTCGAAAGTTCCAAAGGTAATGCCTCATCCCATGAAATTTTTAGTTCATGGTGTTTTTACTTACTTCGTGGGGTGCTTCGTGAAAATGGTGAAACACCGTGTGAAGCGGCGGTCCATAAAGAAATTTTTACTTCGAGGAAGCAAATATTCCTTAACCATTTAGACCTCCTTGAAACTTGTTCAAGACTTAGACATATTTTATTTAATTCCCCTTTCAATGAATCCTGAATTTTCAAAACCCGATAAAGAGTTATTTTAGATTTTTAGAGTTTTGATGGGTTTTTAGAGTTTTTAACATTTATTGTAATTTAATGGTTTTTATATTTTTTACTAGTTTTTAGGGTTTTATGGTTTTTAGGTTTTTAAAAGTATTTTTGGGGGTTTTATGGTTATTTTGGTTTCTAAGGGTATTTAAAGGTTTTTTAGGGATTTTTATTTTTTAGGTTTTCTAGGGTTTTAACGTGTTTTTAGGTTTTTATTATTTTTATAGGATTTTTTAGGGTTTTATAATTTTTTATATTTTTAGGGATTTTAGTTCTTTTTTGGTTTTTATGGTATTTTGGGTATTGGTGATTTTTTTGTTCTTCATATTTTTATAATTTTTAGGGGTTTTATAAATTTTTAGGGTTTTAGGGATTTTAATTGTTTTTTGGTTTTTAAGGACATCTTAGGGTTTTTCAGGTTTTTTAAGGATTATTAAATTTTTAAGGATTTTCTAGTATATTTTTGGTTTTTAAAGGTTTTATGGATTTTGAGGGTGTTAAGGGTTTTTGGGTGTTTTCAGGTTTTTGTGTTTTTTTGAGTTTTAGGGGTTTTTTTAGTTTTTTAGGTTTTCAAGGATTTTAGTGTTTTTAACGTTTTAAAAGGTTTATATTTTTTTCTAGTTTTTGGTGGTTTTTTGGGGGTTTAGAGTTATTAAGGTTTTTATAGGCTTTTATAGTTTTTAGGGTTTTTATGGTTTTTAGGGTTTTATGGGGTTCTATGATATTTTAGGTTTTTTCAGGGTTTAGGTGTTTTTTGGTTTTCAAGGTTTTCTTAGGGTTTTTAGGTTTTTTTGTATTTTTTATTATTAGGGATTTTTAGGATTTTTGTTGTTTTTTACTATTTTTAGGGATTTTGAAGTGTTTTATTATTTTTTGGGTTTTGGGGAGTTTTGGGATTTTCGTGTGTTTTAAGGTTTTTTTGGGGTTTCATGTGTTTGAGGGTTTTATTGATTTCATAGGGATTTTGAGGGTTTATAGGGTATTTTACATTGTTAGGGATTTTTAGTGATTTGTAAATAATTATTTGGGTTTTAGGGATTTATTGATTTTTAGGATTTTATGGTTTATTAATGTTTTCAGGGATTGTTTTGTTTTTTTGGATTTAGGGTTTATTAGAGTTTTTTTATTTCAAGGATTTCATAAAGATTTTAATATTTTTAGGGATGTAATGTTTTTTATATTTTTTAGTATATTTAGGATATTTATCTGTTTTCTCGTGTTTTTAATGTTTTTAGACATTTTTATTGTTTTAAGTGTTTTGGGAGATTTGGGCTTTTTTTACGGTTTTTGAGGGTTTCTATGATTTTTAGGTTTCTTGGGGGTTTTGAATAGTTCTATGTTTTTAATGTTTTCTTATTGGTATTCAATGATTTTATGAATTTTTATGATTTTAGGTATATTTATAGTTTTTTAGGATATTAGACTGGTTTTTTGGTTTATTGGGTTTTTTGGGTTTTTTGGGTTTTTACTATTTTTTAGGTTTTAGTGTTTTAAATTTATTTTAGGATTTTATGGTTTTATTTGTGTTTTTTTCTATTTTTAATGTATTTTTTAGGATTTTATGGTTTTTAGGGTTTTGGGGATTTGTATGTGTTTTATTGATTTTTAGGATTTTTACTGTTTTTATGGGGTAATTTAGGATTTCTAGGGTCTTTTTGAGTCTTTAGTTTTTTTAATGTTTTTAGTAGGATTTACTATTTTTGGCGTTTAAAATGGATTTTTATATGTTTTATTGGTTTTATAAATATTTTTGTTTTTGGGGTTTGTTTTGGTTTTTTAGGTTTTTCTAGATTTTAGAGGTTTTAGGGTCTTATTAGGGTATTAGCATTTTTATATTATTAGGGGGTTTAGTTTTCTTAGGTATTAATGGTTTTCATAGTGATTTATAATGTTTTTATGTTTTTTTATATTTCTAGATATTTTTAATGGTTTTTTAGATATTAATGGGTTTTTAGTTTTTCTAGGGATTTTGAGGGATTTTAGAGTTTTAAGGGATTTTTAGGATTTTCTTGGTTTTTAGTGACTCTTTATGGTTTTTATGGGCTTTCAGGATTTTTATAGTTTTATGGGTTTTTATGATTTGATAGGTTTTTATGGTTTTAGGGACTTTTTAGGGTGTTTAGGGTCTTTAGTGTTTTTTTTGTTTTTAGTAGTTTTAAGAGTTTTAGGATTTCAAGGTTTTTATATGATTTTTTCCAATGATTTTGTAGTATTTACATTTTTTGGAATGTTTAGGTACTTTTTGTATTTTAACAAGTTTTTAGTGTTTATAGGTATTTTGAGGGGTTTTGGGGTTTAGAGTTTTTAGTGTTTTTATGGTTTTTAGTTTTTTAATCGTTTATGTGTTTCTATGGTTTTCTTAGGGGTTTTCAAGATATTTAGGGTTTTTTAATTTTAGGTATTTTTTGGTTTTCTAAGGTTTTTTGGGACATTGAGGGGTTTTATGGTTTTTAGGGTTTGGGGATTAAAGTGTTATTTTGGGTTTTTATGGGATTGTTTTTTGAGTTTTTAAGGATTTTTATATTTTTAGAGTTTTTTATTGTTTTTAGGGGTTTAGGGATTTTAGGATCATTTTGGGGGATTTTAGGGATTTTATAATTTTTAGGTTTTTAATTGTTTTAATTATTTTTATTGTTGTAAGGTTTTTTTTTTAAATTTTTAGGGATTTTATGTTTTGGGGATTTTATCGTATTTTTTAGAATATTTAAGGTTTTTAGCATTTTTAGGGGTTTTTGGGTTTTTAGTGTATTAAGGGTTTTTATGGTTTTAGTTTTTTTAGGATTTTAAGTATTTTATAGGGGTTCTGGGATGTTTAGGTTTTTTTTTGATTTTTGGTGTTTTTTATTTTTATGTTTTTTAGCATTTTTAGGGATTTTTAGGGTTTTTTGGGTTTTGGGATTTTTAGGGCTAGGAAGATGCGAGGGTCGGGCTATTCCTGGCCCACCCAAATGTATAATAATGAAAAATATAGACTTAGAAAACAAGGGAGGGGTGGGGTCAAACGACCCACACCCAAAAACCCTTTACAAACACACTCTCAAGAACCACAAAAAAAAGAAAGATAAAAACACACAAGAAAAAGAAAGACCAAGACATCTCCGACAGCAGCTCCCAACCAATCAACAACCACCAGTAATAGAAGAACAACACCTTCAACAACTCCCATTCCAACAGCATCAGGCATCCATAACCACCAACATCCAAAATCACAGAACCACCAGCTTCCAACACCACAGAACCATCAGCATCAGAGTCAAAAGCCTCACATTCACCAGCATTCAGTGGCTCACCACCAAACAGAAACCAGCATCCAATCATATAGAAATAAGAAACCAACACCTTCTCACCAAAACGAGCTACCACCAACAACACATTACAATCAGCACCAAAATCACACAACCAACAGCAACCAAAGTTTGCATCCAGACAACAACCGTCCTCCTTCCCAAAAACCAGTATCTAACACCTCCCTTCAACCATGTCGGGGCAAAGCAACACCCCTTTCCAAGCACAAGCAGAAACAATCACCTTTGACCCAGTCAGCATACAACATCTCACACCATCCATCAACCACCAGTCTAGCCACAAACATCATCAAGCTCCAGAGTTTCAGGCAGCAAAGATTCCCTTCAGCACCTCGTGAGAAAGCATCATCAAAACACCTACTTCCCTCATCAGCACACACCAAAACCATAGCAGCAAAAGAAAAAATGAAACAACCAGAACCACCTCAGCCATAAACTCAAACAGAGTATCTCCCACCAGATGAAGATCCCCACTCGAGAACCAATCCACCAGCCAAGCAAACCATATCAGCAGATCAAACATGCTCCCACAAAGCTGTGGTGCACTGAAACCACGATCCACCAGGAAACCAGGAGAAGAGAAAAAACACAGGAACAAACCAGCTCCAAATACGACATACCAGACTGTCCGAAGAAGCCGAAGAGAAACTTCTTCCATGAGTCTGAGAGGCACCATGGAAACCCATTGCCATGAGTCGGAACACCATGATCTGACCCCTTGATTCTTGAATTTGTAGCGCCGCGCACAAGATCTAAGTGATTCCACAACGGATCTACAAACACCACGCCCAGATCTAGCACCAAGAAGAGAGAATCTTTTCCACTCTGCCATGGATCTACAACACCAAACAATGGGGAGACCAACTCCTGTTGAATCCTCCATAGAAATGCATCTTCGCACGCCGGAGGGTCCAAAGATGCCCAAAAGACCAGTCGCACACTGGAAAGACCGAGCCCAGCCACCTCCTCCATGGATCGCCCTGTGGAAAGACCGGTCCACCCCATGAAAGATCTACAGCATAGAAATCCAGAAAGACTAGAACCGGCTTACTCAAAAGTAGATGAATCATTCATCCGAAGCAGCTTCTGTTGGAGACCTGCGAGGGCATCAATGATCCAGAGAAAGCTCACCTCGAGAGCAAAGCAAGCCGATGCATGAGGATCCACAACCGCGCTGAAGAATAATTAACACTGACGAAAGACCCAATCACGAGAGGATCCAGGAGATGCGGGAGCCATCTCTCTCTTTGTGATTTTTTTCTTGTACTTTTTAGGGATTTTATGGATATTTTGGTATTTAGGGTTTTTTTTAGTTTTTAGGATTTTTTTTTGTTTTTATAGAAGTTTGTTTTACATTTCTTGGACTTTAAAATGTTTTTAGAGTTTCTAGGTCTTTTTAGGTGTTTTATTTGTTTTTAGGGGTTTTTTGTTTTTACGGATTTTATGGTTTTTATGGGTTTTTAGGATCTTTTAGGGTTTTTAAAAAAAATTTAGTTTTATTTTTTATTGGTTTTAATATTTTTTAAGTTTTATGGTTTTATTATGGATTTAACAGTTATTTATTTATTTATGTTTCTAGTTTTTTTAGATATTTTTTTGATTTTTAGGATTTTTTAGGGTTTTTATGGATTTTAAGGTTTTTAGGGTCTTTTAGGTTATTCAGGATTTTTTATTCTTTTTTTTCATTTTTTTAGTTTTTGGGGTGTTTATGGGTTTTTAGATATTTCAGGTTCTCTTAGGTTTTTTTCTGGTTTTTATGGTTTTTTACATTTTTAGGGATTTTATGGATTGTTTTTTTGTTTTTAGGGTTTTTAGGGATTTTGAGTGATTTTGGGGATTTATTATGGTTTTAGGGTTTTATGGTTATTTGGGGTTTTAGGGTTTTTTGATTTTTTTTATTTTTTACTGTTTTTAGTGTTTTTTAGTGTTTTAGGGATTTATAGGGTTTTATATTTTTTATTTGGATTTAAGGTATTTAACGGTTTTAGGGTTTTTATGGGATTTAGGTAGTTTTATGGTTTTTATGGGTTTTAGGTGGTTTTATGGTTTTTATGGGTATTAGGGTTTTTATTTACTTCTGGGTTTTTAGTGATTTTAGTATTTTTTATGTATGTTATGGTTTTTACATGTTTTTAGGTTTTTATGGTTTTCTTATATTTTTCATGGTTTTTAGGGTTTTACTATGTTTTTAGTGATTTATAGGGATTTTATGATTTTTATTGTTTTAGGGGTTTTGGGATTTTGAGGGTTTTAGGATTTTTATGGATATTTAGGGTTTTGGAAATTTTAGTGTTTTTAGTGGTTTATAGTGTTTTAGGGTTTTATGATTTTGTTATGGCTTTTAGAGTTTTTTAATTTTTTTTGGATTTATTGTTATTTTTAGGGACCTGTATTTTTTTATGTTTTTTTATAGATTTTCATGGTTTTTATGTTTTTAGGGTTTATTTGGTTTATATCGGTTTTTAGAGTTTTTGGTTTTTTTATTTTTTTAACGGTTTTTAGAGTTTTTAACATTTTTAGGGGGTTTATTGGTTTTAAAGTTTTTGGTTGTTTTAGGGATTTATGGGGTTATGGGGATTTTAAGTTTTTAGTTCTTTTTTTGGTTTTACATATTTTTAGGTTCTTTTAATGTTTTTTAGGTTTTTATCATTTTTATGGGTTTTAGAGTTTTTAGGTTTTAATATTTTCATAGGATTATTCAGGGTTTTAATGGTTTTTAGATTTTAGGGACTTTTATTGTTTTTTATAATTTTTATGGGTTTTTAGTGTTTTTAGAGATTTGATGGATTTTAGGGGTTTTTTCAGTTTTACATGTGATTAAGGATTTTAGCATTTTTATTTTTTTTATGGGATTTAGGTGTTTCTTAAGATTTAAGGTTTTCTAAGGGGTTTTCATGTGTTTTTGGGGTTTTACATTGTTAGGTATTTTTAAGGGTTTTGGGGATTTTTATGGGGTTTAAGGGTTTTTAGTAATTATGTGGGTTGTGTGATTTTTAGTGGTTTTACATTTTTTTGGGTTTCTAGTGGTTTTTTTAGTTTTTTTTATTTTTATATTTTTAGATTTTTTACATGTTTAGGGGTTTAAAGGGTTTTTAGTGTTTTAGTAATTTTTTAGTTTTTTATGGGTTTTAATTTTTTTAGTGGTTTTTTTCTTTTTAGTAATTTTTAAATTTTTAGGGACTTTTAGGGTTTTAGGAATTTTTATATTTTTAAGGGGTTTATGTGTTTTTAGGATTTTAAGCATTTCTTAGGGTTTTAGGGGATTTTCTGTTTTTATGATTTTTTAGGATTCATATTGTTTTTTAGGTTTTTAGGGATATTGAAGGATTTTAGGGGTTTTTTGTTTTTTAGGATTTTAGAGATATAAAGAATTTTTTTGGGTTTTAAGGCATTTTTAAATATTTTTGGGTTTTTAGATTTTTTTTCATTTTTTTGGATTTTAGGGGCTGTTTTTTTTTATGGGATTTTTTTGGTTTTAGGGATTTTCTGGGTTTTACGTTTTTTATAGTTTTCATCGTGTTTTTAGAGTTCATTCAATTTTTTTATGGGTTTTATTATTTATTAGAGTTTTTAAAATTTTTAGGAGTTTAAAAGGTTTTTTAAAGGTTGTTTTGTTTTTAGGGTTTTTGGGGTTTTTAGGTTTTTAAGGGTTTTATGGGTTTTGGGATTTTTTAGAGTTTCAAACGTCTACTTGCGGTTATTTAGTGTTTTTACTATTTGTTATGATTTTAGTGTTTTTATGTTTTTATGGTTTTCTAAGGCGTTTCAGGGTTCATATGGATTTTTTACATTTTTAGATACTTTTGGGAATTTTTAGCATTTTTATAGGTTTTTAGGGTTTTTATGAATTTTTAGGGTTTTTATGATTTTTAGGATTTTTTTTGTTTTAATTTTTTTAGTTTTTTTAGGATTTTTCTGGGTTTATTCTGGGTTTCTAGACTTTTATATACTTTTAGTTATTTTTTGGAATATTTTAGTACTTTTATGGTTTTTTGGGTTTTTACGTATTTTTAGTGGTTTCTATTGTTTTTAGGATTTTTAGAATTTTTTATATTTTTAGCGGTTTTAAATGTTTTTAGGTTTTTATAGTATTTTTATGTTCTTTAGTGTATTAGTATTTTTTTAGAGTTTTAATAATTTTCACAGAATTTTTTGGATTTTTTGGTTTTTTTGGTTTTTGTACTTTTGTGGTTTTAGGGATATTTATGTATTTTTTGTGTTATTTTTGTTGATTTTTTGGGTTTGTTTTTTATGTTTTAGGGTTTTAGTGAATTTTTGGTATTTTTATGGTTTTTATGGGTTTTAGGATTGTTTAGGGGTTTTAGAGTTTTTATATTTTTCAGGGGTTTTATATTTTTTTGTTATTATGGTTTTTAGGGGGGTTTCATGTTTGTATGATTTTTTCTATTTGTAGGGGTTCTTAAGTATTTTTAATTAATTTTATGGTTTTTTGGGATTTTGGGGATTTTAGGAGTTTTAAGGGGGTGTTTGGGTTTTTGGGGTCTTTTGATTTTTGAGGGTTTTTAGTGTTTTCTAATGTTTTTTAATGTTTTCATGGGTTTAAAGGGGTTTTATATTTTTATATTATTTTTGGGTTTTCATTGTTTTTTTAGGTTTTTAATGGTTTAGGGGTTTTATGGTATTTATGTTTTTTGAGTTTTCATGATTTTTAGTGGATTTTAGGTTTTTTGGGTGTTTTAATTATTTTTATGATTGTAAGGATTTTTGTGTATTTTTCATGGTTTTTATGGATTCATACATTTTTGGAGTTTTTTGGGATTTTAAGCATTTTTATGGGTTTTTGTGTTTTTTAGTGGTTTGTAAAGGTTTTTTTGGTTTTTAGTGCTTTTTAGGTTTTTAGGAGTTTTGAGAGTTTTTCAGTTTTCAAGGTTTTCTTTGTGGTTTTCTTGGTTTTTAGTTGTTTTCATATATTTAGTGATTTGTATGTATTTTTTATAATTTTTATGGTTTTTAATTTATTTATGGCTTTTGAGGGGTTTTAGTTTTATTTAAGGGCTTAAGGGTTTTTGATGTTTTTTTGGGGATTTACAGTTTTATTTTAGTTTGTAGGATATAAATGGGTTTTAAGTGTTTTTAGCCTTTTAGGTGTTTAGAGGGTTTTTATTGTTTTTAGTTGTTTTTAGGGTGTTATGGGTTTCAAGGGTTTTTTAAGGTTTTACCGGTTTTAGGGGCTTCATATTCTTATAAGGGTTTTTTGGGGGTTTTAGCATTTTTAATTTTTTAGGAGTTTTCATTCTGGTAGGTTTTTAAGATTTTCATTGGGTTTTTTTTGGATTTTATGGTTTTTAAGTTTTAGTGATTTTTGGGGAATTTTTAGGATGTTTATCTGTTTTAGGGTTTTTAAGTATTTTGAGGGTTTTTAGGGATTTTAGTGGTGGGTTTTTGTTTAAAAAAAATAGTTTCAGGGGTTTAAAATATTTTAGTGTTTCACTATTTTCTTACAGTTTTTCATGGTTTTTTTGATCTTTATGTTTTTAGGGGTTTTTGGGACTTTTTGTGGTTTTTATGTTTTTTAGTGTTTTTGGAGATTTTGAGGGGGTTTACGGTTTTTTTTTGGGTTTTTTCATTTTTTAGGTTTTTAAGGGATTTAAGTATTTTTTAGTATTTAATGTTCTCTTATGTTATTTATGTGTTTTATGGTATTTTATGTTTTTGGTATTTTAGGGATTTTTTATATTTTTATGGTTTTTAGGGATTTTAGGTAATTTGACAGCTTTTGGGTTTTTTAAGATTTGTATGAATTTTTTTGGGTTTTTGGTTTTTTTATTTTTTTATGGGTTTTAAGGATTTTTTATAATTTTTAATGCTTTATGTATTTTAAAGGGTTCTTATATTTTTTAGTTTTTTAGGGTCTCTAGGGGTTTTTTGGGTTTTTAAGGTTTTTATGGATTTTTATGGTATTTAGGGTTTTTAAATCCATTTCCGAGTTTTCTAGGGTTTTAGTGTTTTTAGGTTCTTTTGTGGTTTTAAGTGTTTTTAAATTTTTATGGTTTTCTTGGGTTATTTTATAGGTTTTATGGTTTTTATGTGATTGGGTATTTTTATGGATTTTTTAGTATTTTTATGGGTTTTTAGGTTGTTTAGGGACATTGAGGGTTTTTATGGTTTTTAGGAATTTTAGGGTTTCTTAGGGTTTTTATTGTTGTTAGGTTTTTTAATTTTTAAGGTTTTCAAAGTTTTTTTCAAGGTATATAGGTTTTTTATGTCATTAGAGATTTAAGGGCTTCTATGTTTTTTAGGGAGATTTATGGTTCTATGGATTTTGATTCATTTAGTGTTTTTCGGGTTTTAGTGTTTTTTGGGTTTTCATGTTTTTTGGGTTTTTATCAGTTTTTATGTTTTCAATAGATTTTATGTACTTTTAGTTTTTAAGGTTTTATAAGGTGTTTTCATGGATTTTATGGGTTTTTATATTTTTAGGGATTCTTGTTGATTTTTTTATTTTAATAGTTTTTAGTGTTTTTAGTGATTTGGACTGTTTTTAAGGTTTTTAGGGGCTTTATATTTTTTATATTTTATAGATTTTTAGGGTTTTGGGGGGTTTCAGTATCTTTATATTATTAATTTTATAGTGTTTTTAGGCATTTATGGTTTATTATGTTTTTATGGATATTTAGAGATGTTTTTTTGTATTTTTATGGTTTTTAGAGTTTTTATCAATTATGAGGGTTTTGAGTATTTTTTAGGGTTTTTAGGGTCTATATGATTTTTTATTTTTAAGGGTTTTATTATTTTTTTTATATTTTCAATGATTTATATTTTTTTTAAAAAAAGTGGATTAGAATGTTTTCATATTTTTAGCAGTCTTTATGGTTATTTTGGTTTTTATGGAATTTTTAAGAATTTTAGGGGTTTTGAACGGTTTTTGGTGTTTTTAGGTTTTTAGGTTCCTTTTAAAGTTTTTATTGTTTTTATCAATTTTTTGAATTTTTGGGGTTTAATGTGTTATTAGGATTTTAAGGTTTTCTTAGGGGTTTTTTTGATTTTTATGTTTTTGGGATTTTTAGTTATTTTTTTGGTTTTTTGTGGTTTTAGAGATTTTTGAGGTTTTTTAGTATTTTATAAGATTTTATTGGTTTTATGGTTTTTAACATTTTCGGTTTTTAGTGTTTTAAGTGTTTTTATGTTTTCAAAGGGTACCTTAGAGGGTTTTTGCAGTTTTTTGGTTTTTTATTCTTTTTGTGAATTTTACGATTTTTTTTTTGTTTTTTGGGTTTTTAGATATTTTTATGGTTTTAGGGATTTTTAGGGTTTTTATGGTCTTTTTGTTTTTAGTGTTTTCTTTGATTTATTAGGGACATTAATATTATTGGATATTTTATTATCATTTTTATTTGTTTAGAGGTGTTTTATATGTTTAAGAGTGTTTTATGGTTTTTATTATTTTTAGGGTTTTAAAGGTTTTTATGGTTTTTTATGTGATTTAGGCGGGGGGAGGTTAGAGTCTTTTAGTCTTTTTAAGGTATTTCGTGTTTTTAGGAATTTTAGAGTTTTTAAGAGTTTTATATTTTTAATATTTTTAGTGTTTTTCTATGTTTTTATTTTTTTTATGTATTAGAGTTTTTTTCGATTATGTAGGATATTTATGGTTTTTAGAGTTCTTAGGGGGTTTTAGGGTTTTCGATGTTTTTTTTTCATTTTTAGTTTTTTAAAACTTTTTATGTGTATTTAGGTTTATAAATATTTCTTAATGGGTTTTCATGTTTTTTACATTTTTAATGATTTTTATGGTTTTTTTGAATTTTTATGGTTTTTAGGGTTTTTTATAGATTTTAGGGGTTTTGGGTTAGATAGAATTTGTAGGGGTTTTATGGTTTTTTTATTTTTATTGTTTTTGAGCTTTTTAGGGTTTAATGGTTTTGAGATATTTTTAACAAATTTATGATTTAAAGTGTTTTTAGATTTTTTAATGGATTTTTTGGGGATTTATGTGTTTTTAGTGGCTTTAATGTTTTGAAAGATTTTTAAGGTTTTATTGTTTGTTATGGTTTTAGGGTATTTTTCTTTTTTAGGTTTTTTAGGGGATTTGGGTGTTTTTGGTTTTTATGGTTCTCTTAAGATGTTTAAGTGTTTTAGAGGTTTTTTATATCTTTAGTGATTTTTAGGGATTTTTATAATATGTATGGGTTTGCTGGGTCTTGGCCATTTATTGGATTTTTAGTGTTTTTTGGGTTTTTAGCATTTTTTATGAATTTATGGGTTTTATGTGTTTTTAGTATTAAATTTTTTCTAATGGTTTTTAGGGTTTTAAATGTTTTTTTGGGTTTTTTTATGTACTTTGAGGATTCTTATGGTCTTTAATATTTTTAAGAATTTTGAGGATTTTATTGTTTTCTATGTTTTTAGGGTTTTTTGGTATTCTAGAGTTTTAGGGTTATTTTGATTTTTATAGATTTTAATGATTTTTATAGTTTTTTATGTTTTTTTGGCTTTAATGTTGTTATAGTTTTTTTATTGTGTTTAATAGCTTTCATGTTGTTTTAGGGTTTTATGGTTTTTAGGAGTTTTAAAATTTTTAAAATTTTTTAGATCTTTATGGTCTATTTTGGATTTTTTAAGGTATTTAATGTTTTTTAGGTTTTTTAGGGTATTATGTTTTTCTATGTTTTTATGATTTTCATTGAGTTGTCAGGGGTTTTTAGGTTTTCTTACCATTTTTGTAATTTTTAGGTATTTAATAGTATTTAATTTTTTTAGGGTTTTTAGTGATTTTAAGGGTTTTAGGATTTTTAGGTTTTTTTTGTTTTTAGGTTTTCTAGGGGTTTTAAGAGTTTTTTTTAGTTTTTTTAAAAAAAATAGTAGTTTTCAAACATTCAGACTTTTTTTAGTGACTTTTAGTGACTTTTTAATATTTTTAGAGATTTTTTGGGTTATTATTCATTTTCAGTGTTTTTAGGGGTTTTTTAGGGTTTTAGGGTTTTTATGTATTTTTTGGTTTTTAGGTTATTTTATATTTTTGTGGTTTAAGGTTTTTAGAAAACATTTTTATCATTTTAGTGGATTAAAGGATTATAGAGTATTTAGTGGTTTTTGTGTTTTATTGGGATTCTCTTTCTTTGTAGTTTTTTTGGAGTTTTATGGGTTTTTTTTTGGGGGGGGGGGGTTAGGGTGTTTTATGCATTTTAGGATTTATTACATATTTAGGGTTATTATGGATTTTATGTATTTTAGGTTTTTATATTTTTCTAATGAATTTTTTGGGTTTTTTGGGTTTTATTACTTGTTAGTTATTTTTAGGAATTTTTTATGATTTTTATTTTTTAGGGTTTTAGGGATTTTCAAGGATTCTTGATTTTTTATTGTTTCTAGGGATTTTAGGGCTTTTAGGGCTTTTGGGATTTTAGAGGTTTGAATTTTTTAGGTTTTTTATATTTTATTAGTTTTTTTCATGGTTTTTAGTGTTTTTTATGTTTTTAGGGATTTTAGGGTTTTTAGGATTTTTGTGGGGATTTATTGTTTTAAGGGATTTTAAGGGCTTTGAGGGATTATTATGGTTTTTATTGAGTTTTTGGGTTTTTAGTGGGGGGTTGAGTTTTTTAGTTTTTATGGATTTTTAGATTATTTTTATATTTTTAGGGGTTTAAAGTTATTTCGAGTTTATAGTTGGTTTTTATGTTTTTTTATGGAATTTTAGGGTTTTACGGTTTTTAGTTTAGTATTTGTTTTTTGGGATTTTAGGGTATTTTAGGGTTTTAACTATTTTTTAGTTTTTCAGGGGATTTAATTTTTTTAGTAGGTAATTTTTTGTCATGGTTTATCAGGTTTTTAAGTATTTTTACTTCATTAGGGATTTTTTTTCTTTTTTACTGTTTTTATGGGGTTTATGTGTTTTAGAGATTTTGCGGGGATTTAGGGGTATTATAGTTTTTTTTTGTTTTTTATGGTTTGTTTTAATTTTTTATTATTTTAAGTTTTTTAACAGTTTTTTAACATATTTAGGGGTTTAATGGTTTTTATAGTTTAAATTTGTTTTCACACAGATTTTAGGGTTTTTATGGGTTTTAGGGGGTTTTATATTTTTTTGGTGTTTTGGGTTTTTAGTTACTTTTACATATTTTTAGAGTTTTTTTGGCATTTTTTTAGGTTTTTAGGTATTTAACTGTTTTAGGTTTTCAATGTTTTCATAGTTTTTTTTGGTATTTGGGGGTTATTATGTTTTTAGGTATTTTAGTGATTTTAAATATTTTTGTGGTTTTTATGCATTTTGATGTGTTTTTAGGATGTTTTATAGTTTTTATAGTTTTAAGGTGTTTTGGCATTTTTAAGGATTTTTAGGGATTTTAAAAGTTTTTAGTTATTTAATTTTTTCTTAAAATTTTTCTTTATTTTTAGGGGTTTTTTGTTTTTAGGTATTATTATCGCTTTTTATTTTATTTTTATGATTTTTTGGTGTTTTGGGGATTTTGATGGGTTTTTGGGGGTTTTGGGTTTATTTTTGATTTTATGGTTTTTTTGAGATTTTATGGGTTTTTTATTTACTTTATTAATTTTTAGAGTTTTTAATTTTTTTACGGCGTAAATTCTGTATTGTGTTTTAGTGGTTCTTTATTGTTTTAATGGGTTTTTAGTACTCTTAAAGTTTTAGGGGGTTTTGGGTCATTTAAAGTTTTTAAGGATTTTAGGGTGTTATAGTTTTTTATTTATATAGGTTTTTCATGTGTTTTAAGGCTTTCTAGGTTTTCTTAGAGTTTTTATGGGTTTTAGGTTTTTTATTTTTTTTGGGATTTTATTGAGATTTTATGATTTTTGTGGTTTTTTGATTTAAGGGATTTGGGGTGTTTTTCTGGACTTTTTGTTTTTTAGGGTTTTTATGATGTCATCATTTTTAGGTTTCCTGTGGGTTTTTAGGGTTTTTAGGGTTCTATGGTTTTTATATAGTTTTTCTTGGTTTTTAGGGGTTTTACACTTATAGGGATCTTTTGGCCTTTTATATATTGTTTATGGGTTTTAGGTTTTTTTTTAGATTTTGATATTTTTTCGATTCATTAGTTTTTAGAGTTTTTAGCTATTTAGGGTTTTTTAGTTTTTAGGGTATTTAATGTTTCTAGAGTCTTTCTAATGATTTAAGAGTTTAAAGGGTTTTTATATATTTAAGTGGGTTTTTAGTTTTTAATGGGTTTTTAGGGTTTTTAATGGGTTTTTAGGGCTTTATGGGTTTTAGGGTATTTTTATGGTTTTAATGGTTTTATTGTTTTTATCATTTTTATGATTTTTAGAGGGTATAAGTGTTTTTAATTTTTCAATGTTTTCTTACATTTTTTTCAGAGTTTTTATGACTTGTTGCATTTTTATGGATTTTAGGATCTATTTAGTATTTTAAGGATTCTTATGGCTTTTATTGTTTTTATAGATCTCGGGGGTTTGTAGGTTTTAATGTTTTTTATGTTTTTTTCCATTTTTTATATTTTTAATGGATTTATGTGTTTTTAGGTTTTTAGTTTTTTAATATTGGTTTTAGGGTTTTTATGGATGTTTTGGATGTTTAGGGTTTTTATGGTTTTTAGAGTTTTGATGGTTTTTTGGGGTTCTTTGGTTTTTTTGATTTTTTCTAGTTTTATGTGTTTTAGAGTTTTTAAGGTTTTTAGGTCATTAAAGGGTTCTTATATTTTTATTGGTTTTTATTTATATTTAAGTTTTTATGGTTTCTATGATTTTTAGGAGTTTCTATTGTTTTATGGTCTTTTTAGGGGTTTTAGGATCTTTATCATTTTTTCAGTTTTTAGTCATTATATGTGTTTTTAGTTTTTTAAGGTTTTCTTATGGTTTTTCATAATTTTAGGGCTATTTTCATTTATAGGGATTTTTAGGGAATTTTATAATTTTTAGGAGGTTTTAGAGTTTTTATAGATTTTGAAGGTTTTTAGGGTTTTAGGGTTTTTAAGATTTTAATTCTTTTTAGTTTTTTAAGGGTTTTAATTTTTTTAGGATTGTATTGTTTTCATGGTTTTTTAAGGGTTTATATGAATTAAGTGTTTTTTTTTGTTTTTTTTTGGATTTTCATGGGTAGGGTTTTAGGGATTTTGTGGGTTTTTAGTGTTTTTAGGGATTTAGGTTTTTTTGGGTTTTTTTATGGCTTTAGAGTGTTTTGAGTGATTTAAATTATTAGTGGTTTTAAACATATATATGGGTTTAAATGGTTTCTATAGTTCTAGTGGTTTTAGTTGTTTTAGGGGGTTTTAGATTTTTTATTTTTATAGGTTTCACGGTTTTTTTGTTTTAGGGTTTTTATGTGTTTTCAGAGTTTAAACATTTGTTATATTTTTTATGGATTTTTAGTGTTTTTAGGTTCTCATAATTTCCTATTATTTTTTTGGGTTAATTTTAAACTATGTTTTTAGTGATATTTATGGATTTTTAAGGATTTTTAAAGTTTTTAATAAATTTAGTGATTTTAGGGGTTTTTTTATTTTTTATGTATTCTAGGGTTTTTAAAGGTTTTAGATGTTTTATGTTTTTAGTGGTTTTAATTTCTTTTGTAGTTTTTAATTTTTTTCTTAGGTATTTTCATTTGTTTTAATGATTCAAATTTTTTCTATGATTTTCTGAGATTTTTGAGGATTTTTATGGGTTTTTTCGTGCTTTGAAGGATTTTGACCGTTTTTAAGGAATTAGGGGGGGTTTAGGTTTTTGGGGTTTTTAGTATTTTTTAGGGTTTATTTTTTTAGTTTTTAGTAGGTGTTTAGGATTTTAATTGGGTTTTTTGGTTTTTTATGGTTTTTATGGATTTTTATGGTTTTTGGGTTCTTTGGTGTTTTTTATGTCTTTAAATTTTTTCAGTTTTTAGGGGTTTTAAATGTTTTTAGGGTTTTATAGTTTTTTAGGGATTTCATGGGTTTTAGGGTTAGTTATGATTTTTGGTATTTTTGGGATTTTTTCAGATTTTATAATATTTTTAGGGTTTTTTGGGTAATTTGTGATTTTTAGAGTTTTTAGGATTTTTTGGGGATGTTAGGTTTGTTTAGAGGATTAGAAATTTTATTTTTTAGGGGTGTTAATTGATTTTAGGTTTTAATTTTTTTCTTAGGGGATTTTATGGTTTTTAGGGTTTCATAAATATTTACGGATTTAGGTATATTAAGGATATCTATGGTTTTTGGGGTTTTTAGGGATTTTGTGGGACTTTAGGGTTTTTAGGGTTTCAATGGTTTTTATGGGTTTCTTTATTTTTTTAGTGATTTTTGAGTTTTGATTGATTTTTTTTGTTTTTTTAATGTTTTTTAACGTTTTTAGGTGTTTATCGGCTTTCCATAAATTTTTAGTGGGTTTTTTGGGATTTTATTTTATTAAGGGTTTTTAATTTTTGTAGGGGTTTCATGGTTCTTAGGTATTTTTACTGTATTTAAGGGTTTCTTAGGGTTTTAATGAATTTAGAATTGTATTTTAAAATTACATTGGTTTGAAGGGTTTGTAGATTTTCTAGTGGTTTTTAGGGGTATTATGGATTTTGAGGGATTTTAAAATTTTTATGTGTTTTATTAGTTTTAAGGGTTTTTAGGGTTTTTAGGTTTGTTAGGTTATTTTTAGGATTTTAGGGTTTTTATTGTTTTTTAGGTTTTTAGGGGTTTTATGTTTTTTTTTAGTTTTTTATGTTTTTCATTGAGCTCTTAAAGAGTTTTTGGGGTTTTACATTTTTATGGATTCTTAGGGATTTTTTAGGATTTTTGTGGACTTCTAGGATTTTAGAGATTTTGATGGATTTTTGGGTTGCTAGGGGTTTTTATGGTTCTTAACATTTTTATGTGTTTTAATTTTTTTTCAGTTTTTCATATGTTTTTTCATTTTTTTAGGTTTTTTTAATTTTTTAGGGTTTTTATTGGTTTTTATGGTTTTTAGGATTTTATGGATTTTGAAGATTTTTAATATTTTTAGGGTTTTTAGAGTCTTTTTTTGGTTTTTTGGGTTTTAGTTTTGTTTAAGTGTTTCTTTTTAATTTTATAATTTTTATGGTTTTTATGTGTTTTAAGTGTTTTTATGGTTTTTAGGTTTTCTTATGGGTTTTCTTGGTTTTTATGTTTTTTCACATTTTTAGGAATTTTTGTGTTTTTATTTTATATTTACATTTTTTGTGTTTTTTAGGGATTATAAGGTTTTTAATGTTTTTTAATGTTTTATGTGGTTCATGGGTTTTTAGATTTATTAGTTAAATTTTAGTGGTTTAGTGGTTTTTAGTGTTTTTTAATGTCTTTAAGTGTTTTATGGATTTTAGGGGGTTTTAGGGGTTTCTTTGTCTTTTTAGGTTATTTTAGGGTTTTTAGTATTTTTTGGTTTTTATGGAGTATAATTTTTTTTTGTTTTTTATTTTTTTCTATGGTTTTTTAAGGGATTTTATGTTTTTTAATTTTGATTTGGGATTTTTTAGGATTTTTACAGTGTTTAGGGGTTTAGTGATTTTAAGGGGTTTTAGGTTTTTAGAGTTTTTAGGGGTTTTTACAGTTTTAGTGGCTTTTAAGTTTTATAGGGATTTTATGTATTTTTAAGTTTTAATGTTTTTTTATGATTTTATATAGTTTTTAGTGTTTTTTACATTTTAGGTAGTTTTAGGGATTTTAGGGTTTTTTTTGTTTTTAGTGATTTTGAGGGGTTTTAGAAAAAGAAGGTGTGGTAGCAACTACACTCCGTCCCACGAAATTTATTAGAAATAAGTTAATTAAAACAGTTACATGGAAGGCATACAAACACGTGTGTGTAGATGACCCCACATATCTAAGTCCATATAAGACTCACAAAAGTGTGGGGTGATAAAGGACCACATTGAGCATATTTATTCATTTTTTTATTGGATATCACATCCACCACTATATTCACCTCCAGATATGCATGTGTGACATTAAGAGTGAGACCATGGGGGTTGTTGAGAGAAATAATCCATTGTGTATGAAGTCTCGAAGATACCCTATTAGGGTTTTAATGATTTTATCATTTTTAGTTTTTTAGGGGTTTTAAGTGTTTGTAGTTATTTTAGGTTTTCTTAGTGTTTTTAGAGTCTATTAGGGTTTTTTAAGATTATTTGGATTTTTAGGGATCTTTTAGGTTTTTATTATATATATCGATTTCGATGGTTTTTAATGTTTTTTTCTTTTCAAAGATTTTTAGTGTTTTAGTTTTTAATATTTTACTAAGGGTTTTCTGGTTTTTTTGGGTTTTATGTTTTTATGGGTTTTAGGGTTTTATGGATTATGAGTGGTTTTAAGTCTTATTTATCATTTTTATGTTTTTTGGGTTTTTAGGTTTTTTTCAGTTCGTAGTGTTTTTAAAATTATTTAGATCTTTAACTTTTTTAGGAGTTTTATGGGTTTTTAGTGTTTTTATTGGGTTTTAACGGCTTTTAAAGATTTTATGGGGTTTGTGGTTTTATGGGTTTTAGGGTATTTTTAGGTTTTTAGGTTTTTTGCATTTTTAATGTTGTTGGTGATTTTATGTGTTTTATGTTTTTAAAGGTTTTCTTTGGGGTTTGAAGGGTATTTTTTGTTTTTATGTATTATTTTTTGATTGTTTTAGTATTTTTATAAAATTTTAAGGGATTTTGGGTTTTTGAGGTGTTTTACGAGATTTTTGGGGTGTTAGGGTTTTTTGGGTTTTTAGCATTTTAGGAGTTTTCAATGTTTTAATAGTTTTAGTATTTTAATTTTTTTCTTATGGTTGTTAGTATTTTTAAGGTATTTTATGTTTCTAGGGATATTTAGGAATTTTTTCGTATTTTTAATATTTCTATTGATTTTTTTGGGATTTTCACATCTTTAGCATTTTGAGGGGTTTTATAGGTTTTTTAGATTTAGGTATTTTTTGAGTTTTATAGGGTTTAATGTTTTTTTAAAT
This sequence comes from Viscum album, assembly GCA_963277665.1. Classification (NCBI taxonomy): domain Eukaryota; kingdom Viridiplantae; phylum Streptophyta; class Magnoliopsida; order Santalales; family Viscaceae; genus Viscum; species Viscum album. Next base: position 485,696,445 of record OY728157.1, read on the forward strand.
TTTTTTTACCATTTTAGGGGTTTAAAGGATTTTTTTATGTTTTTTGGTATTTTTAAGGGTTTTATTAGGTTTTAGGGTTTTTATTGTTTTTAATGGTTTATGGTTTTTATGGTTTTGATGGTTTTTAGGGATTTTTAGGTTTTTAGGGTATTTTGGTTTTTTTGGTTGTTAAGGTTTTCTTCGTGGTTTTTAGGGTTTTTATGATTTTTTACATATTTTTGGATTTTTAAGGGCTTTATGATTTTTATATTTTTGGTTTTTTATATTATTTAGAAACTTTTATTAATTTTATGGTTTTTATTGGTTTCATGAGAATTTAGGTTGTTTTTTTAATTTTTAGGGGTTTTATGGTTTTTGGAGTTTTTAAACATATTTAGGGTTTTATGGGGTTTTATAGTTTTTATAGGCTTTTAGGGTTTTATTTGGTTTGGTTTTTTAGGGTTTTATAGTTTTATGGGTTTTAGGGATTTTTGGGTATTTTTAGGGATTATTGGGTTTTTAGTTTGTTTTAGGTTTTTAGGGGTTTTAAGTTTTGTAGGTTTTCAAGGTTTTTCTTGGGGATTTCATGGTTTCTTTAGTTTTTTATGTTTTTAGGTATTTTTATAACTATTATATGATTTTTGTATTTTTAATGGTTTTAGTGATTTTCATGGGTTTTAGGTTTTTTAGGGGTTCTATGCGTTTTTAACATTTTTTTGTACTTTTTCGGGGTTTTAAGTATTTTTAGATTTTTAAGGTTTTGTATTTTTTCATGTGTTTTTTTATTTTTAGAGGTTTTTAGGGATTTTTTTTGGATTTTTATTTATTATTAGGTTTTCTAGGGATTTTTAGGGTTTTTTAGTTTCTTTGTTTTCTTAGAGTTCTTTTTTTGGGTTTATAAAATCTTTTTGAGTTGTTAAGGGTTTTAGGGATTTTATAGTTTAATACGTTTAAAGGGTTTAATGTTTTTTTAAATATTTAGTGAGGTTTTATGGTTTTTAGGATATTTTACGTTTTTTTAGAATTTCAGGGTTTTTTAATTTTTTGTGGTTTTTAGGGGTTTTGTGGGATTTTATTGTTTTTTTTGGGGGTTTATGTTTTTAGGTTTTTTAGGTTTTTTTTTTTTTATGGGTTTTTATTTTTATGTTTTTACGGTTTTCTTATGTTTCTTAGAGTTTTTTTGTTTTTTTTACATTTTTATGGATTTTCATGGCTCATTTAGCATTTAATGGTTTTTATGGTTTTAAGGATTTTGAGGGTTTTTAGTTATTCTTATGGTTTTTAACATTATTGTGGTTATTTTGGGGTTTCAAGGATCTTTTGAGTTCTTTGGGGTTTAATGGATTTCTAGAGTTTTGTAATGTTTTTAGGTGTTTAATGTGTTTTTAGATTTTCAGTGGGTTTTTGGTCTTTTATGGTTTTTATGTGTATTTGAGGTTTTAGGGATTTTATGGACTTTTAGGAATTTTAATTTTTTAGGTTATTTAATGGTTTTAAGTGGATTTAGTTTTTTATGGTTTTGTCAGGTATTTTCATGGATTTTAGGGGTTTTAGGGATTTTGTTTGTTTTAGGGTTTTAAGGGTTTTTATATTTTTAATTTTTTTGTGGTTTTATGTGTTTTTTTTATGTTTTAATGTTTTCTTAGGGTTTTTAGGATTTTTAGGTTTTTTTATAGTTTTTTTCTATTTTTATGGATTTTCTAGGATTTTTATGGGTTTTATTGATTTTATGGATTTTGAGTATTATAGGGTGGTTTTATGGTTTTAGGGGCTTTATGGGGTTTTTGGGTTTGTATGGGTTTTTAAATTTTTAGGAGATTGATGGTATTTTAAATTTATTTAACATATTTATCGTTATGAAGGATTTTTAGAGTTTTATTATTTTAGGGGTTTTATTGGTTTTTAGGGGTTTAATGGTTTTTAGGAGCTTTTATGGTTTTTAGGGTCTGCGTGTCATTTTACTATTTTTACATTTTTATGGTATTTTGGTGTTTTAAGTGTTTTTAGGGTTTCTGTGTTTTTATACTATTTTTCAGGGTTTTTAGGGTTTTTTTATGTTTTTAGGAATTATTTGGTATTTTTTAGTATTTTTATATATTTTATGGTTTTTTTCATTTTTTGGTTTTTAGTGTTTTTAGGTTTTATTATATTTTTATAGATTTTAAGGATTTTGTGGATTTTAGGGGTTTTTCAATTTTTAGGGGTTCTAGGATATTTATATTTTTAGGGAGTTTAGGAATTTTAAGGGCTTTTAATGGTTTTTAGGGTTTTTAGAATTTTTTAGTTTTTTGGGGGTTTTAGGTGTTTGTAGGGTCTTATGGTTTATTTGTATTTTTCAGATATTTTTGGTTTTGTTATGTTTTTTTGTTTTTTAGGTATTTTAGGTATTTTTAGGTTTTTATGGGTTTTAGTGATTTTATGGATTTTAAGGGTTTTATGGGTTTTAAGGTTTTAATTTTTTTTGGGTTTTACGGTTATTTATCTTTTCTTTGAGTTGTTAATATTTTTTATTATTTTTAACATTTTTAGGGGTTTCAGAGATTTTTTTTGTTTTAATGATTTTTTATGTATTCTATTGGTTTTACAGTTTTTATGGTTTTTGTGGTCTTTATGGGTTTTATGTTTTTAGGGGTTTAAAGGTGTTTTTAGGATTTTTTTTTGGATTTTAAGTGTTTTAATAGTATTAAAGTATTCTTAATGGTATCCAAATGTTTGTAGATTTTTATGGTCTTCCAAGGGGTTTTCAGTGATTTTCGGGTTTTTTATATTTCTAGGCTTGTTAGGTATTTTTTAGTATTTTTATCGTTTTTTTGTGTTTTTAAATATTTTGAGGGATTTTTGGGTATTTAGGTTTTTGGGGGTTCATAGGATTTTTTATGGTTTTTAGCATTTATTAGGTTTTTAGGTGATTAAACTGTTTTTAGGGTTTTGTGGTTTTCTTAGGTTTTTCAAGGTTTTTAGTATTTTTTATGCATACAAATATTTTTAGTGATATTAAGGAATATTATTTTTTTTAGTTTTTAGTGGTTTTTAGGGATTTTATGGTTTTTTTATGTTTTGAGGGTTTTTTTCATTTTTATGGTTTTGATGGTTTTTAGATTTTTTAATAGTTTTAAGTGTTTAAATGGTTTTTATAGTTTTTAGGTTTTTTGTTTCTTTATTGTTTTTGGGGTTTTTTATGTTTTAGGGTTTTATGGTTTTTAGGTTTTTAGGGTATTTAGGGTTTTTAGTTCATTTTTTATTTTTTAGGGTTTTATAAGTTTTAAATGTTTTTATATTTTAAATGTTTTCTTACTAGTTTTAGGGTTTTTATATATATTTTCCATTTTTTTTGATTTTTTGGGAGTTTTTATGTTTTTCTTGTAGTTTTTAATGTTTTTTTGGTTTTAAAGATTTTGTAGATTGTTAATAGTTTATAGGGTTTTAGGGGGATTTTGGTTTTAAGGTATTTATGAGTTTTTATGTTTTTAGGGGTTTTAGGGTTTTTAATTTCTTTTAGGGTTTTGATGTTTTTAGTTTTTTTAGGTTTTTTGGGGTTTCAAATTGTTTTATGTTTTTAATGTTTTCATGTTTCTTTCATGTTTATTAGTGTTTTTTATGTTCTTTGGAAATTTTAGTGATTTTTTATTATTTTTGTGGTTTTTAAGGTTTTTAGGGCAGAAGAGGTTTGATGCCAAGCTATTCCCGACCCCCTCAGAATTTATTATGAAAAAATGATACATCAGACAAGAGAGGGGAGGGGTTAATCAACCCACACCCAAAAAGCCTTTACAACCCAAGACGCAAAAGACCCCAAAAAAAGAAAAATTAGAAGAAAAAAACAAATAAAGCCAAACACAATAGTAGCTTCAACACCTTCTCATCCATCTCTAGCATTCAGTAGCTCCATATCTCCTTTCATCCAACAACACCATATCCATTAGAAACAACTTCATCAGCATTCATCAACACCATATCATCAGCACCACAAAAAATCTTTCCACAAAATCACCATCTTTTGTCACCAAACCAATATCAGCTACCATCAGCCAGGACACCAAACTGAGCTTCACAAGACATCACCACATTACACTGCCGCCCTGCCAATACGCGCCCTTGATGCTGAGCAGGACCACCAACTCCATCACAAAACTGCTACATGCACCATCAAATCGAACCAAGATGGGGTCCAATATGGTGGGGAGAGAGGCAAGAGCAGAGGTGGGTGCACAAGTCAAGGAGAGCGACAAAGGTGGGAAGCCGCACTCCATCATCCAAAACCAACAATCACCAAGAAAATCATCAATGAACAACACACACAAATAGTGACTCACAATCATAAGAGCAAGCAACCATCTATTTACATCCCAAAAACTAGGAATAGAATCACCAGTATCACTAGTATCAACTTCATAAAAAACACCACCTCCAATCCAACCAGATCCTATCAAAAAGCATGTCATAATCCAGCATCCAGCACATCCTAACCCATCATCTACAAAGAGATCAAAGCTCAAAAAACGAGCAAACAAGCCTAAGCAAATCCAGCAACCAGTACGCATAGAAAATCATAAACACAACCACAAATAGTAAGATCATGAAGGTCCAAGGAATATGACCAAATCTAGCATTAATTTAGAGAAGCGGAGAAGAAGCCGAGGGACCATACTAAACACACACCTGCATCATCTTCATGGGTCGAAGAAAAGATAAGCCAGAACACCGAACAAACCTTTTGCATTGTAAGATCGAGACTCTGAGAACTGAATCAAGGAAGAACCATCGTTGCCTGCCGCCTTTGGTCCAGAGAGCACAGCTGAGGTATGATGTTTCCATGATCTCCCCCTCATAAGCACAAAGAGACAGGCCTGCGAATGGTGTCGAAACTCTAATCGGCACAGCTGCTGAGGAAACGCGAAGCCGTTGAAGAGAAAAACTGGAACACATCTCCATCGCCGAATGCCGAGAGGACCGACCCATCACATAACCAAGTCGTCGGGGTGCCCATCGCACTTGTCTAAAAACATCATGAGGCCAAAGAAGCCACTATAGATCTAGATCCAGTGTTTACTTTTCCATCGACCTAGAGAGCCTCCATGCCCCTACGTCGCAACAAAGGAGATGCGACCAAGGAGGAAGATCCTCCAAATCCGAGCCAAAAAACCACCAAATCTAGAACAAACTGTCACCGCCCAAGCCCAAACAGAGCCACCAGATCTCGTCACCGAGCGTGATCCTTGACTCCAACAATATCTCTAGTAAAGCAGATCGCTCGGACAGAAGTCAATCTACATCAATCTGAAGCTGGACGAGATCAACGAAGCCTCAAGGAAGAAATCTAGGATAAAATTCTGGAAATCACCACATTAGGAGGGATATCCCGGGAGAGAGCATCATAATTTTCTTATCTTCTTAGGTTTTTCAGGGGTTTGTGGGTTTTTAGTGGGTTTTAGAGATTTTATAGGTTATTAAGGTTTTCAGCAAATTTTTGGTTTTTTGGGGTTTTCAGTGTTTTTCGATTTTTATGGTTTTCTTAGGGTGTTTTATAGATTTTAATATTATTTAAAATTTATGGAGTTTGAATTATTTTTTAGTATTTTTACTATTTTATAGTGTGTTTAGAGATTTTTAGGGGTTTTAGTGTTTTTAGTTTTTTAGGGTTTTCATTTTTTTTTGGTTTTTTGGTTTTTTTTGTGTTTTTAGGGTTTTGACATTTTTAGAGTTTTTTAAACATTTTTAGGGGTTTAGTGATTTATATATTTTTTAGTGGGTATTTTGTTTTTTAGGTTTTTCTGATGTTTTAAGTGGTTTTATGGTTTTTAGGGGTTTTTAGGGTCTTTATATGTTTTAGAGTTTTTTAGTATTTTTAGGGATTTTAAGTTTTTTTTATGTTTTTTTGGTTATTATTCATTTTTTCATAGTGTTTTTTGGGGGGTTTTAGAGTTTTTATGTTTTTAGGTATTTTTATGGGATTTTAGGTTTTTAGCATTATAGGAATTTTGAGTGTTTTTATGTTTTCATGGTTTTTTAGGGTATCTAGAGTTTTCATGGTTTTATTTGTTTGTGTAGTTTTTGTGGATTTTTTTTGAATTTTATATATTTTATGGTGTTTAGGGGTTTTGAAGGGTTTTTGGGTTTTTGTAGAGAATTCTCGATTTATGGTTTTTAGGGATTTAGTGTTTTGTTGATTTTTTATGAGTTTGAAAGATTTTAAAGATTTTTAGTGTTTTTTGGGGTTTAATTATTTTAAAAATTATGAGTGGTTTTTATGGTTCTTATTAGGTTTTATGGGGTTTAATGGTTTAAAGGGGGTTCTATAGTTTGTATGGGCTATAGGGTATTGGGTTCTCCTTAAAAATTTTATGGGTTTTTATGATTTAGTGGTTTTAATTTTTTAGGTTTTTAATGATTTTTGTATTTTTAGGGTTTTTTTGTTTTCAATTTTAAGGGATTTATAGGGATTGTTTTGGATTTTTTTGATTTTTATTGTTTTTATGGATTTTCAAGGTTTTTTGGGGGTTTTAGTTTTTATAGGGATATTTGATTTTTTTGTTTTTTAGAGGTTTTAAATGTCCTTAGGATTTTAAGGTTTTCTTTGGAATTTTCAAGGTTTTTAAGGTTTTTTAAATTTTTAGGGATATTAAGAGATTTTTAAAATTTTATGGATTGTTAGGTTTTTAAGGGAATTTTGTTGTATTTAGTTTTTTATGGTATTTATGATCTTTTTAGGTTTTTAAGGGTTTTAGAGGTTTTTCTAAGATTTTAAAGTTTTTATGTTTCTTAGATTTTTTAAACGTTTTTACAGGACTAAAGGGTTTTGATTGTTTTTTTTTTGATTTTTTAGGATTTTATGGTTTTTAAGGTTTTTAGGGGTTTTTATTATGTTTAGGGTGTTTAAGGGTTTTAAAGGTTTTTAATGTTTTTTGGGTTGTTATAATTTTTTAGGTTTTTAGGGGTTTTAATTGGTTTTGTGTTTTTGAGGATTTGGTAACGGTTTTTAGTGTTTTTTCGTTTTTAGGTTTTTTTAGTATTTTTATGATTTTTTAGGATTTTCAGGGGATTTACGGTATTTAAGGGTATTATAGGTTTTAACAGGTTTTAAGTGTTTGTTTGTATTTTAAGTGTATTTACAGTATTTAGGTTTTTTTAGTTTGTAAGCATTGATTAGGTTTTTTAGGTGTGTTAAGTGTTTGTAGGATTTATGGTTTTCTTTGGGGTGTTTTGGATTTTTAGGTTATTTATGTTTTTATAGATTTTGGGGTTTTTTGGGAATTTTATATTTTTTATTTTGAGGGTTTTTAGGGTTTTAGGGTTCTTAACATGTTTTTTCATTTTTATGTCCTTTAGTGGTTTGAAATATTTTTAGGTTTTTAAGGATTTCTTAGGGATTTTTCTGGGTTTTCCATATTTTTTAAGCCTTTAGGGATTTTTACAGATTTTATGGATGTTTTTTGGTTTTTTTTGTGTTTTAAGAGATTTTGAGGGGTTTTGGGTTTTTTAGGTTTCTTGGGTCTTCATGTATTGTTAGTTTTTCATGGTATTTTTAGTTTTTAGAGGTTTAAAGGGGTATAAATGTTTTTTTAATATTATTAGAGTTTTAAAGGGTTTTTGGATTTTATAGTGGTTTTTTAGGTTTTATGCTTTTTAATGGTTTTTTTATTTTTAGGTGTTTTTATATTTATTATATTTTTTAGGGTTTATAAGGTCTTCTAGGTGTTTATGGTATTCAAAATTATTTAGGATTGTTAGAGTTTAAGTATTATTAGGTTTTTAAGGTTTTAGTAGAGGTGTTCCATGTTTTTAGTGTTTTCTATATTTTTAGTAATATTTTGGTCTTTTAATTATTTTTATATTATTTAGGCTTTATGGATTTTGAGTGATTTTAGAGTTTCAAGGGTTTTATTGTTTTTACGAATTTGTAGTTTTGTTAAGTGTATTCAAAATTTTATGGTTTTATTTAGATTTTTTGGGATTTTTTTACATTTTCACGGATTTATGGATTTTTTTTAGAATTTTTATTATTTTTTTGGGATTTAGGGATTTTTAGGATTTTTAGGTTGTTATGGGTTTTATTTTATTTTTTGGGTTTTTAGGGGGTTTTAGCTTTTAGGAATTTTTTTGTTTATTATTTTTGATGTTTTATTTATTTAAAGTGTTTTTAGAGTTTTTATTATTTCTAGGGTTTTTATGAGCTTTTAGTCATTTTATTGATTTTTAAGTGTTCTTAGGTTTTTAGGGGTTTTTAGTGTTTTTAGAGTCATTATAATGTTTTAGGTTTTTTTTGATTTTTTATGTTTTTTGTGGGGTTTATGTGTTTTTAGGTGTTTATGGTTTTTATAGATTTTTAAAGGTTGTTAGTGTTTTTTTGTTTTTATGGGTGTTTAGGGATATTTATAGTTATTTAGGGTTTTATGTATTTTGATAGTTTCTCAGGTTTTTCATGTTTTTTATGTTTTAATGATTTTCTATGTATTTTTACGATTTTAATCTTTTCTTAGTGTTATCAAGGTTTGTAGGTTTTGTATCATTTTTTTGGATTTTTATAAATTTTTTGGATTTTATGGATTTAATTGTTTTTAGGGATTTTAGGATTTAAGGGTTTTTATGGTTTTTTGGGTTTTTTTGGGTTTTTAAAGAATTTTGAGTTTTTAGGGTTTTATAGGTTTCATATTTTTTTAACATTTTTAGGGTTTAAAGAGTGTTTAGTGTTTTTAGAGTTTTCAGGGGGTTTTGGGTTTTTTTTAGATTTTTATGGTTTTTAATGTTTCTAAGGCATATTTACAGTTTTCCGGGATATTTAGGATCATTTTGGGATTTAGGTATTGTAGCGTTTTTAGGTTATTTGGGCTTTTAACTATTTCTAATTTTATGGTTTTATTATAGGTTTTGGTGGTTTATGGTTTTTATGATTTTATGTATTTTTATTGGTTTTTATTTTTTATGATTTCTTAGGGTTTTATTTTTTTTAATTAATTATGTTATTATTTTGGGTTTTTACGATTTTTTATATATTTATAGAATCTTATTTATGTTTTAGGTTTTTTGGTTTTTTATTTTTTAGGAATTTTTAGGGTTTTAGGGTTTTTAGGGTATTTTTGGTTTTATTGTTTTTTGGTATTTTTAGGATGTTTTTTAGAATTTTATGGGTTTTAAGGATTTTAGAGTTATTTAATGCTTTTAGGGGTTTAATGTGAGTTTAGAATTTTCAATGTTTTTTACAATGTTTTAGGGTCTTTAAAGGTTTTAATTGGTTTTATGGTTTTTTAGGGTGTTTAGGGAAGCTAAGGTCTTTTTTAGGGTTTCTAGGGGCTATTAGCATTTTTTGGGTTTTTAAGAGTCTTAAGTGTCTTCGGGTTTTTTTTATCTAGGGTTTTCAGGTTTTATAGTGTTTTTTTACGTTTTAGGGAATTTTAGGGCTCTATTAAGATTTTTATTCTTCTTTATGGATTTTAATTATTTTAAGGTGTTTTATTATTTTTAGGTCTTTTTTGGGTTTTTGGTGTTTCTAGTGTTATTTAGGTTTTTAGGGGTTCTATGTGTTATTTGTTTTTAATGTTTTCAAAGGGATTTCTTTGTTTTTTAGGGTTTTTACATTTTTAGGGGTTTTAAGGTTTTTTTACTTAATTTTATAGTATGTATGGTTTTAGTGGTTTTTTTGGCTTTAGGGTTTTAATTTTTTTATAGTTTTTGGGTATTAAAATTTCTATGGGTTTTCTTTAGGTTTTATGGGGTTTTAGGAATTGTAGAGGATTTTAGATTTTTTATATTTTTTAATGTTTGTAAGGTATTAATGGGGTTTTTATATTTTTTAGTGTGTTTTAGGGTTTTTATAGGGTTTTATGGGTTTTTATTATTTTTTTGGGGTTTTCAGGTTTTTAGAGGATTTTAGGGTATTTATGCTATTTTTTTGGGGTTTTAGGGTTTTTATTATTTTTTAGGTTTTTATTTGATTTTTTTTTTGGATATTTAAATTTTTCTTATGGTTTTTATGGGTTTTGATGTATTTTATGTTGTTGGGGATGTTTAGTGGGTTTAGATTTTTTTGGTTTTTAGAGATTTTGTGGTGTTTCACATTTTATTGTGTTTTTTGGGTTTTTATGGGTTTTTTCATTTTAGGGTTTTTAGAGTTTTTTGTGCTTTATAGGTTTTTTATATTTTTAATGTTTAAGGGGTTCAAAGGGGTTTTAATGTTTTAGTGGTTTTAGGGTTTTATGTGTTTTTTAGATTTTTATGGTTGTTTATTCTTTTTGGGGGTTTTAGTGTTCAAGTTTCTTTTATGGTTTTTAATATATTTATCATTTTTATTTTATTTTATTGGTTTTAAGTGTTTTTTGGTCTTTAATGTTCACTTAGGGGGTTTTCCATACATTTATGTTTTAGGGATTTTCAATGATTTTTTCAGATTTTTATGGATTTTTTGGGTTTTTAGGGGTGTTTAGAGTTTTTAGGGTTTTATGGTTTTTAGGGTATTTAAAACATTTTATTTTTTAGGTTCTTAATGTGTTCTTAGGTTTTAATTGATTTCATATAGTTTTTCTAGGTTTTTGGAGTTTTTATTTTTTTAGGGATCTTTTTGAAAATTTTAGTGTTTATATGTTTTTTGGGTTTAATGGTTTTTTTATTTTTATGGCTTCTTTGTTTATTAGATTTTTAACCTTTTAGGGTTTTAAAAAGTTTTTAGAGTTTTTAGTAGTTTTTAAGGTTTTAATTTTTTGGGGTTATTTTTATTCTTTAGGGAATTTATTGGTTTTATGGGTTTTATGGGTTTTATGGTATTTAGGGTCTTTTTTCAATTTTTATAGTTTTTATCATTTTATGGTTTTTATGGGATTTAAGTGTTTTTAGGTTTTTAAAAGGTTATTTGTGTTTTTTAGTGTTTTATGGTATTTTAAATTTTAGGGATTCTTAGGGTATTTTTATGTTTTTTTATGTTTTTTAGGGGTTTTGGGGATTCTGTGGGTTTTCAAGGTTATAAGGAGATTTTATGGTTTTTATGGTTTTTTAGTGGTTTTAAGTTTTCTTGATGTTTTTTAGGATTTATTAGGGATTTTTAGGGTTTTTTTGGGTTTTTTGGTTTTAGGGAAATTATGGTTTGTTAGGATTTATATGGGTTTTTAGGGTTTTTATGTATTTGAAAGGTTTTTTGTTTTTTTTTTTCAGTTTTTTAGTTTTTTGGGGTTTTAAATATTTTTAGTTTTTTACTATTTTTAAGGATTTCATAGTTTTTAACATTTTTATGGGTTGTTAAGTTTTTTATAATTTTAGGGGTTTTTATTTGTTTTTAGGTTTTTTAATGATTTTTGGTGTTTTATGGTTTTTATGGGTTTTAGATTTTTCAGGGTTTTTTATTTTTTGTTGTGTTTTTTTATATTTCATAATATTTTCTGGTTTTGTAGGTTATATAAGGATTCATTGGGGTTTTTTTGGTTTTTTGAGTTTTTAGGTTATTCATGTTTTTATAGGTTTTAAGGTATTTTTTATCTTTTTAGTGTTTTAGGGTTTTTAGAGTATTTTAATGTTTTTAGGGGTTTAAAGGGTTTTTTTAGTTTTTAGGGTTTTTATTCATCTTTAGGGGTTTAAAGGTCTTTAGGTGTTTATAGAGTTTATAAGGCCTTTTAGGAGCTGTTAGGGTTTTTATCATTTTTAGGTTCTTAAGGGTTTTTATTTTTTACGTTCTTAGTTTTTCTTGGGGTTTATTATGGTTTTTTGGTTCATTAATGTTTTTAAGTATTTTTAGGTATTTTTAGGGTTTTTATGATATTTAGGGTTTTAGGTAGTTTAATGGTTTTAGGGTTTTCAGAGTTTTTATGGTTTTTATGGGTTTTAGTGTTTTTATGGGTTTTTAGTGGTTTAAAGTGTTTTTAGTTTTTATGGTTTTCATGAGGGTTTTTAGGGTTTTTACATTGTTAATGATATTTAGTTATTTTTTACGGATTTTATAGAATTCTATTATTTCTATGGATTTTGAGGGGTTCTATGGGTTTTTTGGATTCTTAGGGGTTTTATTGTTTTTTTGGTTTTGATGACTTTTTTTGAGTTTTTAGGAGTCATAAGTTTAATTAGTTATTTTTAATGATATTAGGTTTCTAAATGGTTTTTACACTATTAGTGGTTTTTTGGGTTTTATGGGTTTTTTAGGTTTTAGGGATTTTATGGTTTCTATGGGTTTTTGGGGTCATTTTAGGTGTTTTAGGTTTCTTTTTTTTTGGTTTTTAGAGGTTTTATGTGTTTTTGTAATTTTTAGATTTTATTAGTTGTTTTTCATGGGTTTTAGTTTTTTTTATTTTTTAGAGATTTTAAGGATTTTTTAAGATTTTATGGTTTTTTGTGTTTTTATGGTTTTTTTTGGGTTTTTATGTTTTTAGTGATTTTTATGATTTTTAGCTATTTTGAGGCATTTACGGGTTTTATGTGTTTTATATATTTATAGTCTTCTACTGTTTTTCAGGATTTTTAGGGTTTTAAAAATTGTAAGGATTTTTTTTGGGTTTATTCATTTTTATGGTTTTTAGGGGTTTTATGGATTTGGAGGGTTTAAAGTTTTGATGATTTTTAGGATTTTTTTGGTTTATTTATGCTTCATGGGTTTCTAAATTTTTTAGAGTTTTAATGGATTTTTTGAATTTTTAAAATTTTTAGGGGTTTAAAGGGTTTTTACAGCTTTTTGTGGTTTTTTGGGTTTTATGGGTTTTGAGTTTTTTAAGTTGTCTTGGGGTTTTTATGGGTTTTACAAGTTTTGGAGTCTCTTTCAGGTTGTTAGGGTTTTTAGTGTTTTTATATTTTTATAGGTTTTATCCATTTTTAAACTTTTATGGTCTTCTTTATGGTTTTTATGGATTTTAAGGAGTTTTATTATTTTTTGGTTTTTAGTATTTTTTAGGTTTTAAGGTGTCTTAATTGTTTTTTGGTTTTTCAGTTTTTATTTTGGTTTTTCTACATTTTTATGATTTTTAATGTATTGGGGTTTTCTGGGTTTCTTGTGGTTTTTATGGTTTTATCATTTTTAGGAATTTTGAGGGGTTTAGGGGTTTTATTATTTTAAGGGGTTTTATGGTCTTTTGGGTTTTTAGTTTTTTTAAGATTTTTTAGTATTTTAAGGTTTCATAAAGTTTTTATGTTTTCAATGTATTTAAAGGGTTTAAAAAAAATTTATGGGGATTTGGTGTTTTTATGTTTTTTGGGGTTTTACAGTATTTATTGGTTCTTATGATTTTTAGGGGGTTTTGGTTCTTTTAATAGTTTTAGGTTTTTATCATTTTTCGATTTTATGGATTAAATTATTTTTATGTTTTAAAAGTTTTCTTACAGTTTTTTCAGGTTTTAAGTGTTTTTTTTGTTTTTGGAAATTTTTAGGGATTTCTAGGAATTTTATTTTTTAAGGTTTTTAATGATTTTGAGGGTTGTATAGGTTTATTTGGGTTTTTAGGTTTTTAGGGATTTTTTATCTTTAGCATTTTTATGTTTTCTTAGGTTTTTTAGGGTTTTTATGATCACTAATAATTTTAATTAATTTTTAGTATTTTTAAGTATATTTATCGTTTTTAAGGATTTGGGGATTTTGTGGGTTTTAAACGTTTTTGGTGTTTTAGTGTTTTCATGGTTTATTAGGGTTTTAGGGTTTTGTCGGGTTTTTATGGGTTTTAATGTTTTAGAATTTTTTAATGCCTTAAGGGATTTAAAGGTTATTTGGTATTTTTTGTTATTTTTAATGATTTTTTAATGTTTTACTGTTTTCAAGGGATTTAAGGTTTTTAGGGGTTTTAAGAGTTTTTTGGGTTTTTAGGGACTGCTTAGGGATTTTTAGGGGTTTTATTATTTTTAGGGATTATATTTTTTTATATATTTTTGATTTTTTCTTTGTAATTTCAGGAATTTATGGTTTTCAAACATCTTTATGGATTTGTTGGCCTTTTTTCGGTTTTTAATGGGTTTTTTGGGGTTTTAGGGATTTTGAGTTTTTTTAGATTTTTATGGGGTTTTCTTAGTCTTTATCATTTTTATGTTTTTTTCAGTTTTAAGTGTTTTTAACTTTTCATGGTTTTCAAATGGTTTTTTCAAGGGTTTTTGTTTTTTAATGTTTTAAATTTTCATTGGGTTGTTTTAGGATTTTTATGTATTTTTTGGTTTTTTTTGTTTTTGGAGGGTTTTGGGGTTTTTTTGAATTTTAATGGTTGTTATGTTTTTTTGGGTTTTTAGGGTTTTATTATTTTTTAGGGTTTTATGGTTTTTTTAAAAAAAAATTAACATCTTTAGGGGATTATAGGGTTCTTAGTGTGTTTATTGTTTTTTTTGGATTTTATAGTCACTTTGGGTTTTTAGTTCTTTTATCATTTTTAAGGTTCATAGAGGTCTTAAGTGTTTTTAGGTTTTTAGGTCATTCATAGATGTTTTGATGTTTTTTATGTTATTTTGGATTCTTATGGGTTTAGAGGGTTTTAAGGGAATTTGAGTGCTTTAAGAATATGAGGAATCTTATGGGTTTTTAGGGTTTTATCATTTTTAGGTTTTTATGGGTTTTAAGAGTTTTTCGATTTTTAAGTTTTTATTATGAGTTCTCATGATTTTTAGGGTGTTTTTAGTTTTTAGGTATTTTTGGGGATTTTTATGATTTTATGGGTTTTTAGGGTTGTTAGGGTTTTTTATGGTGTTTATCTATTTTATGGTTTTTCTGGTTTTTATTATTTTTTTGGTTTTTAGAGTTTTTTGAGTTTTTTATTTTTTTTAATGGGTTTTTTGTGTTTTTGAGTTTGTAAGGGTATAGTGGGATTGTATAGTGTTATTTATTTTAGTGTTTTCTTTGGGATTTTAAGTTTTTTTATGTTTTTCAGTTTTTTTATAGTATTTAGGCGTTTAGGGTTTTAGGGTACTTTTATGGTTTTTCGGGTTTTTATTTTTTTTTTTGTATTCTAGTAAGGGTTTTAAGTGTTTGTAGGTCTTTAATTTTTTTCTTAGGGTTTTTATGTTTCATAGTGTTTTTTATGTTTTTAAGATTTTTATGATTTTTTAGGAATTTAATGGGTTTTTAGGGTTTTTAGGGATTTTATGGAATTTAGGGTATTTACCAGTTTTTATGTATTTTGTTGGTTATATGTTTACCTAGGTTTTAAGGTTCTCATTGGGTTTTCAGGGTTTTCAGGGTTTTAGGGTTTTAGGTAATTTTGGGCTTTTAAAATATTTTTATTGTTTTTTGGGTTTTTGGTGATTTTGATGGTTGTTAGGGAGTTAAGTGTTTTTTTGGGGGGGTTTATAGTTTGTTTTTAAGATTTTAGTATTTTATTGTTTTTTAGGGTTTTGATGATTTTAGGTTTTTGAAGGGTTTTAGATTTTTTAGGGTTTGTATGGTGTTTATGTGTTGTTAGGATTTTTAGTATATTTTTAGGGTTTTTTTGTTTTTTTTTTCATTTTTTAGTTTTTTGGGGTTTTATGAGTTTTTATATTTTACAGTTTTTAATCATTTTTTTCAAGTTTTTTAGTGTATTTTTAATTTTTTAGGGATTTACGTGGCCTTTTTATGTTTTTATGGGGTTTTTCGGTTATTTAGGGATTTATGATTTTTTTGGGTTGTATGGCTTTTATGGTTATTTTGGGATTTTTGGTTTTCTTGACTTTTTTAAAGCTTTTATGTGTTCGTAACGTTTTTAAATGTTTTTAATGGTTTTTATTTTTTAGTTTGTTTTATTGTTTTTATTTTTCTTAATGGTTTTATGATTTTGTATGGTTTTTATGATTTCTAATGATTTTTTTATCAATTTTGTAGGTATTAGGTGTTTTTAGTTTTTTATGTAATTCCATGGATTTTTAAGGTTTTTTACATTTTTTATGATTTTTAGGGTATTTGGGGGTTTTTAATGGTTTTTTGGTTTTTAGGGATTTTGATAGATTTTACGGTTTATTCGGTTTTTATCGTTTTTAGGTTTTTGGTGTTTAAACTATTTTTATGTTTTTATTATTTTCTTAGATGTTTTTAGTGTAATTAGGGTTTATTATGTTTTTAGGGATTTTTAGATTTATTTATGATTTTTATGGGTTTCTTGGGTTTTTAGGGATTTTGAGTGGTTTTATGGGTATTTAGGGTTCTTGGGTGTATTATTTTTTTGGATTTTCATGATTTTTTTGAGTTTATTTGGGTGTTAAGGATTTATTTTTTAGTTTTGTAGTGTTTAAAGGGTTATAGATTTTTAGTGTTTCATATTGGATTTATGGGTTTTTTTGTTTTTTGATGAATTTTAGGGGTTTTATGGGTTATGGGTTTTTAGGGGGTTTAGGGTTTCTTTAAGGTTTTTAGCATCGTTTTGGTATTTTCGGGGTTTTATGGTTTTTTTTATTTTCTTATGGTTTGTATAGTTTTTATGGATTTTTTTTTTATTTTTTAGGATATTTTTAGGAATTTTATATGTTTTTAGTATTTTTAGGTATTTCTAGCGGTTTTAGGGTTTTAGGGGTCTTATGGTTTATTTTTGGTATTATACGCTATTTTAATATTTTGTGGTTTTATGATTTTTAGAATTTTTTTATGCTTTTATGGTTCTGAAGGGGTTTTAGATACTTTAGAGGGTTTTTGGTTTTTTAGTGAATTTTGGGTTTTTAAGGGGTTTAGTTGGTTTTTATGGTTTCAGGATCCTTTAATTTTATTTATGGGTTTTCAAATTTTTTTGAGGATTTTTAGGGGTTTACAATTATTTAGGGTCTTAAGGTTTTCTTTGGTGTTTTTAGGGGTTTCATGGTCTTTTAATTTTTATGTATTCTTTTGGGATACTAAAGTATGTTTATTAATTTTTAGGGTTTTTACTGATTTTGAGGGTTTTAGGATTTATAGGTTTTTTTATCAGTTTTTAGGTTTTTTGGGTTTTATTTGTTTTTAGGTTTTTAAATATTTCATAGATACTTTTAGGCTTATTCACATTTTTTGGGTTTTTTTGTCTTTTTTAGGATATTTATAGTTTTTAGGGTTTTCATGGATTTTAAGGGTTTTTATAACTTTTAGGGTTTTATTGTTTTGTTGGGTTTTTATGAGTTTTTTGTAGTTTTTATGGTTTTTAATTGTTTTATAATTTTTAGTTTTTTATGGGGTCAAAGGACTTTTATAGTTTTTAGTGGGTTTAGGGTTTTATATGTTTTATGGTTTTTAAGGGTTTTTGGGGTTATATGGTTTTTAGAGTTTTCAGGTTTATTAGGCTCTTTTAGGGTTTTTTGGGATTTTTAGGTTTTTTAAGTGTTATTTTTTTAGGTTTCTAATTCTTTTCTAATGGTTTTTCAAGGATTAAAGGATTATTATGTTGTTTATATTTTTATAGGGTTTTAGGTTTTATGGATTTTAAGTGATTTTTAGTATTTTTAGGGGTTTTAGCATATTTTATTGTTTTTGGGGTATTATGTGTTTTACGGTTTTATGGTCTTATTAGGATTTTTTAGTGTTATTATTGTTTTTAAAATTTTTAGGGATTTTATTTATTTTTTGGATCTTTATCTATTTTCAGGATTTTTTTTCATTATAGTGTTTTTAGTTATATTGAATGATTTTAGATTTTTTTTTTGTTTTTTAGGGAGCTGTATGGTTTTTTATGATTTTTATCATTTTTTGTGGATAAATTGACTTTTAGAGTTTTTAGTGGGTTTTACGATTTTAATAGGGGGTTTATGGGGTTTGGGGGGTGTTAAATTGTTTAGACTGTTTATGGGTTTTAGGGGTTTTTGGTGGGTTTTTCCATTTTTTAACATATTTTTATATTTTTAGGTGTTTTATGTGTTTTAGGATTTTATGATTTTATTAGGGGTTTTCATGGTTTTTAGTGTATTACATTTTTAGGTCTTTTAGGGCTCTTTTTAGATTTTTATGATTTTTTTGGGGTTTTTCGGGATTTTGAGTGTTTTTAATCTTTTTTGGGGGTTTTCGGTTTTAATGGAATTGTTGGGTTTTTAGATGTTTTTTGAGTATTTTAGTTTTTAAATGGTTTTTAGAATTTTTAATGACTTTCAAGGTTTAAAGTGTTTTTAGAGTTCTTCTGGGTTTATAGTTTTTATGGGTATTAAGGGTTTTTATGGTATTTATGGATTTTTTGGTTTTTAGAGTTTTTATAGATTTTAAGGGTTTTAGTGTTTTTTCATGTTTTTATCATTTTCTAGGTTTTAGGGGTTTTATGAATTGTTTGATTTTAAGGTTTTTTTAGGGGGTTTTTAAGATTTTAGAGTTTTTACATTTTTAGGGATTTTATCTTTTTTATTTTTTTGGCTTTTAGGGTTTTTTGGGATCGTGAGGTTTTGTGTGGATTTGTAGGGTTTATTTGTGTTCCAGGGTTATTTTGAGTTTTTTTAGGTTTTATTAGTTTTTAGAGTATTTTAAAAAATTTAGGGGTTTAAAGGGTTTCTAAATATTTTATTGGGTTTTTAGAGGTTTTATGGTATTTTATGGTTTTAAGGGGTTTGACGGTTTTGAGGTCTTTTGGAGTTTTTTAGGGTTTTAGAATTATTCCAGTTTTAGGGTTTTTTACTGTTTTTTGTTTTTCTTAGGGAATTTAGGTTTTTTGATGATTTTTTGGATTTTAATAGTTTTTAGGATTATCATGGTTGTTATGGTTTTTATGGATTTGGAGTGGATTTAGTGTTTTTGGATTTTTTCGGTTTTTTGTGATTTTACATTTTTTTGTTTTTAAGAATTCTAAAGTATTTTTATTTTATTAATATTTGCTTAGGGTTATTCATGGTCTTTTAGGTTGTTTACATTTTTTATTATTTTTAGATTTGTTTTATGAATTTTCTGAGTATTAGGGGTTTGGATGGTTTTTAGTTATTTTTAGGGATTTTTACAATTTTTTACATTTTTAGGGATTTATGTGTTTAGATGTTTTATGTTTTTCTTATGGTTTTTAGGGGGTTTACATTTTTTTGGTATCTTTTGTTCTTTTTATAAGATATGTATGATTTTATGGGTATTTTGATTTTGTGGGTTTTGGATATTTTTTTTGCTTTTGGTTCTTTTGTTTTTATTGGATTTTAGGTTTTTTTATTTTTAAGGTTCTTATGGGTTTTTTGGGTTTTACATGTTTTGATATTTTTATGTTTTTCATATCGTTTTTCATGTTATTTCAGGATTTTTATGTTTTTATGGATTTTAGGTATGTTTTAGGTTTTTATAGTTTTTATAGTTTTCTAGGGTTTTTAGTGATTTTGATTGTTTCTTCTGGTTTTAGTGTTTTTATATTTTCATGGTTTTTAAGGGTTACGAGTTTTTAGATATTTATGGTCTTCATAGATTTTTTCTAGGGTTTATGTTTATTATGTTTTTTAGGGTTTTAGGAATTCTTAGGGTTGTTTGGATTCTTTTCGGGTTTTTGGGTTTTTATTGTTATTTGGGGTTTTAGGGATTTTTTATTTCTTCTTAGTTTTAAGGATTTTTATAAATTTCGAACATTTTTGGTAATTTTAATATTTCTTATATTTTTTATTCATTTTTAGGAATTTTATTTATTTTTTGGATATTTATAGTTATTATGGGTTAAAGGTTTTTAGGGGTTTTAGGGTGTTTATATCCTTTTGATGTTTTATGGTTTTTTGAATTTATTAATGTTTTTTGAGCCTATTTGTTTTTAGATATTTGTGATTATTTTATGGTATTTTAGGGGTATTTATGTTTTTAGGGATTCTTATTGCATTTTTTTTATTTTTATGGCCTTTCACATTTTTAGAGATTTTGTGGGGTTTTATGTATTTTATACTTTTATGGTTTTTAGAGTTTTCCAGGAATTTTAGGGGTCTTAAGTGTTTTTATTTTTTTGTGGTTTTCTTGGGGTTTTTCGGGTTTTAATGATTTTTTATGTTTTTTGAGATTTTCAATATTTTTAAGATTTTTTTGGGTTTTTTGGGATTTTATGGATTTTGAAGTTTTTTAGCGAGGTTTTAAGATATTTAAGGGTTTTAGAAATTATTATGTTTTAAAGGATTTTTTTAGAAATTTTAGGGATTTTATCATTTCTATTTTTTTAGGGTTTCAGTAATTTTTTAGAACTTTTATGGTTTTAAGGGTTTTAGGTATTTTGATGGGTTTTAGGGTTTTATGGTTTTTGGGTATTAAGGGTTTTTTGAGTTTTTAGGATTTTTAAGGTTTTTAGAGTTTTTTACCATTTTAGGGGTATAAATGGTTCTTATAGTTTTGAATGGTTTTGCGGTTTTTAGGTTTTTTAGTGATTTTAATGATTTTATGGGTTCTCAGGGGTTGAAGGGTTTTTAGGTTTTTTGTGTATTTATTGTATTTTTGTATTTTTAAAAATTTAGGGTTTTTTAGTGTTTTTAGTATTTTAAATGTTTTCTTAGGGGTTTAAAGGTTTTAAGGGCTTTAACTTTTGGTTATTTTTAGGGATTTTAAAGGATTGTTTTAGGGGTTTTAGGGATTTTAAGGGTTTTGAGTGTTTTTTGGTTTTTTTGTGTTTTTATTGTTTTTATATTATTTTAGTATTTTAGGTTTTTTAAGTGTTTTTAGCTTTTTATCGTTGTTATAGTGTTTTTTAGGTTTTTATCATTTTTTTCTTTTTTAGGGATTTTTATTATTCTATAGGATTTATGGTTTTTTATGGTTTTTACTATTTTATATATTTTGATGGATTTTAGTGTTTTTTGGGTTATTTGGGGTTTTTATGGTTTTCTTGGGATTTAGGGTTTTATTTTATTTTTTTGAGGTTTTTTAGAGTTTTATATGTTTTTAAGGATTTCGTAGGGTTTTTAGGTTTTAAGTGGTTTTTAAAAATTTATTGGTTTTTGGGGTTTTTAAGGTTTCTAGGGGTTTTTGGTAATTAGTGGGATTTGGGGTTTTAGGATATTTTTAGGGGTTTTAGGGTTTTTACCATTTGAATGTTTTTATGGATTTTAAGTGTTTTCAGTATTTAAGGTTCTCTTAGAATTTCGAAGGGTTTTAGGGTTTTATGTTTTTCATTTTTTTAGGGATTTTTAGGGTTTTATTAGGATTTTTTTGGTTTATACAGTTTTAAGGGGTTTTTTTTGGGATTTTATGGTTTTTGGGGTTTTTTGGGGTTTTTTGGGGTTTTAGAAATTTTATATGGCTTATAATTTTTTAGTGTGTTTATGTTTTGATGGTTTTATTACATTTTTCATGGTGTTTGGGTTTATTACATTTTTTTAATTTTATGGTTTTTACGGTTTTTTAGGATTTGTAGGGTTTTATGGTTTTTAGTGATTTTGAGGGGTTTTAGTATTTTTTAGGGTTTTTAGAAATTTCCTTGTGTTTTAGTTTTTTTAGTTCTTCAAGTTTTAATGGGATTTATCGTTTTTCAATATTTTTAGAGGATTAATGATTTTTTGAGATTTTAGTGGTGTTAGGGTTTTATGGGTTTTTAGGGTTTTTTAGGGGTTTTAGGGGGTTTAGGGTTTTATGGTTTTTAGGGGTTTTTAGGGGTTTTATGGTTTTCAGAGTCTTTTATTGTTTTTAGGGTTTTTAGTATTTTTCAGGTTTTTCAAGGGTTTTAATTATTTCTAGGTTTTTATGTTTATCTTTGGCATTTTTAGGGTTTTTCTTATTTTTTATTTTTTTTGAGTTTTTTATTACTTTTTTGTATTTTTATGATTTAATGGTTTTTAGGGGTTTTGAGTGATTTTGATCGGTTTTATGGATTTTATGTTTTTTTGGGTATTTTAGGGTTTTATTATTTTTTTAGGGTTTTAGTGGTTTTAAGTGTTTTTTGGAATTTAAGTTTTTCTATGAGTTTACTTATTTTTTTCCATTTTCATATTTCTTATGATTTTTATTAATTTTTAGAAATTTTATATTTTTGATTTTTTTTGGATTTTGAGTGTTTTTAGAGTGTTTGAGGTTTTTATGTATTTAGAATCTTTTAGCGTTTTTAGTTTTTTTTTTGTGTTTTTATGTTTTTAAGGTTTTCTTAGTGGTTTTTAGGGTTGTAGTGTTTTTATATTTTTAGGGGTTTTAAGAATATTTAGAAATTTTATTTGATTTTAAGGTTTTTAGGGATTTTTAGGGCTTTAAGAGTTTTTCGGGTTTTAAGGGCATTAATTGTTTTGTTGTGTTTTAGGGACTTTTTGAGTTTTTGGTTTTTTATTTTTTTTATATTTTTTTAACATTTTTTGGGTTTTAAAGGGTTTTTAAGGTTCTTAGTGGTTATTTGGGGTTTTATTGGTATTTTGGATTTTTATGGTTTTTATGGGTTTTTTGGATTTATGGGGATTTTGGGTGTTTATGAACTTTTTCAGGTTTGTTTTGTTTTTTTTTACATTTTCTTTTTTTAGGGGTTTTAACTGCATTTAAGTTTTTAAGGTTTTCTTTTGGTTTTTCATCATTTTTAAGGGTTTTTATGTATTTAGGGATTTGTGGGGTTTTTTATGATTTTGATTTTTTTAGGGTTTTAGGTATTTTGGGGTTTTTAGTTTTTTTGTTTTTATGTTTTTTTTATTTTTTAGTGTTTTTTAGTTTTTTGGGGGTTTAGGTGTTTTTTGGTATATACTGGTTTCATATGGGTTTTCCATGCTTTTTATGTTTTTTTTTGTCTTTTAAATGGAATTTTTATTATTTTTATGTTTTTTAGAGTTTATAGGGTTTTTTGAGGTTTTATTAAATTTTTTAGAGTTTTTGGGTTTTCATTGTTTTTTTGATTTTAGAGTTTTTTAGTTTATTAAGGTTTTATGTTCATTTAGAGTTTTTAAATAATTTTTGGGTTTAAACGGGTTTTAGAGTTTTTAGTGGTTTAGGTTTAATGAGTTTGTAGGGGGTTTTAAGGTTTTTAGGGGGTTTTAAGGTTTTTAGGGGTTTTTATTATTTTTACGGTTTTGAGAGGTTTTATGGTCTTCTAGGGTTTTTTAGTGTTTTTAGCATATTTCATTTTTTTTGGGTTTTAAGACTTTTATGTTTTTTAAGGTTTTCATAGGATTTTTCGATGTTTGAGGGTTTTTTAAAATTTTAGATATTTTAGGTATTTTTTTAGATTTTTTTGTTTTTTATGTTTTTTTGGAATTTTTTGGGTTTTTAGGGCAAGGAAGATGCGGGGCCTGGCTATTCTTGGTCCCCCCAAAATATATAAAGAAGAAGAATTTTCCAAAAAACAACCATGTAGACAAGGGAGGGGATGGGTCAAATGAACCACTCCCAAAAACCCTTAACAACCCCAAACCCACAAAAAACCGAAGACTCAAAAAAAACATGCAAAAACAAACGTAGCAGACATCCATAATCATCTTCCTCAGCACCTCCCATTCAATCAATGTTTTTTTGGGGTTTTATTAGTTTTATGTTTTTTTGAGGTTTAATTTTTTCTTATGTGTTTTCAGGGTTTTTATGGTGTTTTACTTATCAAGTGATTTTTAGTGTTTGTTTTAGGGGGTTTTCTGAATTTTTAGTGATTTTTGGGTTATTGAAAGTTTTAGGGGTTTTAGGGTATTTAGAATTTTTTAGGTTTTAAGGGGTTTTAATTATTTTTATGGTCTAAAGTTCTTCTTAGTGGTTTTATTTATTTCTAGGTTTTTTTATGTTTATTTTTATTTTTATGTCTTTTATAAATTTTACAGGTTTTAGGGTTTTTTGAGATTTTTAGGATTTTTAGGGTTTTATGGTTTTGGGGGGGTTTTAGGGTTTTTTGAGTTTGTAATGGTTCTTGTGGTTGTTATATTTTTTTATGTGTTTGTAGGTTTAAAGGGATTTAACAATTTTTAGCGGTTTTTAGTATTTTTATAGTTTTTTGGGTTTTTAATGTTTTTAGGGGTTTTTTATTTTTTAAAGGGTTTTTAGGGGTTTTAGGGTCTTTATAATTTTTTTGGGGATTTTATAAATTTTTATGGTTTTATGTGTTTTAATTGTTTTTAGATAGTTAATTTTTCTCTTAGGTTTTTCATGGTTCTTAGGGTTTTTTTGTTTTTAGGGATATTTTGGGTTTTTTATGATTTTTATGGTTTGAACGGTTTTACGGATGTTGTGTATTTTTTGGAATTTTTATGTTTTTTTATCATTTTTTAGGTTTTTAATGGGTTTTATTTGTCATTATATTTTTAAGGTTCTAATAGGTTTTCTTGGCGTTTTAAGGTTTTTTATGTTTTTAGGTATTTTTAGTTATTTTTTAGGGGTTTTAGGTTTTTTTAGGGGTTTAATAGATTTTCATGGTATTTAGGAATTTTTTACTTTTTTATGGTTTTTTTGGGTTTTTTTAGGGTTTAAATGTTTTTTTTTTGAATTTTTATTGGTTTTTAAGATTTTTATGGGTTTTTAATGTTTTAGGTGGTTTATGAGTTTGTAGGGTTTGTAGGGTTTTCATGTACTTTTAGGGATTTTTAGGGGTTTTAGCATTTGTTATGTTTTTAGGTGTCTTATGTGTTTTTAGGATTTTATGGTTATATTATGGTTATTATGTTTTTGGGTTTTTTACATTATTATGTATTTTTATCGATTTTTAGGATATTTATGTGTTTTTAGCATTTATCGGGATTTTTAAGTTCTTATGGTTTTGACGGGGTTTTTTCATTATTATAATTTATTAGGTTTTTTGGGTAATAATGTTTTTTATGGTTTTAAAGTTTTCTTTGGGGTATTTATGATTTTTAGCCATTTTAAAATTTTATGAATTTTTAGTGCTTTATTTGGATTTTTTTGGTTTTTTTGGATTTTTATGGATTTTTAGGGTCTTTAGGGTTTTATGGGTTTATGAATTTTATGATTTTTTCTGTTTTTTTATTTTAAAGGTTTTATAGTATTTTAATATTCTTAGGCGTTTGAAGTGTTTTAGAGTATTTTTGTTTTTAGGATTTTTATGAAGTTTTAGGGTTTTTAAGGTTTTAAGGTTTTAAGGGATTTTATGGTTTTAGATGTTTTTAGGTGGATTTAGTGTTTTTAGCATATTTTTAGTTGTTTTTAGGGATGTCTGTGATCATTGATTTTTTTAGGTGTTTTATGTTTTTTTATGTTTTTGAGGGTTTCTTAGGTTTTCTCCGTGTTTTTATGGTTTTTATGTTTTTAGGTATTTTTAATGATTTTTAGGATTTTTATGGTATTTAGGGTATTTTGCGATTTTGAAGGGTTTACGGGTTTTTATGGTATTAAATCTTTTAGGGTTTTTAGGGGTTTTATGTGTTTTTATGGTTTTATGGTTTTCTTAAGGTTTTTAGGGATTTTATACCTTTTAATGTTTTAAGAGTATTTTTGGACTTTTTGTGATTTTTTTGGTGTTTAGGGATTTTACATATATGGAGGTATTTTTGGGGGTTTTATGGTTTTTAGTGGATTTATAATTTTTTGGGTTTTATGGATTTTTTGACTGTTTAGTTTTTTTATAGATTTTAGGGGTTTCAAACATTTTTATAGGTTAAAATGCCTCTTTTTTGCGGTTTTTTGGTCTTTATGGTTTTTATGGGTTCTTATGGTTTTAGGGGTTTTTATAGTATTAAGGGCTTATATTTTTTTGGGATTAATAGGGATTTTAAAAGTTGTTAGATTTTTAGGGGTTTTAATTTATTTTTGGGTTTTAATGTTTTCTTAGGATTTTTCATGCATTTTAGGTTTTTTTTAGTTTTTGGGATTTTACAGATTTTATAGTATTTTAATGGGTTTTTGGTTTCTTAATGATTTTGAGGTTATTTATGGTTATTCGGGATTTTAGTGTTTTTGTGGGGTTTTAGGGTTTTTTTGTTTCTAAATGGTTTTTATAGTTTTTTAATAATTTTAGGGGTTTAAAATGATTTTATTATATTTAATTGTTCTTTGGGTTGTTTTGGGTTTTTAGTATTTTTATGTTTTTTAATGGTATTTATGATTTTAGGGGTTTTTAGGGTTTTTTTGGGTCATTTAGGGTTTTTATAATTTTTTATTTATTTAAGGATTTTAGGTTTTTTAGGTTTTTAACGTTTCTGTTTTTATGGTTTTAGGGCTGTTTTAATTTTTAAAAAAATTTTACGGATTTTTTATAAATTTATGGCTTTAGGGTTTTTAATGTTTTTTGGGTTTTTATGGGTTTATAGTGTTTTTAGTGTCTTTAGTGCATTTAAGTGTTTTTAGGGTTTAAAGGATTTCTTGAGGGTTTTCAAGGTTCTTACAATTTTTTACATTCCTATGGATTTTTAGGGAGTTTTAAGATTGTTATGCTTTATAGGGTTTTTTGGGTTTTGAAGAGGTTTTTGGGGTTTTAGTGTTTTGATGTGTTTTTTGGATTTTGGGAGTTTTTTTGAGTTTTTTATGGTTTTATAGTTTTTATATAGTTTCTTAATGTTTTTATAGGTTTATAGGGTTTTTATGTTTTTAGAGGATTTAATGGTTTTTATATTTGTAGGGTTTATAAGGTTTTTAGGGGTTTTATTTTTTTTAGGTGTTTATTTGGTTCTTTCGTTCTTTTATGGGTTTTGGGTTTTAGCATTTTTTATGTTTTTTAGGGTTTTTTATTATTTTTAGGTTTTAAGGTTTACTTATGGATTTTTTTTGTTCATAGGTTTTTTTATGTTTTTAGGGAATTATAAGACTATTTTTTGATATTTTTGGGAATCTAGGGTTATTATGGATTTTGATAGTTTTTAGGTTTATTTATTTTTTTTGGGTTTTATATGTTTTTATATGTTTTAAGTGTTTTCTGGGTTTTAAAGTTTTTTTTGGGTATTTCATGGTTTTTAGCTTTTTTATAATTAGGCGTTTTTAGGGGTTTTATTATTTTTTAGAATATTTAAGGTTTTAATGGTTTTATGTGTTTTTTATTTATTGTTTAATTGGGATTTTAGGACTTAAAGGTTTTATTTATTTTTTAACAATTTTTGGGTTTTGAATGGGTTTTAGTGTTTTTAGTGGGTTTTTAGGATTTTTATGGGTTTTAATGGTTTTAACTGTTTTATGGTTTTTAGCGGTTTGAGAATATTTTTCTATTTTTAGGGTTTTTGTGTTTTTTGTGTTTTTTATGGGTTTTAATTGTTTTTTAGGAATTTAGTTTTTTCTTAGAGTTTTTAGGTTTTTATAGTTTTTTTACATTTTAAGAGAATTTTATGAATTTTTATGTTTTTTAGATTCTTAAGAGTTTTGTTGGTTTTTTTTGGGTTTTTAGGTTTTTAGGGGTTTTATCATTTTTTAGGTTTTTAGTTATTTTATGGGTTTTTAGATTTTTAATTTTTTTTAATGGGTTTTTAGGGTTTTAGTGTTTATTTGTTTTTTAGTATTTTTTGGGTTATTTAGATTTTTATTGTTCCAAGGTTTTTAAGGATTTTGAGGGTTCTCAAAAAATTTTAGGGGTGTTAGGTTTTTTTATTTTTTTGAATTTTTTGACTTTCTATCGTTTTAGGGGTTTAAATTTTTTTTAGAGTGTTTATTGGTATATTATGGTATTTATGATTTATAGGGTTTTTATGTTATTAGGGGTTTTATGGTTTCTGAGTTGTTTTAGGGTTATTAGGGTCATTTTTGTGTATTTTTGGATTTTTAGTGTTTTCGGTTTTTAGGTGATTTATGTGTTTTAGGTTTTTATGTCTTTCTTAGTTTTTAATGGATTTTAGTGTTTTTTATGTTTTTAGGAAATTTTTAAGTAATTTTAGGATTTTTAATATTTTTATAGTTTTTATCTATATTTAGTGTTTTAGGGTATTTTAAGTTTTTTAGGTTTTTATCATATTTTAGGTTCCTTGGGGGTCTTAACTGCTTTTATGTTTTTAAGGTTTTCTTTGTGTTTTTAAGGTTTTTTATTTTTAGGTATTTTTAGGGACTTTTAAGGATTTTTATGCATTTTTAGGTTTTTTAGGGATTTTGAGAGTTTTTTGGGTTCTAGGGTTTTCATGGTTTTTTGGGGTTTTATAATTATTTTAAATTTTTATGTGTTATGATTTTGGGGGGGTTTTATGGTTTTTATGTGTTTTATAGTCTTTACCCATTTTTGTGTATTTTGATTTTTTTAGAATATCTTTGGTTTTTACGGATTTAAATTGTTTTTATGTTTTTAGGGGTTTCTTAGGGTTTTCTAGGGGTTTTAATGTTTTTTAATTTTTTTAGGTATTTTAGGTATTTTATGGATCTTTATCATTTTTTGGGTGCTTTAGGGATTTTGGGATTTTTTGTTTTTTATGATTTTTATTTTTTTATTTTTTTGGGTTATAGGGGTTTTCACTTTTTAGGGTTTTTAGGTTTTTTTGTGTTTTAAAACATTATTAGGGGTTTTTATTATTTTTAGTTGTTTTTTGGGTTCTTATTGGGTTTTAGGGTTTTAGAGTTTTAGAGTTTTTGTATTTTTAAAAATTTAGGGTTTTTTAGTGTTTTTAGTATTTTAAATGTTTTCTTAGGGGTTTAAAGGTTTTAAGGGCTTTAACTTTTGGTTATTTTTAGGGATTTTAAAGGATTGTTTTAGGGGTTTTAGGGATTTTAAGGGTTTTGAGTGTTTTTTGGTTTTTTTGTGTTTTTATTGTTTTTATATTATTTTAGTATTTTAGGTTTTTTAAGTGTTTTTAGCTTTTTATCGTTGTTATAGTGTTTTTTAGGTTTTTATCATTTTTTTCTTTTTTAGGGATTTTTATTATTCTATAGGATTTATGGTTTTTTATGGTTTTTACTATTTTATATATTTTGATGGATTTTAGTGTTTTTTGGGTTATTTGGGGTTTTTATGGTTTTCTTGGGATTTAGGGTTTTATTTTATTTTTTTGAGGTTTTTTAGAGTTTTATATGTTTTTAAGGATTTCGTAGGGTTTTTAGGTTTTAAGTGGTTTTTAAAAATTTATTGGTTTTTGGGGTTTTTAAGGTTTCTAGGGGTTTTTGGTAATTAGTGGGCTTTGGGGTTTTAGGATATTTTTAGGGGTTTTAGGGTTTTTACCATTTTAATGTTTTTATGGATTTTAAGTGTTTTCAGTATTTAAGGTTCTCTTAGAATTTCGAAGGGTTTTAGGGTTTTATGTTTTTCATTTTTTTAGGGATTTTTAGGGTTTTATTAGGATTTTTTTGGTTTATACAGTTTTAAGGGGTTTTTTTTGGGATTTTATGGTTTTTGGGGTTTTTTGGGGTTTTTTGGGGTTTTAGAAATTTTATATGGCTTATAATTTTTTAGTGTGTTTATGTTTTGATGGTTTTATTACATTTTTCATGGTGTTTGGGTTTATTACATTTTTTTAATTTTATGGTTTTTACGGTTTTTTAGGATTTGTAGGGTTTTATGGTTTTTAGTGATTTTGAGGGGTTTTAGTATTTTTTAGGGTTTTTAGAAATTTCCTTGTGTTTTAGTTTTTTTAGTTCTTCAAGTTTTAATGGGATTTATCGTTTTTCAATATTTTTAGAGGATTAATGATTTTTTGAGATTTTAGTGGTGTTAGGGTTTTATGGGTTTTTAGGGTTTTTTAGGGGTTTTAGGGGGTTTAGGGTTTTATGGTTTTTAGGGGTTTTTAGGGGTTTTATGGTTTTCAGAGTCTTTTATTGTTTTTAGGGTTTTTAGTATTTTTCAGGTTTTTCAAGGGTTTTAATTATTTCTAGGTTTTTATGTTTATCTTTGGCATTTTTAGGGTTTTTCTTATTTTTTATTTTTTTTGAGTTTTTTATTACTTTTTTGTATTTTTATGATTTAATGGTTTTTAGGGGTTTTGAGTGATTTTGATCGGTTTTATGGATTTTATGTTTTTTTGGGTATTTTAGGGTTTTATTATTTTTTTAGGGTTTTAGTGGTTTTAAGTGTTTTTTGGAATTTAAGTTTTTCTATGAGTTTACTTATTTTTTTCCATTTTCATATTTCTTATGATTTTTATTACTTTTTAGAAATTTTATATTTTTGATTTTTTTTGGATTTTGAGTGTTTTTAGAGTGTTTGAGGTTTTTATGTATTTAGAATCTTTTAGCGTTTTTAGTTTTTTTTTGTGTTTTTATGTTTTTAAGGTTTTCTTAGTGGTTTTTAGGGTTGTAGTGTTTTTATATTTTTAGGGGTTTTAAGAATATTTAGAAATTTTATTTGATTTTAAGGTTTTTAGGGATTTTTAGGGCTTTAAGAGTTTTTCGGGTTTTAAGGGCATTAATTGTTTTGTTGTGTTTTAGGGACTTTTTGAGTTTTTGGTTTTTTATTTTTTTTATATTTTTTTAACATTTTTTGGGTTTTAAAGGGTTTTTAAGGTTCTTAGTGGTTATTTGGGGTTTTATTGGTATTTTGGATTTTTATGGTTTTTATGGGTTTTTTGGATTTATGGGGATTTTGGGTGTTTATGAACTTTTTCAGGTTTGTTTTGTTTTTTTTACATTTTCTTTTTTTAGGGGTTTTAACTGCATTTAAGTTTTTAAGGTTTTCTTTTGGTTTTTCATCATTTTTAAGGGTTTTTATGTATTTAGGGATTTGTGGGGTTTTTTATGATTTTGATTTTTTTAGGGTTTTAGGTATTTTGGGGTTTTTAGTTTTTTTGTTTTTATGTTTTTTTTATTTTTTAGTGTTTTTTAGTTTTTTGGGGGTTTATGTGTTTTTTGGTATATACTGGTTTCATATGGGTTTTCCATGCTTTTTATGTTTTTTTTAGTCTTTTAAATGGAATTTTTATTATTTTTATGTTTTTTAGAGTTTATAGGGTTTTTTGAGGTTTTATTAAATTTTTTAGAGTTTTTGGGTTTTCATTGTTTTTTTGATTTTAGAGTTTTTTAGTTTATTAAGGTTTTATGTTCATTTAGAGTTTTTAAATAATTTTTGGGTTTAAACGGGTTTTAGAGTTTTTAGTGGTTTAGGTTTAATGAGTTTGTAGGGGGTTTTAAGGTTTTTAGGGGTTTTTATTATTTTTACGGTTTTGAGAGGTTTTATGGTCTTCTAGGGTTTTTTAGTGTTTTTAGCATATTTCATTTTTTTTGGGTTTTAAGACTTTTATGTTTTTTAAGGTTTTCATAGGATTTTTCGATGTTTGAGGGTTTTTTAAAATTTTAGATATTTTAGGTATTTTTTTAGATTTTTTTGTTTTTTATGTTTTTTTGGAATTTTTTGGGTTTTTAGGGCAAGGAAGATGCGGGGCCTGGCTATTCTTGGTCCCCCCAAAATATATAAAGAAAAAGAATTTTCCAAAAAACAACCATGTAGACAAGGGAGGGGATGGGTCAAATGAACCACTCCCAAAAACCCTTAACAACCCCAAACCCACAAAAAACCGAAGACTCAAAAAAAACATGCAAAAACAAACGTAGCAGACATCCATAATCATCTTCCTCAGCACCTCCCATTCAATCAATGTTTTTTTGGGGTTTTATTAGTTTTATTTTTTTTTGAGGTTTAATTTTTTCTTATGTGTTTTCAGGGTTTTTATGGTGTTTTACTTATCAAGTGATTTTTAGTGTTTGTTTTAGGGGGTTTTCTGAATTTTTAGTGATTTTTGGGTTATTGAAAGTTTTAGGGGTTTTAGGGTATTTAGAATTTTTTAGGTTTTAAGGGGTTTTAATTATTTTTATGGTCTAAAGTTTTTCTTAGTGGTTTTATTTATTTCTAGGTTTTTTTATGTTTATTTTTATTTTTATGTCTTTTATAAATTTTACAGGTTTTAGGGTTTTTTGAGATTTTTAGGATTTTTAGGGTTTTATGGTTTTGGGGGGGTTTTAGGGTTTTTTGAGTTTGTAATGGTTCTTGTGGTTGTTATATTTTTTTATGTGTTTGTAGGTTTAAAGGGATTTAACAATTTTTAGCGGTTTTTAGTATTTTTATAGTTTTTTGGGTTTTTAATGTTTTTAGGGGTTTTTTATTTTTTAAAGGGTTTTTAGGGGTTTTAGGGTCTTTATAATTTTTTTGGGGATTTTATAAATTTTTATGGTTTTATGTGTTTTAATTGTTTTTAGATAGTTAATTTTTCTCTTAGGTTTTTCATGGTTCTTAGGGTTTTTTTGTTTTTAGGGATATTTTGGGTTTTTTATGATTTTTATGGTTTGAACGGTTTTACGGATGTTGTGTATTTTTTGGAATTTTTATGTTTTTTTATCATTTTTTAGGTTTTTAATGGGTTTTATTTGTCATTATATTTTTAAGGTTCTAATAGGTTTTCTTGGCGTTTTAAGGTTTTTTATGTTTTTAGGTATTTTTAGTTATTTTTTAGGGGTTTTAGGTTTTTTTAGGGGTTTAATAGATTTTCATGGTATTTAGGAATTTTTTACTTTTTTATGGTTTTTTTGGGTTTTTTTAGGGTTTAAATGTTTTTTTTTTGAATTTTTATTGGTTTTTAAGATTTTTATGGGTTTTTAATGTTTTAGGTGGTTTATGAGTTTGTAGGGTTTGTAGGGTTTTCATGTACTTTTAGGGATTTTTAGGGGTTTTAGCATTTGTTATGTTTTTAGGTGTCTTATGTGTTTTTAGGATTTTATGGTTATATTATGGTTATTATGTTTTTGGGTTTTTTACATTATTATGTATTTTTATCGATTTTTAGGATATTTATGTGTTTTTAGCATTTATCGGGATTTTTAAGTTCTTATGGTTTTGACGGGGTTTTTTCATTATTATAATTTATTAGGTTTTTTGGGTAATAATGTTTTTTATGGTTTTAAAGTTTTCTTTGGGGTATTTATGATTTTTAGCCATTTTAAAATTTTATGAATTTTTAGTGCTTTATTTGGATTTTTTTGGTTTTTTTGGATTTTTATGGATTTTTAGGGTCTTTAGGGTTTTATGGGTTTATGAATTTTATGATTTTTTCTGTTTTTTTATTTTAAAGGTTTTATAGTATTTTAATATTCTTAGGCGTTTGAAGTGTTTTAGAGTATTTTTGTTTTTAGGATTTTTATGAAGTTTTAGGGTTTTTAAGGTTTTAAGGTTTTAAGGGATTTTATGGTTTTAGATGTTTTTAGGTGGATTTAGTGTTTTTAGCATATTTTTAGTTGTTTTTAGGGATGTCTGTGATCATTGATTTTTTTAGGTGTTTTATGTTTTTTTATGTTTTTGAGGGTTTCTTAGGTTTTCTCCGTGTTTTTATGGTTTTTATGTTTTTAGGTATTTTTAATGATTTTTAGGATTTTTATGGTATTTAGGGTATTTTGCGATTTTGAAGGGTTTACGGGTTTTTATGGTATTAAATCTTTTAGGGTTTTTAGGGGTTTTATGTGTTTTTATGGTTTTATGGTTTTCTTAAGGTTTTTAGGGATTTTATACCTTTTAATGTTTTAAGAGTATTTTTGGACTTTTTGTGATTTTTTTGGTGTTTAGGGATTTTACATATATGGAGGTATTTTTGGGGGTTTTATGGTTTTTAGTGGATTTATAATTTTTTGGGTTTTATGGATTTTTTGACTGTTTAGTTTTTTTATAGATTTTAGGGGTTTCAAACATTTTTATAGGTTAAAATGCCTCTTTTTTGCGGTTTTTTGGTCTTTATGGTTTTTATGGGTTCTTATGGTTTTAGGGGTTTTTATAGTATTAAGGGCTTATATTTTTTTGGGATTAATAGGGATTTTAAAAGTTGTTAGATTTTTAGGGGTTTTAATTTATTTTTGGGTTTTAATGTTTTCTTAGGATTTTTCATGCATTTTAGGTTTTTTTTAGTTTTTGGGATTTTACAGATTTTATAGTATTTTAATGGGTTTTTGGTTTCTTAATGATTTTGAGGTTATTTATGGTTATTCGGGATTTTAGTGTTTTTGTGGGGTTTTAGGGTTTTTTTGTTTCTAAATGGTTTTTATAGTTTTTTAATAATTTTAGGGGTTTAAAATGATTTTATTATATTTAATTGTTCTTTGGGTTGTTTTGGGTTTTTAGTATTTTTATGTTTTTTAATGGTATTTATGATTTTAGGGGTTTTTAGGGTTTTTTTGGGTCATTTAGGGTTTTTATAATTTTTTATTTATTTAAGGATTTTAGGTTTTTTAGGTTTTTAACGTTTCTGTTTTTATGGTTTTAGGGCTGTTTTAATTTTTAAAAAAATTTTACGGATTTTTTATAAATTTATGGCTTTAGGGTTTTTAATGTTTTTTGGGTTTTTATGGGTTTATAGTGTTTTTAGTGTCTTTAGTGCATTTAAGTGTTTTTAGGGTTTAAAGGATTTCTTGAGGGTTTTCAAGGTTCTTACAATTTTTTACATTCCTATGGATTTTTAGGGAGTTTTAAGATTGTTATGCTTTATAGGGTTTTTTGGGTTTTGAAGAGGTTTTTGGGGTTTTAGTGTTTTGATGTGTTTTTTGGATTTTGGGAGTTTTTTTGAGTTTTTTATGGTTTTATAGTTTTTATATAGTTTCTTAATGTTTTTATAGGTTTATAGGGTTTTTATGTTTTTAGAGGATTTAATGGTTTTTATATTTGTAGGGTTTATAAGGTTTTTAGGGGTTTTATTTTTTTTAGGTGTTTATTTGGTTCTTTCGTTCTTTTATGGGTTTTGGGTTTTAGCATTTTTTATGTTTTTTAGGGTTTTTTATTATTTTTAGGTTTTAAGGTTTACTTATGGATTTTTTTTGTTCATAGGTTTTTTTATGTTTTTAGGGAATTATAAGACTATTTTTTGATATTTTTGGGAATCTAGGGTTATTATGGATTTTGATAGTTTTTAGGTTTATTTATTTTTTTTGGGTTTTATATGTTTTTATATGTTTTAAGTGTTTTCTGGGTTTTAAAGTTTTTTTTGGGTATTTCATGGTTTTTAGCTTTTTTATAATTAGGCGTTTTTAGGGGTTTTATTATTTTTTAGAATATTTAAGGTTTTAATGGTTTTATGTGTTTTTTATTTATTGTTTAATTGGGATTTTAGGACTTAAAGGTTTTATTTATTTTTTAACAATTTTTGGGTTTTGAATGGGTTTTAGTGTTTTTAGTGGGTTTTTAGGATTTTTATGGGTTTTAATGGTTTTAACTGTTTTATGGTTTTTAGCGGTTTGAGAATATTTTTCTATTTTTAGGGTTTTTGTGTTTTTTGTGTTTTTTATGGGTTTTAATTGTTTTTTAGGAATTTAGTTTTTTCTTAGAGTTTTTAGGTTTTTATAGTTTTTTTACATTTTAAGAGAATTTTATGAATTTTTATGTTTTTTAGATTCTTAAGAGTTTTGTTGGTTTTTTTTGGGTTTTTAGGTTTTTAGGGGTTTTATCATTTTTTAGGTTTTTAGTTATTTTATGGGTTTTTAGATTTTTAATTTTTTTTAATGGGTTTTTAGGGTTTTAGTGTTTATTTGTTTTTTAGTATTTTTTGGGTTATTTAGATTTTTATTGTTCCAAGGTTTTTAAGGATTTTGAGGGTTCTCAAAAAATTTTAGGGGTGTTAGGTTTTTTTATTTTTTTGAATTTTTTGACTTTCTATCGTTTTAGGGGTTTAAATTTTTTTAGAGTGTTTATTGGTATATTATGGTATTTATGATTTATAGGGTTTTTATGTTATTAGGGGTTTTATGGTTTCTGAGTTGTTTTAGGGTTATTAGGGTCATTTTTGTGTATTTTTGGATTTTTAGTGTTTTCGGTTTTTAGGTGATTTATGTGTTTTAGGTTTTTATGTCTTTCTTAGTTTTTAATGGATTTTAGTGTTTTTTATATTTTTAGGAAATTTTTAAGTAATTTTAGGATTTTTAATATTTTTATAGTTTTTATCTATATTTAGTGTTTTAGGGTATTTTAAGTTTTTTAGGTTTTTATCATATTTTAGGTTCCTTGGGGGTCTTAACTGCTTTTATGTTTTTAAGGTTTTCTTTGTGTTTTTAAGGTTTTTTATTTTTAGGTATTTTTAGGGACTTTTAAGGATTTTTATGCATTTTTAGGTTTTTTAGGGATTTTGAGAGTTTTTTGGGTTCTAGGGTTTTCATGGTTTTTTGGGGTTTTATAATTATTTTAAATTTTTATGTGTTATGATTTTGGGGGGGTTTTATGGTTTTTATGTGTTTTATAGTCTTTACCCATTTTTGTGTATTTTGATTTTTTTAGAATATCTTTGGTTTTTACGGATTTAAATTGTTTTTATGTTTTTAGGGGTTTCTTAGGGTTTTCTAGGGGTTTTAATGTTTTTTAATTTTTTTAGGTATTTTAGGTATTTTATGGATCTTTATCATTTTTTGGGTGCTTTAGGGATTTTGGGATTTTTTGTTTTTTATGATTTTTATTTTTTTATTTTTTTGGGTTATAGGGGTTTTCACTTTTTAGGGTTTTTAGGTTTTTTTGTGTTTTAAAACATTATTAGGGGTTTTTATTATTTTTAGTTGTTTTTTGGGTTCTTATTGGGTTTTAGGGTTTTAGAGTTTTTAGTGTTTTTTAGGGTATAATGGTTTTTATGGTTTAAAGGATTTTAGGGGTTTCTTTTGGTTTATTGCGTTTTAGGGTTTTTTGTGTATTTTTAGAGTTTTTTTCATTTTTAAGATTTAATGGGTTTTTTGTAGTTTTCTTTTCAATAAAATAATCATAGTGATTTCAAGGATGTTAATGTTTTTATATTTTTTTTGTTTTTTTTGGATTTTTAAGATTTTTTTGGGTTATTAGAGATTTTATGTGTTCTTGGGATTTTTTTTGGAATTTTTAGGTTTTTTTCTTTTTTAGGATTTTTAGATTTTTTAGGTCTTAGGGGTTTTATTTTTTTTATGTTTTTAAGGTTTTCTTAGAGTTTTTATGGTTTTAGGGATTTTATGTTTTTAGGGATTTTTAGGGTTTCTTAAGTATTTTTTCGGTATTTAGGGTTTTACAGATTTGGAGGGTTTTTAGAGTTTTTTTAGGTTTTTTTTGGTTTTTATTGTTTTTTGGTATTTTAGGCTGGTTTTTTCAGAATTTTATTATTTTTATTTTTTTGATAGGTTTTTATGTTTTCTGGGTTTCAAATGGGTTTTATATATTTTTGTTTTTAGGGCTTTATAGGTTTTCATAGGTTTTTAATGTTTCTAGAAGAATTTAATATATCTTAAAGGTTTTGGGTTTTTAGATAATTTTATTATTTTTATATTTTTTTAGTTTTTTTTGGGGTTTATGTGTTTTTAGGTTTTTATGTTTTTCTTAGGGTTTCTTATGGTTGTTAGGGGTTTTATTTTTGTAGTGATTTTTAGGTCATTTTTATAATATTTATGGTTTTTACTATTTTATGGAATATTTTTGGGTTTTTAGGGTTTTTAGGGATTTTTATTGGTTTTATAGGTTTTATCATTTTTTAGGTTGTTTAGGGATTTTAATTATTTTTTATGTTTGATGGGTTTGTTATGTTTTTTATGGGTTTCTTATGGTATTTCAGAGTTTTATTATTTTTTAGATTTTTAGGGGGTTTTAGAGATTTTTTTGGGATTTTTATGATTTTGTACAGTTTTGGGGGATTTTGAGTGATTTTAAGAATTTTTAGGTATTATGGTTATTATTATTATTATTGGTTTTTACTGTTTTTAAAATTTTTAAGGGTTTTAAGGGGTTTCATATGTTTTTAATATTTTTATGGGATTAAATTATTTTTAGCATTTTAGTGTGTTTTATGGGTTTTAATGGGTTTTTATAATTTTTAGGTGTTTTTTATGTTTTTTTATGGTTAATTAGGGTCTTTTTAGGGGTTTTAGAAATTTTAGGTTTTTAAGAGATTTATGTGTTTTTAGGTTTTTATGTTTTTCTCTGGGGTTTTAAGGTTATTTATGGTTTTTTTATATTTTTAGATATTTTTAGGCATTTTTTAAATTTTTATTTTTTAGTTTTTTTAGTATTTTGAGGGGTTTAGGGTTTTTAGTTGTTTTAGATTTTTTAGGATTTTAGTCATTTTAAGTGTTTTTAGGTTTTTAAGGTTCTGTCTGGATTATAAGGGTTTTATTGTTTTTTCTGTTTTTTAGTATTTTTTGGATTTATTGGATTTTGTTTATTTTTAAATGTATTTAGGAATTTTGAGTGTTTTTAGGGTTTTTATGGTTTTTATGTTTTTTTTAAATTCCCTGGTTTTTTACTAGTTTTAATTGATTTTAATGTTTTATGTTTTTCTTCTCGTTTTCAAAGTTTGAGGATTTTTTTGTTAATAGGGTTTTAGGTATTTTTTGTAATTTTATGTATTTTTAGGTTTTTTTATATTTTTGGGGTTTATAGGACTTTTTTAGGTTTTAGGGTTTTATGTTTTTTTACTATATTTTAATATTTTTAGTGTTTTATAGGGTTTTTAGTGTTTTTAGTGGTTTCTAGTGGTTTTATTGGTTTTTAATGCTTCTGGGGTTTTATGGCCTTATGGGTTTTTTGGGTTCTTAGGGTACTTTTTTGGGTTTTTATCATTTTTTAGGTTTTTAGGGGTTTTAAGTGTTTTTTGGTTTTTTAGGTTTTCATTAAGGTTTTCACGATTTTTAGGGTTTTTTATGTTTTTAGGGATATTTAGGAATTTTTAATTATTTATTTTTGGTTTTTAAAGTTTTTAAGAATTTTGATGGTTTTAGTGTTTTTAGGGTGTTTAAGGGGTTTTAAGGGTTTTTAGCAATTTTAGGTTTTTAAGGGTTTCTGTGTTTTTTTAGTGTATAAGGTTTTATTATAGGTTTTCAAGAATTTAGGTGTATTTTACATTTTTTATATTTTTTTAGATACTTATGATTTTTATGGTTTTTTAGGGTTTTTAGGGAATTTTTAGGGGTTTTTGGAGTTTTAAGGGGTTTTATGTTTTTATGGTTCTTTGTGTTTTTAAGGTTTATTTGAGTTTTTATGTTTTTAATGTTTTTTTAGAACTTTATAATTTTTTCAGTGTTTTAAATGGATTTTTTAGTTTTTAGTGGTTTTAGATTTTTAGGTGGTTTTAGGGGTTTTTACATTTGTAAGGGGTGTTTATGGGATTTAGGGGGTTTTGAGGGTTTTTTTTGTTTTTGGATCTTTTGAGGGGGTTTTAGGGTTTCTGGCCCTTTTTAGGATTTTATGGGCTTTAACTGTTTCTAATTATTTTATATTTTCATAAGGTTTTTTATTTATTTTTTATGTTTTTATATTTTTAGGTATTTTAGATACTTTTTATAATTTTTATGGGTTTTTGGGTTTTTATTGTTTATTGGGATTTTTTAAGGGATTTAGAGGATTTTATGGTTTTTAGGGTTTTTAGGTTTTTAGGTTCTTTAGAGTTTTTAGATTTTTAGGGTTTTTATGTGTTCTTAGGTTTTTATGGGTTTCTTAGGGGGTTTCAGGGTGTTTACGGTTTTTACATATTTAATGATTTTTAGAGATTTTTTAGGAATTTATTGGCTTTTTTGGGATTTAAGGGATTTTGAGGTTTTAGGGGTTATTTTGGGGGTTTTTAGCATTTTTATAAGGATTTATGTTTTTTGGGGTCTTAATTTTTTTATATTTTAAGGAATTTTTAGGGTTCTTATTTATTTTTTGAGGTTTTTTATGTTTTTAAGCTTTTTTTGGATTTTTGGATTTTATGATTTTTTTGTGGATTTTGAGGGTTTTTAGGGATTAGAGTTTTTTATTTATTTGGGTTTTAAGGTATATTTTTTGTTTTTCATGGTTTGTAATGTTTTTTATAGATTTAAAATGTTTTAGGGGTTTAATGAGGTTTTATATTTTTTAGTGGGTTTCATAGCTTTTATGGGTTTTTATGATTTTAGGGGTTTAGATATTTTTAGGGGTTTTATGTTCTTCTTAGGTTTTTACAGGTTTTAGCATTTTTTATAGTTTTTAGGGGTTTTATTTGTTTTTAGGTATTTATGGTTTTATTAGGTTTTTCATGGTTTTAAGGGATTTTTTTACATTTTTAGGGATTTTTTGGGAGTTTTTAGGATTTTTAGGATTTTTAGGTTTTTAGGAATTTTTAGGGGTTTTTTGGATTTTATTTATCATTTTTTTGGGTTTCTGGTGTTTTTTATGTATTAATTTGTTTGAAGTGTTTTTCGGTTTTTAATGTTTTATTAGGGTTTTAATATTTTTATGTTATTTTTTGTTTTTAGGGATTTTTAGGGCTTTTATGGTCATTATGATATTAATTATTTTTATTGTTTTATGGTTTTTTTGTGTTTTTTTATTTTTGTGTTTTATGAGTTTTTTAGAGTTTTAGGGTTTTTATAGTTTTTAGTGGGGTTTTAGGGATTTTTCGGGGGTTTAGGGTCTTATGGATTTAGGGGTTAATGGGTTTTATGGGTTTCAGGTTTTTATGGTCTTTTAGTGTCTTAGGGTTTTAACCAGTTGTATGTTTTTAGGTGTTTTAAGTGTTTTTAGAATTTGAAGGTTTTCTTGTGGTTTTTTTTTTGTTTTTGGGGTTTATAAATTTTTATGTGTATTCCGGTTTTTTTTATAGTTTTAAGGTTTAATGTGGATTTTTTAGGTTTTTATTGTTCTTTTGGATTTTAGTGTTTTTTGGAGTTTTTATAAATTTTATGTTTTTTGAGTTAGTAATTTTTTTAGGGTTTTTCAATTTTTTATAATAAATTACGGATTTATAGTGATTTTTTAAGATTTTTATGTGTTTTTGGAGACATTAGGGATTTTGAGTGGTTTTATGGGTTTTTTGTATTTTTACTATTTTTATGGTATATTTTTGTGTTTTTAGGGTCTCTAAGGTATTTTAGAGTTTTTTAATGTTTCTATGGATTTAATGGGTTTTACAGTTTTTTAATATTTATGGGTTTTTATTGGATTTTAGGGTTTTAATGTTTTAGGGGATTTTATATCTTTTGGTTGTTTTTAGTGTTTTTAGGATTTTTATGGATTTTAGGGTTTTTAGGTTTTTAGGGGTTTAAAGTGTTATTATGTTTTTCAGTTTTTTTTAAGTTTTTAAGTGTTTAATAGGGTTTTTAGAGTTTTATTGGTTTTATGATTGAATGATTTTAAGGATTTTAATTTTTTATGGTTTTTAGTTTTTTTAGAGTTGTAAGAGTCTTTACGGTCTTTAACATTTTTCGGCCATTTAGGGGAAATAATATTTTTATATTTTAATTATTTTCATAGGGTTTGTTGGTATTTTAGTCTTTTTTGTTACATTTTTATGGATTCTAGGGTTTTTTGGGGTTTTTATGGGTTTTAGGGGTTTTAAAAATTTTGAGGGTTTTATGGTTTTTATGGTTTTATTTTGTATTTATGATTTTTTTGAGTTTTTTAGGTATTTTATAGGTTTTTAGAGTTTTTAATTGTATTATGAATTATAAATGGTTTTTAGTGTTTTAGTGTTTATTATATTTTTATAGGTTTTATCATTTTTTATGGTTTCTAGTAGTTTTATGGTTTTTATTGTTTTCTGGGATTTTGGGATTTTTTATGGTTTTAAGCATTCTTTAGGTTTGTAAGGGTTTTATGTGTTTTTTGGTTTTTAGTGGTTTCTTTTTGTTTTTCATTTTAAGGGTTTTTTTAGGGATTTTTATGGATATTTTAGGACATTTATCGGTTTTTAGGTGTTTTATGTATTTTGATGTTATAAATTTTTTTAGTGTTTTTAGGGTTGTTTTTGGGTTTTAGGGTTTTTGCGTTTTTTTAGGATTATTAATTTTTTTATATTTTTAATCATTTTTAGGGGTTTAAAGGTTTTTTATTGTATTTAGTGGTTTTTATGGGATTTAATGGGTTATTAGGATTTTCAGTGGTTTATGGTTTTTAGTGGTTTTAGGGTTTTTAGGGTCTTTAAGGGTTTTCATCATTTTTAGGTTTTTTAGGATTTTATGTGTTCTCAGGTTTTTAAGGTTTTCTTAGGGGTTTTTTGGGGGTTTTGGGTTTTCTAATAATTTATTGATTTTTATGTATTATTATAATTTTAATGCATTCTATGTTTTTAGGGATTTTTTGTGTCCAATGTTTTTTTAGGGTTTTTGGGGTTTTTAGGGTTTTTAGATTTTTTAGGGGTTTTAAGAGTTTTTAGGGTTTTCTTAGGGGGGTTCATAATTTTTTATGTTTTTAAGATATTTTAAGTATTTTTATGGATTTTTATAGTTTTTAGGCATTTTGAATAGTTTTAGGGTTTTTTGGGTTTTTTTGGGTTATAAGTGTTTTTGGGTTTTTAATGATTTTATAGAGTCTTTTTCATTTTGTAAGGTTTTATAGGGTTTTAGATTTATTTAATGGGGTTTCAAAATTTTTATGGGTATTTAGGGCGTTTATGGTAATTAGGGTTGTTTATGGTTTATATGGATTTTTTAGGTTTTTTGGGTCTATTATACTTTTCAGGGTTTTAGCATATCTATGTTTTTAGGGGCTATAAAAATTTTATGGTTCTTAAGGTTTCCTTATTGGTTTTCATGGTTCTTAGTTTTTTATGTTATTAATGATTTTTATGACCTCTTTTAGATATTTATAGTTTTTAGAGTTTTTATGCTTTTGAGGGGTTTTTGGGGTATTAGGGTTATTTATGGTTTCTTTGGTTTTTTCTGTTTTTAGGAGTTTTAAGTGTTTTTTAGGGTTTTAATATTATTGTTGGGAATTTAGTTATTTTAAGGTTTTATATATTTTAGGAATTTTTAGGGCTTTTTAGGATTTTTTTTGGGTTTTAGTGTTTTAATGGTTTTTATGTTTTTATGGTTTTCTTGGGAATTTGGGTTTTTTTTATTTTTAGGGGTTTTAATGTTTTCAAGAATTTTTAAACATTTTTTCGAGGTTTATATTAATTTTAACGCTTTTAATGGGTTTTAGTGTTTTGATTGGTTTTTTTTCTATTTTTAATGTTTTTAAGTGGTTTATGGTTTTTAGGGGTTTTAGGGGTTTTAAAGTCTTTTTTGTGGGTGTTTCATAGTTTTAGTGTTTTTTAATTATTATAGTTTTTAACTTTTTTTACGATCTTATGGTTTTCTTAGCTTTTTTCTATGTTTTTATAGTTTTTTATGTTTTTATATATTTTTTATATTTTTTATAGTTTTTATGGTTTTTTTGGGATTTTTACGGTTTTTAGTGTTTTAGGGTCTTTACGATTTTTAGAGTTTTTATGTATTATTGATTTTAAATTTTTTTAGGTTTTTAAGGTTTTATTGGTGTATTTTACAGTTTTTTGAGTTTTTTTATTCTTTTATGTATTTATGGATTTTTTTTTAGTTTTCTATGGATTATGGGTTTTTTTGGATTTTGTAGGTTCTAACTGTTTAAGGCTTTTTTGGGGTTTTATGGGCTTTTGGGTTTTTATATGTTTTTTGGTTTATTTAATGATTATAGATTTTACTAACATTTATAGTGGTTTAAGGGGGTTTTTAGAGTGTTTAACGGGTTCTTGGGATTTTATTGGTTTTTAAGGTTTTTTGAGGTTTTTATTGGTTTTAGGGGTTTTAGGGTTTTTAGGGTCTTTTCGGGTATTCTATGTTTTTTATCATTTTTACGGTTCCTAGGGGATCAATTTTTTTAATCTTTTTATGATTTCCATAGTGCTCATTAAGTTTTTTAGTTTTATTTTTTTCTTTTTTTTTTG
Source organism: Viscum album (assembly GCA_963277665.1). Lineage (NCBI taxonomy): Eukaryota > Viridiplantae > Streptophyta > Magnoliopsida > Santalales > Viscaceae > Viscum > Viscum album. The sequence goes on from OY728157.1 coordinate 485,739,552, forward strand.
AATTTTTTTGAATTTTTATTATTTGTTTGGTTTTAGAGTTTTTATAGATTTTTAGTGTTTTAGGGTATTTTGGATATTTAGGGTTTTATAATTTTTTATGCCTTTCAAGTATTTTATGTTTTTAAAGGTTTTATGGTTTTCATATGGTTTTTTAGGGTTTTTTGGTTTTTTACGTTTTTAGGTATTTTTTGGTTTTTAGGAATTTTAGGTGTTTTAGGGTATTAGTTATTTTTAGTGTTTTTTGGTTTATTGGTTTTTTTTATTTTTTTGTATTTTAGGTTTTTTATTTATCTATGTGTTTCAAAAATTTGAAGTGTTTTTTTAAGGGGTTTTATTGTTTTTAGAGGATTTTTGGTTTTTATTGTTTCTTGTGTGTTTTAGGGGTTTAAATTGTTTTAAGGTTTTTTTATTTTTATTATAGTTTTTAGGGGTTTTATTTTTTTATTTGTTTAGAAATTTTAGGGTTTTTAAGGATATTTATGATTTTTTTATGTTTTGGGGATTTTATGATTTTTAAGATTTATTTATTTATTAATTTTTTCTGTTGTTTTTAATAATTTTAGGGGATTCAATGGTTTTTAAGGTTTTAATGATTTTTTGGGTTTTTAGTGGTTTTAGGGAGTTTTATTGATTTTAGGGTCTTTAAGAGGATTTTGTTTTTTTAGGTTTTTTAGGGGTCTTCTTTGTTTTTATGTTCTTTAGGTTTTCTTAGGAATTCTAAGGGTTCATAAGATTTCTCACATTTTTAGGGATTTTAGCAACTTTTTAGGACTTCTATTGATTTTTATGGTTTTAGGTATTTTAATGGTTTTGAGTGTTTTTTTTATTTTTTTGGTTTTTGGAATTTTTAGGAATTTTGGGTTTTTTTAGTTTTTTACAAGATTTAAAATTTGTTAGATTTTGTATGATTTTTAGGGGTTTAAAGGGTTATTAATGTTTTTATAGGGTTTTAAGGGTTTTTTTTAGGTTTTCAGTGTTTCTATGGTTTTGATTGGTTTTTATTGTTTTATGGGTTTTAGGATTTATTGAGTCTTTTAGGGTTTTTAGCATTTTTATATTTTTATGGGTTTTAATTATTTTTTCAGTTTTAATGGTTTTCTTAGGGTATTTTACGGTTTTATTTTTTTAGAGTTATTTTTTGAATTTGTAGTGATTTTTATGGTTTTTATAGATTTGTGATTTTTTTTGATTTTTTAGGGGTTTTAGGATCTTCTCGGGTTTTTAACATTTTTTATATTTTTTGTCGTTTTATGTTTTTTGGGGATTTTAAAGTTTTCATTGTGATATTAAGGGTCTTTATGGATGTTTATATTTTTAGGGATTTTTGGGAATTTTTATAATTTTAATGTTTTTTTTGAATTTTTAGAGGTATTGAGTTTTTTAGGGTTGTTTAGAGTTTTTATTAGTTTTTTGGGATTATTGAGTGGTTTGGGTTTTTATGGGTTTTCTGCTTTTTTAAGGTTTTAGAGGTTTTTATGGGTTTTTGGGGTTTTTGGGTCTTTTTTTATTTTTTTAGGGTTTTGATAATTTTTTTAGTTTTTAGGGGTTCAGGGTTTTTTTGGTTTTTATGTTTTTCAAACAATTTTTCATGGATTTTTATGTTTCTAGGGATTTTTATGGTTGTTAGTGTTTTAATATATTTCATGGGTTTTTAGGGGCTTTTTGGGGTTTTTTGGATTTTCTAGGGTTTTAGCGTTTTTTTGGTATTCTAAGGATTTTAAGTGATCTTAGGTTTTCAATATTTTTTTGGGGGTTGTCGATGTTTTAATAGGTTTTTGGGATATTTACGTTGTTTAGGGTTTCTTGAGGTTTTTCAGGGTTTTTATGGTTTTACTAGGGTTTAGGGTTTTTATTGTCTTTTTTTGGGTTTTAGGGTTTTTAGGGTTATATATATTTTGTTAGGGGTCTATGTATTTTTCGGATTTTGAGGATTTCTTAGGGTTTTTCAAGGTTTTTAGTGTTTTAATGTGTTTTATGTATTTTTAGGTCTATTTTAGATTTTTTGGGTTTTTATGGTCTTTTTAGATTTTTAGGGTTTTAGTGGATTTTATGGGTTTTCGGGTTTTAGTATTTTTAGGTTTTTTAAACCATTTTATGTGTTTTTTGGTTTTTCTATATTTCTTAGTAGATTCTAGGTTTTTTATTGTCTTTTATATTTTTAGGGGTTTTAGTGTTTTTTCCCTTATTTTTTAAGGATTTTAGGGATTTATTAGGATTTCTAGGGTTTTAATGGGTACAAGGGTTTTTTGGTGTTTTGGGGTTTTTTGGGTTTTTTAGTATTTGTGGTTTTCATAATTTTTATCATTTTTGGGGTGTAAATGGTTGATAGATATTTTAGTGTATTTTTAGGGTTTTTATGGGTTTTGATAATTTTTTAATGTTTATTTTATTTTTATGGTGTTTAGGGGTTTGGGGAGTTTTTAAGGTATTTTATGGGTTTTTAAAGGTTTTTAGCATTTTTTGGGTTTTAGGGGTATTAATTGTTTTTTGGATTTTAAGGTTTTCTTAGGGTTTATCATGGATTTTAGGGTTCCTTACATTTTTATGTATTTTCAGGATTTTAATGGTTTTTTATTATTTTATCTATTTTGAGGGGTATAGGGTTTTTAGGATATTTTGGTTTTTATGGGATTTTTTCATTTTATAGATTTTTAGGGGATTTGACTATTTTTAGGTATTTATGGATTTCATAGGGGTTTTCTTGAAATTTTAAGGTTTCAAATTTTTTAGGGATTTTTCACCATTTTAGGGTTTTTTTATGTTTTTTGGGTTTTTATGTTTTTTAATTATTTTAAGGTTTTAATGGTTTTCTATAGTTTTTTAACGTTTTTAGGGGTTTAATGGGTTTTTAGAGTATTTTAGGGTTCCTCATGGTTTTTATGAATTTTTTATGGTTTTTATGTGTTTTTGGATCTCTAAGGTCATTTAGGGTTTTTAGGGTTTTAAATTTTTTTTTAGGTTTATATGGGGTTTTAGTGTTTCGGGTTTTTAAGTATTTCTTAGGGTTTTTCTGTTTTTTTAGGTTATTATGTTTTTTGTCATTTTTAGTGATTTTTTGTATTTTTATGGGTTTTTAGTGTTTTAATAGAATTTGATGGTTTTGGGGATTTCTAATATTTTTATGGTTTTGGGGGGTTTTGGGTTTTATGGGTTTGTAGAGTTTTTAGGTTTTTAAGGGTTTTAGATGTTTTTTGGTTTTTAAGGTTTTCCTAGAGGATTTTAGGTTTTTTACTGGGTTTTTACTTATATATAATTTTTTAAGGACTTTTTAAAATTTTATGGGTATTTATAGATTTCATGGATATTGAGGGGTTTTAGGTTTTTAATGTTTTATTAGGGGTTTTAAGTGGTTTTAGGGTTTTTAGTTTTTTAGGGTTTTTTAGGGAATTTTTTGTTGTATTTTTATGGTTTTTTTACTTTTTTGATGTTGAGGGTTTATTAAGGGTATTATGTGTTTTTTTGAAATTGTTTTGATTTTTAGGGTTCTTTTTGAGTTTGTTATGGTTTTTAATATTTTAATGTTTTTTAAAGTTTTTAGGGAAAGGTAGGAGTAGGGCCAGGCTATTCAAAACCCCCTCCCCCAAGTGTATTTAAATGGTTTTTAGATTTTTTTAGTTTTTTACGGGTTATTATGATTTTTAAGCTTTGAAGGGATTAATTTTTTATATGTTTTAGGGGTTTTAGGGCCATTTTTTGAATTTTAATGTTTTTATGTTTTTAGGGAGCTTAAGGATTTTTAGGTTTTTATGGTTTTGTTATGGTTTTAATGTTTTTTATAGTTCTAGTAATTTATATTAGTTTTTAGAATTTTTATGTATTTTTAGTTTTTTAGGGATTTTTATGGGTTTTATGTGTTTTAATGGGTTTTTATGGTTTTTACAGTTTTTATGGTTTTTATAGTTTTTCGGGCTTTTAGTATTTTTTTAGGGTTTTTATAGTTTTTAGGTTTTTTTATATTTTTACAGTTTTTTTAGAATTATTTTGGATTTTTCAAGGTCTTTATGGGTTTTTATGTTTTAATTTTCATTAGGATTTTTTAGGTTTATATAGGTTTTTAGCATTTTTAGGGATTTTTAGGGTATTTATAGATTTTTTGGGTTCATCTAGTTTCAATTTTTTTAGCTTTTTTTAGATTCAAGGATGGTTAAGGTTTTTTTAGATTTATTAATTTTTTAGGAGTTTAAATGGATTTATTTTTTAGTGATTTATATGGTATTGTGGGTTTGTAAGGTTGTTTAAGGTTTTAGGGGTTTCTAATGTTTTGAGGGATTTTTAGTGTTTGAAGGTCTTTTTAGTATTCTTAGGATTTATTTTCCATTTTTCGATGTTCGAAGGGTTATTTGTGTTTTTTGGATTTTAAGTTTTTCAAAGGGGTTTTCGTGTTCAAAAGGGTTTTTACTTTTTAGGTATTTTTTGGATTTTTTAGAATATTTATGGTTTTTTAGGTTTCTTGGGATTTTGAGGGGTTTAAAGTTATTTTTTGGCATTGTGGTTTTTTGGTGTTTTTTAGTGTTTTTAGGTTTTTAGGGGTTTAAAATGTTTTATAGTTTGTAATGTTTTCTTATAGATTTTTGGTTTTTTAGAGGATTTTACATTTTTTCATATTTTTTAGAAATTTTTGGGGTTTTATGTTTTTTGGATATTTTATGTGTTTTAGGGATTTTGTGGTATTTTTAATGCATTTTAGTATTTTTATTTCTTTTATGATCTTATGGATTTGAGATTTATAAGGGTTTTTAGAGTTTTGATGTGTTATTTGGTTTTTTTCTTCGTTTGGAGTTTTTTTGAGTTTTATATGGTTTTAAGGTTTTATATAGTTTTTAACATTTATAGGGGTTTATAGGGGGTTTAGATTTTTTAGTGGTTTGAAAGAATTTTTATGGGGTTTATGGTTCAAATGATTTTAGGGGGTTTATATTTTTTAGGGGTTTCTAGGGTTTTCAGGGTCTTTTATGGTATTATATGGTTTTTAACATCATTAGGTTTTTAATGGATTTATGGTTTTTAAGGTTTTTATAGTCTTATGGGGGTTGTTCAGGGTTCTAGGGTTTTTATGTTTATTGGGATTTTATATAAATTTTTAGGGTTTTTAATTTTTTAGTGTTTTTTAGGGATTTTGAGGTTATTATGGTGCTTAGGTATTTTAAGATTTTTAGAGAATTTAGGTTTTTAGGGGTTTTAAGTGTCTTTACATTTTTAATGATTTTATAGGGATTTACCAGGTTTTAGTGTTTTTTACGTCACTGTGTATTTTTTGGGATATTTTAGGGTTTTTATGCCTTTTTAGTGTTTTTAGGTATTTTAAGCATTTTTTTTTTGGGTTTTCAGGGTTTATGGTTTTATGGTTTTGGTGGGTTCTTAGTGGTTTTTTAGTTTTTAGGGTCTTTAAATTTCATGTAGTATTTAATTTTATTTAGGGGGTTTAGAGTTTTTATTGGTTTTTATTGGTTTTTATGGTATGTAGTGTTTTTTAGGATTTTCAATGTTTTTAGGGGGTTTTAGGTGTTTTAGGGTTTTGTATAGACTTGTAGGCATTTTAGTGTTTTATGTTTTTTACTGGTTTTATGTGTTTTTATTTTTTTAATGTTTACTTAGGTATTTATTGAGTTTTTATGTCTTTTACAGTTTTATAGATATTTAGATATATTTTTGGTATTTTTATGGGGTTTTACGTTTTTTAGTGATTTTGAGGGTTTGTAGGGGGTTTTTTGGGTTTTTTTGGTTTTAATGTTTTTTAGGGGTTTTTGTGTTTTTATTGTTTTTACGGGTTTTAGAGATTTAATCGTTTTTAGGGGATCAAAGGGTTATTATAGTTTTTAGTGGTTTTTTAAAGAGTTTAATGGGTTTTTAGTTTTTCTACGGTTTTTAGTGGGTTATATGGTTTTATGGATTCTTAGGGGTTTAAGGGTCTATTTAGGGCTTTTTGGGTTTTTATCAATGTTTAGGTTTTTTAAGGTTTTAAGAGTTTTTTTTATTTAAGGTTTTCATTTTGGTTTTTAGAGTTTTTAGAGGTTTTTATGGTTTTTACAGATTTTATAGTATTCTAGGATATTTATGGTTTTTGTGATTTTTAGGGATTATGGGGGTTAGGGTATTAGAGTTTTCAATGGTTTTTGGTTTTTATTGGTTTTTAGTGTTTTTGGGTTTTAAGGTTTTCTTAGGGGCTTTTCAGGTTTTTTTTATTTTATTTTTACATTTTTAGTGATGTTTATGGATTCTTTAGAGTTTTATATTTTTAAGGTTTTCATGTATTTTGAGGGTTTCATATTTTCTCAGGTTCTTTTTAGGTTTTTACGGTTTTTGTGGTTTTTTGTGCTTTTATGGATTTTAAGTGTTTTTAAATATTTTTACATTTTTATGGATTTAAAGTTTTTTTTGTGTTTTTAGTGGGTTTTTAGGGTTTTATAAGTTTTTTGGATTTTTAATGTTTTTAGCGGTTTATATGGTCATAGGGATTTTTAGGTTTTAGGGTCCATTTAGGTTTGTTTTTTGTTATTAGTGGTTTTTAGTTTTTTATAGTTTTTCAAATTTTTTTGTTGAATGGTTTTCTTAGGGTCTTTTATTATTCCCAGGGTTTATTTTGTTTTGAAGGATTTTAAAAGTTTTTTAAAGATATTTATGGTTTTTATAGATTTTGAGGGTTTTTAGGGGGTTTATGGATTTCTATATATTTTTAGCATGTTTATATTTTTTAATGCTTTTAACTATTTTTTTGGGTTTTGAGGTTTTCTTAGGGTTTTTAGGGGTTTTGGGTTTTTTAATTTCTTAGAAATTTATAGGGATTCAATAGGTTTTTTATTTAGGTTTTTTTTTATTTTTAGTGGTTTGTAGTTTTTAGTGTTTTGTGGGTTTTTTTTGGGGTTTTTTGGTTCTTTGGGTTTTGGTGTGCCTTTTCTGTTATTTAGGATTTTTTTGGTTTTTAATTTTTTTTAATGAATTAGGGATTTAAGTGTTTTTAGTGGTTTTTCAAGGATTTTAGGGTTTTTAATGGTTTTATGTGTTTTTATGGTTTTTAGTGGATTTTATAGTTTTAGGGGTTTTAGAATATTTTTACAGTTTTTAGGGTTTTTATCATTTTTTAGGGATTTTAGGGAATTTTGGTTTCATTAAGTTTTTATGTTTTTCAATGTAGTTTTAGGTTTTTTTATATTTTTAAAGAATCTTTTGGATTTCATAGGGTTTTATGGTTTTTAGTGGTTATTTCGATTATAGGGTTTTCAGTGGTTCTTGGATTTTAGGCCTTTTATGGTCTATCCCGTTTTTTTGGTTTTTTGGGGCCTTTATTGTTTTTTGGTCTTATGGTTTTCATAGGGGTTTTTAAAATTTTTAGGGTTTTCTTTTTTTATGTATTTTTAGGGATAATTTATGATTTATATGGGTTTTTTGGGATTTTTATGTGTTTTTTGTGTTATTTGGGGTTTTAATATTTTTTTATGTTTTATGGGGTTTTTTGGGTTTTTCGGGTTTTTCTATTTTCTTATTTTTTCTACATTGTTAGGGGTTTAAAGGGTTTATTGATTTTTCAGTGGGTTTTTTAGATTATTACGGGTCCTCATGGTTTTTGAGGTTTTTAAGTGGGTTTTGGGGTATTAATGTTTTTTCAGGTTTTTCTGTAATTTTTAGGTTTTTAGGGGTATTATCATTTTTTGTGGTTTTAATTGTTTTTATGATTTTTAGGATTTATAAGGGTTTCCCAGTGTATTATGGGTTTTTAAATTTTTAGTTATTATTAGGGATTTTTTGGATTTGTATGGTTTTAGGGTTTATAGGGATTTTGAAGGGTTTTAGGATTTTAATAGTTTTTAGCATTGTTAGGTTTCAGATGGGTTTTAACTATTTTTGGTTTTTTATAGTTTCTTTGGTGTTTTCAAGGTTTTATGTATTTTTATATTTCATGGATTTTTTATTTTTTTTATTGATTTTAGGATTTTTATGGAAATTGTGGCGTTTTAGGGGTGTTTGGGTTTTTAGCGGCATTAGGGTTTTTTGGGTTTTTTATTTCTTTATCATATTTAATATTTTAATATAATTTTAATGTTTCCTAGGGTTTAAAAGGTTTTTAGGGTTTTTTTTGAATTTTTTGGGGTTTTATGGGTATTTTGATTTTTATTTGTTTTAGGGGTTTTATGTTTTTTATAAGATTTTTGGGTTGTTATGGTATTTTTATGGGGTTTATAATTTTAGGATTTTAATGGTTTCCAGTGTCTTTTGGACTGTAAGATTTTCTTATAGGTTTTCATGGATCTATAGGTTTTTGTTTGTTTTTTTATTTTTGTAGCATTTTTATGGATTTATTAAAAAATTTATGGTTTTGTATGGATTTTATGAATTTTGAGGGGTTTTGGGTTTCTTATGGTTTTCAGGGTTTCTATGGATTTTATTATTTTATAGGATTTTAAGGGGTTTAATTGTTTTTTGGTGTTTAAGGTATTTGTAGGATTTTTTAGGGTTTTAGGGTTTTTTTGACTTTAGGGATTTTACGGATGGTTTAGGATTTTTAAGGGTTTTTAGGGTTTTTAATGTTTTTAGTTATTTTTTGGATTTAAGGGGTTTTATGGTTTATGTTGGGATTTATGGTTTTTTAATAATTTATGGCTTTAAGGTATTTATATTTTTTTATCATTTTTGGGGTTTAAAGGGGTTTTAAAGTTTTTATTGTTTTTAGTGTATTTATGTGTTTTTGTGGTTTTTAAGGGTTTTAGGTGTTTGTATGGGTTTTAGGGGTTTGAGGGTTTTTAGGGTCTTTTGGGTTTTTGGGTCATTATCAATTTTTAGGTTTTTTAGGGGTTGTAAGTGTTTTTTATGGATTTCTTTGTGATTTTTAGGGATTGTTTTTTTATTTTCTATCATTTTTAATAATTTTGAGTGTTTTTGGGTTTTTAGGGGTTTTAGGGGTTTTTAGGGGTTTTAGAATTTTTTAGGTTTCTTAGTGATTTTAAGTGATTTTGGTTTTTACGATTTTCATATATTTTTTCTGGTACATTATGGGTTTTTACATTTTGAGGAATGTTTGGGGCTTTTTTAGGATTTTTATGGGTTTATAGGGTTTTAGGAATTTTGAGGGGTTTTAGGGTATTTATTGTTTTTTTTGTGTTTAGTGGGTTTTTTCGTTTTTAATTTTTTAATGGTTTGTTATATTTATTTAACATTTTTTTATATTTTAAAGGGATTTTTGAGTTTCCAGTTGTATAAAGAGTTTTTATGGGTTTTAGGGTTTTTATGTTTTTAAGGTGTTTTTATTTTTTTCAGGTTTTTTACAGTCTTTCTAGGACATTTTAGATTATTTTTCATTTTTTAAGTTTATATGGATTATATATTTTATTATATTTCTATGTTTTTCTTATGGGGTTCATAGTTTTTTATCTTTTTAGAGAATTTTACGAAATTATTATGGTTTTTTGGATTTTTAGGGATTTTAATGGTTTTGGGGCTTTTTAATTTTTTTTCTTCTTTAGGTTTTTAGGGTTTAAGTATTTTTAGTTTTTTATGGTTTTCATTTCATTTTAGGGTTTTTATGGTCATTTACCTTTTTAGGGATTTGTAAGTATTTTATTTTTTTGTGGCTTTTTGGGTTTTAAGTGATTTGGTGGGTTATATGGTTTCTATGGTTTTTTGGGGGCTTTAGGGGTTTTTTAAATTTTAAGGGTTTTTATGGATTTTTTATTTTTTTAACAATTTTATGGGTTGAATGGGTTTCTAAAATTTTTATTTTGTTTTTTGTATTTTAATTTTCTTTTATGTGCTTTAATGGGTTTTAGGTTTTTAGTGTCTTTTTAGGGTTTCTAGTTTCTTTTATTGGGTTTAAGTATTTTTAAGAATTTTTGGTTGTCTTAGTGTTTTTCATGGTTTTTGGGTTTTATTATTTTTATGGTTTATTAGGTCCTTTTTTATTTTTATATTTTTTAGGGTTAGAGAATTTGAGTTTTTTCAAGGATTTTAATTTTTTTATGGTTTTTAGCATTTTTTCATTTTTAGGGTATTACGCATTTTTACTATTTTTTGGACATTATAGTTTTTTTGGAGGTTCTCAGTTGCTAGGCGGTTTTATGTATTTTTTATTATTTTTTATGTTTTTATGAATTTTATGTATTTTTGGATTTTTAAGGGTTTGGAGTTTTTATGATTTTTAAAGTTTCTTTTGGGATTTTAGGGTTTTTTAGTTCTCTAATGTTTTTATTGTTTTTATATTTTTGCAATTTTTAGGGGTTTAAAACGTTTTTAGGGTTTTTAGCTTGTATTAGGGTGATTATTGGTTTTTGGATTTTATATTGTTTTTAGTGATTTTTATCATTCTTAGAGGTTTTAGGTTATTTAGGGGTTTTAGCATTTTTCGGTTATTTAGGGGTTTTAATTATTTTTTTTATTTTAATGTTTTCATAGGGTTTTTCTAACTATTTAGTGTCTTTTACATCTTTAGGAATTTTATGGTTTTTAGGATTTTTATTATTTTCTATGGGTTTTAAGGATTTTGATTGGTTTTAGGGTTATTTTGGGTTTTAGGGATTTTTAATTATTACAGAATTTTTTTAGGTTTTTTTGGGGTTTTAAGTGTTTTTGGGTTTTATGATTTTCTTAATAGTTTTTAAAGTTTTAGTGTTTTTTACATTTTTTGGGATTTTTCAGGATTTAATTGCTTTTTAGGGTATTAATGAATTTTTATGGTTTTTGGGTCTTTTTCATTTTTACGTTTTCATGGTTTTTGGGTTTTTTAGTATTTTAGGGTTTTAAAGGGTTTTTAAAATTTTTGTAGTGTTTTAGGTTTTTAAAGGGTTCGTAGTGTTTTTAGTGGGTTTTTACAGTTTTTATGGGGTTCAAGTGGTTTTTTCATGTTTTTAGGGTTTTTATGGTTTTATTCGGTATTTAATATTTATAGGGACTTTAGGGATTTTAGGTTTTAGCATTTTTAGGTTTTTAGTATTTTTAAGCGTTTTTAGGTTTTTAAGATTTTCTTATATGTTTTTTGATTTTTTAGTGTTTTTTATGTTTTTAGGGTCTTTTAGGAATTTTTTTATAATTTTTATGTTCAGTAATTTTTTTATGGATTTTGATAGTTTTAGGGTTTTCTTTGTTATTTATGTTTTTTTGGTTTTTTAGGGATTTTTGATTTTTTTTAGTTGTTTTTCATTTCTTTATTATTTTGTTATGGTTATTCATGGTTTTCAGTGTTTTTTACTTTTATAGGAAATTTTAGGGATTTGTTTTATCTCTCTAGGTTTTAGGGACTTTGTGGGGTTTTTAGTTTTTTATGTTTTTTAGGTACTTTTAGAGATTTTATCATCATTTTATGTTTTTTGGGGTTTTAATTTTTTTAGTATTTTTTGGTTTTATTTGGGGTTTTCAAGGTTTTCAGGTTTTTTTATGTTTGTAAAGACTTTTATGGATTTTTTAGGATTTTTAAATGTTTAGGTTTTTTTTATTTTGATGGTTTTACGGTTTTAGAGTTTTTTGTGCTTTTTTTATTTAGGTTCTTAATTATTGTTTTGAGTTTTTTAGGGTTTCTATGGGTTTTTAAAATTTTACAACGTTTTATGGGATTGAAAAAACATTAGATTTTTAGGGGTTTTAAGTACAATTATGGGTTTTTGGGGATTTTATGGGTTTTATGGTTTTTATAGTTTATAGTGGTTTTATGGTATTTTATCAGTTTTATGGTATTTAGAATTTTTTAGGATTCTAGGTGTTCAAGGTGTTTTTATGTTTTTATGTTTTTATTGGTTTCGTTAGGTTTTTAGGGTTTTTATTATCTTTTTCATTTTTAGAGAATTTTGAGGCTTTTAGGATTTTTATGGTTTTTAGTGTTTTTATAGATTTTGAGGATTTTTTATGATTTCAAGGGTTTTTTGTTTTTATTATTTTTTAGATTTTTTAGGGGTTTAACATTTTTTTATGTTTTTATTGTTTTGTTATGGGGTTTTGACATTTTTGTTTTTTATATTTTTAGGGATATCTACGGATTTTGGGATTTTTTATTATATATTAGGATTTTGGGGGATTTTAAGGGTTTCATAGAATTTTTCTTCATTTTTATGATTTTTTTGGGGGTAGGTTTTTTTATTGTTATTTAGGGTTGTTAAGGTTTTTAATGTTATTATATTTTTTAGGGGTTTAAAGGGTTTTTAGAGTTTTAGGGTTTCAGGTTTTTATGGAATTTTATGTTTTTTTTAATTTTTTGACTTTTTTAGGATATTTATGGGTTTTTCAAATTTTAGGGATTTTTAGAGGTTTTAGGGTTTCTAGGGTTTCTAGGGTTTTATGAATTTTTAGGGTTTCGTTGTTTATTTTATTATGAATTTAAATATTCAATATAGTTTTTAAAAAAATTGGGATTTAAACACTTTTAGAGTTATTTGTGGCTTTTTAGTTTTTTATAGGGTTTAAGGGATTTATCATGGTTTTAGGGAGTTTTATAGTTTTAATGGGTTTTAGGGTTTTTAGATTCTTTTAGGGTTGTGAGCATTTATTATTTCACTTACGAGTTTTAATTGTTTTTAGGATTTTAAGGTTTTCTTATGAGTTTTCAAATTTTTTAGTTTTTTATGTTTTTAGGGATTTTTATAGATTTTTTAGGATTTTTATGGTTTTTTAGGGTTTTAGGGATTTAAGTTTATATAGTGGTTTTAATTTTTTTGGGGTTTCAAATTTATTAATATTTTTAGCGTTTATTTAGTGTTTTTAGGGTTTTATGTGATTTTAGGTTTTTTATTGTTTCCTACTGTTTTTTACGGTTTTTGGGCCTTTTACGTTTTTATGTATTTTTATTGATTTTTTAGATTTTTTTTCGATTTTTAGGGTTTTACGAATTTTGAATATTATCATGGATTTTAGGTGTTTTAGGGTTGTTATGGTTTTTATGGGGTTTTAGGGGTTTATTAGTTTTTAGGGTTTTAAGGATTTTTTAGGGTTTTTGGGTCTTTTTTTTTAGCGTTTTTATGGTTTTTTAGGTTTTTTTAGTAATTTAGGGTTTTAAAGGGTTTTTATATTTTTTATTGTTTTAGGTTTTTAAAGGGTTTGTAGAGTTCTTAGTGGGTTTTTAAGGTTTTTATGGCGTTCTAGTGGGGTTTTCTACTTTTTAGGGATCTTATAGTTTTAATGATTTTTTAGGTTTTTTAGGGTTTATATGGTTTCATCTGGGTTTTTAGGGGGGTTTACAATTTTTTTTATTTATAGGAATTTTTAGGATTTTACCGGGGTTTTTTGGTTTTTAGGGATTTTTCTAGGTTTTAGGGTTTTTTAAGGTGTTTATGGTTTTTTGTGTTTTTAACAATTTTTAGGGTTTTTATGGTTTATCATTTTTTTAGTTTTTTAAGGTTTTATTTGATTTTTTTTTGGGGTTTTCGGTTTTTTTTGTATTTTACGCATTCTTAGGATTTTTTGGTTTTTAAGGTTTGTTAGGGATTTTGAGGAATTTGGGAGTTTTTCGGGTTTTATGTTTTTGTGATTTTTTTGGTCTTTTTGGGTTTTTTGAGTTCTTTAGGATTTTAAATGTTTTTAGGTGTATTTAAAATTTTTTAGGATATTAAATTATTTTTATAGTTTTTATTTCTTTTTAAGGGGTTTTATGGATTTTTAGGGGTTTTATAGGTTTTTTGGTTGTATCAGTTTTTAGTGCTTTTTGGTTTTTTGGTGGTTTAAGTTTTTTTATTATTTTTTACGTTTTTAGGGGTTTTATGTTTTTTTTATTTTTTTAATGTTTTCTTATGGGTTTTTACAGTTTTCAGGTGTATTTATATTTTTATGGATTTTTATGGTTTTTATGTTTATTAGGGATTTTGATGGTTTTAGGGGTTTTAGGGGGTTTTAGTCTTCTATGGTTTTTAATGTTACTAGTGTTTTTTATATTTTTTGGTTTTATATGTTTTTTTTTGTATTTAAGGTTTTATTAAGGGTTTTTAGGTTTTAAATGATTTTTTAGGTTTTTATGGATTGTGAGGGTTTTTAGGTTTTTTACGGTTTTTAAGGGGATTTAAGATTTTTTAGGTTTTTTGGAGTTTTTAGTGCCTTTAGGGTCTTTAAGGTTTTTTGTGTTATTGTGGGTTTTATTGGTTTTATACTTTTTTAGAGTTTTATAATATTTTTAGAGATTTAAAGGGTTTTATAGTTTTTATGTGTTTTAGGGTTTTACGGGGTTTTATGGGTTTTCAATGTTTTTGTCATTTTTATGATATTTTGGGGGTTTAAAGGTTTTTATTTATTTCTTTTAGGGTTTTAGGGTTTTTAGAATTTTAATCATTTTGGAGGTTTTAAATGTTTTTATTTTATTAAGGGATTCTTATGGTTTAACTTGGTTTTCAGGAATTTTTAAATTTTTGTGGTTTTTTAAGGATTTTTATGGGTTTAAAGGTTTTTTTTTTTTTTTTGTATTTTTTGGTTTTTATTGTTTTTATGGTTATTAGAGTTTCTGGTTTTTGGGTTTTTATATATTTTTAGGATTTTAAGGTTTTTTAGGGTTTTTCATGGTTTTTAGGTTTTTTAACTTTAAGAGATATTAGGTATTTTTAGGTATTTTATGGTGTTTTTTTTTCTTTTATGGATTTTGAGGGTTTTAGGTTTTAATGGTTTTTATGCTTATTTATGGTTTATCAATTTTTAGTTTTTTGGTGGGTTTTAAGTGATTTTATGTTTTTACGGTTTTCTTAGTGTTTTTTATGGTTTTAGGGCATTTTTTGGTATTTTGAGAGATTTTTAGGATTTTTATGGTTTTAGATGTTTTTTTAGAATTTGAGGGGTTTTAGGGTTTTTATGTTTATTTGGGTTTTTAGTGTATTTTTTTGAGTTCCTGGGGGGTTTAATTTTTTTTACTTTTTTAGTATTTTTGGGGGTTTAAAGGGTTTTTATATTTTTTAGTGGGTTTTAGGGTAATTTAAAGTTTTTTTGGGTTTTTATGGTTTTTTATGGTTTTAGGATCTTTTATATTTTTTGAGTTTGTTTCATTTTTTAGGTTTTTAGGGGTTTTATGTGTTTTTAGGTTTGTATCTTTTTCTTATAAGTTTTTAGGGTTTTTAAGGGTTTTTATATTTTTAGGGATTATTTTGAAGATTATAGTTTTTTGTGGTTTTTTGGGGTTTTGGCATATTTAGCGGTTTTATTATTTTTAGGGGTTTTTTGGTTTTTTTAAATATTTTAGGGTTTTAATAGGGTTATAGTGTTTTTTTATGGTTTAAGTAGTTTAAAGAGTTTTTATAATCTTTTTATTGGTTTTTACAGTTTATATAGGGTTTTAGTGTTTTTAAACTGTTTAGGGGTGTAATGGTTTTTAGGGGTTTTGGGGTTTCTAGAATTATTTATGGTTTTTATCATTTTTTAGGTTTTTGGCATTTAACTTGTATTTTGGTATTTTTTCGTAACATTTTTTATTTTTTTTAAGGTTTTTTACATTTTTTGCGACTTTTACTTCTTTTTTAGGGTTTTTATTATTTTTAGTTTTTTGGGGATTTTGTGGGGTTTTAGGTGATTTTACGGTTTTTTGGGTATAATAGGGTTGTAGTGTTTTTAATTTTTTGGGATTTTAAATATTTTTCATCCTTTTAAGGTTTTCTTAAAGTATCAAAGGGGTTTTTGGGGGTTTTTTTTGTTTTTAGAGATTTTTAGGGATTTTCTTATGTTTTTTTATTATTTTGTAGGTTTTTATGTATTTTTTGGGATTTAGGGTTTTATGGGTATTTCTGTTTGATTTTTCTAGGGTTATATGTAATTTTGGACTTTTTAACACTTTTATGGGTTTAATGGGTATTTATAATTTTTATTGGTTTTTTATATTTTTATGGGGTTTAGTATTTTAATAGTTTTCTAGGGTTTTTTGGGTTTTAATGATTTTTTGATTTTTTAGGATTTTTGGCATATTTATCTTTTTTTGGGGTTTTAATTGTTTTAGTGTTTCTAATGTTTTCTTAGGGGGATTAAATTTTTTAGAGTTTTTTTTATATCTTTAGGGATTTCTAGATATTTTTAATATTTTTTTGTGCAATTTTGGGTTTTAGTAATTTTGAAGGATTTTAGGGTTTTTTAGGAATTTTATGGTTTTAGGGATTTTATGGTTATTAGCATTTTTTAGGTTTTTAGGAATTTTTAGTGTTTTTTGGTTTTAATTATTTTCTTAGTTTTCTCAATGTTATTATGGTTGTTTACGATTTTAGGGTTTTTAGTGGGTTTTAAGGAATTTTATTATTTTTTGGGTTTTTTAGGGATTTAGATGGTTTTCATAGTTTTTATGGTTTTCAAGTTATTTTTTGTATTTATTGTTTTTCGAGTATTTTATGGTTTTTAAGATTTTTATAGTTTCATATCATTTTTTGGGGATTAAATTGTTTTAGATTTTTATTGGGTTTTTGGGGCTTTATGGGTTTTATGGTTTTTAATGTTTTTAAAGGTATTTATGTTTTAAAGGATTTTTGGGTTTTTAGGTTTTTTTAACATTTATTAGGTTATTAAAAGATTTATGTATTTTTATTTTTTTAATGGTTTTCTGGGGTTTTTAGGTTTTTTTATATTTTTATGGATTTTTTGGGTTTTTATTGTTTTCTATGGTTTTTATGTGTTTTTAGGGTCCTCAGGGTTTTATTTTTTTTGGGGGTTTATGGTTTTCTTGATTTTTTTTGGGTTATGATGTTTTTATGAGTTTTATAACTTTTTTAGGTGTTTAAAGGGTTTTTAGATTTTAGGGGCTTTTAAGTTTTTTTTGGGTTTTTCAGTTTTTAAGGTTTTATAGGGTTTTTGGATTTTAGAGGTTTTGGGGTTTTAGGTACTTTTAAGGTTTTTAGTTTTTTTTTGTTTTTTGGTGTTCTAAGTGTTTATTTTTTCAATTTTCTTAGGGTTTTAGTGGTTTTATTATCTTTTATATTTATAATCATTTTTATGTTTTTTAGGTTTTTATATGTTTTTTTTATTTTTAGGGATTTTGTGGGGTTTTATCTTTTTTCTGGGTTTTATGAATTTTTAGGGTTTTATCTTTTTTAGTTTTTAGGGGTTTTAAGTGTTTTTTGGTTTTTAAGTTTTTATTAGTTTTTTTTAATGTTTTTATGATTTTTTAGGATTGAAGTGATTTTCAAGTCTTTTTTATGATTTCTATTGATTTTTATGGTTCTTATGGTTTTTAGGGTTTCTTGGTTTTTTAAGTTTTTAAGGATTTTTTGGAACTTTATGGTTATTTATATTTTAAATGTATTTAATTTTTTTAGAGTTTTTAGCATTTTACTGGTTTAAAGGGTTTTATAGTTTTGAGTGGTTTTTAGGGTTTATAGTTTTTAATTTTTTATGGGTTTTTGGGGGTTTTTAGGTTTTTCGTGTTTTTTTTGTTTTTAGATTTTTTATGTTTTTTGGGTCTAATGTGGGTTTTGGTTTTTATGGATTTCTTGGGTTTTTTTGTTTTTTATGCTTTATATATTTTTTTGTATTTTTGTGTATTCATTAGGATTTTTATGGTTTTTAGTGGTTTTGGGATTTTGTGGGGTTTTAGGTATCTTAGGGGTTTTAATGTCTTTCTAAAGTTTTGTAACATTTTTAGCCGCTTAATGGGTTTTTATAATTTTAAGTACTTTTTTAGGTTTCTGTGGGTTTTAAGGGTTCTTATAGTTTTTAGAAATTTTTATCGTTTTTAGGGATTTTATTGTTTTATTTTATTTTTAAGGGGATTTAGTGTTTTTTATGTTTTTAATGTTTTTAGAGGTATTAATTGTGTTTAGGTTTTTACGTTTCTCTTAGGGGTTTTCCTAGTTTTAAAAAAAATTTATGGATTTTTTATTATTTTTATGTTGATAGGGTTTTTGGGGATTTTGAGCGGTTTTGGGGATTTTTTAGGGTTTTTGTGTTTTTGTGGTTGTAGAGTTTTCTTAATTTTTTGTGGTTTTAAGTTGTTTTAGTTTTTAATGTTTTCATAGGGTTTTTAGGGTTTTAGGGGTTTAGGGTATTTTATGTTTTTAGGGATTTTTGGTGACTTTTTTTGGAGTTTATGGGTTTTTAAGGTTTTTAGAGATTTTGAGGGTTTTGGATATTTTTTAGGGAAAGTGTTTAAAGGGTTTTTAATGTTTGTAGTGGTTTTTTTCTGTTTTATGGGTTTTAAGGTATTTTTTATGGTTTGATGAGTTTTATGGTTTTTAGGGATTTGAGGGGTTTTTTAGTTTTTTTAGGGTTTTTATTGTTTTTTAGGTTTTCAGTGTTGTTTAGGTTTTTAAGGGTTTAAATGTGTTTTGGTTTTTAGGTTTTTCATAGGAGTTTTCATATTTATTGTGTTGTTAACATTTTAATTGATTTCTAGGGATTATTATTGATTTTTATAATTTTTGGGGTTTTATGGATTTTGATTGTTTTTAGGGATTTTGAGGGTATTTAGGGTTTCTAGGATTCTTTAGGGGTTTTAGCATTTTTTATTTTAATGGTTTTTAGTTTGATTGGTCTTCATATTTGTCATAGGGGTATTCAGAGTTTTTTGTATTTTTAATTTATTTTTTATGTTTTTAAGGATTCTTTTGGTTTTTATGTTTTTGAGGGATTTTGAGGGGTTTTGGTGTTTTTAGGTATTTTAGAGTTTTTATGGATTTTTTGGGTTTTTAGTTTTTTTTTGAGTTTTTAGGGTTTTAATGCTTTTTAGTATTTTTTATCGTTTTTAAGGATTTAAAGGGTTTTTATATTTTTAAGTGGTTTTTAAGTATTATTAATGTCTTTTTGGTTTTTAAGGTTTTTAGGTGTTTTCATTATTTTTCGAGGCTTTTGAGTTTTATAAGGTTTTAAGTGATTTTTAAGTTTTTAATGGTTTAAAGTGTTTTTAGTTTTCTAAAGTTCTATTAGAGTTTTCTAGGGTTTCTATGGTTTTTTATGAATATAGTTATTTTTATTTCTTTTTTTAGGATTTTTAGAATTTCTGAGAGTTTTTTGGGATTTTGAGGATTTTAAATGTTTTTAGTCATTTTGGGTTTTTATGTTTTTTGGGTTTTTAAAGTATTTTTAATGTTTTTATGGTTTTTAAGGGCTTTTAGAGTTTTTCAATATTTTTATGGGTTTAAAGGGATTTTATAGATTTAGTGATTTTATGGTTTTTATAGGTTTTCATGGGTTTAAAGGTTTTTAGCGGTTTCTTGTTTTTTTGAAGTTTTTTTCTCTTTTAAGGTTTTTGGAATTTTTTTGGGTTTTAGGGTTTTTAAGTATTTTTAATTATTTTAATGTTTTTTAGGTTTTATTAATGTTTTTTATCGTTTTAGGGTTTTTTATGTTTGTTTGTTTTTTTAGGTTTTTATGGGTTTTAAGGTTTTTTGGGATTTTAGGTGTTTTATGGTATTTTACAGTTTTTAGAGTTTTTAGGGTTTTTAGAGTTTCTATGTTTCTCAGTGGTTTTATAGTTTTTTTATGGTTTTACATGGTTTTTAGGGATTCTTTGGTATTTTTTAGGATATTTTTGGTTTTAGGGGTTTTATGTTTTATGAGGGTGTTTAGGGTTTTTTATAGTTATTATTATTATTTTTCTTTTAGGGTTTTTGAATTTTTAAGGTTTTTTATGGATTTTAGAGGTTTAAAAATAATTTTGGTGTTTAAAGGGGTTTTAGAGTTTTTTTGTCTGAGTTTTAGGGTTCATATGGGTTTTTATGGTTTTTTATGGTTTTTGGGGTTTTTATGGTTTTAGGGGAATTTTTGGGTTTTATAGTCTTTTTAGGTTTTCTAGGGGTTTTATATTTTTTTTGGTTTTAGGTGTTTTCTGTGTTATTTGTCATTAAGATTTTATTAGGTTTTATTGGGGTTATTGGGGTTTCAATATTTTTATGGATTTTTATGATTTTTATGGTTTTTAGTGTTTTTTGGGTTTTTTGGGGATTTATGGTTTTTGGGGTTTTTAGGGTTTTTAACATTTAATTATTTTTAGGGATTCTAATGTTTTAGGTTTTTATGTTTTTCTTAGTGGTTTTCCTAGTTTTTATGGTTTTTTACTTTTTTAGATATTTTTACGTATTTTTTATTATTTTAATGATTTTTAGGATTTTAGGGAAGAGTTTTAAGGGTTTTATAGTTATTTGGTGTTTTAGTGTTTTTTGAGTTTTTTAGGATTTTATGGTTTTTTAGAGTTTTTTTTACATTTCCATAATTTTTAAGGGGTTTTAATGTTTTAGTAGGGTTTTAAGGTTTTTTTTTATTTTAGGATTTTTATTTTTATTTTTAGGGGATATGTTGCTTTTAGGGATTTGAGGGGGTTTTATGTTTTTAGGGTTTTTATATTTTTCAGGGCTCTTATAGGATCCAGGTTTTATAGTTTTTTAAGGTTTTCATAGGATTTTTCACGGTTTTCTTATTTTTTACATTTTTTGGAATTTTTTGGTTTTCATAATTTTTATGGTATTTAGGTTTTTTAGATATTCTGAGGGGTTTTATAGTTTTTAGAGTTGTTATGGGTTTTTGGGTTTTTAGTTTTTAGGGTTTTTAAGTCCTTTAAGGGATTTAAAGGTCTCTAGGGGTTTAAAGGGTTTTTATGGGGTTTAGGGATTTAATGGTTTTTATGGGTTTTAGGGTTTGTAGGGTTTTAAGAGTTTTTCTACAGTTTTTTATCATATTTATCATTTTTGGGGATTTCTGTTTTCTAGGTTTTTAATGATCACTTTCAGTTATTTATGTTTTTTATGGATTTTTATGTTTTTATGGATTTTATGATTTTTATGGGTTTTTAGATATTTTGATGATTTGAGGGTTTGGGTTTTTGGGGTCTTTTGGTTTCTTTTTTAGTTTTTAGATGTTTTTAGTGTTTCATGTTTTTAAGGTTTTCTTTGGGGTTTTTGGGGTTTTAGGATTTTTTATGTTTTTAGGTATTTTTATAGCTTTTTTTGGATTTTTTTGGTTTCTTATGCTTTTCTTGGGATTTGGAATATTTTTAGGGGGTTTGAGGGTTTTTAGGGATTTTTGAAAATTTTAAGGTTTTTAGGTGTTTAATGTTTTTTTGGTTTTTATGGTTTTCTATGGGGCCTTCAGGGTTTTTTGGGATTTAACTTTTTTAGGGATTTTTATGTATTTTTAGTTATTTTAATGATTTCTATAGATTTTATAGTTTTTAAATATTTTTATGTTTTTTTGAATTTTTTAAGGTTACTTTTGGTTTTTAGGTTTTTTCTTCTTTTTTTCATGTTTTTAGTATTTTTATTGTTTTAAAACATTTTATGTGTTTAAAGGGTTTTTATTGTTTGAGTGTTTTTAGGTTTTTTTGGTTTCTAAGGGTTTGTAAGGTTTTTAGTGGATTTTAAGGGTTTTGGGGCTTTTAGGTATATTAGTGCTATTTATTTTTTTTAGGGTTTTATTTGTTATTTGGTTAATTATTTTTTCTTTGGGTTTTTATGTTTTTATCGTATTGTAAATTTTTTTGAATTTTTATTGATTTTATTTTGATTTTTATGATTTTTAGGATTTTAGGGAATTTGTGAGTTTTAAAGGTTCTAATTTCTTTTAGGGTTTTAGGGTTTTTTGTTTTTTGGGTTCTTAGGGTTTTTTTTAGTTTTTAGGGTTTTTTATGTTTTTTTGTTTTTTTAATTTTTTGCTGTTTTAAACGGTTTTTAGAGTTTTTAGAGTTTTTTGAAGGGATTTATAGTGTTTTATAGGTTTTAAAGTTTTTAGGTGTTTTATGGTACTTAAGGGTTCTTATGGTTTTTAGGGCCTTTTAATGTTTTTAGTGTTTGATTATGTTTTTAGTGGTTTTAAGTGTTTTTTGTTTTAAGGCTTTCTTAGAGGTTTTTAGTTTTTTTAGTGTTCTTGATGTTTTTTTGGGATTTTGAGTATTTGTTTAGGATTTTTAGGGTTTCTCATGTTTTTTGGTATTATGGGGGATTTTGAGTATTCATGATTTTGAGGGTTTTTAGCATTTTTATTGTTTTAGTGTTTTTTACATTTTTTGGATTTTTGGGGAATATTTAGTATTTTTCAGGTTTTTTTGTTTTATGGATTTTGAGGGGTGTTATGGTTTTTTAGAGCTTTTTGGCTATTTTGGTTTTTTTTTAATATATAGTGCTTTTTTAGTTTCGTAGGGTTTTAAGGTTTTTTAGATACTTTTTAAATTTGTAGGGTTTTAAAAGATTTTTATAGTTTTTAGTGGTGTTATGGTTTTTGGGGTTTTTAATGTTTTTAATATTTTTAGTGGCTTTATTATTTTTAGGATTTTTTTGGTTTTTATGATTTTTAAGTGTTTTTTCGTATTTGTGGTTTTTAAAGGGTTTTATGGATTTTAGGGTTTATTAAATTTTTAGGGTTTTTAGGGATTTTTACAGATCATTATGGTTTTTAGGGATTCTACTAATTTTGAGGGTTTTTAGGGGTTTTAGGGGTTTTATCATTTTTCAGTATTTTCCAATTCTTAGCATTTTTAGGTTTTTCGGGTTTTCTGAGGATTTTTCAATGTTTTAGGGAGTTTTTAGGTATTATTAGTGTTTTTTTAGTATTTTTATGGGTTTCTTGGGCTTTTATAGATTTTGACGGGGTTTAGGGTTTTGGGGGGTTTTAGTTTTTTATGTTTTTTTGGGGTTTTATGATTTTTTGTGTTTTTGGTTTTTAAGGTTTTTTGGATTTTTTATCATTTCTAGTGATTTAAAGGGTTTTTAGAGTTGTTAGTGGATTTTAGGATTTTTATGGGTTTTAATGGGTTTTAATGGATTTTAGATGTTTTTATGCTTTTTGTTTTTTAGGGCATTTATAGATATTAGACTATTTTAGAGTTTTTTATAGGTTTAACTGTTTTAATGTATTTACGTTATTCAATGGGGGTTTTTAGGTTTTCTGGGTTTTTTATTTTTTTAGGTATTTTTAGGTTTTTTTGGAAATTAAATTGTTTTTTAGGATTTTTTTATTTTGAAGGTCTTTTGGGTTTTTAGGGTTTTAATGTTTTTTATAGTTTTTATGGAATTTTGAGTTTTTTAGTGTTTTACGGGTTTTAGAGTTTTCTTGTATTTTGTTGGGTTTATAGGGTTTTTAGAGTTTCTTGTGGTAGTTGGGGGGTTTTATTGGTTTTTCACTTTTTTAAATTATTTAGGGGTTTATGGTTTGGGCGGTTTGGGGGGGTTGGGGTTTTAGGGTCATTTAGGGTTTTTCCATTTTTTAGTTTTTAGGGGTTTTACGTTTTTTTAGGTTTTTAATGTATCTTTTGGTTTTGTTTTGGGTTTTAAGGATTTTTAAGGGCATGCGGTACTTTTATGGGGTTTAGGGGTTTTGAGGATTTTTATGGGTTTCTGGGTTTTTTAGGGTTTTTGATTTTTTTTTCAGGAATTTTGGTGTTTTGAGGTTTTTTTGGGGTTTAATGTGTTTTTAGGTTTTTATGGTTTTCATAGGGTTTTTAGGGTTTTCATGGTTGTATAAATTTTTAGGGATTTGGGGGATTTTTATGATTTTTATGTTTTTTGAGGATTCTGAGGGATTTTTAGTGTTTTGGGGATTTCAGATTTTTAGGGTTTTTAATTTGTTTTTATTTTTTATTGTTTTTATGGGTTTAAAGGGTTTTGAGAGTTTTTAGAAGTTATTTAGGATTTTATGGGGTTTTTATGTTTTTTTTTGGTTTTCGTGGGTTTTTATGGTTTTAGGTTTTTTAAGGATTTTATATTTTGTTAGTGTTTTTTGATATTTTATGTGTTTTGTTATTTTTTAAGTTTTTCATTGGGGTATTCATGGTTTTAAGGGATTTAGATATTTAGGGATTTGTAGATATTTTTTAGGTTTTTATGGTTTTTAGGGTTTTTAGGTAATTTGATGTTTTATAGTGTTTTTTATATTTTTTTTAGTATTTTTAGGTTTTTTAGTGGTTTTAGGTGTTTTTAGGTTTTTTAGGATTCCATAGGGGTTTTCATCGTTTTTTTTGGGTTTTACATTTTTCGAGATTTTTTGGGATTTGTTTAGTAATTTTATGGTTTTTTTTATTTTTGAGGGGTTTTAGGATTTTCTAGGAGTGTTAAGGTTTTTTTGAATTTATTATGGTTTTTATGTTTTTTAGAGTGTTTAACATTTTTTTGGGTTTGAAGGGTTTATATTGTTTTTTGTGGGTTTCTTATATTTTTAGGTGTTTTTAGTGTTTTTATATTTTTAGGGGTTTTATGTTGTTTTTTATATTTATAGTTTTTAGAATTTATTATGTTTTTTATTGTTTAGAAGTATTTTTAGGTTTTTCTTGTTTTCTTAATGTCTTTAGTAGTTTTTCGTGTTTTTTACATTTTTACGGATTTTAGGACTTTTTTAGGTTTTTTATTGTTTTTCGGGTTTTTATGGATTTTGAAGTGTTTAGGGTTTTTTATGGTTTTATGTTTTTTTTGTTTATAGGGCCTTTTGTGTTTTTAGGGTTTTAATGGTTTTTATAGTTTTTTAAAAAAATTAAAGATTAAAATGTTTTTCAAGTTTCTATGGGGGTTTTAGTGTATCTTTGAGTTTATGGTTTTTAGGGTTTTAGGAGATTTTAATATTTTTATGGGTTTTAGGGTTTTAGTATAATTTTATATTTTTTAGTGTTTTAGTGTTTTTAGGTTTTTTAGGTTTTTTAGGTTTTTAGGGGTTTTATTTATTTTTAGATTTTCATGGTTTTTGTTAGGGGGTTTAAGAGTTTTTTGGGCATTTTACTGTAAAGACCTAGAATTCTCGTAAATATTTTTTATATACATGGGAATTTTATGAGTCTGCAGTTTCTGACAACGCCTGATTCCGAGGCCCAGTGTGCCCGGAATCAATTTCTGAAGTTTTGTTAAGCTTTAATTAACGCACGTAAGAAGTTTTCCTGAAAAAGTGGGAAAACTCTTAAATGGTTACTCGTATTAGAAATCTGAGGGAACCGTTGCACTCAGGATGGTGGGTTTACCCTAGAAGCGACTTAAGTTTAGTCGGTGAGGGCCTCCTGTGAAAAATCCCAAAAATGGGATAACCGTAAATAAAATAATTAAATAAATTATTTTATTTTTCAAATGCTTATAACTCAAAAACGGTAGCTTAGATTAAAAATACGAGACCACCACTGAACTCATGAGGGCATGCTTTGTTTAAGAAGATACTAACTTTGTCCGGCACGGGCCAATAGAAATAGTTAGTTTTTGGATGCAAATATAATAATTAATTAACAATTATTTAATTGTAAAATTCAGAACTTCTAAATGGTGA
This sequence comes from Viscum album, assembly GCA_963277665.1. Taxonomy (NCBI): domain Eukaryota; kingdom Viridiplantae; phylum Streptophyta; class Magnoliopsida; order Santalales; family Viscaceae; genus Viscum; species Viscum album. Next base: position 485,764,632 of record OY728157.1, read on the forward strand.
GTTGGATTAAAAACCCGAGAGTATCATTGGGGTTGTTGGGGAGGGTTTCACCTAGGTAGTGCCCAACCTCGACTGACGCGATTCGAGGGTGACTGATAATAATTTTCCGACCTTTTTTTAGGGTACATTCAGTAAACGTACATTTGGGATTTTATATCTTTTGGACCGATGCTCAGAATTGAAATCTGAAGGCACCATTTAACTCGCAGTGTTGGTAATTTCATAGTGCGTCCTTCACCGCAGTTGCATTCTAACAAGTTTGGAAGTTAGTTTTTGGATTTTTATTAAAAAAAATAATAATAAAATAAAGTACAACACTTTATTTTATTTTTAAGCTGCCATGTGTTGTAAGTTGGAACCTCCCTTTGGGGGTTGGTGGTGGGACCGCCACACCCTAACCTCCCATGGGAGGATGATTGGGGTGGGGAACACCTGAGTAGCATAACCTCCCACGAGAGGTTATGACGTGGGGTCCAAATAGGGCTTAACCCCCCATTTAATGGGGAGGGAGAAGAAACCTCACAACCCTCTCAATTAATGTTGTGAGTCAACATAATATTAATTTCTGACAATTAATTTTATGTGTCAGCGTGGAATTAAATGATATGTGACAACATAAATTAAAGCTATCAATTAATTTTATGTGTCAACATAAAATTAATTGCTGTAAATTAATTTTATGCGCCAACTCTTTTAATTCGCTTGACCCCTTTTCTTTTTTAACTGCATTGTTGGAATTTAAGAATGTTTAAATTAAATTAACCGTTATAAATCCCATGATGGTTACATACCTATCTCCCTCTCCTATATATAGGGAGCTTGGAAGAAGTATTTGGGACGACTTCACCAAGTGACGAAGCGCTGGTAATGTGGCACAACGCCCAATAGTTGGAGGATTACGCTGGCTCCGACGAAGAACATGAAGATGTCGGCGACGAAAAATTATTCCTTGGATTCTTCCTCAGAACCCCCTTCTGACGTGGGATCTCTTCAACGACCCTTCTTCCTTCCTCTTCATCGTCAATGGACTGATGCACGGGCTTAGAAGTGGAAGCGTACAGCGAACGACGACAACATCGTCTTCCCCCGCGACAAACCAACACCCATCAATTAAAAATGTAGGGGTGTGTTTTAAGTTGTATAATGATTTATCTTCTCTCGTTAAATCAACTTCTTAAGCTTCTTGCTATTGTTATAATGTGGAGGGTTTGGGCAGCATGAACACGTCCCGACCCCCCCCCCCCCCGCAACCTTTATGGTTTCAGAACCATGGATCGACGGTGATGTAATAGCATAATGGCAATGTGGCGACGCCGACGTAACAGCAGCATGGCAATGTGGTGACGGCGACGTAGACGGCGAATAGAGGTCGTGCTTTTCGTGACCTCCACAAACCCCAACGTCGGTCGGGCGGCGCCCTACCGGCCTACCCGCGCGCTGCACAGCACGCACCCTGGCCGAAACGGTGGCCAACCCGGCCCACCGGCACCCTACCGACACGCCTCGCGCGCTGCCGGTTATCCTCGCGCCTACCCAGTGCCCTCCCGGGGTCTTCCAGGCGCCCATGCCGCCCTCCCAGTGCCTTCCCGGTGCCCTGGCCGCCCTCTCGGTGCTTACCTGGCACCCCGGCCGCCTGCCCGACGCCCCCCAGGCCATTTTTCCGGTGCGCCCCGCACCCTTCCTGGTAAACCCGCAGCCTACCCGTTCCCAACACGGCCCATTGTTGTCCTCTCGGGCCGAGCCGTGCCCCTCGTGGTGTCAGCCGATCCTACCACTGGCCTTCGGGCTTAGTCGCCCACGTGGCGTCTTTGGCCCGAGTTGTCCATGCAGTCCGCTGGGCCAAGCCCAGCTGACTGGGCCAAGCTTAGTGGGTTGTACCACCCAACGGGCCGAGTCAAACCCAGCAAGTTAGACCCGGTCGACCCAGACTGGGTCGACCCAGGCAGGTTCGGGCCGAGTCGGTCTGACCGGGTCGGACCGGACCCGAGCCCAATTTTGGCCCTTTGCTTGTGTTAGCCATATCTTTTGGCACCAAACGTCTATTAGATGAACTGTCAGTGGTGCTGATAATCTCTTTGAGCAGCGGTCCCTTCAAAAATACCCCAGGGGAATTCAGGGTATAGTTGAGATAAGGTCGGGTCGGTTCGTACACAAAACCGACCGGGCCCCCGGGACAAAAATGCTAATAACTCACAGACCGAGCATCTGATTGATGCGCCGTCTATTTCGTTGAGACCCCTATGATGTGGTGGACCTTTGAGATACTTATTCATGGGACTTCGTGAAACTTGGAGTATCGGATTCTAGCTCGTGGAGCGGACCTTCCTGGATATGAGTGATCAGACTAAGGAGACCTGGAAGCCGGCTGAGACCGAATGACTGCTTGTATGATTCGTTCTTAGTGACTTGACTAGCCTAGTGGGGAGCACTACTGTGTGAGGCAGCAGACCCATGGTGGAGGAGCGCTACTATGTGAGGTGGCAGACCTGTGGTACTCGACAGAAGGAGTAACTCTGTAGGCTATTAGGGGGATCGCTACTGTGTGACGTGGTAGACCCATGGTGGGGAGCGCTACTGTGTGAGGCGGCAGACCCGTGGTACTCGAAAGGAGGAGTACCTCAGCAGTCTAAGGTTAGTGAGTAGCACATTGGATTCGTGATAGGACCACTTTAATCGAAAGAGGATGATTTCTCCAGCAGCCGTGGTTTCATTAATAAAAATACTTGTTTGAGCTAAGTCAATGACCTTTTTGTTTTCCACATTATTGAGATAGGTTACTAGATAACTTAGGTATATGTATGTGCATCTACCTAAGTAAATTTTATCCATTGATTCATACTTTTTGGTATATCCTTATTGGATTTTGTGATTCCTTGAGGGTCTCAGGGTACCTACTAAGTATCGTTATACTCACCCCTGCACGGGCTATGCCCACACCTCATTGTGTTGGATGCAGATGACAGACAACATTGACCGAGGCAGAGTGTATGAGGACTGGACGTAACCTGGAGGTGGACCTCACGACGAGACGATACCTGAAGGAGACGGACGGACATGGAGTGATGAGGAGGCTATCTGTACTTACCCTTCAGGTAGGATCCATGGTGGATGATCCAGGAGATGCTAGACACCTTCAAGCTGTTTGTTTTTTAGTTGTACATGTTTTCTCTTTTCCTTGTACTTTACAGTTGGGCTTGTATTCTGACCCCTTTTACTTTCCATCACTTCTTCTATATACAGTTTCGCTTAGTATTTTCTTCCACTTGTACTATGGTTGTGTGTTCACATTTTATAAAGGCATTGCCTTCCCAGTTTTATTGAAATACACCTTTGGTGATAGTCTCCAGCCCCTGGCCTATGGAAGTCATGCTTGGGGTAGTCATGATATGGGCCCTGATCGTACCATGAATCACTGTTTTATTCCACCCTTACATCGCTATTTTAAACTGGTTTTGTAATGATTATTCCAAATATAATAATAAATTTCACATGCTATTTGATTCAAGTAATTAATGTTTATTACTATTTAATAGGACAATTTTACTTGTTTATGTGTTTACATTATTGGAGGAGGTGATTTGGAGAGCCCGCGATGGTAATCAAGCAAAACGGGCCAAACTGCACAAAGGCCCAAGAATTCATGTGGACATAAATATGTACTGTGGATACATTGTGCATTCAATTGGGATACAAATTGGTGTATGAATGTAACATTGTGTGGATACATTTCTATAGAATACCATGGAGCCCAATTCTCCCATTTAAAGACCCATAATAGGCCCACAATGTGAAACAATTCTTGGCGAGCCAAATTAGACAACCCTTATTTATTTGAGCCATACCTTGGGCCTCGGAGATCCAATTGGGATGATTATACCTCCCATGGAAATATAACTTTATTTCCCACCTCTCTTCCAAATTTAAAGCCATTTTCACCCGTTTTGTTCAGTCAACAATCTGGATAAAGATGGAGTAAAAATTCTTCCCTGAATAGTGACCTATTCTCTTAGGAACTTGACTTCTTTTGTGGAAAGTGTGATGTGTATGTCCATAAAAACACCTCTCACCCTCATTCTCTCATGTATCACGACCAGGGGTGAAGTTAAGTCTAATTGGAGAGCTTCTTTCACCCATATTAGTTCTCTTATCCCTCATGTACTTCTAAGTTTCTTAGTGATCAACTTGGGGGTGTCCATTGTTGTAATCCTGAGCTCCACATTTGTAATTTTCGTAAGGTAATATAATTTCTATGTTTTTTGTCTATTGTTATTAATTTTTACCTTTTGAATTTTTATTTATTCTGGTATGATCAAATACAAATCAATGGAAGAAGAATCCTTGTGCTTCCATGCATAACCCGGATCCTGTAATGATTTGAGTGTGTTTGCCTCTTTTCTCACCTCTTCTCTTTCATGAGTTTTCTTTTGGATTGACTAATTTGATGATATACAAAAATTTTAACCCATTAATATTCATTTTTTTTATTGAGATAAATTTTGAAAATGACCCAAATCTGTACATCTCATTAAGTTGTTGATGTGATGCCTTGATTCAGTTCGGTTCTGACATCGACATAGTTTTATTGATTATGAGCGGTTTTCGATAGTCAATATCATTGATCGATCAAATCCTAGGTGGTAACCTAGTAATAACTCATACACTACTGGTTTTAGTGAGTATAAAATCATGGAATCAATGATCCTTCCCATTCCCTTGATAGCGATGATAGATTGAGCATCAAGGGACACTTACCTAGGTTGATCACGATTTCTCCAACCAGTTTCTCTCACTCAGTAGTATAGTTTCAATTTTGCTTTTAAAATCATAGAACCCCCAACCACATAATTTAATTTCAATTTTTATAACATAATCAGAACCTTCTTTTGAAATTAATGATCTAAGGCTCCGTTGAGAGAAGACCTCAGATTCTTGTTATACTGTAGAAATTCTAGTAAAAACTTAACCTCTAATTTGACGCGCTCGACAACGCAATTAACTTTTGGCGTCATTTTCGAGGATCCAATATAATTTCATTCATTTTATGTATATATTTTACTTCTTAATTAGTACTCTATTCAATATCCCCCCCCCCCGATTTGATAGTTTTTGTTTTTGTTTTTGTGTGCTCTTTATCTCTCTCTCTCTCTCTCTCTTCTTCGTCTTTTTTCTCTATCTCTCTAATTATATAGTATAACATTATATTTTATATACTCCTTTAATTTATTTTGTTTTTTGTAATTTTATTCACCTTACATAAAACAAAAAATAAAAATTTAAAAAAAAAACAAAGAATCAATCAAATTGGGCATTGTTGTTGCATGACAAGATCTAGAAAAGAAACACTGCTAAAATTTGAACCTGAAATTGAAAAGTCACTCCACTCAAAAATCAGGTCATATAGAGTAGGACAATAAATTAACACTAAAAAACCCCATTTGGAACCTCAATTGGTTTTAAACCAATCAAAAATTAAACCAAATCAAACCCCATAGATTATGGCTGCAAATAACCGAACATTAAAAGAACTGACCACCCCGGATGTGGAGTACCAACCTGCGTACATCCAATATCCTGATAAAGCAGCCAATTTTGATCCAAGATCAGTCCTCATACACCTCCTTCCAAAATTCTATGGTCTTCCCGGTGAGGACCCTCACAAACATCTAAAGGAGTTTCACATAGTGTGCTCCACTATGAAACCCCAAAATGTGTCTGAGGACCACATTATGTTTAGGGTCTTCCCTTTCTCCATTGATGGTGCAGCCAAAGACTAGCTATACTATCTTCCTACCACAATTGGGGACCGGAATGACCTTAAATGTCTCTTTCTAAAGAATTTTTCCCTGCCTCTCGAACTGCATAAATTAGGAAAGAAATTTGTGGCATTAGGAAGCTACAAGGAGAGACCCTTCATGAATACTGGGAGAGATTAAAAAGACTTTGTTAAAGTTTCCCCCACCACTAGATTAGTGAAAAAAATTTAATTCAATAATTCTATGAGGGACTTATCCCCATGGATCAAGGAATGATTGATACTGCAGCTAGTGGTGCCCTAGTTGACAAAACTCCTTCTGCCGCTCGTGACTTAATATCCAACATGGCTCAAAATGCACAACAATTTGGTACAAGAGCCATTACAGCAACCCGAGGAGTTCATGAGGTAATTCATTCATACCTATAACAAAAGGTAGATAATAAACTTGATGAGATGAATACCATTCTAAGGAAATTAGCTCAAGCACAAGGTAACTCACACTCTTCTCCCATTCCATTACATTGTGGTATTTGTTCTGATAATACTCATTTTTCTGACCAGTACCCACAACGTCAGGATTCATCTGAGTCTTGTGTTGCAGTGTTCCCTGAGCATCCATTCCAATAAGCACCACCGTTAAAGCAAGAACCATTTAGGTCAGATCTAAACCCTGGTTGGAAAGCACACCCACAATACCGACAAGGAGGAAACTCAAGCTACCCCAAGCAGAACTGGTATCAACAAGTCCAAGGTATGAAACCTTCTTATCCTTTAACATATCAAAACAATCCCCCTCCTCTGAATTCTGAACCAAGCCTTGAGGATATAGTGAAACAAATGGAAACCTAGAACCTCCTGTTCCAACAAACCACACAATCAGCTATTCAAGACTTGTGAACCCAAGTGGGGAAATTAGAAAACACCATTAGTGAGCTTAAGATTCAAGGTTCTAGACAACTACCATCACAACCCATTCCCAATCCGAAGGAAAAAGGTAATGTATGTGCAGTTACACTTTGTAGTGGTAAAAAAGTTTCTCCTTCTACTGATTCTGCACAGCACGTATGTCCCCATCATGAAAACTCTCTTTCTCAACCCTCAAAAATTTCATGTAAAGAAAAACAAGACAAAATGGTAATCAAATTGTCATTGATGATTCAAATGAACAATCCATTCCTCTTCTTTTCCCTCAAATACTCTCTAAATATAAGAATAATTTTGATAATGATATTGATAAAGAAATAATGGATACATTTAAAAAGGTTCAAGTTAACATTCCTTTATTGGATGCAGTTAAAAAAATCCCTCGATATGCCAAATTTCTTAAAGAGCTTTGCACCCATAGAAGTAGGCTGAAGGGGAATGAGAGAGTCAACCTGGGAAGGAATGTCTCGGCCTTGATTCAACTAGTAATTCCAACCAAATTCAAGGATCCGGACACATTCATGATACCTTGTACAATAGGGGATACCTTTTTTCTGATGCTATTCTAGATTTAGGTTCTTTTATTAATGTAATGCCTCACTCCATGTGTACTTCTTTACAGGTTTGAGAGCATCAACCAACAGGCATTGTCATTCAACTTTCCATCCAATGCACAACACACCCATTAGGAGTAGTCGAGGATGTCCTCGTAAATGTTAAGAACCTCATCTTCCCTGAAGACTTTTACATTCTTGAGATGGAAGATACCCAAACCCAAGGACATGCCCCTCTCATACTTGGGAGTTCATTCCTCAAAACAACAAAGATGATCATCAACATTCACAATGGTACGTTTTCCATGGAGTTTGGTGGAGAAAAGGTAAGATTTAACATCCATGAGGCTATAAAACACCCCGTTAAAGAGAACTCCACTCTTCCTATCTATTCGATGGATGTTCTCTCTAACGACAAACACACACAAAATTATATCCTCGACCCATCCTCTGATTTATTTTCCTCTTATTCACCCATGGATGATTTGAGTTTTGGTTCTTCTTTTAAATGTTGTGTGGGTTCAGAAAAATGTGAATTTTGTGCTTTAATTGATGAGTATGTTTATTCTAGGGTACCCATGACTATCTATGATTCTATAAATCTCATTTCAATAGATTCTCATTCCTTTGAGAATAAACATGATCAGATAGATAGTTTCTTGGACCTCACTCCCCCTAAATCCACTCCCTCAATCCAAAAACCACCAATGTTGGAATTAAAAACACTTCCATCAAATTTAAAATATGTATTTCTTGAGGCCATTGACCAATTTCCCGGCAGTATTGCCAATAACCTCTCTCAACAGCAGGAATCAAAACTGCTTGATCTTTTGAGATGGTGTAAAAAGGAAATAGGATGGACATTGGATGATATTCTTGGGATTATCCCATCTATTTGTATGCACCATATACTTTTGGATGATTAGGCAAAGCCCGTAAGGCAGGCTCAACGCCGGTTGAATCCCACTCTCCTTGAAGTGGTAAAATTGGAAGTCAGTAAATTACTTACTGCTGGGATCATTTATCCTATATCTGATATTAAATGGGTTATCCCAGTTAAAAATGTGCCTAAAAAACAGGAATCACAGTTGTGTCAAATGAAAGGAATTAATTGGTTCTAATGCATGTGCAAAACAGTTGGTGAGTCTGTATTGACTACCGTCGACTGAATCAAGCAATGTGGAAGGACCACTTTCCTTTACCTTTCATCAACCAAATTTTAGAACGACTGGTTGGTAAGTCCCATTATTGTTTCCTTGATGGATATTTGGGTTATTTCCAAATCCATATAGCCCCAGAGGATCATGAAAATACCAAATTTACTTGTCCATTCGGCACATTTGCATACAAAAGAATGCCTTTTGGCCTATGTAATGATCCTGGTAGTTTTTAGCGATGTATGATAGTATTTTTTTCTGATTAACTTGAGAGTTTTATAGATGTTTTTATGGATGATTTCATGGTTTATGGTTCTTCTTTTGATGATTTTTTTGGAAAACCTAGGTTCTGTCCTCCACCGATGCATTGAAAAAGATCTTGTTTTAAACTATGAAAAATTTCATTTCATGGTTGAGCATGGGATAGTTCTTGGGCATATCATTTCTAATAATGGAATTAAAGTTGATAAATCTAAAATTGAATTAATTTCAACCCTTCCATTTCCAAAATGTGTTTGTGAGGTGCGGTCTTTCTTGGGTCATGCTGGTTTTTACCGTCGATTCATTAAAGACTTTAGTAAGATCACACTTCCCTTATCTTGGTTGTTACAAAAGGATTCTAAATTTGTTTTTGATAAAAATTGTGAGGATGATTTCAATTCACTAAAAATTAGTCTCACATCACCTCCCATCATCCAACCACTAAGGTGGGATCTACCCTTCAAACTTATTTGTGATGGATCTAACTTTATTGTTGGGGCAGTTTTATCACAAAGGGTTGATAAGTCCCCTCATGTCATTGTGTATGCATCACATACCCTTGATCCTTCCCAAGAAAACTACACAACCACTGTAAAAAAACTTCTTTATATTGTGTTTTACTTGGAAAACTTCCATTCCTATCTCATTGGGTCAAAAATAATTGTCTTTTTTGATCATGCTGCCCTTCGGTTTCTCTTTAAGAAACCTGAAGCTAAGCCCTGCCTCATTTGGTGGATGCTCCTCCTCCAGGAGTTTGACCTTGAGATTAGAGATAAGAGAGGACTGGAAAATGTGGTAGCTGACCACATTAATAGGATTTTCCAACCACTGGACCATCATGTTGACTCACCTCTCCCCTTTGGAGAATTCTTCCCTCATGAGAACCTTTGTGATGTTGTGGACCATACCCCCTGGTATGCGGACATTGTGAATTTTCTAGCAACATCTAGGGTCCCCACTGATTTCAGCAGTTCACAATCCCAAAGAATTAAGAATGATTCTCGGTGGTACATTTGGGATGACCCATACTTGTGAAGAATTTGTAGTGACCATGTAGTTTGTCATCGTGTCCCTAACCATGATTTCACCTCTGTTTTGACCTTATGCCACACATTGGCTTGTGGGAACCACTTTGGCTCACAACATACTGCTCGAAAGATCCTTGACTCAGGATTATATTGGCCAAAATTGTATAGAGGTGCCCATAGGTTTTGTAAATCATGTACTCAATGTCAATTCACAGGGAATATCTCTAAGAGGAATGAAATTCCCCAACATCCCATGTTATTCTGTGAAATCTTTGATGCATGGGGCATGGAATTCATGGGGCCTTATTCAAATTCATTTTGATTTGTGTATATCATACTAGATGTCGACTAGTATTCTAAATGGGTGGATGAAAAGGCTACTAGGACCGATGACTCTCGAGTTGTTGTTGATTTTGTGAGGCCCCAGATTTTTAGTAGGTTTGGTCTACTATGATTCGTCATTAGTGATCAGGGATCACATTTTTGCAATCGTAACATGAAAAACATGCTTCGTAAGTATGGGTTTGTTCATAAAGTCTCCACTGCATATCATCCCCAAACTAACGGACAAGCGGAAATTTCAAATTAGTAAGTTAAGAGAATCTTGGCTAAAACGGTACAACCTAATAAGAAAGATTGGAGTTTGCGCTTGTATGATGCACTTTGGGTGTACTGTACTAATTTTAAAACCCCGGTTAGAATGTCACCATATAGGATTGTGTTTGGAAAGTCTTGTCACCTCCCAGTGGAGTTAGAACACCGTGCATATTGGGTTGTTAGTCAATGTAATATGAATCTCTCAGAAGTAGGTGAGCATAGAAAGTTGCAGATTCATGAGTTAGAAGAAATTCAGCATGATGCATATGAGATCTCTCAAATCTACAAAGATAATACAAAGGCAATCCATGATTGGATTATTCATCAGAGGAAGTGTCATATTGGTTAGAAGGTACTCATGTATAATTCTAGGCTAAAGATCCACCCAGGTAAGTGTCGCTCCTGATGGCTCGGTCCTTATACTGTTACTGATTTTTACCCTTTTGGTGATATACAGGTTTTGCATGAGAAGAGTGGACATAGGTTTATTGTCAAAGGGATGCGACTTAAACACTTCTATGAGGATTTTTTGAAGAATCTGGTGGAGGAAATCCACTTTCTCGATGCATCATACCAATAAAACACACCATGTTTTATCCTTTCTTCTCACATTCTTAATTATTTTAGTGAGGACACTACACATTCTAGTTGTGGTGGGTTGGATACATTCATGGGTTAGTTAGTAATTTTCATCATTCTCTCATTTATTCTCTTTTTATCCTTATTTATGGTATTTTCATTTTTTCCCATCAATAACTTCGATGTTCCATGATTTGGTGACCATCAAGGGGGGAAAGTAAAAATACCATAACAAAGGATAAAAAGAATATTTGTATGAATTTAACATTAGGTAGTGATTTTCGTTTTTAGTGAATTTGTTTTCTATCAATGATATAAATGGTTGTATCTATATGAAGCCTTTGGGATGATTGATGCCACTTGTGTGAGTAGTTTTTGGGAAAACTGTTTCACTAATATCTCCATAATTTTTTGCACCAAACCACAAAGTGTGAATATTTCTTACTTAATATAAGGTAAATATATGTTAGGTTAATATTTTTCAACATTAAATGATATTTCCATACATTAGTTCCTTATCCGATCTGTTTCATTACCATACCAGATTGACCTATGCGTGTGTACCTAATGTCTGAATATTTCACGCCCTTAAAAAAATTGGTTGTGTCTTGGGTAGTTCAAAAACCACTCCTCTTCAACCTTTCATCTTGTTATAACTATTTCAATTGGTGTCGTGAGGATATCAAACAAGGGTTGAGAGATGAGTGTGATATTTGTTCCATATGAAACTTCTAAAAAATAAATAAATGAGGGGAGTGATGAAATGTGAATCATATGGGGATATCTAGGTTGGGAGATTATGGTTTGACTTCCGGGAATGGTTAAGTGAGTGGGTCTTGAAATATGATTGCAAAGGATATAGGGTAGGTTCGGTGGACAAAATCATTTAAGCTAAAAAATGTTAAAATAACCTGTATTTATTGGATAGCAAGTGGAAAGAATTGCATGGAATGGTTTTCACACACACACATAAAGAGTTAGTGTCATGGTTGACTTCTTAATTCCTTGATCAATTTGGTATCATGAATCTTTTTAATTTCACTATGATGTGATTTATGAGACATCTTTTTTTATTTTCACTTGGAAGAACTCCTTTGTGTAGTTTGTGCATTGATCACATTACTTCAAATAAAATTTCCTCAAATGTTAAATCTTCATGATTTTGGGAATATATATATATATATGTATCATTTTATTTGGATATGGGAATTTTCCCAGGAGTGAAAATGTTTAGGTGTGGGGGTGTGATCGTACCACGATTCACTATTTTATTCCACCCTTACACCGCTGTTTTAAACTGGTTTTGTAATGAATATTCCAAATATAATAATAAATTGAACATAATGTTTGATTCAATGAATTAATGTTTATTACTGTTTAATAGGGAAATTTTACGTGTTTAAGTGTTTACATTATAGGAGAAGGTGATTTGGAGAGTCTGTGATGGTAATCAAGCAAAACGGGCCAAACTGCGCAAGGGCCCAAGAATTCATGTAGACCTAAATACATACTTTGGATACTATGTGCATTCAATTGGGATATAAATTGGTTTATGAATGTAAAATTGTGTGGGATACATTTCTCTACAGGACCATGGAACCCAATTCGCCCATTAAAAGGCCCATAATAGGCCCACAATGTGAAACAATTCTGGGAGAGCCAGATTAGACAAACCTTCTATATTTGGGCCATACCTCAGGCCTCGGAGATCCAATTGCACTGATTCCACCTCCCCTGGACAGAAAAATTTATGTTCCAACACTCCGCCTAATTTCAAGTCATTTTCACACGTTTTGGTCAGCAAACCATCAAGATAAAGATAGAGTAAAAAGTCTACCCTGAATAGTGACCTAGTCTCTTAGGCACATGACTTCTTTTGTGGAAAGTGTGATTTGTATGTCTATAAAAAACCTCTAAATCCCATTATCTCATGTGTAACGACCAGGGGTGAAGGTGAGTCGAAATGGAGAGATTCTTTCACCCATTTTAGTTCTCTTCTCTTTCATGTACTACTAATTTTCTTAGTGATCAACTTGGGGGGTCTCCATTGTTGTAATCCTGAGCTCCACATTTGTAATCTTCGTAAGGTAATTTAATTTCCAGGTTTGTTGTCTATTGTTCTTAATTTTTAACTTATGACTTTTTGTTTATTCTGGTATGATCAAATATAAATCAAAGGAACAAGAATCCTCGTGCTTCCATGCATAACCCGGATCTTGTGATGACTTGAATGTGTTTCCCTCTTTTATCGCCTCTTCTCTTTCATGAGTTTTCTTTTGGATTGACTTGTTTGATGATATACAAAAGTTATAACCCATGAATATGCATGTTTTTCTATTGAGATCAATTTTTATAAAGACCCAAATCTGGACATCTCATCACATTGTTGATGTGATTCCTTGATTGAGTTCGGTTCTTACATCGACATAGTTTTATTGATTATGAGTGGTCGCTGATAATCAATATCATTGATCAATAAAATCCTAGGAGGTAACCAAGTAAGAACTCACATACTAATAATTTCATTTGGTATAAAATCAAGGAATTAATGACCTTTCCCATTCCCTTGAGAGTGATGACGGATTGAGCATCAAGGGACACTTACCCGGGTTGATCATGAATTCTCCAACCAGATTCTCTCACTTAGTAGTATAGTTCCAATTGCTATTTTAAAATAATATAACCCCAACCACTTAATTTAAATTAAATTTTGTTAACATAATCAGAACCTTCTTTTGAAATTAATGATCTAAGGCTCCGTCGAGAGATGGCCTAGGGTTCCTGCTATACTGCAGAAATTCTAGTAAAAACATAACCTCTAATTTGACGCGCTCGACAACGCAATCAGGCCCCGGGGGATGGTTCATGAAAAATTGGTATCAGAGGAGTAGGTTCTACTGAATAACTTAGGATTCTGATATTTCTTTTCTATGAAGAAATATTTTTAAGGGTACCGAGTGTGGTTTTCAGTTCAGGGAGTCCAGTGTTGGTGCGGTGGCCGACGTATCCGTACACTAGGACCCGGACAACTAATTTCTGACTCAGTACACAAAAACATTGATTATGTGTGTGTTTTAAAAAGTTTTTCTTTAAGTCAGCTCAAACCAGGCCAGCTTACTAGGTATAACGTTTGACCATGTCACATATGTTCATGATGCCTCCACGCAGACAACCAGTTAGTGTTCTGAGAAAGTACACGATAACGGCCCACCGAGCGACGAGGCACCAGTGCAGGGCCATATTACTATGTTGGAACCTTCGGGTGGTGTACTAGCAGCAGCACCACCCATTGGGAAACAGATTACACCAGTCGTATTGGAGGACCATGCACACCGACTGATCTCATTGCATAAGGTTCAACGGCAATGGCCTTCGATGTTTCGAGGCGAGACAGTTTCCCAGACAACAAATTTTGATCAAAGCTACTTGTCTTTTTCAGTGAGTGACCATGAGGATGGTCTGCATAGTGATGAGGTTTCTGTTCTTGGACTATTTTTCAATATTGTACCTTCAGGTAGTGTGTCAGCTATATTACTGCCTGTTGGTCAGGATTTTCATCCGGCGGTACCGGTTGATGACACATGTAGCCTTAGTTCCTTACACGTGTTTCAGCATTAGATACCCCTCATGTTCCGAGGCAAGCCCGACATACAGGCAGTTGAGGACTAGCCTGAGGAGGTAGCTAAGAGTTCTCTAGAACTTCTAAAACTTCGGAAAGATGAAATGTCAGTAGCTGAGTATTCATCATGGCGTACCGATCATTCCGGTACTCGATGAATATAATACGATCAACGCTTCAGATCTTGGACCACCAAGTGAGATTTGTTTAGGTACATCTGAGCCATCACTTTCATTTTACTCTATGAATTCCTACCTATGTTAGGATGCTAGAGAGAACCTTTGTGGTTGAATGTTCTTTGGATGAATGGATACAACCATAGAATGTTAACAGTGGGAAAGCAGGAAATTGGAACCAGTCTCAGAGACTTGGGTGTGCAAGATGTTTTGGAAAGAGGATATGACATGGACATATGAATCTACAAGCCAATAGATTTAGAAGCAAATCTAGGAGATTAGCATGAGGTGGTGTACATTTTGACATGTTAAAACCACCAACCTTTGTAGTCAACACCAGTCTCTGGGAGCAGGAGGGTAGGGGAAGAGAGTAGCTACAAGAGATCAAGGAGTGTGACTAAAGGGATCTTAGAATGATTCGAGGTACGGTCTGTGTCTACTACTAGATTCCATAACAATAAACATAGGTACCAATAATTCATTCCTTCCACAAATCTTTTCCCAGACCTAGAGTTTCTGGCTAAACTGTTGACTTGACCCTCACGTCTGGAGATACCGTTGTGAGGAGCCTCGATAATCACACATACGCCGACAGTGTGATCTGACCCTAGGGGTAAGAGTTTCGGTTGGAACCTCTTTGTTGAAGTGTCGAGGCCTTACGACGTTAGTTTGGGTTTGGACTTGACATCCACAGTTCACACTCAGTTTGAATGTATTAGGAAAATAGGTTGTGGTTTATCTACAACATGGAGATGATGTTTTCCTTAGTCGAAAAAAAGGAAACCCAGGCAGCACAGGTTAATCTCATGATTAGGATGGTGTAGCTGATCACTCTTGAGTCATCTAGTCATACCCTCGTGGCAGTAGGAGTTTTGAGTTTTTGGTTCCTACCACACTATGAATTCGAGAAAGTCTATACTCCTAGGAAGGGGAAACG
The DNA here is from genome assembly GCA_963277665.1 of Viscum album. NCBI lineage: Eukaryota > Viridiplantae > Streptophyta > Magnoliopsida > Santalales > Viscaceae > Viscum > Viscum album. The sequence goes on from OY728157.1 coordinate 485,780,219, forward strand.
TCACTACCCTACTTCTTCAGTGAGTCAGGGAGGCCCAGTTTGGGGATGCTGACTACGAGACGCGATGTGCTCAGATATCCACAAGGCAGGCACCTGATGGATTTTCCGAAGGTGGGGAGCACATCATCATCTTTAGAGGACGTACCATGGTACTAGTTTCACATCAGGAGGAGGTGTTGATGGAGTTCATTGCTTCCCCTCTATTGGTACATCCAGGAGTGGTGAAGATGTACCAGGACCTTCGATGATAGCATTGGTGTCCAGGTATGAAGAAGGTTGTAGTAGAGTTTGTCTCACAGTGCCTCACTTGTCAGCAAGTGAATGTAGAGAACCAGGTACCAGAAAGCTTGGTTCATCCCTTAAAGGTCCCAGAGTGGAAGTGGGATAGGATATCCATGGACTTTGTGATGGGTCTTCCACGTACATCCAGGAGTCACGACTCGATTTGGGTGATCGTCGACCGACTCTCCAAGTCATCCCACTCCCTTCTGACCAGAGATGGTACGAGTTACCATGGAGAAGGTGTAGATCATCTAGGAGTGGATGAAGACTGCACAGAGTAGACAGAAGTCTTATGCTGATAGGAGACAAAGACCACTAGATTTTGAAGATGGTGACCACGTCTTCCTACGGGTCTCACCTCGACGAGGTCTGCGGAAATTTGGCTAAGGCAGCAAGTTATCTCCGCTTTTCATCAGACCTTTCCAATTCCTTAGTAGAGTAGGCGAGGTGGCTTACTGATTAGATCTTACAACTATGTTTCATCGGTTGCATGACGTCTTCCACGTATCTCAGCTGAGGAGATATGTGCATGACCCTTCACACATCATCGACCATGTAGAGCTAGACATCGATGACGGGGAGACTTTCATGGAGGTTCCATTGGAGATTGAAGATCAATAGGAGAGGGTCCTATGTGGACGATCGATTCCTCTGGTGTGTGTTTAGAGGTAGCACGGGAAACTCCAGGAGAGAACATGGAAGCTGGATGCTCAGATGCGTGCTCAGTACCCCCTTTTATTCCCTTAGTGTGATTTATAGCTTACGGGGAAATAAATCCATGAGGTGGGGAGAATGTAATGTCCCGGAATTCCTGTGTAAATTTTTATATATAAATAGGTATTTTATGAGTCCTCAGTTTCTAACGCTGCTTAATTCCGAGGCCCGGTGTGCCCGGAATCAATTTCTGAAGTTTTGTTATGCTTTAATTAACGGGCTTAAGCAGTTTTTCTGAAAAAAGATGAATAACTCTTAAATGGTTACTCGGATCAGAAATATGAGGGCATTGTTGTGCTCAGGATGGTGGGTTTACCCTAGGAGTGACTTAAGTTTAGTCGGCACATGCTTCATGTGAAAAATCCCAAAAATGGCATAACCGTAAATAAAATAATTAAATAAATTATTTTATTTTTCAAATGCTTATAACTCACAAATGGTAGCTGAGATTAAAAATCTGAGAACACTGCTGAACTTGTGATTGAATGCTTTGTTTATGTAGATACTTACTTTGTTCGGTGCGGGCCAGCAGAAAAAGTTAGTTTTTGGCCGCAAATAAAATAATTAAGTGACAATTATTTTTTTGTAAAATTCATAACATCTAAACGGTGAGTCAGATTAAAAATTAGAGAGTACTGTTGGGTTCTTTGGGGCGTGTTTCACCTAGTCAGAGCATAACCTTGACCGGCGTGAGTCTAGGGTTACTGATAATAATTTCCTGACCTTTTGTTTTGGGTACGTTCAGTAAAAATACATTCAGGATTTTATATCTTTTGGACCAGTACTCAGAATTCAAATCCGAGGGCACCATTGAACTCGCAACGTCGGTAATTTCTTAGTGAGACCTTCACCACAGTTGTGTTCTGACGAGTTTGGAAGTTAGTTTTTGGCTTCTTATTAAAGAAAATAATAAAAAAATAAAGTACAATACTTTATTTTAATTTTAAGCTTCCTTGTGTTGTAAGTTGGAACCTCTCTTTGGGGGTTGGTGGTGGGACGGCCACACCCTAACCTCCCATGGGAGGATGATTGGGGTCGGGACCACCTGAGCAGCATAACATCCCACGATAGGTTATGACGTGGGGTCCACATGGGGCTTAACCCCCAATTTAATGGGGAGGGAAAGGAAACCTCACAACCCTCTCAATTAATGTTGTGTGTCAACATAAAAATAATTTTTGTTAATTAATTTTATGTGTCAACGTGGAATTAAATGCCATGTGTCAACATAAAATTAATGCTATCAATTAATTTTATGTGTCAACATAAAATTAATTGCTTCTAATTAATTTTATGCGCCAACGCTTTTAATTTTCTTGACCACCTTTCTTTTTTAACTACATCATTGGAATTTAGGAAGGTTCTTATTAAATTAACCGTCATAAATCCCATGATGGTTACATTACTCTCCCTCTGTCCTATATATAGAGAGCCTGGGAGGAGGATTTCGGACGGCTTCACCAAGCGATGAAGCGCTGATAAAGTGACACGATGCCCAAAACTTAGAGGATTACGGTTCCTCGGACAAAGAATGCAAGGACACCTGCGACGACAAATTTTTCCTTAGCTTCTTCCTCAGAACCCCCCTTCCGATGTGGTATCTCATCGACGGCCCTTATTCCTTCCTCTTCACAGTCAATGGACCGGTGCACGAGCTTGGAAGAGGAAGCGTACGACGAACGAAGACAACATCATCTTCCCTCGCGATGAACCAACACCCGTCGATTAAAAAGTTAGGGGTGTGTTTTGATTTGTTTAACGCTTTATCTTCTCTCATTAAATGAACTTCTTGAGCCACTTGATATCGTTCTAACGTGGAGGGTTCAGACCGCATGAACACGGCCCAACCCCTCCGCAACCTTTATGGTTTCGGAACCTTGGATCGATGGTGACGTAATAGCGGCATGGAAATGTGGCGACGATAACGTAACAGCGGCATGGAAATGTGGTGACGACGATGTAGACGGTGAATAGAGGTTACACTTCCGGCGACCTCCGTGAACCCCACCACTGGTCGGGCAGCGCCCGACCAGCCTACCTGCTCGCTGCCCAGCATGCGCCCCGGCCGAAACTGCGGCCATCCTGGCCCGTCGGCACCCTGCTCGCACGCCTCACGCACTGCTGGCTTCCCCCACGCCTGCACAGCGCCCTCCAGGTGCCTGCCCAAAGCCCATGCCTCCCTTCCCGGAACTTGCCTGGTGGCCAGGCCGCCCTCCCAGCACCGGCCCGGTGCCCATGCCACCCTCCCGGTGCCTGCCCGGTGCCTGAGCCGTCTGCCCGACACCCTGACCGCTTGCCTGACACCCCCCCCCCCCCCCGGCGCCTGCCTGGTGTCTCGGGTCATCTGCCCGGTGCCCAACAGGCTTCCCGGCATGCCCCGCGCCATTACCGGTACAACTTCGGTCTATCAGCACCCCACACGGCCCACCGTTGGCCTCTCGGGCCGAGCCGCGCCCCTCGCGGTGCCCGCCGAACCTGCCACTGGCCTTCAGGTCGAGTCACCCACGTGGTGACTTCGGCCCGAGTTGTCCACGCAGTCCGCTGGGCTAGGCCCAATGCACTGGGCCAAGATTAGGGGGCTGACCCACCCAACGGTATGAGTCAGACCCAGCAAGTCTGACCGAGTCGACCCAGACCGGTTCGACCCAGGTGGGGTTGGGCTGAGTCTGTCCGACCGGGTCGGACCAGAACCTGTCCCACTTTTGACCCTTTGTTTGCATTGGACATATCTTTGGCACCATAATTCTATTTGACGAACCATCATTGGTGCTGGTAATCTCTTTGAGAAATGGTCCCATCAAAAATACCCCATGGGAATTCGAGGTACAGTTGAGATACGGTCGGGTTGGTTTGTACACGAAACCAACCAGGCCCCCGGGACAAAAATGATAATAACTCACAGACCGGGCGTCCGATTTACACGCCTTCTATTGCATTGAGACCCCTATGACATGGCATACCATTGACAAACTTCTTCGTGGGAATTCGTGACACTTGGATTATCAGCTTGTAGCTCGTGGAGCGAACCCTCTTAGAGACGAGCGAGCAGACTATGGAGACCCATGGAGGAGGAGCGCTACTATGTGAGGCGGCTGACCCGTGGCACTCGACAGAAGGAGTACCTTTGTAGGCTATTAGGGGTAGCCCTACTGTGTGAGGTGGCAGACCCATAGTGGGGAGCGCTACTCTATGAGGTGGCAGACCCGCGGTACTCGACCAGAGGAGTACCTCAGTAGTCTAAGATTAGTGAGTAGCACCTCGGAGTCGTGACATGACCACTGTACTCGATAGAGGAGGAGTTCTCCAGCAGTCGTGGTTTCATTAATAAAAATATTGGTTTGAGATGAGTCAATGACCATAGTGTTTTTCTCATTATTGAGATGGGTTACTAGATAACTTAGGTATATGTATGGGAATATACTTAAGTAATGGTTATCCGTTGATTCATACTTTTTGGTTTATCCTTGTTGGATTTTTTGAGACATTGAGGGTCTCAATGTCCCTATTGAGTATTGTTATACTCACCCCTACACGGGCTATGCCCATACCTCATTGTGTTGGAAGCAGATGACAGACAGCGCTGATCGAGGTGGAGTGTACGAAGACTGGACGAAACCCGGAGGTGGACCTCACGACGAGATAGTACCCAGAGGAGACGGATGGACGTGGAGCGCTGAGGAGGCTATCTGTACCTACCCTTCAGGTAGGATCTGAGGTGGATGATCCGAAAGATGTTAGACACCTTCAAGATGTTTGTCTTTTAGTTATACCTATTTTGTCTTTTTCTTGTACTTTATGTTTGGGCTTGTATTCTGGCCCCTTTTACTTTCCATCACTTCTTCTGTATAGATTTTTGCTTACTTTTTTCTTCTTCTTGTGCTCTGGTTGTGTGTTCAAGTTTTATAAATGCAATTCCTTCCCAGTATTAGGGAAATACACCTTTGGTTCTAGTCACCTTCCCCTGGCGTATGGAAGGTGGGCTTCAAGTATTCACGATATGGGCCCCAAGGGATGGGTCCTGACATCTACTTTTAAAAATATTTTAGGCCATTCTTAGTATTTTTATGGGTTTTTAAACTTTTTAGAGACTTTAAGGGTTTTAGGGTTTTTATGGTATTTTAGGGTTTTTCGCATTTTTTTTGTTTTTGTTTTTGTTTGTTTTGGTTTTAAGAGTTTTATGTTTTTTAAGGATTTCTAGGGGTTTTCAGTGTTCTTAGTGTTTTTTATGTTTTTAGGGATTTCCAGAGATTTTTATGGGTTTTAGTGTTTTTTTGGATTTTGATGGTTTTTATGTTTATTAGGGTTTATCGTGTTTTGGTGTTTAGGGGTTTTTAGTATTTTAGTGTTTTTAGTGTTTTTTTTGGGGGTTTAAAATGATTTTAGAGATTCTGGTGGGTTTTAGGGTTTTTAATGGATTTTTTAGAACTTTAGTGATTTTTATGGTGTTTAGTGTTTTTGGGGTTTTAGGTTGTTTGAGGTTTTTAGCGTTATTTATCTTTTTTGTGGTTTTATCTGTTTTTAAGTTTTCATGGATATTTTAGTGGTTTACATGTTTTTGAAGTTTTTTATGTTTTTAGAGATTTTTTGGTATTTTTGGTTTTTTGGGTGTTTTTGGGTTTTTAGGTATTTTGAGGGTTTATATATTTTTTTATAGTTTTAGTGTTTTTAGGTTTTTTAGGATTTTTAGGTTTTTAGGGGTTTAATGTTTTTTAGGTTTTTAAGGATTTCATAATAATTTTGAGGGTTTTATGGTATTTTAATTTTTTTATGGATTTTTATTGATTTTTTATAATTTTTTTGGGTTTTTATGGATTTTGAGGATTTTTAGGGTATTTTAGGGGTTTAAGAGTTTAATAATTTTTAGGGTTTTGTTTTTTTTTTTAATTTTTAGGGTTTTAATTTTTTTTAGAGTCTCTTAACATTTTAATAGGTTTAAAAAGGTTTTAACGTTTCTAGTGGCTGTTTAGATTTTATATAGTTTTTTATATTTTTTATGGTTTTTAAGGGTTTTATAGGTTTTAGGGTATTTTAGGGTTTTTATTTTTTTTTTACCGTTTTTATGGTTTTTAGGGGTTTTATGTGTTTTCTTATTTTAAAGGTTTTCTTATGTATTTTTAGGGTTTTAGGTATTTTTACATTTCATAGATTTTTATTCCATTTTTAGTATTTTCATGGTTTTTAGTGTTTTTATTGTTTTTACAGTTTTAAGGGTTTTTTGGGTTTTATGATTTTTTAGGGGTTAAATGGTTTTTTGAGTTTATTTTAGCATTTTATGTGTTTTTTCAAGTTTTATAAAATTTATAGGGAAAGGAAGGTTCATGTCCAGTCTATTCCTAGCCCCTCCCAAAGTTTATTATGAATAAAGATAAAGGTGCAGACAGGAGCATGGTAGAGTCAATTGACCCATACCCAAAAAAATAGGACCCAAAAACAAAAACAAAAAAAGAAATGACACAGAAGACTAGACACAACAAAATATCAAAAAAATCTCCATCAACACCTCTCGACCAATCAGCATCCAGCAACCTGCAGGCCAGTTCCCATCATTCATTGCCTCCTTTCCAAACCTGTCCTCCGCATAGAATCACCAACATCAACATCATAAATATCTCCTTTAGAAGCGTCAACTTCATCACCTCCTATCCAAGAAACAACTTGCATCCATTAACTCATCTTCCAACATTCACCTCCTCCTAGCTAACCATCTCATATCTTTTTGCAGCTCATTTTCTAGCATCCAGCACCTCCTAACCCATCAGATCCTAATAGATCACGGCTTAAAGTCCACCAACCAAAACATTCTAACCGAATAACTTCCAGAATTCCACACCACGCAGCACAACTAGGAACATATCACTAACATCCATACCCAGTGCCAAACCATGGAAACCAATACCCCTTGGAAAGGACCCATCTCCAGGCAGCTCCCCTAGTAAACTTGCACAACATCACTATACATCGCTTAACACCTCTCATCAAAAAATAATAACTTGTACCCATAGTAACTCAGAATCATAGCCATGACCAATAACCAGTAGATCATAAATGCCAAGAAATCCAACCAAAACCCTCATCAACATCTTGGAGCAAAGATAAAGTTGGGGGGACCAAGTTGAGCACACACCTACATCTGCTTTGTGAATCGAAGACAAGGCCAAACCAGAGCACAAAAAGAGCCATCATCTTCTTTTTAAGACCAGGAATATGATATCTGAGCTGATGAATGAGCACCATTTTCCAATGACCCAAGACAAACCGAAGTAAAACCTTTCAACGCAACATCCAGAAACGCCGATAACAAAAATCTATACCACAAAATCCCATCTGTGAAGGGTGTTGGTTTTGGAAACCCAAGAAACAATTCCACTTGCAAAATAGGAAGCTTCCAGAGAACACCTTCCACCTTTGGTCTAGATAATTCTACTGTGGCACACCATTTCTGGGATCTCCCCCCCCCCCACAAGTGCGAGTGGTCAGGGCCGTGAAGGGGCTAGGTTTAAAAATCACAATTGAGGCTCCCACATGAAAAACACAAAGCCTATGAAGAACATCTACCACACAGAAGAACTCCACGCTATCCCACTTCCACCAAGATCTCCCCCCATATGTGAGAGAGGGCATGGACAAAGATCTATCACAACAGCCTTCGGGGGAAACGTGAGGAACCCCTAGGATCTGCGTTGGGAGGGAGAGATCACCAGGGGAGTGGGCCACCATCTTATCTCATAAAATTTATAGGGTATTAAAGGGGTTTTTTTTCAGTTTTAGTAATTTTTATGGTTTTTATGTATTTTTAATTTTTTTAGGGGTTCATAGGGATTTTAGGGTCTTTTAGTGTTTTTATGTTTTTGTGGTTTTCTTTAGTTTCATCGTGGTTCCGAATGTCATTTTCATTTTAATGTATTTTTAGGAAAAATTTTGTTTTTTTTTTGGATTTTAGGGTTTTCACATATTTTGATGAGTTTTATGGTTTTTTAGTTTTTTTTAGGGTTTTTGGATTTTGCATGGTTTTTTGTGTTTTTTATTATTTAAGGTTTTCTTAATGTTTTTCATGAATTTTAGGGTTTTTTACATTTTTACAGCAATGTAGTGAATTTTATGATTTTATGGGTATTTACGATTTTTAGGGATTTGAGGGTTTTATGGTTTTTTTATGTATCTTAGTTTTTAGTGGGTTTATGGTTTTTTAGGGTTTTTAATATTTTAGGGGTTTATGTGTTTTTTTTTTAGTTTTAATATTTTAGGTGTTTTATTTATTATTAAATTTTTTAAGGATTTTATTTGGTTTTATTGTTTTTAGGGTGTTTAGGGTTTTTATGGTTTTTATGTTCTTTAGCATTTTCTAGGTTTTTAGGCGTTTAATGTGTTTTTTGGATTTTAATTTTTTGTTAAGGTTTTTTAGGGATTGTATGGTTTTTATTTTTCTATGGATTTTTAAGGTCATTTTAATATTTTTATTTTTTTAGGTTTTTTAGGTATTTTGATGGTTTTAGAAATTTTTAGGGTTTTTTATCGGTTTCCAGGGATTTGAGTATTTTTAGTTTTTTGAGGAATTTAATTTTTTTCTAGGGCTTTATAGTTTTATTACTGTTTTCTATGGTTTTTAGTGGTTTTTTTAATTTCTAGGTATTTTAAAATATTTTTATATTTTATAGGGTCTTTAGGGATTTTTTGGTTTTGATGGTTGTTAGGGTATTTATGGTTTTTTAGGTTTTGGGGTGCTTTTTTATGTTTCCAGGGGTTTTAGGGTTTTATAGTTTTTAATGTGTTTAGGGGTTTATAATTTTTTAGAGTATTAATGATTTTAAATGTATTATATGGGGTTTTGGGGGGTTTAATGGTTTTGGTGGTTTTAGGTGTATTATTAGTTTTTAGGGGTTTGAGGGTTTGAGGGTTTTTGGCATTTTTAGGGTTTTTAGGGGTTTTAAGTGTTTTTATTTTTTTAATGTTTTCTTTATATTTTTTAGGATTTTTAGGATTTAGATGGTTTTATGGATTTTTAGCGAGTTTGAGAATTTTTATGGGTTTTAATGATTTTTATGGATTTTGAGGGTTTTTTGGTTTTTTGGTTTTTTGGGTTTTTAATGTATTATGGGTCATAGGGTTTTTTGGATTTTTTTGTGTTCATAAGTTTTTTTATTTTTCTAACGTGTTAATGGATTTAATGGGTGTTTATAATTTTACTGATTTTTAGGGGTATTTAGGTTCTTTTAGGGTTTTTAGGGTTTTTTAGGTTTTTAGGGGTTTTAGTTGTTTTTAGTATTTTACGGTTTTCGTTGGGTTTTTAGGGTTTTATGGTTTTTTATATTTTTAGATATTTTGAGGTATTTCTTAGGTTCGTATAGTTTTTAGGGATTATAAGTGTTTTATGAGTTTTTAGGGATTTAGTGTTTTTATGTTTTTAGGGGTTTAAATTGTTTTTAGGTATTAAAATTATTTCATATGGTGTTTTTAGGATTTTTAAGTTTTTTTATGTTTTAAGTATTTTTAGGGATATTTTAGTATCTTCAGAGATTTTGGGGGTTTTTATGGTTTTATGGTTTTTAAGTATTTTTTTGATTTTTAATGTTCTTATCGTTTTCTTGGTTTTTTTGGTTTTTGGGTTTTTTTTTTGAGTTTTTAGGTTTTTATAAACATTTTAGGGATGTTTAGGGATCTTTTAGTATTTTTTTAGTATTTTCAGATATTTTTAGGGGTTTTTTAGTTTTTTAGTTTTTTGGGGTTTTAGGGATTTTTTAGTTTTTAGTTTTTTATGGTTTTTTCATTTTTACCATCTATTGGGGTTTAATGGGTTATTGGAGTTTTTAGTAGAATTTTTTGTTTTTATGGGATTTTAGGTTTTTATGGTTTTTAGGTGTTTTTATTTTCTTAAGGGTTAATTGGGGTTTTAAGGATTTTATTGGTATTATCTTTTTCTATGTTTTTTTATAGGGTTTATATTGTCTTTAATTTTTATGCTTTTCTTAGGGTTGTTCAAGGTTTTTAGGTTTTTTTACATTTTTAGGAATTTTTAGGTCATTTTTTGGATTTCTATGGTTTTTAGGGCTTTTTGGGACTTTGATTTTTTTTTGGTTTTTTAGGGTGTTAGGTTTTTTTAATGTTTTTATAATATCTTATTTTTTAGGGGTTTTAAGTTTTTTTTTGATTTTTAATGTTTCCTTATGTTTTTAAGGGTTTTTTAAATTTTTATGGATTTTCTAGTCTTTTTAGGATATTTATGCTTTTAGGGGTCTTAGTGTTTTTTAGGGTTTTTTTGGTTTTTTTTTATTTTACGGGCTTTTCTAGATTTTTATAGTTTTTGAGGTTTTTAGATATTTTTAATGTTTTTAAGGGTTTAAAATTTTTTTATAGTTTTTAGTGGTTTTAGGGTTTTTATGCATTATTAGGTTTTATTTAGTTTTTTGGGGTGTTTATGTTTTTTAGGGGTTTTATGGTTTTTTTAGATTTTTAGCATCTTTTTTTTTTTAGAGGTTTCATCTATTTCTACATTTTAAATGTATTTTAAAAGGCTTTTAGGGGTTTTGAGGGGTTTTAGGGTTTTTATGTTTTTAGGTATTTATTATGGTTTTTAGAGATTTTATGGTGTCTAAGAGTTTTTAGGAGGTTTTTGGATTTTTAGGGTATTTATATTTTATTTGGTGTTTTGAGGGGGTTTTTGAGTTTTTTTTGTGATTTTTAAATTCTTTAGAGTTCTTAACATTTTTATGAATTTAAAGGGTTTTATGTGTTTTTAGTGATTCCTATAGTTTTTGGGCTTTGGGGGGGTTCATGGTTTTTAGTGGTTTATGGTTTTTAGTGGTTTATGGGTTTTAGGGGTGTTTTGGATTTTTTTTGTCTTTTATAATTTTTTGTGGTTTTTAGTGTTTTTAGGTTATTTAGATTTTTTAAGTGTTTTTAGGTTTTAATTTTTCATTACATGTATTTAGGATATTTAGGTATTTTTATATTTTATTGAATCTTTATTCCCCTTTTTGTAATTTTTGGGATTTTAGTGTTTTTAGATATTTTGAGGGATTTTAGTGTTTTTAGGGGTAGTAGGGTTTTTTAAGGTTTTTAGTGTTTTTTAGTTTTTATGGGTTTTAAGTATTTTTTTTTCATGTTTTTATTTTCATTTTCTGGGTTTTTAGGGGTGATTACAATTTTTTGTGTTTTCTAGTTTTTTTTGGGGGGGGATTTATGGTTTTTAGTGTTTTAGGGTCTTAGGGTTTTGTGGCTTTAGCATCCTTTATGTTTTTTGTGTTTTTTGTGTTTTTAGGTTTTTAAGGGTTTCTTAGGGTTTTTTAGAGTTTTTAGGATTTTTTATGTTTTCGGTGTTTTAGGAGTTTTTAGGATTTTTTATGTTTTCGGTGTTTTAGGAGTTTTTTATTATTTTTATTAGGTTTTTATAATTTTGAGGGATTTCATGAGTTTTGTTAGGGTATTTAGGGGTTTTACAGTTTTTATGTGTTTATAGGGATTTTAGGTGGATTCAGTGTTTTAGGTTATTAATTTTTCCTTATGGAATTTAGGTTTTTTTATGTATTTATAAAAAATTTATTTTTTAGTATTTTTATTGTTTTTTAGGGTTTCTAGGGATTTTTATTGTTTTTTGCGGTTTAAACCATGTTTTGGGGTTGTATGTTATTTTATGGATTTTATAGGTTTTTAGAGTTTTTAATATTATTAGGAGTTTAAAGGGTTTTTAGTTGTTTTTTATGTTTTTTATGTTTTTATAAGGGGTTTTAATATTTTAAGAGTTTTATGGTTTTTATTGGGTTATAGCGATTTTTTTGATATTTTGGTGTTTTTGTTGTTTTTAGCAATTATTCAGTTTTTAGGGGTTTAATGTGTTGTCAGATTTGAATGGTTTTCTTATGGGGTTTCATCGTTTTGAGGTTTTTTTATGATTTTTTGGATTTATGGGATATTTTTTAAATTTCATGGGTTTTAGGGTTTTTAGTTATTTTGATAGTTTTTAGAGTTTTTATTGGTTTTTAGTGTTTCTTAGTATCTTTTGTGTATTTTAGTTTATGTAAGGATTTTTGTTTTTAAGGACGTTTTAGGGGATTTATGTTTTTAGTTAATTTTTGGGATTTTTCTGGATTTTCATGGGTTTTTGGGTTTTTCATGGTTTTTAGATTTTTAATGCGGTTTTAGGGTTTTTTGAGGTTTTAAGGTTTTTATGTTTTTTAGAATTTCTAACCATTTTAGGGGTTTATAGTGTTTTTATAGATTTAGTGGGGTTTTAGGGGTTTTAGGTATTTTATGGTATTCAGTAGTTTTATGATTTTTTAGGCGTTTAGTGCCCTTTAGGGTTTTTTACAACTTTAAGGTTTTTTGGGTTTTCAAGTGTTTTTAAGTTCTTAAGGATATCTTTAATTTTTAGGGTTTTTAGGGTTTTTTCACCTTTTTAGGTATTTTTAGTGATTTGTAGGATATTTATGGTTTTTAGGGTTTTTAAGGATTTTGAGTGGCTTTATGTTTTTTAGGGTTTTATGATTTTTTATTTTTTAGAGATTTTTATGTTTTGTAGCAGTTTTCAGTGTTTTTAATTTTTTTTATGATTTTCCTTGTCTTTCTCAAGGGTTTAGGGGGTTTTTCACGTTTTTAGTGGTTTGGGGGATTTTTTAATATTTTTATGTTTTTTTACTTTAAGGGATTTTGAGGGTAATGTGGGGGTGTTAGGTTTATATGGTTTTTCTGGTTTTTAGGTATTTTTAGTTTTATAGCATTTCTTAGATTTTTTAGAGTCTGTTATCATTTTTAGGGGTTCATATGGTCTTTAAAATTTTAGTGGGTTTTATGGGTTTTTAATGTTTTAAGGGGTTATTAATGGTTTTAGGGTTTTTATCGTTTCTTTGGTTTATTAGGGGTTTTATGATTTTTTAGGATTTTAAGATTTTCTTAGATTTTTACTGGCTTGATGTTTTTTTGTTTTTTATAGATTTTGAATGATTTTTAGGCATTTTATGGTTTTTAGAGATTATGAGTGTTTTTAGGGTTTTTAGGATTTTATGATTTTTAGGTGTTTAGGGGTTTTATGGGTATTTATATTTTAATTTTTCTAGGTTTTCTAAATATTTTTAGGATTTGTGATGTTTTATGGTTTTTTATTGCTATTTTAGTATTTTATGGTTTTAGGGTTTTTAGTTATTTTGAGGGTTTTTTGTTTTTTATGGTTCTGAGAGCTTTTGCATTTTTTGGGTTTTAGGGTTTTTTGGAGTTTTTATAGTTTTTAGATATTTTAACATTTTTTAGGGGTTTAAAAGGCTTTTTAGAGTTTTTAATGAGTTTTATGGTTTTTATGGATTTTTTGGGTTTAAAAGGTTTTTAGGGTGTTTTATGGATTTTAGGTTTTTTAGGGATGTTATGGTATTTTTTTTATTTTTTAGGGTTTTTATTGATTTTAGGTGTTTCTACATTTTTAATTTTTTTCTAAGGGGTTATCAAGGATGTTAGTGTTTTTTAAATTTATTCTTATTTTTTATTTTTTTATTTATTTTTATGTATTTTGAGGGCTTTTAGGGTACTTTTGGGTTTTATGGATTATTTGATGGTTTTTAGTGTTTTTAGATTTTTAGGGGATTTAATTTCTTATAGGGTTTTAAAAGTTTCTTACGGGCTTTCAGGTTTTTAGTTTCTATTAAATTTTTTGGGATTTTTGTGTTGTTTGGGATTTTTATGGATTTTAAGGGGTTTTGGGGATTTTTAGTGTTTTTAGGGGTTTTTATTACTTTTAGGGTGTTTTGGGATTTTATGGGTTTTTTTTGTTTTTTTGATTTTTTAGGGTATTTAATGTTTTTTATAGTTTTTAATATATTTTAGGGATTTAATGTTTTTAATAGTATTTAGTGTATTTAGGATTTTTTTTGGTTTTCGGGTGGTTTTATGGTTTTAGGGGTTTTATTTTATTTAGGGTTTTATAGGTTTTTTGGTGTTTTAGAGTTGTTTGTATTTTTTGGGTTTTTATGTTTTTAGGGTTAATTTTCACATTTTTAGGGTTTTTATCATTTTATGGTTTTCAATGTTTTTATTGGTTAAACGTGTTTTCAGGTTTTTACGGTTTTTGTAGGGTTTTTAATGGTTTTATTATTTTTAATTTTTTTAGGGATTATATGGATTTTTTTTTTATTTTTTACTATTTTTTAGGTTTTTATGGATTTTTATTTTTTATTGGGTTTTTAGGGTTTTAGGGGGTTTAAAAGTTTTTATTATTTTTTATATATTTTAGAGATTTTATGTGTTTTTATCTTTTTATGGATTTCTTATGGGTTTTCATGGTTTTTAGTGTTTTCTATGTTTTTAGTAATATTTTGGTATTTTTGGGGATTTTTTGCTTTTTTAGAGTATTTAATAATTTTGAAAGGATATAGTGTAGTTTAGGGTTTTTATGGTTTTATGGTTTTTAAGGGTTTAGGGTTTTTTATATTCCTATGGTTTTTATTTTTTTTAGAGTTTTTTAAACATTTTTTGGATTGAATTTATTTTAGGGTTTTTAGTTTTTTAAGGATTTTATGTGTTTTTATAGTTTTAGGGGTTGTTATGGATTTTATGGTTTCTATGTTTTGTTATGTTTTTTCGTTTTTTTATTTAATTTAGAGGTTTTTAGTTTTTTAGGTTTTTATTGTTTTCTTATGGATTATCTAGGTATTTAGAGTTTTTTACATTTTAGATATTTTTAAGAATTTATTAGGACTATTATGTTTTTTAGTGTTTTTATGGATTTTGAGTGCTTTTAAGATTTTTTGGGTTTTTGGGTTTTTAAGGGTTTCTTGAAATTTGTAGTAGTTCTAAGTGTTTTTATGTTTTTATGGTTTTCATAGGAGTTTTTATGGTTTTTTATATATTATTGGAATTTTAGTGTTTTTTAGTTTTCTTTGGGGTTTTAGTTTTTTAATGTTTTTGAGGGTTTTAGTATTTTTTATGTTTTTGGGATATTTTTGGTTTCTCTAGTTTTAAGGTGTTTTTTAACATTTTTGTGTTTTCATAGTTTTTTAGAGTTTTTTCTGAGTTTTTAGGGCTTTAATGATTTATTAGAGTTATTAATGGGTTTTTATTTTTTTTATGTATTTTTATGATTTTTTATGTTTTTCGAGTGTTTTATTCCTTATTTGGTTCTTGGATTTTTGTGGTATTTTATTTTTTAGTGTTTTTTAAAATTTTGGGGGCTTTAAATGTTTGTAAGTTGTTATGGTTTTATTTTATTTTTAAATTTTTTTGTTTTTGTTTTGGAATTTTAGGTCTTTTTTAGATGTTTGTGGTTTTTATGGTTTTTAGGGAATTTGAGGAGGTTTAGGGTTTTTTATGTTTTTTCAGTTATTTTTTGTTTTCATTATTTCTTAGGGTTTTTTGATTTTTTAAGGTTTTTAAGGGTTTTTTACTATTTTTTTGGGGTTTAAAGGGGTTTTAGTGTTTTTTAGAAACTCTTTAGGTTTTTTTGAGTTTTTAGGGTTTTTAATGTTTATATGGGTTTAAAGGTTTGTAAGGTATTTTGGGTTTTTATTTCTTTTATTATATTTTTGGGTTTTTTATGGTTTTTAGATTTTTTAAACATTTAAAGGGATTTAAATTATTTTATATTTTCTTATTGATTTTTAGTGGTTTGTGCGTTTTTATGGGTTTTTATATTTTAATAGGGTTTTATTGTTAATATGGGGCTATAGGGTTTTTTATTGTATTCTAGGGTTTTTATCATTTTTTTAGTTTTATTAGGGGTTATTAGTGTTTTATGTTTTTAAGGATTTCTTAGGGTTATTCAGGGTTTTTAGGTTTTTTTTAACATTTCAGTAATTTTAAGGGATTTTCAAGGATTTTTATGTTTTTTTTCATTTTTAGGGACATTGAGGGGTTTTATGGGTTTTTCAGGATTTTAAGGTCTTTTAGTGTTTTATAATTGTTAGGTTTTCAAGGGGTTTTATGTTGTTTTAGATTGTTACGGTTTTCATATGTTCTTTTAGGGTTTTTAGTGGGTTTATGTTTCTAGGTATTTTTGGGATTTTTTACATTATTTTATAGTTTTAATGGATTTTATGGGTCTTAAGGAGTTTTTTTTTGGTTTTTTTGGGTTTTTAGGGATTTCTTAGTTTTTTAAGGGTTATAAAAAATTTTAGAGTTTTTTTATCATTTTAGGGGCTTTATTGGTTTTTCAATATTTAGTGGTTTTTAGGGTTTTTATGGGGTTGTAGATATGTTTATGTTTTTAGGGTGTTTTATGATATTAAGAAATTTTAAGATTTTATAAAGGTATTTTAGTTTTCTTGTTGTTTTCAGGTTTTTAGTTGTTTTATGTGTTTTTAGGTTTTTAAGGTTTTATAATTGGTTTTCAAGGTTTCTAGGGATTTATATTTTTAGGGATTTTTATGTTTTTTAGTATTTTTTTTATTTTTAGGGTTTTGGGGATTTTGAGGGTTTTTTTGGTTTTTTTGGTTTTTATGGATTTTTGAGTTTTTTTTGTGTTTTCTACTTTCATTAGAGTTTTTAACATTTTTAAAGGTTCAAATGGTATTTAAAGTTATAAATTTTTATTACGTTTTTTGGAATTTTTAGGTTATTTTATGGTTTTTAGTGGTTTTTATGCATTGGAGGGGTTTTTTGGGGTTTTTGGGTGTTTTTAGGGGTTTTAGGGTTTCTATAAAAAAAATTGTTTTAAGGGGATCAAGTGTTTGTTTTATTTTTAAGGATTTATTAGGGTTATTAAGGGTTTTTTGGGTTTCTACATTTTAGGTATTTTTAGTGATTTTTACTATTTTTATGGTTTTTTGGTGCTTTAGGTATTTCGAGGGTTTTTATGATTTTTAGGTGTTTTAGTTTTTTTATGTTTTATGTTTTTCTTATGTTTGTAGTTGTTTTATGTTTTTTTAGTTTTTTATATTTTTCTTATTGATTTTAAGGTGTTAAGGTCTTTTTAGTTTTTTTGGGGGTTTATGGTTTTCACTAGTTTTTTTTGGGTCTTTTAGGGTTTTAGGGTTTTTGCATTTTTTGGTTTTAAGGATGTTTTGTTCGGTTTTCGGTTTTCGGCCTCGAAACATCCAACCGCTCCGTATCTGACGATACACGGACCTGCTTTCCAAAGGCAGGAGTTCGCCAGATGGTCTGTCCAATGACGCTTAAGAACTCACATTGGTCGAGAGGATGGGAATTCGGGCTCATCGCACCCTTTTGGGGGGAATTATTTCCCCTTCCGAGACTCTCTTATAGATTTAAGAAGTATTCATATGTTCGCGAATCTTTGGTTTGTACCCAAACATAGTATCCACAGATTTAACCATGTTGGGCAATGGTCATCAGAACGCAGGGTATTCAGAATTATTTAGGCCCAAGGTTTACCATCCCTCGTTGGATTCATGACCTCGTGGAGTCTGGACTCATTGAAACGGTGCTAGGAGAAGCTCGGTGAACCGATGTGAAGAAAGTCGGATCGACCTGTTTTTGGGCTTGAACCTCCTGGAGGCTTCCTATATACCCTGCCTAGGAGACAGGGATCAAAGTCCACATAATTTAGATTGGAGTGTCGGAGAACCGACGTGAAAGGGGATCGAAAAGACCCGTTGTTGGGCTTGATCCTTGGGGAGGCTTCCTACGTACCCTACTTAGGAGGTAGGGATCAAAGTCCAAGTAGTTCTCATGGAGAGCATCGAATAACTGATGTGAAGGTGGACCCGGGAATCCGTTGGTGGTCGGGCTTGAACCTCTTGGAGGCTTCCTACGTACCCTACTTAGGAGGCAGGGATCAAAGTCCACGTAGTTCACACGGATCGGGGCTTACACTCTGAGGAGGCCCATGGTAATGGATCAGGTCTTACACTCTCAGGAGGCCCAAGATGTTGGTAAACTGACATGAAAGGGGGTCGGAATGACCCGTTGTTGGGCTTGAACCTCAGGGAGGCTTCCTACGTACCTTGCCTATGAGGTAGGGATCAAAGTCCATGTAGTTCTCATGGATTGGGACTTACACTCTGAGGAGGCCCATAAGGGGATGTCATGGTCGATGCTTACTCTAAGCCCACGTGAGTCATGCTCGGTGTGAAGAACAAGAGGTAGCAGGGACCAGAGGATCACGTCGCGGAAGGTGCGTCTGTGAGTAGTGGAGTGGGGCTTATGCATGAGAGCGGACCATTAAGTTGGGGATTACTCCTAGATGGATTCCTATGGTGATGGATTGGGGCTTACACTCTGAGGAGGCCCATAAGGTCGGGGCTTACTCTGAAATAGACTCCCTAGGTCACAAAGTCCAGCAGGAGAGGGAAAGGGGGTGCTCATGTGCCCATCTCCTCTCTTGCAGTGCATGAGGGCTTCCTTCTGATGGCTATTTTACTATCTCTGAGGAACCCTCAACAAGTGGAGGGTCAGAAAGGGGGTTCCTGAGCTTAGACTCCACATTACCATGGTAATGTGAACCCAGGAATGCTTCAGGAGTCTACTCAAGTGTCGGGGTAACCCCTTCACCTGTACTTACTGTGGGTATGTGAACACAAACTGGTGCGCTGATGTGCCTGAAAGTTACACCACGCGAATCTGGTGGCTCTGGTGGAGGCCTCGAATCGGGGCCAATGAATAGGCCAATGAGGGAGTCGTGGAGGACTTGGCTGGATCGGAAGGATTTTAAATGGCTCGGGAAATGAGAACACCAAAGTATTTGGAAAGCCACCGAGAGGTATGGGTGGTGTCACCCTTAGCATGGGGAAGTGCCATGCGGTTGGAGAAGTCGTCCGCGAACCAGGGTTGTCCGCGGACTGATTGGCCTCCCACGAACCAGGGTGGTTTGCGGCTTCGAGGACAATCCGCGAACAAGGGTGGTTCGCGGAGGGTTCCAGGTGGGCAGCGGCGGCCAAGGGCAGCGCCGGTCTGAGGCTCTTCGGTCGGGGCTTCGCCCGCGTAGAAGAGTGCTACACAGTGCGACGGATGGGAAAAGAGGCATAAACACCCTCATCTGCAGGGAAGTCATCCGCGGAGGGGGTATGGTTCGCAGTTCTCCTTGTTTTTGTTGTTTTAGGTTCACAGTTCACCAAGTTATTATGCATTTTCCAATTCCTTGTTAATTCGTATACCTATTGTGGTTCACGGATGGGAATTTTTCTGTTTGAAAAATCCGATGTCTTCCTTCAACCGATCTCTTTCCGAATCTCCCATCCCCCCGAATCTAATTCCAATTCTCTGACCCCTTTTTCTTTCCCCCTTTGTCTCCTCTTATAGAGTGGGGAAAGGGAAGTATATGTGGCCACGCAGCACCTTTTGCGGAGGCCCATATCCAAATACCCGATTTACAGCTGACTTGGTCAATCCGCAATTCATGGTGGGTATTGAACGCTTCCCCCCCCCTCCGCGAATCGAACTCAGTGAGTGCTCCGCGGCTACAGAGGGTTCTGCCTCTATTCCGTGAATGACAGCGGGTGCAGCTTGAACCAGTCGACGTTGTCCACGGTTGGGGTGGTTCATGATGGTGAACCGGACTGGCACCCATCCTGCCTCATGACTGCGGAGGCTCTCCGCCTCTATTTCACAGATGGAAATGGTTTTCGGGGGAGGCGCTTTGCGGGGCGTGGCCACATTGCGTTTCCATGGGACCGGTTCGTGGACCGGTCCTCTTTGTGTCCCTTCTTTGAGCTTTCTCCATTCTTTTCCCCAATCCTCTGGGGGATTTGGGTAGAATCTCTTTTATGGATTTTTCAGGACCCTACAAATGCCCCCCATCATAATGGGGTCCGATCAGAACAAAGAGGAGGCTATTCTGATACCGAGCGGTCCTGAAACATGAGTTGATTAATGATTTGACAATGCTCTAAATTTTTCCTCAACCAAGGGACTCAGCGAGCACAGTTTGAATATTGATAGGGTTTTATAGAAAAATCATACAAAATTTTTGTCTTCTCTTTTAATACCCCAATATTTCCTGGGTCCACTTGGTGTGGACCCAGCAGGCATGGCCCGAATTTTTCTTAGGTCTCCCTTTTCGGGTTTTCGGACTAACAGGCTTTGTGCCTCTTTCTGTGAGCGTTTTAAAGTCCCACCGTCAAGACAATCACTAATGATGTTTTAGGTCGAACAAATGTGACCAAATATGGTGGGGTGAGGGCCCCAATGGGGTTCAACTGATTAAAATATGTCTCAATACTCTTCGGACACATGTGGGGGGAAACATGTTTAAATGACATGCAGGGCATGTCTGAAGGGATGGTAGTCGTATCGGCGTATAGAGGTAGGAGGAGAATCACCTAAATAATTATTACCTTTCATAGATGGGCCATAGGCAATCCATATGCAGCGCCACTGAGGGCATGGTATGCATAGTCATGCAAAGGTGTCTTTAAGCCAATGACTCTCCATTTTTTATGGCTAGGGGACTTCATGGAAGTCCGACTCATGGAAACCACCATGGGTTGCATGTAAAACTATGAGAAACACCAAGGGTGGCTTGGAAGGGGAGTGTGACATCTGAATGGGTTTTGGGAACATCTGTACTAATCAGGAGCGTGTTCAGGGGAACACTTCCATGTGCGTGTAGTTAGCGTAAGGAATGGCTGAGGCCTAGCACAGTTTAAAGTCATGCAGCTGGGACATGATTTAAAATGGAATGACTTCTCTTGGTTCTTAGTAATCTTGTCAATGACGTCCCACCATATTCAGGTAGGATTTTTGAAAGAGGTTGGTAAACTGTAACTCAGAGGGTTTCCGAATCTTGGGATAGACATGGGGGCTCAGGGGCCAAGAGGCGTACGGAGAGAAGCATTGCCTAAGGAAATCTTGCCTTTGGTAGACGGGTCAGGGTAGATCAATATGTAGAGCCGCTGAGGGAATGGTATGCATAGTCAAGCAAAGGTGTCCTTAGGTCAATGGTTTTATTCCCCCGATAGCCAAGAAACTTTAGGGAAGTTGAGGTTTTGGACCACCAAGGGTGGCTTATGAGAGTTTGGATTTTTCTGAGTGCAGAGTATGGTTTATGATGAGTGGGTGCCTGGATATGGGGAAAACCTCTAGACTAAACTTCCTGAGAATGGGTGACGTAATCCCTTCTCACGTGGGTGTGAGACGGTGACTTGTGTCGGTCTGACCCATGCACTGAAGGATAGAGAAAAGCCTTTGTTCCTTACTGAACCTGTGGCGTGTTTGACCGTGCAGTTTATCGTCATGTGGTTAGGACATATTCTGTGTAGTTTAGCATCATGCGGTAAGGAAGAGGGGCATTATTTAAAGGTTTCTGTGCAGTTTAACATCATGTAGTGAGGACGGGGGGAATTTTTTTAAGCAAGTGAAAACGCTTGTGGTTGGAGGCATTTCCCTAGATGGTTAATGCTTGGCCTTTGCAGTTTCATACCAAGCAGCCAAGATATCCCATACAGTTTAACATCATGCGGTGAGGACGTAGTTGAAAAGTCTGCTCTTCATCGGAATGTAACTGGGCATGAATACCTAAACATGCCCCAGACATGGGGGGGGTTGATTGGTGTAAATCATAGTTCCGGGGCCTCTTGGATCAGGAGAGGTGATATGGGGGCTCTAAGACTGATAAGCATACGGATTTAGGAAGAGTATCGCCTGTGGAAATCTTGCCATTGATGGACGAGCAAGGGGCAATCATTATGCAGAGCTGCTGAGGGCATGGTATGCATAGTCGTACAAAGGTGTCCATGAGTTGATGACTTTCCACTTCCGATGGCCATGAATGGTTATGAGGATCCGCAATTATCTAGGCCACGAAGTCTGTCATTTGGCAAGAGAATGTCTGGACATGTCGAGGATATCCTTCTCTGGTTTCTTGTTGAGTTTCAATAATCCCCATGTTCTAATCTTTTCTTTTCTTTTTTTATTGTGCGCGGGGGTGTGCTTTCATTCCATGCTGTTTAACGTCATGTGGTAAGGAGGAAGTACTCCTAGTTTATCAGTCATAAATCTCGGACCATTGGGTGACTATTGCTGCATTCACTCGAAGGATAAATGAGTCAACATGTTCTGATATACGTGGAACAAGGTGGGGGATGAAGGTTGTAATATGAAACTTTGAGTTTTCCCAGATCAAGAGGTGTGGTGTGGGGGCTCTGAAGCCGGTAGGCGTATGGAGTTAGGAAGAGTACCGCCCGAGGAAATATTGCCTTTGATGGACGAGCCAGGGGATATCATTATGCAGATCCGTTGAGGGCATGGTATGAATAGTCGTACAAAGGTGTCCTCGAGTTGATAACATTCCACATACGATGGCCATGAATGATTATGAAAATCTTCGATTGCTCACACTGCAGAGTTCGGCACATGGGGATAATGCTTTCTGGGTATACAAGAAACATCTTCACTGCAATTGTCTGTTGAGTCAAAGTAGCTTAGTACTGGCTTGATGTTTGTTGATGCAGGTCGCTATGTGAACCACTGATAGACACATAGGCTTTCCAGATAGGGATACCCTGGCAACACCTGGTTGTGAAAAGGGGAATGAATTTGTAAACCACTTTTCCATAAACTTCTGGATCAGGAGGTATGGTATGAGGGCTCTGAGGCCGGTAAGCGTACTGAGCTAGGAAGAGTGTCGCCTGTGGAAATCATGTCTTTGGTAGACGAGCCAGGGGCTATCATTATACAGAGCCTCTGAGGGAATGGTATGCATAGTCACGCAACGGTGTCCACGGGTCGACGACTTTCCACTCCGATGGCCATGAGTGGTTATGAAGATCCATAATTATCCAGGTCGTGGAGTCTGATGTATGAAGAGGATGCATCCAAATGTGCAAGGAGTATCTCCATCTCGTATCACCATGAGTCTTGGTTGGGTCTCGATGAAGTCCATGTATTTTAGCATCATGCGATGAGGATGAAGTCCCTGCAGTTTAATGTCATGCAGAAAGGACGGATTATACACCCTGTGCAGGTCTGGTCCGTACATGTGGGAAGGGGAATTTTTTGGTTTATTCAGGTGGCTGGGCCCGAACTAGGGATCCTGGCATTGCTACGTATCCTGTGAGGGAAGTAATCAAGCCGTACGTAGTTCTCTGGAAGAAGTACACCCCATGAAGGTCTGGTCCATACACAGGGGAAAGAATGAATTTTTTTTATCTTCTTGTCCGTGTAGTTTAACGTCATGCAGTGAGGAAAAAATAATCTTAGTTTAAGGTCATAGAGTTTGGACTGTTTGGTGCTTGGCAGTTTAACGTCATGCAGCTCAGACGATGAATACACCCCGTGTAGGTCTGGCCTGTACACAGGGGAAGGGAGCATTCTTGACTCTTATTATCCGTGCAGTTTAGCGTCGTTCGATAAGGACGGACTCCATGCAGCTTAATGCCATTCGGAGAGGACGTGAACCCCGTGAAAGTCTGTTCCACACACGAGGGAATGGACATTTTCTTTGAGGTGACTGGTCCAGGGTGTGGAATTCTGGCGTCACTACGTATCCTGCGAGGGCGGGAATCAATCCTCGCGTCGTTCTCTGAAAGACGATACACCCTGTGCAGGTTTGGTCCATACACAGGGGAAGAAGGAATTTTTAAATCATCTTGTTCGTGTAGTTTAACGTCATGCGGTGAGGACGAAATACTCTTAGTTTGAGGTCATAGAGTTTGGACCATTGGGTGCTTGGCAGTTTAATGTCATGCATTTTGGACAATGAATACACCCAGTGCAGGTCTGGCCCATACCCGGGGGGAAGGGAGCATTCTTGACTCTTATTATCCATGCAGTTTAGCATCGTGCGGTAAGGACAGACTCCAAGAAGTTTAACAGCATGCATTGAGGACGTGAACACACTTGGTGTCTATAAAAAATACTTCTTTAGGAATCTCGCATTCGTAGGAGTGGTGGTAAATTGTCCGTCCATGGATATCATGGTATATGCTCCGTTGGAGTAGACCTTGTGTACAACATATGGTCCCTCCCACTTGGGCTCCATCATTGGGGGATTCTTGCTGGGTATCATTGGGGTCCAAAGGACCATCACTAATTCTCCTTCCAAGAAAGACCAGAGGTGGACCATTTTGTTGAAGGCTCGTATGATCTGGTTCTGGTACACTTCCAGGTGGTTCAGAGTGTGCAGATGCTTCTTGTCTAGCTGTTTCAATTCACCTAGACGCTTTTCTGACTGCTCATCATCGGATAATTGATCACAGATGGCAACACGGAGTGATGGAAGTTGGAGTTCCATAGGTTGGACCGCCTCTGTGTCGTACACCAATGAGTACGGGGTAGACTGAGTTGCGGTGCAGATTGTGGTTCGATAAGTCCACAATTCATGGAGGAGTTTATCCGGCCATGACTTCTTGTCTTTGTCCACCATTTTTTTGGAGGATGTTGGACATGGTCTTGTTGAAAGCTTCTATCTGTTTGTTGGCCGCTGCATGGTAGCGGGATGAGTGGTTAGCCTTGATACCATACTCGTGGTATAGCTTTTCCAACTCAGCAGAGTATAAATTGGTGCTGTTTTCCATCAGTATAGTATGAGGGACACCAAATCTGGTGATGATATTGGTCTTCACAAAGCTAACAATGTTTCTTGCCCCGACTTCCTTGAGGGGTATGGCTTCTTCCCATTTGGAAAATAAGTCGGCTTCCGTGAGGATATAATTCAACTGTTTGACCGTGGTGGGAGGATATGGTCCCACGACGTCCATACCCCAGATGGAAAATGTCCAGGAGTACTTAGCTTGATGAAGTAACTCGAGGGGCTGGTGTATGAAGTTGGCATGAATCTGGCATGAGTGGCATTTTGCGGTAAAACACTCGCAGTCTCAGGCCACTGTAGGCCTATAGTTGTTGACGCTCATTTTCGCCACATTGTCTAAAGGAATGGAATGGGAAATGACTTCGCCCAAAGTGATCCATCCTTTGAAGAAAACATCAAAAATCAACAAAGGCATGAACAAGGCTTCAAAAGCAGAAGGGTTGCGCAAGTTCCCTCACTTTCGCACAAGTATACTTGTGTGCCACCTAATGGTCGCACTAGTGACTTGCGCACCTAAAAGGATAACCTCCTGGGGTCTTCTCCAGCCTATAAATAGACCCTGTGGGCCCCACATTTGGGAGAGAAATTTTTCCAGAATTCACATACAGTGCTCTGAACATCCAAGTCTCTTCTTCAGCTCTTCCAAACACTTCTATGGTAATTCCTTACCTAGAATGGAAGGTCTAAACAAGATGAGTATGCTCTAAGTGTTATAATTCACTAACACTTGCACGCCTAAGTGGTTTTACCCTTAATGGAAATGGACACACTTGCGCGCCGCCCTACTTCTTCACCAGAACTTGTGCGCCATCTTCTGGAAAGCCTATAGGGATCTTACCAAGGGTTTGAACCAAGTCTCGCCCAAGTATTACCCTAAGGGATGAAAATCGTGCTAGTACTCATGTGTCGCGCAGGTATATTTGCGCGACCAGGACTTGCACGCCCATGCAGTACCTGCGTTCCTGCCAGGACTTGTGCACCCCTACCTTTTTGGGTGCCTTTCTTTCCCATTTCACCCCTCTTATGCTTTTCCACCTCTCCTACTCAAGATTCAATCTTCAAGACACTCTTCAAATCCATTTATGGAATGATTTCTTGATTTGGATTCCTTATCTGAAAGGAACTCCATGGAACATCTCTAAAAATCTAGTGATTTACACATCTTTATGTCACTAAAGATTGAGATTTAATTCATTCACCCTCATCCTTTAAGATGACAGAATCCTTAACCTGGGCCTCCTTTTCAGGAGTAAGCCCTAGTCCAAATTCTCATTAATATGGGCATCCTCCTTAGGAGTAAGCCCCAAGTCCTGTTTTAACATGGGCCTCCTTTTCAAAAGTAAGCCCCAGTCTCAAATATGGGCATCCTCTTCAAGAGTAAGCCCCAACCATAATTCTCTTAACCTGGGCCTCCTTTTTAGGAGTAAGCCCCAGTCTCAAATATGGGCATCCTCCTCAGAAGTAAGCCCCAACCATAATTCTTTTAACATGGGCCTCCTTTTCAGGAGTAAGCCTCAGTCTCAAATATGGGCATCCTCTTCAGGAGTAAGCCCCAAGTCCCTTAGATTTTCAAGTCCCTTAACCTGGGCCTCCTTTTCAGGAGTAATACCCAGTCTTAATTTCTCTTAACCAGTTCTAATTTACTTTTTATTTGGGGCTTATTTCTCAGGAGTAAAACCCAATCATAGGTCCCCTCCTAACTTGGGCATCTTCCTTAGGTGTAAGTACCATGATTTGAGTATCCAAATCTCTATAAAGTACATATACCTTTATGGACCCTGTTCCTGGATTTCTTCTCTGAAGTAAATCTTAATCCTCATCTATTTTAGGAAATCATAAACACATAAGCCCCACATCATTGCATCTTTCATGGCACAATTTTATGGTTTCACCAATACCTCTTGATTCTCAGACCGATCATGACTAACGTGAGAATAGAGTGTAAAAGTAATCATGACGTCTTTCTTTGAGCTATCAATCATGAATTAACGTCATACTCCCTTACTCGAACTACGTGGGTTCTGATTCCTTATCCTAAACAATGGTTCTGTAGGTTGCCCATCTGTGGGTACGATCCCAACTTTAAAACAATCTATTTCCTTATGAATGAAAATAAACTTCAAGTGCCCCACTGAGTGGCTTTAAAACCAGTGTGGTCATCATAATGACCAAAATAATTTTATGTAATGAAGTATACCATTGGCTAAGAATCTCTAAACAAATACAGATGATTCTCTATCGATGAAGAACCTCGAATACATATAAAAGATTTTCTAAATTTCCTACATATAAATAATTGATTGTCTGATCTAAAGTAAAGCTCATTTTATACGTGGTAATCTAATAAGGATTCACAAAAATAACTTAAATCTGTAAAGAGAGTCCCGGAGTAGACAATAATTCCCCTCAAAAAGGTGTGATGAGTCTGATCTCCCATCCTCTCGACCAATGAAAATTCCTAAGCCTCATCATTCCACCACTAATGAGTGCCTAAGTTTGGAAAGTATGTCCAAATGGATATGGAATCATTGGATGTTTCCGGTTCTACGAACAAACCCATTAGAAACCGATTGGAATGTTTGAACCTTCAATCAATGAGGTCATCCCCAATTCCAGAGGGAAACAAAAAATGGTGAACCCGACGTGAATCCTTAACCAAGTTAAAATGATGTTTTGCTTATTTATTAGGCCTCTATTTAAAACTCAATGAGAGGTCCAACAAAACAATCATTGACATATGTGCTCATACAAAAGATGTAGTAGTTGAATTTATCTTGATTACGTCTGTGACATCAAACAGGCACTCTTTTTCAAGATTTTCTACATTCTAAGAAATGGCTGCTCTGAAGTTCACACCTATGAATTCCACTGCTATGAATACTGCTGCTGCAAATTCCACTACTACTACTCTTGCTAGATCGTCATCCGCTCTGAGGATGACATCACCTACTTAGCATCTTCAACGCTGGGTATCAAATGCGCTAGTTAAGGAGTACCTTCAACACGGTAACATTCCAACTCTGAAGGCTGCTCGACAAGCCCTCCAAGTGAACAATTCACCCTGGTCGTCCGGACAACGACAGCCAGCGATCAAGAAGCAGGAGGTGCTAACTACCGTCTCCAACCATTTCGGGTCGTTATCCTCGGAACGCAATCACCATTCACTCCCATATTCTGGGGAGGTGAATGAGCAGGTCCCTCCGGGCCTTAATTCAAGGAAGTTTGATTCCTTCTCGAGGGCTCCCATCAACCATCGCCACCAGACTCATGCGGCAGTGCACCCTCAACATGATGAGGGTGTCGACTCGAGGCGTTCGGCTCAGGTTCCTCTAACCCGGGCAGGCAACACGAATCACCAGAGGTGAAATCCGGTTAACAGTGAGCAGGTTCTCATCTCTTCCATTTCCGGAGAAGTCCACCAACCTAACTTGGTGGCAACCAACGAGCGGGCACACACACCTACACATTTTAATTCCTCTGTCCAGCAGACTCGACTGGCAGCATCACGTCAATCCCTCCAGGAAATTGCAGTGGAATACTATAGGCAGGAACATACACCTGTTTATACATCATTATCTAGTCAGCAGGCTCCTCTGACTACATATGATAGAGCTTGTCAATCATGTTCGGAGAAGTAAAATCAGCAGGCACATACACCTGCTAGTATTGATCAAGCTTACCAACAGTCTCGCTTGGTAGTACACAGAGAAGTCAATCGGAAAGCTACAACGACAAACATGAGGCATACTCAACTCTCTGCCCCCACACTTGAGTACTGTCAGGATTCAATGACAGGAAAATGAGGATAGGAGCAGGCACATACACCTACTCCAAGCACAGAATGGACGTATATCCCCGTTCCGACAGCTGAAGTCACCAATCATATATTATCAATGGAGAAAGAGTAGAAGAAAATCCCTGCCCATATTTTGGATACTTTCCAGGATATTATAACATCTTCAGCAGCATCTTAGGGAAAGATACATAAATCTATCCCTACTAGTGGGGTAACACATCAATAGTTCACTCCGGAACAGACACACACATCTGTTCCAGTCCAAGACGGTTATGGGGCATACTCCCCCATATCATATGGACAACCAATTCAGGCACATACGCCTGATTTGAGTAGAGATCGTCAGCCAAACCTGGCCATCTCTCCTGATCAGGCTCATACACCTGCTCAAAGCATCCACTTTCATCAACAAGTGGTTTCCAAGGTGAGTAAGAAGGCTTCTAAGAATAAGACCCGCCCAGCATAGTCAGGAGATCAATAGCCAATCTGTAACAAGGCCTTTCTCGATGCTGGAGTTCTTGAAGCCCTTAGACAGTTATCTGTTGGAATGCAAGATTCTACTCCCTCATTTCCAAATAGTGGGAACATTAATTCCAAAAGTCTTCAACAGACACATCCTCATGAAGGCATTCTTCATGACAATTCAGTCGATCTCGATGTTTCATCTTCATATGAGAGCCATAGAAACCCTCTATGTGGTCAGAAGACCAAGGAGCAAGAGATGTCATCTTTTTCTGTAATCCACCATGGTGGTCCTCCCCATAATGATGAATTTTGCTGTGAAAGTCCTCTCTACAGTAGTGATGCACATTGCCCGGAAAATGCTCTAGTGGACAATGTAATGCCATGAAATCCCTCTTATCTTGAGGCACTTTCAAATGCGAAACTAGTCATGTCTGATGCCTCATCACTAGTAGGTGAAATATTTTCTCAATCAGAAGATATCCCAAGGTGTAGGTCATTCTCTGAACCACCCCTAAGTCATGCATCTTCTAGTTTGATCAGTGATTTATCTACCAATTTTGTTGAATCCGATGAACAAATATGGAAGCTCCAGCTCTAGTCAAATTAGGTAGAAGAATATTTATTAAATGATAAAGAGGAAATGTTGAACATGAGAAAACAATTGGTGAAAGGTGATGTGCCAGTCATGTTTTGTCCTCTGGCTGACTCTCAGTATGACATTCTAGAGATGTTGACAGAAGATGGAATTCAGGATATTCATCTCAACATATGGAAAACTCTTTATCAGTTGAAAAAAAAAGTATTATCTTATGATGAATATGAAAATAATATTAAGATAATAGAAGGGTTACAATGTCAGATTGATTTGGCATCTCTATCAGTCTCTCGATATCTGAAGGCTGAAAAGCAGCAGAGAGCCCTTCAGCATTCATGCCTTGGCACACTAAGTAGATTTTTCCAGTTAATTGCAAATTCCCCATCTAGTATTCATGTCAGAGTATGTGGTGTTCATGGAGCACTACATTTCACTGTGCTCTCTAGTTAGCAAAGATCACCGAAAATGGTCTCATGTAATGTTATTGCCCATGGTCGGCCATAGTCAATGTGTTTTGTTTGTAATCAAAAGATTGCCCAAGAACAGGCCTCAACTAGTTCCTCTCAAAATCAAGAATACAGAGAACAATTTATTGAATTACTCCTACATCAAGCAAACGAGAATATTGAATAGGCCTCTCATATGGAGCAAGCACACCATCCAGTGATAGAAGTGTCAGAAATCATCCAACACTCTTTTGAACCGGGTGATTAAAGTGGATACAGGTTGATGAATCAAGCTAATTTCCGGACTAAGGTCTGTAAGATCAGAAGAGCATTTAAGAAAGTCTCATACATAGCATGTCAAGAGCCACCCTAGCTTGCCAGACTGGGGACTCTTTTAACCCAACCCTTGGAATCAACAAATAGGATTCTAGGAGTTTATAAAAGATAGCAAGAATATCCCTAGTTCACCGGACTGGGGACTTTTTCAAATCATCAATCCCCTACTCAAATAAAGTCAATCTTTTCTTGATTGGGAAAAAAGCCTCAAGAGGAATGAAGATCCAAATTATCAGAAGATTCTCTCTAAATTGCGGTTCACTAAGAAGTTCCTGAGGGATCAAATCAACAAAAGGCAATGTCTCATCAAAGACATGGCAGAAGACAATATCACATAAATGTTGATAAAAGGGATGCGATGCGTTATGCATCAATCAATGTCATCAATGCCATTGTTCCTAATCCACCAGATGAGGCTCACTTAGGGGACTCAGATGAAGAGGTTTCTGCTCAAGAAGTTGTACGCAAAGATACAAATAAAGAAGGTGTGCGTACACAAAATCAAAGATTTACCCAAAATATGTGTGTTCCTTCAAATAACCCACTTCCCCCTCTCTGAAAGGGATCAAAAAAGGGGAAGGGAACGAATCAGGTTACATATCCTTCCTCTGGATAAGGCCAATCTATCTCACTAGAGAAAAAAATTGCACAACAAGAGAAAGAAATGAAAGATTTGAGGAGGTTAAATATAGAACTACTTCAAGGTAGTCTTCCTCCTAAGCATGCTGGAGTCAGTCATCCAAGGGAGTTTGTTGCAGTTACTGATATGGATCAAGAATATCCTCCTTTATTAGTACACCCTCACAGGTCTAATCCTACGGGTCAAGTGCAACAACAATTGGCAGTGCTGCCATCGGTTTCATTACCAGCCACCACATCTGTCCAAGCTCTAGTCATTGCACCTACCCAAGTCCAAGTTCAACCAGACGTTTCTCAAAAGTTAATAACTACCATTGATTCATTAACAACTTGGTTAGAGACTATGGAAGGGAAGCGTGCACAGGTTAAACTAGAAAAGAAAGCTTACCCTGAATGGGTAGATTCAATCTCTCCCCCATCAAATTTTTGGAATCCTGTATTCCCTATTTTCAATGGATCAGGTGATCCTGAACAGCATTTGACGCATTATGTGTCTTGTTGTGATCCTATGATGGGAACTCCGGAGCAGAAAGTAGTAGTGAAACTCAGATGCTTCGTGCGAACCTTGGAAGGACCAGCTTTTGTTGGGTATACAAGCTTGAAATCCCAGTCAATTATCGGATGGGATGATCTCTGTCAATGATTTCTTCTTCAATTCAGCTCAAATTTGTGAAAGACAACAGTTTTTGATCTTACAAACTGTAAGCAAATGGAGAATGAAAGTGTATCTGATTTCATTGCTTGCTGGAAGGGATTAACATATTCCCTAAGCTTAGCACTGCCTCAAGAGGAACTGTTGCCAATCTGTGTGGAAAATTTGCGTGACGAATTACACACGCCATTGATCTCTATGAAATACACATGAGGGTTTTGAGACCTTACTTCAATCGCTCAACAGATTGAATATTCTCTTATATAGACTAAGGCTAAATCTCGTGTATTTTCATCATCTTCAGGAAGAAGAATAGGTAAAGTAGAAACTGCTATAGTTATGCTTAAATGAGAACTTGTACCTGATTTTACCTCAAAACTTTCATCTTCTCGAAGGGATCCACCTCCTGAGTGTCAACAACAAAGGCCATTTCATCAATATGATCAAAGAGATCAAAGACAGAAACAATTTTAGGATCTGAAGAGCAAAAAATACTATTTCCAAAAGTGAACAAGTTCCTGGTTACTTTATTTCAGCTCTGGAGAATAATTTGGTTCAGCTGCCATGTCCCAAGAGGCCAAACAAGGAAAAAAATGAAGACCATCCCAATTATTTCCCCTTTCATCAAATTCTGGGAAATCCCATCCAGGAGTGTTTTGTATTCAAATACCTCCTGCAAAATATGGTTGACTTGGGACAAGTTAAACTGAAAGGCTCTTCAGCCCAGGTAACATGTGTTACTGCTATAGTTCCAGAGAAGGAAGGTGACTTTCAAGAAGTCAAAATCAAATATGCACAAAAATATGATGATTGGATGGTCAGAAAGATGATCAACCAAACTCATGCTATTTTTCAATCACAATTGAAGAAACCAATTCTACTTTCTACCATGAATAATGCAGCAAAATCCACTTCAGAGGGCAATCCTCAAAAGGTGGAATAATTCCAAGAAAGAGAAATAATTATAAGAAGATGAGTATGTGTCAAAGCCTAAGTTGTCTTTGACTCTGGTAGACTTCATGCCATCTACTATGAATAAACGAGCACCGTCCCACCAAACGGCACAGCCTAAACAGGCTAATCAGGCAGAGTCTTCATCGGATGAAGAGTTTATTTTCGGTTCTGCTAATATGATTCAATTAACAGATCCATATTCCAGTCGTAGTTTCGATTTCAATGACCATGAATTCCTTGTACCAAATAGAGGAATTAGAGGAAGTTCCAGAGGCTCATGATACAGGGGAAGACGTGGGTATTTCAGAAACCACTATTCTAATTCTACCCCTTCTAGAACTGTGTACACAACAAAAACTCGTGGTAGAGCCCTTCAGCGAGCTCAGCAAAAACAAGCAAGTTATTCTACCAATAACAAATTTAGTCCTGGAACAGTTATTCTGGAAGACCGGTTGAAGGTTCCATCTTCTTCCTCTCATCATGTAAATGGATCTAATCGGGCTAAT
This sequence comes from Viscum album, assembly GCA_963277665.1. Taxonomy (NCBI): domain Eukaryota; kingdom Viridiplantae; phylum Streptophyta; class Magnoliopsida; order Santalales; family Viscaceae; genus Viscum; species Viscum album. The sequence goes on from OY728157.1 coordinate 485,813,002, forward strand.
CTTCCAAACCCAGGAATATTTCCAACTCCTATCCCAGTACAAGATGCATCAAATTCCAAAGCATCTGCTTCAAAGGCACCTGATAAACCACATGTTCTTGTTGGGAAACGCAGTCCTTTGGATAAAAAGTATGATGTATTGAAACACATAGCCCATGTACCGGCCAAGTTATCAATTCTGGATGCTTTGAATCTATCAAAGGATGTTCGGGAGGCACTCATTGAGGCTTTGTCAAGTCCTCAAGAGTTTGAAACTGAAATTACTGCAGCTGAAGTGTATCACATAGAGAATAATCCTGCGGAATGCCATGCAATGATATTATTCATAGATGAAGATGAATATGATGTTGTGCATGGACATATTAGACCTTTGTACTTATCTAGCAAGGTCAATGGTGTAGACATCCAAATAGCTTTCATTGATAATGGGTCATGAGTCAATATCGTGCCCATTCGTACACTTCGTCGATTGGGCCTCACAGAATCTGATTTATCTCCTTCAACTATGATGTTACAAGGATATGATAAAAATGAACAAGAACCACTCGGCGAAGTTACACTCAGAATTCAGTTTGGAGATGTTGTATCCAATTCAGATTTCATGGTTGTTGATCAAGACTCATCCTTCAACATCTTGCTTGGAAGACCCTGGCTACATCAACATGCGGTTATCCCTTCATCATACCATCAATGTCTCAAATATTGTTTCGATGGTCAAGTTGGGACATTGTATGGTGATAAAGCCCTGCTCAAGACATGTGAGTCTCAATACATTGAGGTGGAATTATATCACATGAAGGGAAGGGAGAAATCCACAACAAAAGAGATTAACAAAGTTAACGCTCCATATGGTTTGGAGAAGATTCTAGTAAATGCATTTACACATGTGAGTACAAATTATGTATTTCCTATCAGTAAAATTAACAAGATAGACCCAAATCAAAATACTCTTATGGAAAGATCCATAATGTCAATTACGGCAATCGATCCAGACAACATGGGAGAAATTGGTGATCCTCCAGGCAATGATGAAAACTCAAATGGAGACATCTTCATTTCATCTGCTGAAATAAAAAAAGTCTATACTTCACCAATCAGGCCAGAAGAAGTTATAGCAACATCAGAGGTGAACAATGATGTCGATTCTCAATCCATCATCTCCTCTTTATTACCCAAGGAAGACCCTTAAACATCAATTGGGTCGGGAATGAAAGCTTCTTCTTCAAGATTTTCAAATTTTGACATCTCTTCTGATCATGAAAATTATGCTTCATCATCTACTATGCAAGTAGAAATAGAAGAAATAACACATGTTGAAGAAAACGAGGAAGATCTCAGAGTTGCACCTCCAGTATTTCAAGAGGGTATCTCTACCACCGTGGATGAACTCAGAGAAATAAATCTGGGTATAAAAGAAGATCCACGCCCCCCTTTAATCAGTGCGACCATGACTCTTGAAGAACAGGAGATGTATATTTCCTTTTTAAATCAAAATCGAGACATATTTTCTTGGAACTATACAGATATGTCCAGGCTTGATCTTGATGTTGCTACTCATCATTTGGATTTACCAGAAGAACATTGAGGATTTAAGAAAGCCGCGAGAAGAACACACCCAACTTATGATTCCAAAATTTAAGCTGAAGTGGATAAGATTATCAATGCTAACTTCTTCAGAGAAGTTCAATATCCCAAGTGGTTGGATAATATTGTCCCTGTAAAGAAGAAGAACAGAAAAATTTGAGTTTGCATCGATTTCAGAGATCTTAATCAGCATTGTCCTAAGAATGATTTCCCAGTTCCGATTACAGAACTTTTAATTGATGCAACAGCTGGCTATGAAGAACATTCCTTCATGGATGGATATTCCAGATATAATCAAATCTGAATGGCCCTAGAAGACAAGGAATCCACAGCCTTTAGAGCCCCTTAGGGTGTGTTTTACTACCGGGTAATGCCATTTGGCTTAAATAATGCAGGTACAACATATCAGCGTGCCATGCATTGTATCTTCAAACCCTTTTTAGGGAAGTTTGTTGAATGCTGTGAAGATGATTTGGTGGTTAAATCCAAACAACTTTCTAATCACTTTGGCTGATTTGAAAGTCATAATCCGCAAGCTTTGAAAACATAATTTGAAGATGAACCCTTTAAAATGGGCTTTTGGGGTAACCTCAAGAAAATTTCTCGACATTGTTGTACGCCATCGTGTTATTAAAGTCGATCCTGAGAAGGCAAAATAAATCCTTGGTATTTTACCTCCTCAAAATTTGAAAGAATTAAGAGTACTCTAAGGACACTTACCCTATATTGGGCGTTTCATCGCCAATTTGGTAAAAAAAAATTTACCCTTCACCAACTTGATGAAGAAGGGAGTCACTTACCAGTGGACTGAAGAATGTAAAGAGGCATTCGATATTCTCAAGAAATACCTCTTGAGTCCATCGGTACTCATGCCACCTGTTGAAGGAAGACCACTTATCCTCTATGTGACAGCTCCAGAGTGATCATTGGGTGCCTTTCTTGCTCAGAAGAATGATGATGGGAATAAAAACAGCCTTTACTACCTCAGTCGGACTATGCTTGAAGCAGAAACCCGGTACTCAAGTATTGAGAAGTGATGCCTGGCATTAATCTTTGCAGTTCAGAAGTTGAGACACTACCTGCAACATCACGAGGTCCAATTGGTATCTCACAATAAACCGCTCAAATTCATCCTTAGTCGTCCAATGCTTACAGGACGTCTGGAAATGTGAGAAGTTATTTTTCAGCAATTTGACATTCAGTATGTGTCTAAAAAGGCAATAAAAATCCATGCTTTGGCTGATTTCCTGGCTGAACACCCTTCAGTGGAAGACACATCTTCAGATATTGAACTCCCTGATGAGGAAGTCTTCTCTAATCAAGAAAGTCCTCATGCATTGGAAATGTATTTTGATGGTGCTTCCAGAATCCCAATAGGGAGGAAAATGGAAAATCCTAAATTCATCAAAGTTGGATTAGGAATTGTGCTCATTTCTCCAGAAAAGGAAGTGTTACCATATTCCTTCTTATTGTGGGAAGGTGGTACCAATAATGAAGTAGAATACCAAGATCTAATCACAGTCGTAGAATTGGCGTTTCAAGCACAAGTGAATCACTTAAAGATGAAAGTTGATTCAGACCTGGTAATAAAACAAGTCAATGGGGATTATGCCATCAGAAAAGAAGAACTAATCCCTTTGTATGATTATGTCAGAGAGTTAATGGCATAATTCTCTTCGGAACTGACATTTTCTTATGTCCCGCTATCACAAAATGCTCAAGCTGATGCACTGGGTAATATAGCCACAACTTTGGCAGATCCAAATTGGGATGAGACAACCATCAGTATTGCCCACCATCATGCAATTTCACCGTTTGTTTGAATCAAAATAGAGGAAATTAATGAAATTAGTCTTATTCCTAAACTATATGGTCATACTACAGGATGGATGTCACCTATCAAGGAATACCTTCAAAATGGAACAATTCCACCTGATAGAGCCAGGAAAGAACAAATCTGGCGACGTGTGGTCAATTTAAATCTTTATGATAACCCAGATCACCTAGAGAAAATTCTCTACAAATGTTGTTTTGATGGAGTTCTCTTCAGATGCATTGATGGTGAAGAGACAATGGTTGTCATGAAAGAAGTGTATGCAGGAGTCTGTGGTGGCCACCAGTCTAGACATAGACTATCTGATCAGATTCAAAGGCTTGGATACTTTTGGACTTCAATAATACAAGATTGTGTTGATTTCACAAAGAAGTGTCATTCATGCCATGTACATGCCAACTTCATTCATCAACCTCCAGAGTTTCTTCATACAGCTAAATACTCGTGGTCATTTGCCACATGGGGAATGGATTTGGTGGGACCTTACTCTTCATCTACGGCCAAGCAGTTTAAGTATATTCTTACTACTACTGATTTCTTTTCCAAATGGACAGAGGCAATACCTCATAAGGAAGTCAGTTCTAAATGCATTTTTATCTTCATCAATTCTGACATCATTTCCAGATTTTGTGTCCCTCATACCATATTGATGGACAATGGCACCAACTTATGTTCATCTGAGGTGAAGAAGTTGTATCAAGAATACACCATCAAATCCAACCATTCATCTCGGTATCATGCAGTGGCCAATGGCTAGATAGAATCTTTAAATAAGACACTTTCACATATACTGCAAAAGATGGTAGATAAAGATAAGAAATCATGGCCTGATAAACTCTTCAATGCTTTATGGGCTTATCGGACTACCACCCGCACTGCAATGCGGTCAACTCCATATTCAATGGTATATGGAACGGAAGAAGTCTTGCCAATTGAAGTTAAACTACCCTCTCTCAGAGTTTCTGTTTGTGATCATTCATCTACAGATGAACAATATCAAAAGCGATTGAATGAATTGGAACAGTTAGATGAGAAAATACTATGCACATTGCACCACTTGGAAGTCTATCAGAATCGAATAGCACGAGCTTCTAACAAAAAAGTTCATCTTCGTTCATTTACTCATGGATAATTGGTATTAGTTCTCAGAACTCTAATGATTCCAGGAAAGAAACCTCCCAAGCTTTAGCCAAAATGGGAACCACCTTACTCAATACATAACGTCTACTCCAATGGATCTTATTCATTAATATTGATGGATGGAGAAATCATCACTACTCCAACCAATGCCATATTTTTGAAGATGTATTATGTATAAACACAAAATATATGTCTAGTATGACCTTAAATTGCACAACAGTCCAGCAAGAAGTTAAATTGCATAACCAATAATCCATGCATATAACCCTAAACTATTTGCACATACGTCCAACATGACGTTAAACTGTGTCCCCTTCATCGTCCTTGCTATAGGACGTTAAACTATACAGCAACGGTCCATACATATGACCTTAAACTATTTGTATTCCTTTCGTCTCACATGATGTTAAACTATGACGTCCTAACTACATGATGCTAAACTATACAGAAGAACCTTACGTCTAGCGAGATGTTAAACTGTATCATCAATGGTCCATACATATGACCTTAAACTATCTGTACATTCATCCAACATGATGCTAAACTGTGAAAAAGTTCCCTAATTCGTCCAACATGATGTTAAATGGTGTACTCTTTTGTCCTCACTACATGACATTAAACTGCACAGTCCCCCTTTTGTCCAACATGACGTTAAACTATATTGTCCCCATCGTCCTAAATACATGACGCTAAACTGTACAGAAATTCCTTGATACATTCTACATGACATTAAACTGTATTTTGTCCCTACTACATGACACTAAACTGTGCAACACCAATAGTCCTAACTGCAAGAATTTAAAACGGCACAATCACTTTATATGTCCTACATGACATTAAATTGTGCATCGTTAAGGTTGTTGTTAACTCTTGTTTCTCACACTAAGTATGACCCACGTGATCTTAGAGCAAACCTCAACCATAACACTCTCTCTGGGCTACTAACCATGTGTAAGTCCCAACAACATCATTTTCTAGGTCATTGTCCCCAATAACAACTTGATCATTAATTCATTCTTTAATTGAACTAAGCGGACTTTGATCCTTGCCTTCCAGGCTGGGTACATAGGAAACCTCCCATGGTTCAAGCCCAAAATCAATATCTTCACATCGGTTCACCTCCATCTCATACAATGTTGATTCGTGAAACCGCCCCTATAATCAATACCTTTACATTGGTTCACTTTCGTCCTTGATATACGACGTTAAACTATACAACACTTTTGGTCATGTATGATAATAAAACTACAATATTCTTTGATACCCTCACCTGGGAGGAAACCATTATTTACATTGATTTTTCAATCATGTTTCATTCCAAAGACTACGTGCATACATGGCAATTCCCAAACCTTTTATCTTGGGTTAAACCATAATTGCACTAAAGTCCCCTTTCACCCTTCACATGTATAAACCAAATTTGTACAGAGGGCATTTCTAGAACTACATGGGCTTGATTCCCATCTTTATCGGATATGTAGGAACGTTCAAGTGTCCCTTGAATCCATCCCCAAGTCTTTTGGGTCTAATACAAAATTCCTCTTTCAGTCCCCCGGCTGAAAAGTCCACATGAAAACACACATTGTGTATTTCTTATAATGGTCCAAGATCATGACCCTAAACTAAGATCTCTAATCCTTTTGTCCCACAAAATGTTAAACTGTAGTTCAAGAACTACATTTGGCTTGATTCCCATCCTTATGGGATACGTAGTGAAGTCCAACATTTCAATTCAGGACCCAGCCACAACATTATTATGTTTAGCATTGATCTGTGTATCTCTGTATACATTGGACAATACCCATCTTTATGTGTTATAATCCTAACCTTAAATATTTTCAGATCTTCATAACCCTTTTATTGAATTTTAATCACAAAAATGTCAAAATTATGAGAGTTATTTTACCTGACTATGCAGTACGTGCCCTTAGGCGGCCTTGCATAAATAGTCTTCATAATAGATTTTTCAGCTAAAAGATACTATTATTTGACTATGCAGCCAATTCCCTTAGGTGTCACTACATAATTCAACCCCCTAATGGGTTTTTCGGATACTGGTAACTTCATTCTTGGGAAGAAAGACTCTTTTGTACTTATTGGTCTTAAATGACAATATGTAGGGATCTGCAAAAATAGCCATCCTTAACATACTTGTCCGATATCCTTTCTCATGATCTGAAATTATTCAAGTCTATGGTTTATATTATCCTTCCCTACATTTGGGTCAGACCTTCGTAGGAGTAATATTCATCCAGTTCTTCGATAATATTGTTTGGAAATATCTTCTTCATATTCAAGTACCTCTTTTCATACAACAAACTCTATACATTGGAAAATTTGAATCTTCATAAACTTTCACTGGCTTTTTTAGAACTAGGAAAGTAAATTTCTGAGAGTTCTTTTTCCTGACTATGCAGCACGTTCCCTTAGGAGGCCTTGAATAAAAAATCTAAATAACAAACTTGTTATCCAAAAGATGTTATTTATTTGACTATGCAACCAATGCCCTTAGGTGGCCCTGCATAATTCAACCCCCTAACAGTTTTGTTAAATAATGGTAACTTCATTCTTGGAAACTACTTCTTCTAATGCCTTTTTAGCTCTTTTTCTTATCATTCCTCATATTCAAATATTATTTAAGTCATAGTTTACATATTTTCCCTAATACTTGAGTATGGTAATGTGTTTTAAGATAAATTTTCAAGGAATTGAGTCAATTATAATTCATTTTGATCAAAGCTATTTCGACCTTAAACATTATCCTCTTTATGTCTGATGTGCATGACTTTACACTGCCCACAAAAGACAAAGGAAATTTGAAAAAAAGTCATGTTCCAGCTCACTGAACATGCATTTTGTATGATTTGGGTAATATTGAGCAATTAAAAGATTCAATGTTTGTAGTGTTATTTACATTAATCCTAGTAAAAATCAAACTATTCTTACTAGGCTCATTGGATTAGGTAAAATTTAATGCATGTAGAAAAATAATGTAGGTACAAATGATTGAAGATGAATGTGTTTTTCATTGATACACAGGAGATAGAAGGACATCCACAGACTGGAGTCTCTTCTCTTTTTCAAGAATTACAAGAGGCTTTCAACATAACTCTTCATTGGATTTATGGCATCCCGAGCTTCATCAGAAACCAACTGGAATTCATTCATTCAACTTGATATAATAAGAGACGTAGTGATACCAACTCTTCTTGGAAAAATTGTAAAAGGATGTTCTTGACTGCAGTTTGAGAAAATTTTCTGCGGATCAAACAGTGACTATGTTTCTGTCCAAGAGACTTGGAAGATGGATACATGGATTTGAGAATGGAGCATTGGAAGTAAAGATCCATTTGGAGAGAGTATTATTTTCAGATATTGCTCTAATGTCATGTTTGTCTTCTCTCCACCAACCGGTAGCGAAAAACATTTCAGCCCATGGGTTTTGCATTTTCATATCTGCAAGGAAATAACATGGAGGAAAAATTTGAATGTTCACACCAATGTTGTTTCTCTTAACGCACAGCATAACCGAAATAGAGGAGTAGTGGTGCAGCAACATCTCAGGCATATAGTTCTTTTCATCTGGAACATTGACTCCTTACAGATGACCATGACCACACAGAGGTAGGTAGATGCTCTGTGAGAAATTAAGATGATATTTCTTCAAGCATTTAGCCAAATCTAGGAAAGTGTTGTCACATATATCATAGTAATCATGGCCAACAATGTTCATCATGTCATCAAACTGCTTGCTAGACAGTTCATCATCTATTCCGATTCTTCTTGAATCCATTGAATCTGCACAAAAGTTTAATAATTAACTCTTATGTAAGTTGATTTTTTATAAAATTTGTGAAAGAATTCGAAAAAAATAGCAAAGGAATTAAGGCGCGCAAGTCTAAACTTGGCGCGCAAGTATGGATGTTCCGTGCAAGTATTTGGCACGCAAGTATCACCGTGCAGGTCCAGATACCTTGACAGTAGCGCGACAGCAAAGAGGAAGCGAAAAATAGAGCAATCTGCATGGCGAAGGTCACTTGTGTGGCGAGATCTCGAAAGTTGAAATCCGATTGCTTTTTACGGAAATGGGGCCACATATTTATAGGCCACAGCCATACCCTGCACGCTGAAGACTGTCCATCTAGAACTTGCATGCCACTACCTGCGCGCCATACCTTGTGCGCCGCATATTCCTTGGTTTTTCTACTTTTTCCTCAGAGTCAAATCCTCTTTTCTCTCCGGATCCAACTCTGAGGGGGGGACTTTTGTTAACGCTCCTTTTTTTCACATTGTCTAAAGGAATGGAAAGGGAAATGACTTCGCCCAAAGTGATTAATCCTTTGAGGAAAATATCAAAAATTGACAAAGGAATGAACAAGGATTCAAAAGCACAAGGGTCGTGCAAGTTCCCTCACTGTCGCGCAAGTATACTTGCGCGCCACCTAATGGTCACACAAGTGACTTGCACGCCCTAAAGGATAACTTCTCGGGGGTCTTCTCCAACCTATAAATATACCCTATGGGCCCCCATTGGAGAGAGGAATTTTTCCAGAATTCACATACAGAGCTCTGAACGCCCAAGTCTCTTCTTCAGGTCTTCCAAACACTTCTATGGTAATTCCTTACCTAGAATGGAAGGTATAAACAAGAGGAGTAAGGTCTAAGTGTTAGAATTCACTAACACTTGCGCGCCTAAGTGGATTTACCATTAAGGGAAATGGAAACACTTGCGCGCCTCCCTACTTCTTCACAAGAACTTGTGCACCATCTTCTGGAAAGCCTCTAGGGACCATACCAAGGGTTTGATCCAATTATCGCCCAAGTATTACCCTAAGGGATGAAAATCACGCAAGTACCCATGTGTCGCGCAGGTATACCTGCGCGACCAGGACTTGCGCGCCCACGCAGTACCTGCGCGCCTACTAGGACTTGCGCGCCCCTTTCTTTTTGGGTGCCTTTCCTGCCCATTTGAACCCTCTTATGCTTTTACACCTCTCCTATTCAAGATTCAGTCTTCAAGACACTCTTCAAAGCCATTTATGGCATGATATCTTGATTTGGATTACTTATGTGAAAGGAACTCCGTGGAACATCTCTCAAAATCTATTGATTTACACATATTTATGTCACTAAGGATTGAGATTTCATTCATTCAACCTCATCCTTTAAGATGAAAGAATCCTTAACCTGGGCCTCCTTTTCAGGAGTAATCCCCGGTCCAAATTCTCATTAATATGGGAATCCTCCTTAGGAGTAAGCCCCAAGTCCTCTTTTAACTTGGGCCTCCTTTTCAGAAGTAATCCCCAGTCTCAAATATGGGCATCCTCCTCAAGAGTAATCCCCAACTATAATTCTCTTAACCTGGGCCTCCTTTTCAAGAGTATTCCCCAGTCTCAAATATGGGAATCCTCCTCAGGAGTAAGCGCCAACCACTATTCTCTTAACCTGGGCCTCCTTTTCAATAGTAATCCCCAGTCTCAAATATGGGCATCCTCTTCAGGAGTAAGCCCCAAGTCCCTTAATTTTTCAAGTCCCTTAACCTGGGACTCCTTTTCAAGAGTAAGCCCCAGTCTTAATTTCTCTTAATGAGTTCTAATTTACTTTTGATTTGGCACTTCTTTCTCTGTAGTAAAACCCAATCATAAGTCCCCTCCTAATTTGGGCATCTTCCTTAGGAGTAATTCCCAAGATTAGAGTATCCAAATATCCATAAAGTATATATATCTTTATGGACCTTGTTCCTGGATCTCTTCCCTAAAGTAAATCTTAATCCTCATCTATTTTGGGCAGTCATAAACACATAATCCCCACATCATTGCATCTTTCATGGCACAATTGTCTGGTATCACCAATACCTCTTGTTTTTCACACCGAGCACGACTCACGTGAGCTTAGAGTGTAAAAGTAATCCTGAATTATTTCTTTGAGCCATCAATCATGCATAAAAATAATACCCCCTTACTCAAACCACGTGGGTTATGATTCCTTCTCCTAAACAAAGGATACATAGGTAGCCCATATGCAGGTACGATCCCAACTTTGAAACAATCTATGTCCTTATGAATCATAATAAACTTCATGTGCCCCACTGAGTGGCTTTAAAACCAGTATGGTCATCATAATGACCAAGATACTTTTATGTATTGAAGGATACCATTGGATAAGAATATCTAAACAAATACAGATGATTCTCTATCGAGGAAGAACCTCAAATACATATAAAAGATTCTCTATATTTCCTACATATAAATCATTGATTGTCAGATCTAATGGAAAGCGCATTTTATACTCGGTAATGTAATAAGGAGTCACAAACATAACTTAAATATATAAATAGAGTCCTGGAGTAGACAATAATTCCCCTAAAAAGGGTATGATGAGTCCGACCTCCCATCATTTCGACCAATGAAAATTTCTAAGCCTCATCAGTCCACAACTAATGAGCACCTACCTTTGGAAAGTAGGTCCAAAGGGATATGGAATCATTGGATGTTTCTAATTCTACGAATAAACCCGTTAGAAACTAATTGGAATGTTTGAACCTTCAATAAACAAGGTTATCCCCAATTCCAGAGGGAAACAGTAGTACCCAAGCCTTCGAACCTGATGGGAAATCTTGGTCCCTGGTTGATGTTCTCCACACGCTCCTTCGTGCACTTCAGCCATGACGATAGCTGTTTCTTCTCCTTCAATGCATCTGAGGAGCACTCCATCAAGGCCCCATTTGTAAGGGACCTCTTGTTGACCCGTGCCGCCACATAGGAAAAAATTTATTTCCCTTCTCTGTATTTTCTCTCGTTCAGCCCTATCTGATGGAAGCTCTCCCCGTTGAAGGTAGTTCACGATGGGGATCATCCAGCCGGTGGCAGGAGCATATGGCTCGGGGACAGGACTAACTTCATGGATTTCTTCCATCTTAGCTTGATCAAATGGCAATACCATTCGACGGTGAGCAATACTGATGACCTTTTCATCCTGGTCTGGGTTGGCTAGGGCTGTGGCCGTGTTGGATAATATATCAGCCTGAACGTTCTAGGACCGAGGAATATAGGTCAATGTGGGTTCTGTGGAGAACTCGGACATTAGCCCTTGGACATGGTCAAAAAGGGGGATTAGCTCCTCCTTTTTAATATGAAAGTCACCATTGACTTGTTTGATGAACAGCTCCGAGTCACCTTTTATCTTAAGGTGTTGTACTTGTTCCTGGAGTGTGAGCTCCAGGCCTGCAATGAGAGATTGATATTCCACTTCATTGTTTGTACATCCCTCTGACAGGAGGATGGAATACAGAAAAACTTCATTTTCTGTGGACATAAGTATTATCCCTAGGCCCACTTTGTTGAATCTGGGATTCTCTATCCTCTTCCTAGTTGGGCTTCGGGACGCGCAATCAAAGTACATTTCCTATGATGGAAACTCTTCTTGGACCGAGAAGATATCTTCATCAGGTAGTTTGGCATCCGGTGCAGTGGTTCCTGTTGAAGGGTGCTCTGCCAGAAATTCGGCTAATGCTTGTCCCTTGATGGATTTTTGAGGCATGAACCAGATGTCGAACTGTTGCAGGATGACCGCCCATAGGGATAGGCGTCCGGATAGCATCGGGAAACTGAGGATGTACTTGAGCGGGTTACTCCACGAGATCAAATGGACTTCATGATGCTGCAGATAATGTCGCATCTTTTGAACCGCTAAGACCAAGGACAGACAGCTCTTCTCGATATTTGATTATTGATTATCAGTGTCAATCAGGGTTCGACTGAGGTATTAGAGACTGTTTTTACGAGGAAGGCTCCTAGTGATCGCTCTAGGGCCGTCACATATAGAATGAGAGGTCTTCATTCAACCGGGGGCATGAGCACCGGTTGGCTTAAGAGGTACTTCTTCAAGTTGTCGAACACCACTTGGCAGTCATCCGTCCATTGGTATGTGACCCTATTCTTTATTAACCTGGTGAAGGGAAAGCATTTTCCTTCCTGGATGGATATGGACCACCTAATATAGGCTAGGTGTCCTTGGAATCCCCTCAGATTAGTGAGACTTCAGGGAGGTGGCAGGCTCAGGATATCCTTCATCTTCTCAGGGTCGACTTCGATGCCACAATGGCGTATGAAGAAGCCAAGGAATTTCTCTGAGGTAACCCCAAAGGCGCATTTCAAGGGGTTCATCTTCAAGCTATGCTATTGGAGCTTGTTGAAGATGGTCTCAAGGTCTGACAGGTGATCCAAGCGCAGTCTACACTTGACCACCAGGTCATCCACGTAACATTCAACGAATTTCCCCAATAACGGTTTAAAGATCCGATGCATGGTGCGCTGATATGTGGCGCCATAATTTTTGATACCAAAGGGCATGACCCTGTAACAGAATACCCTTGGAGGGGCCCTGAAGGTAGTGGCTTATTCGTCTTCTCGGGCCATCCTATTTTGATTATATCCAGAATAGCGGTCCATGAAGGAAAGAGCTTCATACCCGGTCTTTGCATCAATTAACAACTCGGTGATTGGAACTGGGAAGTCATCTTTTAGAAAATGCTGATTAAGGTCTCTGAAGTCAATGCAGATGCGTATTTTTCCATTCTTTTTCTTGACGAGGATGATATTGGCCAACAAAATGGTGTACTGGACCTCTCGAATGAAGCCTTCTTTAATGAGATTATCGACTTCAGCCTCTATTTTGGAGGCATGTGAGGGATGCGTCCTTATGGAGGCCTGTTTATAGCCCCAGTGGTCTTCTGGAAGACCCAGGTGATGCGTTGTTACCTTGAGATCGAGTCCCGGCATTTCCGTGTAATTCCAGGCGAAGACATCCTAGTGTTGCCTTAAGAAGTAGGTATATACCTCGTGTTCCTTGAAATACATGGCTACACTAATGAGTGTGGGCCTCGGGTCTTCCTCAATACCCTAGTTTATTTCCATGAGTTCATCCACAGTGGTGGAGATACCTTCCTCAAATGCAGAAGGTGCATCCATGAGATCTTCTCCCTCTTCTTCTTGCAAATACTCATCTTCTTGGTCCGACAAGGAGACAGTTCCTGACACAAGCTCTTGGGATTCTGGAGGTGAGGTGTCATGGGTGACCTTGCTCGAGCTTTTGCCCCCGGATTGTGGGTCAACGGACGTTACCACATTTTAATGCTCAACCATTGTGGTTGAACTCATGAGGAAATCTAAGTTCGTGTCCAGACTTGAACTCCTACATTCCACGTGGTTGATGGGTAGGACATAATCTCTTCCAAGCTGCCCAAGGGGGTCGTCAGGAACTATTTCTAGGCCATTTGGAGTGGGGATCCAGTCGACACCATCGACCAAAGGCTTCTTTTTCTTTTTCTTGTAAAACCCGGCGTCAATGTAATGTGACTCGGAGAGCTCTAAAGGGGCCTTGTCGGCATGCAATGTCCCGCTTTGTCCATTGACACAGTACTTGATACACTGGTGGTAAGATGAAGGAACGGCCATGTGCTTATGGAGCCATGGCCTTCCCAGCAGGGCATTGAATGCTGTGCTCTACCCGACCACCAGGAATTCTATGTAGGCTACCAGGTCACCAAAATGGGTCTTTAGCTTAATCTATCCCATTGTTTTCTGCTCACTCTTGTCCTAACCCAATAGAGTTGTGGCTGAGGGAATTAGATCGTGCTCACTTTAGCCCAACTTACGGAGTGTCTGTAGGGGAAGGAGGTTAACTATAGATCCATTGTATATAATGAATTTTCAAATCTCAATACCATTCAGCGTTTTGGACACATATAGAGGTATGATGTGTCATTGCATGATGGAATCTTCATCTTGATCGGTGAAGAAAATCACCACATTGCATTCAGTAGGGCCAGTCTCTGTCCGGTAAACCTCGGCGGCAGCTACCTCGGCATGAAATTCCCGGGGGCTAATCAAAGCTTCGATAAGTACCTCCCTATGGTCGGTTGACAATCCCAGGGCATCCAGTATTGACAACTTGGCTAGTACTGATGTCATCTGCTTAAGGATGTCGTATTTTTTGCTCCAGCGGTCGACGCTTCTACATTGGCAGGAGTGTCTTGGTGGGGGTTTTAGGGGCTGGAGCATTTGACAAGGAGGGACTGGTCATAGGGTCAGATATCGATGTTGTTCCCATGTTTTGAGGAATTGGCTCGGCTGGTCGGTTTGTGTGCACTAGGCGGCCAGACACTTTCTCCTCCTCTGGTGCGTATCACAGAATAACGGGGCCAGAGTGGCTACTTGTGGAGGTGGAGGGGCATTCCTTCTCTTGTTGAGTCTGTTGAAGGGCTCTCCCATGGGTTTCTATGATATTAACGGTTTGGGTCTGGGTCCAACTGTAGGGTTGGTTTTGGTCGTGGCTGTGTCTCCCCTGGTATCCCCTACCTCTACGATTCCTCCTCCTGGATCCTCATGTAGGGAACTCGGGTTCGTAACCATACCATTTGTTAAGGAATGATTCCATAAGATGGATGACGTTAATAGAACCAAAGATTGTATCTTCATCTTCTGAAAGGTCAACCTGGTCGGTTGTCCCTGATGGTGTCGTTTGGAGGGTCGGTGCCCGTGATTCCAAATTCGACGACATGAAATCTGCCAGGGTCGGGACTAACTTTGGCCCCGTCACAGACTGCTCCTCTTGTGATTGTTTCTTTCTTTTACTCCGCCCGGATGACCAGATCGTGGAGGGTTGTGAGGCCGATGTTGTCAGTTGTGCGGCATCAGGGGCTATTGGTGGAAACACCGGCTGCTGTATTTGAGATCGAAGTATTCCCTAGGCTCGATTGATAGTCTTCTGAGTCATCCAGTTATCCAATTTCTTCCCCTGGTTGCTGGTGACTTTCTTCCACCCCTCCTCATTTTTGGAGTCGGTGGTAGAGATACGTGCCACATGTGTTGGGAATGGTCCTAGCTCGACTTGTCAAGAGTCTACTATCCTCTGTAGGAGGTCTTTGAAAATGAAGCATTCTCAGATACTGTGCCCCAACATTCCGTGGTTGGGGCAGTAATCTGGCCTATCATCGCAGCCAACTTCTTCAGGTTTCCTCGGCCCCGAGAGGCAGAGTAAGTTTCAGTTCATGGCGGCAATGAAGTAGTCGTGGACTTGATCATCTCAGAACGGGTATACGTTTTGTCTTCGTTCCTCAAACTGGTTCCGCTTCGGTCCTCTCTGATCATCCCATTTAGGTGGAGGCGGCCGCTGATATGCATGAGGCCCATTGATGATTTGGTGGAGGCCTAAGCGGTGGAGTGGGCACAGGGGTCGGCTTGAGTGTGACAGCAGACGCTTCAGCTCTAGGGGATCTTTTCGCAGGATCCTGTGGGGATATTCCGGACTTTGAATTAGTCCGCTGCAGGGAGTCCTCAATTCTCTGTGTAATGGATGAGAGATGGTGGAAGCCAGTGGTACACTCTACCGGTATGAGTGGTGTTCGCAGATCATCTCTATGATTATCGATGCATATGGCTAGCATCTCATCTTGAGTCATTGGTTTGTTCAGATAATAGGTCAGACCATTCCATCTGGCAATGAAATCTGAGACCCTCTCGTTCTTCCCCTGCTTGCAGTTCATGAGATAGATGATCGTTGTCTTAGGAAATTTTGAGCTGAAGTGGAACATGAACTGCTGTTGGAGGTCCTCCCAGCTCTTTATTGACTGGGCCAACAGACTCGTGTACCAGATGAAGGCGGATCCTTATAAGGACCGTACGAAGCATCTGAGTTTCACTACTTCTTTTTGTTCCAGAGTTCCCATCATAGGGTCGCAATAGGATCCGTAGTGCATCAAATGATACTCTGGATCGTCTGATCCATTGAAGATTGGGAATACAGGGCTCCCAAAATTGGGTGGAGGTGATGTGTTGGTCACCCAATCTGGGTAGGGTTTCCGCTCTGACTGCATTGGAGCGCTTTGTCCTTCCATCTCTTCCAATCGAGCTATTAGTGCCTCGATGGTGTTGGTGAGACCCTGGTTTACATCCTGTTGGGCCCGGTCCTGGGTAGGCATAGCCCGAGGCATTACCTGAGGATCCGGATTGGCCAGCACCAAGGGTGCATATTCTGTCCGAGGTACCCTTGGAGGGTTCGAGTGTACTTTCTTCGGTTTCTT
The DNA here is from genome assembly GCA_963277665.1 of Viscum album. Lineage (NCBI taxonomy): Eukaryota > Viridiplantae > Streptophyta > Magnoliopsida > Santalales > Viscaceae > Viscum > Viscum album. The sequence continues at coordinate 485,829,641 of OY728157.1, forward strand.
TATTAGTGGAGGGAAGTCTTGGTATTCATCCCAATCTACATTTAAGTAGTTGGACAGGCTAGGCACCTCGTTGGACGGGAGCCCTGACCGTGTTTTGTTTTCCGGGGCAAGCCTTAGCCTTTGAGGTGCTCTTGATGGGAGTGCATGACGTGTCTCTTCTTGGGACGCACTTTTAATAAGGTGATTCTCTAGAGTAGCTTGGCGTTAAGCCATATCAATTCTTTCATCTCCTCATCCTGTCGAGCAGACCTCTCTTCGAGCGTGAGTGGATCATTTTTGTCGAGAGAAGGGGATGGGTTAAGGGTAACCATTCCATTATTCTTATATTTGTTGGAAGATTGCTGGGTAGGTAGAGGAAGGTTAGCTGAAGGGGCGGCCATGTTTAGGGAAGCCCTCTGGTTCCGGGTGTGCACACCTAGTGGTTCGTTGTGAGTCACAACCTATCCAGAACTATCATCTCTCGATCCCTCCTGATTTGCAGTATCTCTGGTGTCACCCATGGTGTTAACCTCTATGATGTTGATAGATGCATATCACGGGCCCGAGAAGATGTCATCCTCCAAATGGGAAGAGTATCTCCCACGTCTTCTACTGGCCTTCCCTTTTGTGTCCTGGGATTGCCTTTGGACTTCTTGATGAAGGGTGACGCAGAGAGTTCTTTGATGTGACCTCAAAGTGTGCCTTCCTCTCATAGGGGATGATGATTCAAATGATGGTATAGGATGGGAACCTCCTCTTCTGACTATCCTCCCTAGACGAGAGAATACTGATTCCCATGGGGGAGGTTGTTGTTGAGGGGGTAATAATGCCCCCAGCCCTAAGGGCTGGGGTCGGCTCCGTTCCTTGGACATTGATTCTCTTCCCAGTTTTACTGGTCTTATGGGGGAATTTTTTGTTAAAAATGCCTCTATCCCTATAGGCTGGCGTTGACCCTGGATTGCGGCAGTGGCTGCTGCTATCGCTACCTGCCTGATCTCGAGTTCCCCCATTCGGGGGTGGACGGATTTGGTGCCGAATTCACCTATAGATCAATACCTTCTGGGGAGGTAGGTAAAGATCTCTAATTGGACTCTCTTAGGAGAGAGGCCTGTTGTATTCTCATGGTGGGATAATTCAGGAGTTCTTGAATGGCTTGTTCCCATTGGGCCTGACGCTTCTGGGTCTTACTCAAGGCCCGACTCTGTTGGGTGTGTTTCCTTTCCTGAACAGGGGTACCACTCGAATTCTGTCTCGATGTGACAACATTCAAAGATACCATGCCGAATGAGTTCTTATAGGTGGGGAGCAGAGTGAAATGTAGAGCTCCATGTTCTCCCCACACCCTGATATGGACTACCGTCGGAGCGTCACCGATGAGGCGGCGCAGTTGGTGCAGCGCAAGGAGGCAGGCTATCTTCATGTTTCCTTTACGTATCTCGGGGCGCTGTCTCCGTGTCGAGGAAAGGTCCTTCAGGTCGATGTGACGCAGGAGGTCCCCTATCATCTTGACATGGTCTACATACCCATCATAGGGTAGGAAGCTCGATTTCAGTTGGCGGAGGGTCATCCATATATTATGGCAGATGCTGTGCATGCATTCTTCCGACAACTCCCTGGGTATGTCTTACTGAGATGTGGACGTGGGCCAAAACATAATTGGTATATCATCCCTGGATAGTTGTTTCCTCAGGTGCATCATATCGGCATACTCCTCCGTCAGTGATTCCTCCACCTGGTCAGCCCAACTAAGGCGCTCATGGTAGTCAGAGGCAGTGGGACCGGTAGGTATTGAATTATCTTGTGGGAGATTCTGAGGTGGTTCAGAAGATGAACGCGACCCTGGAACGGCTCCTGATCGAAGAAGGGCATCGCTAGCGACAAGCTGGGAATCTGACATGCTCAATCCTGTCCTTCTGAGTGCCTCGGCATACGAGGGCCTTTCAGTGATTGCTTCGGCAGGGGGAGGGCCTTTCTGTCGAAATATTATGTCATCATGGGGAGTACCTCCTCAATGGCGGTCGTAATGGCAAGGAATACCATTACTGCTTGATGCTTCACTGCATATAGGACTTTTGCAGTGCACACCCTGGGGAGGACCTCCAAGGCGTGTCGCAGCGACAGGAGGACCTTATGGCTGCATAGCATCATTACAGGGAGGACCTTCGCAACAACTTCCATCATGGTGAGGATGACCATCATGGCTTGACGTTCGACGTGCATCCTGGGGATGACCTTCAAGACAGGCCGAGACAAGGGGAGGACCTTCTTGTTACTTGGGGCCACTGTGGGGAGGAACTTTGCAATGGCGGATGTGGCAGTGAGGACTACCATCACAGCTGCGGAAATGGTGAGGACTACCATTACTGCTTCTGCAGGGAGAATATCTACGGGATACATCTCTGGGAGGGCCTCCAGAATGTACCGCAATGAGGGGAGGGCCTTCTCGTTGCATGACGTCTCTACGGGTAGGGCCTCCATTATCAGATGATTTGATGCCCGGATATGCAGAGTTCCATTGCAGCGTAACCCCTGGGGAGGACGTTCAGGGTAGGCCATGATAAGGGGAGGGCATTCTTGTCATGATGAGACATCACTACAGGGAGGGCCTCCGTAGTTGCGACTATGATAGCGAGGACAACCATCACAATCTGTGGTCCCACTGCATGGAGAGTGTTTTCAGCGTATACCCCAGGGAGGACGTTCAGGGAAGACCACAACAAGTAGAGGAACTTCTTGCTGCTCGATCTTATGGTCACGTGGAGGGTTTCAATGACTCACATCAAGAGAGAATCTCTCATGACCGATCGTTATATGCCCGTGGGGGAATCCCCCACAGGTGCTCTGGGTAGGACCTTCAGAGCTGCTGATAGCGACATTTCAGGGAGAACCTTCGCAACTGCTACTGCCACTCCCATAATATGGTAATGGGTGGGCTGGGTTCTGAGCCTTTGTTGTATGCTTAGCAGTGTTGGGAACCCCAGCTTCTAGCAGAGCGGATTCATGAGCTCCCTATTTATTTTTCGGTTTCCTTCGATACGTTCGGGCACCCTTTTGCAGATAGTGGGGACCGTTTGCAGCTGACATCGGACTTCACCTTTGGGTCCCTGTCTAATTGGGTCCCATGATACTGTCGGGATACGCTGACAAACATCTTGACTTTTAGTAGGGATATATGCCTGCTCTGGAGCATCCACCATGATGGACGAGTGTCCCCCAGTTGGAACAAGTGAAGCTGCTCGATCTGGTTGCCCTTGCATCGTGGAATATAGTCGGCGACCCTCCTGGGTAGAAGCAGGGATGCAGATCTGCTCCGAGGTAGCTATCTCGTCTCTTAGATGAGTCGCCTCAATTGGGGAGATGGGCTCACGGGACCGAGTCCTTGCTGTTTCAACAGATGCAATTACATTCTGGAAAGTCTACAAGATATGATCTAGGATCAATACCTATTCCTCCATCATTTCCAAGATATGTAGAGAGACATATTTGACTGGAACGGGTATGAAGGCCCATTCCGGTATCGGAGTAGGAATATCCTGCTCCGGTCCTCCAGTGGTCAGTTGGTACTAACAATTATCCTGTGTCGGGGCAGGTGAACTAATCTACCCCTATACAGGGATACGCCGGTTTATCTCTCCATTTTCCACCACATCGGGTGGCAGAATTTACTTGCATCCACAGGGAGATGGCCCTGCATATATTCGTTTCCCACCGTATTGAGTCAGTGGCCTTTGTTGGTGGGGAGACGTGCCCACCTATGATTTGCTTCCACATATAGGTGGCGGGCTTTGTTGATCACCACCACATCAGGATGGTGGGCATCAGAAGAAACTTCCAGGAGCTGGTTCTGCAGGTGCCGGGTCGCCACCACGTCAGGTTGGTGGGCTTCACGACCCTAGGTAGGGAGAGTTGTCTGCCGAGTAAGTGTCATACTACGTGAGATACAGGCTTTATGGAGCTCGGCATGGATGCGTGCTGGCTCGTTTGGTGCCTCCATGTCTGGATGGCAGGCTCAGAAAGAGCGAATAGGTGTAGGTTCCTGTTCATGGTACGTCTCCGTGGCTGGGCAGCGGAGCTCCTCCTCAGGGACTAGGGTGATGACCAGTCCCTGATTGTACGTCTTCCACCCTTGTCGGGTGGTCCGAGGGGCCAGAGCTCAGGGAGTATGGGCCTGAATCCTCAAGGAGTCATCCTCCATGGTGTGAGGATGTCGGTTTTCGGCGTGACTGTGATGGCGTTTTCCGAAGGGGGCCTTGGAGCAGAACCACCGTTTGGTGGGGATGAAGTCCTCAACGTCGACCTCACCCGCCTCCCTAAGATAAGGGAGGTATGCATTGTCATGTTTCGGGGATAGAATTCCAAAACGGTTGCAGACAGCGATAGGGGCTATCTGGATCTTCCTTTGTGGCCGCTGCTGGGTAGGCGGCCGGTGAGTTCTAACGGATTGGAGGGCGTGCATAGCCACCTCCACCGTTATGAGAGTACCGTTCACGTGGTACTCTCAGATCAACATGCCTGAGACCTAGCGCTGAAGATGCTGGGTGGGTGACGGGGTCATCCATAGGTGAGGATGTCCTGTCCTTGCATTGTCGGAATCACATGCTTGTGAGTTCCTTCGGGATGCCATTGGATCGAAGGGAGTTCTGGAGTTAGTACCTACAAAACATTTTAGCAAATACAAGCAGAAAACCAGTCAAAGCAGCATCTCATGATCCCATGCGTATGTAATGTCCTTGATTGGCCCTCCTTGGGAGTAAAAGGGGGAACAAGGTGGGATTAAGTTAAATCTGTCATGCTTGATTAATGATTCACATCGGGTTCGCCATTTTTTGTTTCGTTCAGTTTCCGGTTTTCGGCCTCAAAACACCCAACGGCTTCGTATCCGATGATACGCAGACCTGCTTTCCAATGGCAGGCGTTTTCCGGATGGTCTGACCAGCGACGCTTAAGAACTCACATTGGTCGAGAGGATGGGAATTTGGGCTCATCACACCCTTTTGGGGGGAATTATTGCCTGTTCCGGGACTCTCTTATAGATTTAAGATGTATTGATATGTTCGCATATCATTGGTTTGTACCCAAACATAGTATCAATGAATTTAACCCTGGTGGGAAATGGTCATATGGATGCAGGGGATTTGGAATCATTTAGGCCTGAGGTTTACCATACCTCATTGGATTAATGACCCCATGGAGTTTGGACTCATTGAGACGGTGCTAGGAGCAGCTCGATGAACCGATGTGAAGACAGTTGGATCGACCGGTTTTTGGGCTTGAACCTCTTGGAGGCTTCCTACGTAGCCTGCCTAGGAGACAAGGATCAATGTCCATGTAGTTCGGATTAGTGTGTTGGAGAACCGATGTGAAAGGGGGTCGGAATGACCCGTTGTTGGACTTGAACCTCGGGGAGGCTTCCTACGTACCCTGCCTAGGAGGCAGGGATCAAATTCCACGTAGTTCGCATGGAGAGCGTCGGAGAACCGATGTGAAGGTAGACCCGGGAGTCCGTTGGTGGTCGGGCTTTAACCTCTTGGAGGCTTCCTATGTACCCTGCTTAGGAGGCAGGGATCAAAGTCCATGTAGTTCACACGAATCGAGGCTTACACTCTAAGGAGGCCCATTGTAATGGATCGGGGCTTACACTCTGAGGAGGCCCAAGATGTTGGTAAACCAACATGAAAGGGGGTTGGAATGACCCGTTGTTGGGATTGAACCTCGAGGAGGCTTCTTACGTACCCTACCGAGGAGACAAGGATCAAAGTCCACGTAGTTCGCATGGATTGGGGCTTACACTCTGAGGAGGCCCATAAGGCGATGTCATGGTTGATGCTTACTCTAAGACCACGTGAGTCATGCTCGGTGTGAGAAACAAGAGGTAGCAGGGACCAAAGGATCACGTCGTGGAAGGTGCGTCCGTGAGAAGTGGAGTGGGGCTTACGCATGAGAGCGACCCATTAAGTCGGGGCTTACTCCTAGATGGAAGCCCATGGTGATGGATTGAGTATTAAACTACGAGGAGACCCATAAGGTCGGGGCTTACTCTGAGATGGACGCCCGGGGTGACAAAGCCCAGTGGGAGAGGGAAAGGGGGTGGTCCTGTGCCCATCTCCTCTCTGGCAGTGCATGAGGGATTCCTTTTGATGGATATTTTACTATCTCTGAGGAACCCTCAACAAGTAGAGGGGAAGAAAGGGGGTTACCGAGCTCAAACTCTACATTACCATTGGAATGTAAACCCAGGAATGCTTCAGGAGTCTGCTCAAGTGTCGGGGTAACCCCTTCGCCTCTACTTACCATGGGTATGTGAACTCAAATTGGCATGCTGATGTTCCTGAAAGTTACACTATGCAAATCCAGTGGCTCTGGTGGAGGCCTCGGCATGGGGCTGATGAAAAGGCTAATGAGGTAGTCACAGAGGACTTGGATGGACCGGAAGGATTTTATCTGGCTTAGGAAATGAGAAGACTAAAGTATTTTGCGAGCCACTGAGTGGTCTGGGTGGTGGAGCCCTTCGCATGGGGAAGTTCCACGCAGCTGGAGAGGCCGTCCGGGAACCAGGGTGGTTCACAGCTTCGGGTTCAATCCGCGAACCAGGGTGGTTTGCGGAGGGTTCCAGGCGGGCAGTGGTGGCCAAGGGCGGTGCCAGTCGGAGACTCGTCGGTCGGGGCTTTGCCCACGTGGAGAGTGATTCACAGAGCGACAGATGGGAAAAGAGGCATAAACTCCCTGGTTCGCAGGGAAGTCATCCGCGGTGGGGGTATGGTTCGTGGTTCTCCTTGTTTTTGTTATTTTAAGTTCGCGGTTCACCAAGTTATTATGTGTTTTCCAATTCCTTGTTAATTTGTTTACCTACTGTGGTTTGTGGATAGGAATTTCACTTTTTGCAAAATCCAAAGCCTTCCTTCAACCGGTCTCCTTCCGAATCTCCAATCCCTCCGAATCCAATTCCAATTCTCTGACCCCTTTTTCTTTCCCCCTTCGTCTCCTTTTATAAAGTGAGGAAAGGGATGTATCTATGGCCATGCGACACCTTTTGCGGAGGCCCATAATCAAATACACTGTTTACAACCGACTTTGTCAATATGTAATTCGCGGTGGGTATTGAATGCTTCCCCCCCCCCTCCGTGAATCACACTCAGGGAGTGCTCCAAGGTTGCAGAGGGTTCCACCTCTATTCTGCGAATGACAGTGGGTGCGGCTTGAACCGGTCGATGCGGTTCGTGGTTGGGGCGATTCATGATGGTGAACCAGAATGGCTCCCATCATTCCTCATGACCACAGAGTCTCTCCGCCTCTATTTCTCGAACAACAATGGTTCGTGGGGGAGGCGCTTCACGGGGCCTGTACACACTGTGTTTCCATGGGACCGGTTCGTGGACCGGTCCTGTTTTTGTCCCTTCTTTGATCTTTATCCATTATTTTTTCCAATGCTTTGGGGGATTTGGGTAGAATCTCCTTTGCAGATTTTTCATGACCCTAAAAAGGTGTTTTATGGTTTTTTTGTTTTTATGTTTTTTATAGTGATTTTTAGGGTTTTTTGCCTTTTTTATGTCTTTAGGGATATTTATAATTTTTTAGTATTTTTATGTGTTTTTGGGATTTTTATTAATTTTCACTTGTATTAGTATTTTTTTTGGTTTTTAGGGGTTCTGTGGTTTTTATAGGTTTATGGTTTTTTAAATTTTTTTCAAGGGTTCAATGGTTTTTATAATTTTTTTGATTTTATTGGGATTTTTATGGATTTTTTTTGCTTTTTTGGATTTTAAGGTTTTTTTTGGGGTTTTTTGGTTTTTTGGGATATTAGGGTTTTTTGAGTTTTTTGGGGGGTTTTAATGTTCTTTAGAGTTTTTTAGCATTATGGGTCTAAATATTGTTTTAGGGATTTTTTTTGATTTTTTAGATTTTATTGTATTTTAGGTTTTTAATGTTTTTATGTGATTTATGGTTTTTATGGGGTCTTTGGGTTTTTATTATCTTTTTAGTTTTTTTTAGGATTTTTAGAAATTTTTAGGTTTTGGGGGGTTTAATGTGTTTTTATGTTTATAAGGATTGCTTTGTGTTCTTCAGGGTTTTAGGGGTTTTTTATATTACTAGGTATTTGTTGGAATTTTTGAGGAATTTTTGGGGTTTTCTGGGTTTCTAGGAATTATGAGGGTTTATAGGGTTTTTTGGGTTTTTTTTGGGTTTTTTACTTTTTTTATGTTGTATTGGGTTTTAAGTGTTTTTAGGTTATTATTATTATATAAGGGGTTTTTAGGGTTTGTATAGATTTTAATAAGTTTTTATATTTTTAGGAATTTTGAGGTTTTAAGGGTTTTATAGGTTTTATAGTTTCTAGGGTGTTTTATATTTTTTATTTTTTAGGGTTTTTAGGTGTTGTTAGATTTTTATGGATGTCATTGTATTTTCTGGGTTCTTATGGTTTTTATATTTTTATATATTTTTAGATTTTTTTTAGTAATTTTATGACTTTTTATGGTTTTTAGTGATTTTGAGGGTTTGAATGTTTTTTAAGGTTTTTATGGTTTTTATTGTTTTATAGTTATTTTTAGTATTTATGGTTTTTAATTTATTTTTTAGGTATTTGAGATTTTTTTTTAAAAAAATTTATATTTTTTGGGATTTAAATAGTTTTTAGAGTTTTTAGTGGGGTTTAGTGATTTTATGATTTTTTAGAGTTTCAATGGATTTTAGGGTTTGAATGGTTTTTATGTATTTTAGCATTTTTAGGTTTTTAATGGTTTTAAGTGTTTATGTTTATAAGGATTTTCGGGGTATTTTGGGATTCTAGGGTTTTTTTAATTTTTTGGGGGACTTTTAGTTCTTTTTTAGAATTTTTAAGGTTTTTAGGGATTTTAGGTATTTTCATGGATTTTAGATTTTTTAGGGTTTTTAGGGGTTTTTGTTTTTTCGGATTTTTAGGAATATTTTTTAGTTTCATAGAGTTTTGAGTTTCTTTAGAGTTTTCTATGCTCTTAGAGGATTAAAGGGTTTTAAATGTTTTATTTTTTTTGGGTTTTTATGGGGTTTTTGTGTTTCTATGGTGTTTGGGTTTTTTATGGTTTGGGGTTTTTTTGGTTTTTTGGGCCGTATAGAGTTTTTAGGGATTTTAGTTTTTTATGTTTGCTGGGGGGGTCAAGTGTTTTTAGGTTTTTATGTTTTTCTTAGGGGTTTCAGGTTTTTTAGGGATTTTTACATTTTTATGGAGTTCAGGGATTTTTTAGGATTTTATGCTTTTTACGTTTTTTAAGGATTTTGAGGGTTTTTTGGTTTTTAGTGTTTTTAATGTTTTTATAGTTTTTATGGATTTTATGGGTATTATGTGTTTTTAAAGGTTTTTTATGTTTTTAGGTATTTTTAGGCCTTTTGTTGGATTTTTATGGTTTTTAGGGTTTTGGGAGGCTTTGAGGTTATTTAGGGGTTTAAAGGGTTTTTTTTGAGTTTTTAGAGTTTTGGGTGTTTTTTAGGGTTTTTATGTTGTTGTATAATTTATAACGTTTTTATGAGTTTCTAGGGTTTCTAGAGTTTTAATGGGTGTTTTGGGTCGTTTAAGGGGTTTTTAGGTTTTTAGTGTTTTTTAGTTCTTGGGGGGGTTTATGTTTTATTATTTTTTTAAGGTATTCGTAGGGTTTTTAGTTTTTAAGGGTTTTTTACATTTTTAAAAATTTCGACGGATATTTTTAGTTTTTTTATGTTTTTTATAGTTTTTAGATATTTTCATGGGTTTTAGTGTTTTTATGGGTTTTCAACATTTTTTTATTTTTTAGGGTTTTTGACTATTTTTATGTTTTTTTATTCATTGAAGATTTTAGGGTTTTTAAAATTTTTAGGGACTTTTAAGTCTTTTTAAGATTTTTATGAGTTTTTAGGGTTTTTAGGAATTCGGTTGAGTTTTATTGTTTTATTGGGTTTTTGTGTTTTTTTATTATTATGATTTTTAATGGTTTAATGAGTATTTAAATATTTTTATGTTTTTAAAGGTTTTTATATTTTTTAGTGTTTTTATGAGTTTTCTGGGGTTTTATAATTATTTTAATTTTAGGGATTTTTATAGTTTTTACAATTTTTAGGGATTTTAGGTTATTTTAGAGTTTTCACGTTTTTTAGGTTTTTAGGGGTTTTATGTGTTTTTAGGGTTTAAGTATTTTCCTAGGGTTTTCAGGTTTGTTATGTTTGTTATGTTTTTTTAGTTATTTTTAACAATTTTTTAGGATGGTTATGGTTTTTAGTGTTTTGAGTGATTTTGAGAGTTTTTAGGATTTTTGGTTATTATTATTTGATTGATGGTTTTAGGGGTTTTTTGTACTTTTAATGTTTTTAGAGATGTTAATTTATATAAGGGTTTAAATGGTTTTAGTGTTTTTTTGGGTTTCTAGTGTTTTGATTGTGTTTTAGGTTTTTTTAATGTTATTAAGAGTTTTTATGGTTTTATTGTCTTTTAGGGTTTTTTAGGGTTCTAGGATTATTTTATGGTTTTTAGCAGTTTTATGTGTTTTTAGGTTCCAATGCATTTCTTTGATTTTTTTAGTGTTTTTAGTTTTTTTTTGGTTTTTAGGAAATTTTGGGGAATTTTATGGAACATTATGGTTTTTAGGTGTTTTATATTTTTTTAGTTATTTTGAGGGGGTTTTGGTTTTTAGGCTATTTAGAGTTTTTTGGGGTTTTAGTGTTTTTATGTTTCTAGGGGTTTTAAGAGTTTTTAGGTTTTTATGGTTTTCTTAGAGGTTTTTCATGATTTCAAGGGTTTTTATGTATTTAGGGATTTTTATGGATTTTATAGTGCTTTTAGGGTTTTCAAGGGGTTTATGGATTTTGTGGGGTTTTATTGTTTTTTAGGATTATATGGGTTTTTATTATTTTTAATGGTTTTTAGCATTTTCTTGAGCTTTGTAGGGGTTTAAAGGTTTTTAATGTTTTTTTAACATTTTTAAGTGTTGATAGGGATTTCATATTTTTTATTGGGTTTTAGTGTTTTTATGGGGATTTATGGTTTTTAATGTATTAAGGGTTTTTATGGTATTAAGGGAGTTTTTGGGTTTTTTAGGATGTTTTATTATTTTTATCGTTATTTGGGTTTTTAAGGGTTTTATGCGTTTTTTAATGTTTTTATATAGGTTTTTAGGTTTTTTAATGTTTCTTATGTTTTTATGGATTTTTTGTTCTTTTTTTGAAATTTTATGGGTTTTCTGGGTTTTTTTGAGTTTTTTATGGTTTCTTAGTTTTTAAAGATTTTAACATTTTTTGGGTTTTAAAGTTGTTTTTGAGTTTTTAGTAATTTTTTAGGATTTTATGATTTTTCAGGGTTTTAATGATTTTTTGGGTTTTTCTATTTTTAATGGGTTTTTAGGCTTTTAGGGTGATTATAGGGTTTTTTGGGGGTTTTATCATTTTTAGGTTTTTGGGGATTCTTAGGATTTTTTTCTAGGATTTTAGGTATTTGGGGTGCTTTTAGGTATTTTTTAGTATTTTTATGAGTTTTAGGGTTTTTAGGGATTTGGTGTGTTAAAGGGGTTCAAGTGTTTCTATTATTTATTTGGGGTTTAGAGTTTTTTACCTTTTTAGGGTTTTATGGGGTTTTATAGTTTTTTAATGTTTTTAGGGGTTTAAAGGGTTTTAGAGTTTTTTTTTTGTTTTTTTTGGGTTTTATGGGGTTATAGGTTTTTATGGTTTTAGTGGTCTTTATGTTTCTTAGGAGTTTTTAGGGGTTTAGGGTCTTTTAGAATTTATAGGTTTTTATTCATTTTTTCTATTTTTTTGGGGTTTTCTGTTTTTTAGGTTATTAATGATTTTCTAGGGTTTGTAATAGTTTTATGGTTCTTTACATTTTTACGATTATTTTGGTTTTTTTGAGGATTCTGTTGGATTTTTAGGGATTGTTACGGTTTTTAGGGTATTTTGGGTGGTTAGGGTTTTTATTATATTTTTATGTTTTTTGGGGATTTATGTTTTTAGGTTTTTAAGGTTTTCATTGGGGTTTTGGGTTTTTTTTATTTTTGGAATTTTTATGGCCTTTTACTTATATTTTTTGTTTTTTGTGGTTTTAAGTGATTTTTAGGAGTTTTAGAGTATTTTTTATTTTTGTGTTTTTTTTTGGGTTTGTAGGGTGATTAAATTATGTTAGGGTTTTTAATGTTTTTAGTGTTTTTAACTTTTTATGGGTTTAATGAGTTTTTGATATTTTAGCAATTTTAGGGTTTTTATTTGGGTTTTGTTTTTTATATGTTTTTAGCAGATTTTATGGTTTTTAGGGATTTTTAAGGTTTTTAGGGTGTTCAATGGTTTTAACATTATTTAGGTTTGTAGGGGTTTTAAGTGTTTTTAATGTTTTTAGGGGGTCTCAGGGGTTTCATAATTTTATACATTTTTAGGGATTTTTCATGAATTTTTAGGATTTTTCATATTTTTAAGGGTTTTTAGGGATTTTGAGGTTTTTAGTGGTTTTAGGGTTTTTGTGGATTTTTAGTGTTTTTGAGTTTTTTAAGGATTTAAGGTTTTCAATATTTTTAACTGATTAAATGGGGTTTAGAGTATTAAGTATGTTTTTACTGTTTTTATGGGTTTTGATGGTTTTTAAGGTTTGTAGGTGTTTTTATGTTCTTTAAGGGTTATTAGGGTTTTATGGTCTTTTAGGGTTTTTTGGGTTTTTAGCGTTTTTATGGTTTTTTGGTGTTTAAATTCTTTTTAGGTTCTCAAGTTTTTATTAGGGTTTTTCTGGGTTTTTAGGGTTTTTTTCATTTGTAGGTGTTTTTCGGTATTTTTGGGTATTTTTTTATTGTTTTTCATGGTTTTAAGTATTTGGTGGGGTTTTTTTGGGATTTGTAGGGGTTTTGGTGTATTTTACATTTTTTGGGGTTTTATGGTTTTTTTGAACTTTTTATGGTTTTTAGGGGTTTTAGAGTTTTTTTTAACTTTTCTTTAGTTATAAATGGTTTTTAGAGTTTTTTTGGGTTTTTAGGGTTTTATGGGTTTTTAGGGGGGTTAGGGTTTTTAGAGAGTTTCTTGGGTTTTAGGGTCATTTTAATGCTTTTAGTGTTTTTATCAATTTTTATGGATTTTACATGTTTTTCAGATTCTATGGTCTTCTTATGGTTTTGAGGGCTTTAGGGTTTTTTACATTTATTTTGATTTTTTTTGGAGTTTTTATAATTTTTATGGTTTTTGGGATTCTTGGGGACTTTGATGGTTTTTTGGGGTTTTGTGGGGGGTTTTGGGGTCTTTTGGACTTTTATTCTTTTTAGTGGTTTTTAGGTTTTTGCGGGTCTTAATTATTTTTAGGTTTTTAAGGTCTTCTTTGGGATTTTGTAGGATTTTACGGTTTTTTACATTTTTATGATTTTTTTTTTTATTTTTTATTATAATTATTATTGGGGGGGGGTATATGGTTTTTAAGGATTTTAGGTTTTTATGGGTCGTTTTGGATTTTTTGGTTTTTAGTATTTTTTGAGTTTTTTTAGGGTTTTATCGTTTTTGTATGTTTTTAGTGTTTTTAGAGGTTGAAAGTGTTTTTAGAGTTTTTAGAGGTTTTTTGGTTTTTTACAGTTTTTAGGGTATTTAGGGTGTTATTGGGTTTTTATGGGTTTTAGGGATTTTAGGGTCTTTTTAGGGGTTAATATCACTTTTACATTTTTCTATAGTGTTTTTATGGTTTTAGGGTTTTATAAATTTTTAGGGATATTTAGGGAATTATAGGATTTTCAAGGTTTTTATGGTTTTCAAGGATATTGAGGGGTTTTTTGGGGTTTTAGGTTTTTTTATCATTTTTTGTATTATTAGTGGATTTATGTGTTTTTAGGTTTTAAAATATATCTAATGGTTTTTAGGGTTCTTCAGGGTTTTTATATGTTTTTAATTTTTTATGGATTTTTATTAGGTTTTTTGGATTTTTATGGGTTTTTAGGGTTTTTAGAGATTTTAATTGTTTTTGGGGTTTTAGATTTTTTAGGGTTTTGTGGTTTTATTCGGAATTTTTGAGTTTTATTTTTGAGTTTTTAGTGTTTTAAGTGTTTTTGTTTTTTTTATCATTTTTTTGGGTTTGAAGGTGTTTTTTAGTTTTTAGTGGGTTTTTCGGTTGTATGATATTAATGGTTTTTAGGGGTTTTATAGTTTTTAGGGATTTTATTGATTTTAGGGGTTTTAGCCTTTTTAATGTTTTTAGGGGTTTAATTTATTTTTTGGTTCAAGAGGGTTTCTTTGGGTTTTTTGGGTTTTTTTCAATTTAATGTATTTTTAGGGTTTTCAAGGATTTTGAATGTTTTTATGGTTTTAATTATTTTTATTGTTTTGAATCATGGCATGAATACTATGTGAATTGCTTTAGGATTGGGCATCTGCAACAGGTTTGTCACCAACAGACTCGTGGGGGACCTCCGGTTCCTTCCCTGAAGCCTCAGTCCAAAGCTGTTGGCTCATCTCCTTTATAGAATATATGCCTGGAACCCTTTCCCCTGAGAAGAAACTCAACCATCTGTACATATTTTGCTGATATTGTGAAATCATCTGGTTGTCCTCTTCAAGAGATGATAGAGGTGGATCTAGGACCTTTGTTGGGGGTTGATCTTCCTAGTAAGAAGGCAGGTAGTGGCCTGCAAAAGACATTGGATGACATCTCTGTTAAGCCCTCCAAGCCTGATAAACCCACAAACAAAGATCCAAAGGTTTTTGATATCTTCAAGCGTCTGAGGACCGATTTGGGGGCTTCTCCGACCATTGTGAAGGTAGACCTTGTTGCAGGGGAAGTGCGGTTAGAACAAGAATCGATTCCTGGTAGTAGCTATGAGACCGAAGAGCTAAAATCACCAGCGACAAGCCCTCCTTCCCAAGGTAGGGATATGGTTGGTCAGACTGCAAGTGGACCGGTTAATGGGAATAAGAAATCTAGTTCTACTAGTGATGTTTGTTCCCTTCTGGCAGAGAAACTTGGTTCTACGGAGCAGAATATTGTTTTGTATTCGAATCAAGGGGGGCTGATGCAACAAAGGATATCAAGACCCAGAATTGTTTCTCTGTTTTAAGTGGATATGTTCAGGAGAATAAAGATCTGGAAGGATGGAAATTGCATACTCCAAGATGGAAGCAGAAACATCTTGGTTCAAAGCATTCAGATGAAAATGAGATTAGTGATAGAGAAGTGGAATCACAGCCAACAACGGATCATGAGCAGGATTCCAAATAGGACAACATGGTAGGTCCTGGCTCAAAGAATGGGAAACATGGAATTACTCTTCCTGTGAACTTCCCAATCCATAAAGGGGGGAAAAGAAAGACCTCTCAAAGACTATTCGCATACTCCAAATACTCTAGTGACTAGATCATCTGGTAAGGCAAAGAGGAACGAGACAGAAGTAAAATGGGTGGAGGTCTCAACAGTGGAAGGGGTTAAGTAGATCTTTGACAAGAGGGGAAAGCAGTCTCCAATAACAGACATTATGTCTCTTGATGAAGTATTGGAAGCAGACAAAGGGGGGGGGGGGGGGGTCAAAAACCCATTCTTCACTCAAAGGAAGAAATTCTTGAAGGAGTCATTCGGATCAACTCTACAAGAGAGGATATTGATAGAATTTATGAGAAAAGTCTTCGAGTTGATGTTACAAATGAGGATCAAATGGAGTGGATTCACAAACATGATCGAATCATGGCTAGAGGTTTCAATGATCGTAAAATCAATGTAGAGTAATTCATTCAGACATGGGACAAAATGGATAATCATCCTGAAGAACTCTTAAACAATGACCTGAATATCCAGGTAACTTCTCTACAATGGGAACTCTATAGGGTGGCTGACTCTAGCAATCTTAGTCTAGTATTTGGAAAATCTGTGAGTTCATTCAGTACAAAATAAATTCTATTTTGTTCTATATGATTCCTCACTTCTTTCTTAAAGTGGCTTTGAAAAAAAAATTTCAATTTGGAGGAGGGTATTTATGGGTTTATGGGTTTTTTGGTTTTATTGATTTTATGTTTTTCTGGGTTTTTGTTATATTTTAGGTTTTTTAAGTATTTTAGGGTTGTTAGATCTTTTTTAAATTTTATGTTTTTAGGGGATTTAACTTTTTTAGGTATTTATGGGTTTATTAGGGTTTCTAGGGTTTTTAGGGGTTTTTATGTTTTTAGAGATTTATAGTATTTTTATTGTTTTTAGGGTTTTTAGAGATTTTGAAGGTTTTGATGGTTTTTTGGTTTTTTGGTTATTTGTGTAATTGGGGTATTTTTATTTTTTTAATGGGTTTTTGTGATTTTTTTATTTTTTAATGTTTTTAGGGGTTCAAAGTTGTCAATTGTTTTTAGGGGATTTATGGGGTTTTATGGTTTTTATGGTTTTTATGTTATTTTATGATTTTTAGGGGTTTTAGTGGTTTTATATTTTTTCTGGGTCTTTTAGGTTTTTTGGGGGATTTTTATGGTTTTTGAATGGTTTTAATTTTTTTTAGGTTTTTAAGGTTTTCATATGGATATTTCATTATTTTTCTAGTTCTTTATGTTTTTTGGATTTATAGTGAATTTTTGTATTTTGTATGTTTTTTGGGTTTTATTGATTTTGAGGTTTTTTAGGGTTTTTACGGTTTTAGGGTTTTTAGAATAATATATATTTTTAGGGGATTTATGTGTTCTTAAGTTTTTAGGGTTTTACCTTTTTGGGATTTTTTGGGATTTTATAGGATTTTAAGGGTTTTTAGAGTTTTATGGATTGGGGGGGTATGGATTTATGGTATTTTTTGATTTTATGTTTTTTTGGATTTTTGGGGGCTTTTGAGGTTTTGATAGTTTTATTTTTTTTTATCATTTTTTGTGTTTAAAGGGTTTTTAATCTATTTAATCGTTTTAGGGTTTTTTAAGGGATTTTGGGTTTTATAGTTTTTAGGGGTTTTTATCGATTTGTGGGTTTTAGGGGTTTTATGGAGTTTTAGGGTTTTAGATTTTTTATGTTTTAAGGGTTTTAACTGGTTTTATGTGTTTAATGTTTTATTAGGGGATTTCATGGTTTTTATGTTTTCTTACAATTTTTGGATTTGTAGGGGTTTTTTTTGTATTTTTAAGTTTTTTTTTTCTATTTTTGGGGTTTTGAAGAATTTTAAGGGTTTTGATCATTTTTTGATATTTTGTTTTTTTATGATTTTTTGAGTTTTTAATATTTTTTTACTCTTTAATGTATTTAAGGGGTTTATATATTTTTTAGTGGGTTTTACGACTTTTTGGGATTTCTGGATTTTTAGGGGTTTTTGGTATTTTTGTGTTTTTTTTATTTTTTAGGCATTTTAGGGGTTTTTTGAATATTTATATTTTTATGGTTTTATTTGGGTTTTTAGTGTTTTCAGAGGTTTTGAATATTTTAGATATTCTTAACACTTTATTTATGATTTTCATGATTAATAGGATTTTTAGGAAGTTTCAGGGTTTTTTGATGTTTTTTTTGGTTTTAGAGTTATTTTGGTTTTTTGAGGTTTTAGTGGGTGTTTTTTTTTGAGTTTTTAGGGGTATTATGTATTTAGAGTTTTAATATTTTTAGGGGTCAAAAGTTATTTAAAATTTTAAGTGTGTTTGTAGGGTTATTGGGGTTTTTATAGATTCTTAATTTTTTTAAGGGTTTATAGTTTTTATTAGTTTTAATGGTTCTTACGGTATTTTAATGTTTTTATGGTTTTAGAGTTTTTAGTTTTTAGGTTTTTTATTAATTTTTTGATTTTTTGGTTCTCTTAATATTTTCCAGGGATTTAGTGTTTTTTACATTTTAGGGATTTTTTAATAATTTTATAGGTTTTTATAGTCTTTTTGGGATTTTGGGGGGTTTTTGGGATTTTTTTAGTGTTTGGGGATTTCATTTTTTTATGTTTACTAGAGTTTTTTATTTTTTTATTGGTTTTAAGTGTTTTTAGGTTTCTACACTTTTATTTGGTGTTTTCATGGTTTCTATGGTTTTTATGTTTTTGGGGATTTTCTAAAAAAAATTAGGACATTTATGGTTTTTATTATTGTTATGTATCTTTAGGGATTTTAAGGGTTTTTAAGGAATTAGGCGTTTTTATGTTTTTGTTTTGGGTTTTAGGGTTTTTTTAGTTTTTATGATTTTAAGGTTTTTTGGAGTTTTTCTATGTTTTTAGTGGTTTCATTGGTTTTTGAGTTTTTAATTGGTTTTTATTTATTTTAAGGTTTTTTAATGGTTTAGTGATTTTTATGTTGTTTAGGGTATTTAGGGTTTTTATCACTTTTTAGGGGTTTTCATGGATTAATGTGTTTTAAGGGTTTTTAGTTTTTCTTTGGAGTTTTCACAATTTTTAGCGTTTTTATAATTTTTGGGATATTTAGTTTTTTAATGATTTTTATGTTTTTTAGGGTTTTGGGATATTGAAGCTATTTATAGTATTTTAGTTTGTAGAGTTCTTATGTTTATTTTTGGTTTAAGAGATTATTTTTGGTTTTTATGGTTTTTATGGGTTTTTATAACTTTTTAAAAAAATTAGTTGTTTAAATGGGGTTTTATATTTTTAGGGGTTTTTAGTGATTTTATGGTTTTTATTTTTTTTGGTTTTGAGGGGTTTTAGGTTCTTTTTTCATTGTTTTATAAATTTTAACATTTTTTGGGGGTTTTAGACAATTTATGTGATTTTTTGGTTTTGAAGGTTCTCATTGGGCTTTCTGGTTTTTTAGGAGTTTTTAACATTTTTAGGGATTTTTAGTCATTTTTAGGATTTTTAAGGGGTTTTATGGTATTAGGGATTTTGTGTGCTTTTTGGGTTTTCTAGGTTTTTAATTTTTTAGCATTTGTTAGGTTTTTAGGGGTTATAAATGCTTTTATGTTTTCATAGTTTTCTTAGGATTTTTCATGGTTTTTAAGGTTTTTCACAATTTTAGAGATTTTTATTGATTTTTAGGATTTTTTTTGGTTTTGAAGGGATTTTAGGGATCTTGAGGGGTTTTCGGGTTATTTTTTAGTTTTTAGAAGTTGTATATTTTTTTATAGTTTTTAACATTTTTATGGGCTTAATGTGTTTTAATAGTTTTTATTAGGAATTTAGGGTTTTTACATGTCTTAGGGTTTTTTAGGTTTAGGGGATTTTAGGTTTTTTATGGGTATTTAAGGTTTATAACATTTTCTTAGGTTTTTAAGGTTCTTAATAGATTTTGAGTTATTAAGTTTTTCTAATGGGGTTTTTGGGTGTTAAGGGTTTTTTATATTTTTATGGATTTTTAGGGATTTTTTAAGATTTTTAAGGTTTTAGTGTCTTTTGGGATATTGAGGGTTTTGATATTTTTATGGTCTTTATATTTTTAGTTTTTATAGGGGTTTTAGGTGTTTTTAATTTTTAAGGCTCTCTTACGGTTTTAATGGTTTTTTGGTTTTTTGGGTTTTTAGGGATTATTTATTTTTATATTTTGATTTTTTTTGGTTTTAAGTGATTTTTAGGATTTTATGTTTTTTGGAGGTTTTAGGGTTTTTTTATATTTTTTGGACATTTGAAATATTATTATGGGTTTAAAGGGTGTTTTAGATTTTTCGTGTTTTTAAGTTTTTTAGGATTTTTTATATTTTTAATTGTTTAATGGGATTTTAAAAAATTTTAGAGATTTGTTTCAATTAATAATTTTTAGGGTTTTAGGGGTTTTATGTTTTTTTTTATTTTTAGGGGTTCATAATTTTTAGGGTTTTCTCTTTTTTTAGGTTTTCTATGGTTTTAAGGGTTTTCATGTGATTTTAGGTTTTTAAGGTTTTCTTATGGTTATTCAGGTTTTTTGGTTTTTTGGTTTTTAGTTAATATTTGAGAATTTATTAGGATTTTTATTAGTTATTAAGAATGCAGAGGGTTTTTAGTTTTTTATGGTTTTTTAGATTTTGGGGGGTTTTGAGTTTTTAGGGGTTTTATGTATTTTTTATGTTTTTATTAATTTTAGCTGTTTAAAGAGGTTTTTAGGGTTTTTAGTGTTTTATGGGTTTTAGATATTTTTATGGTTTGTAAGGTTTTTGTGGATTTTAGGTCTCTTGGGGTTTTAGGATATTTTTATGGTCCTTTAGGGTTTTAGTGTTTTTTTTATTTTTTAGTTGTCTTATTTGTTTTTATGTTTTTATTTTTTTCTTAGTATATTTTTAGGGTATTAAGTGTTTTTATATTTTAGGAATTTTTATGTCGTTTTTAGTTTTTTATAGTTTTTATAAATATAAAGGGTTTTTAGGGTTTTTATTGGTTTATGGGTTTTTAGGGTTTTTTACATTTACTATGTTTTTAAGGGTTTTATGTTTTTCAGTTTTTAAGGACTTATTAAAATATTTATTGGTTTTTAATGTTTTTTACATTTTTAGGGATTTTTTGGGGTTTATAGGATTTTTATTGTTTCAGGGTTCTTTGGGTTTTCGGGGGTTTATAATGTTTCTATGGGTTGTAGTATTTTTATGGTTTTTGGGGGTTTAAGCGTTTATTTAGTTTTTTACGAGTTTTTATATTTTAAGAATTTTTCAACATTTTTAGGGGTTTAAGGGGTTTTAAATTTTCTTTTTGAGTTTTTTGGGATTTTATTAGTTTATATGGTCTACTATAGTATTTTGGGTTTTTGTAGATTTTTAATGTTTTAATGGTTTTTATGGTTTTCAAGTGTTTTATGGTTTTTAGTGTTTTAAGGGTTGTTTAGAATTTTTAACTTTTTTAGGTTTTTAGGGAGTTTAAGTGTATATAGGTTTTTATGGTTATACTATGCTTTTTTCAGGACTGTTCAGGGTTTTTATAGTTTTTAAGTATTTTTAATCATTTTTTAGGATTTTTAAATTTTTTAGAGTTTTAAGGAATTTTGAAGGTTTTAAGGTTTTTATTATTT
Source organism: Viscum album (assembly GCA_963277665.1). Classification (NCBI taxonomy): domain Eukaryota; kingdom Viridiplantae; phylum Streptophyta; class Magnoliopsida; order Santalales; family Viscaceae; genus Viscum; species Viscum album. Next base: position 485,850,416 of record OY728157.1, read on the forward strand.
TTTGGATTTTTTGGATTTTTTATTTTTTAGGGTTTTTAGGAGTTTCATGGGTTTTAATGTTTCGAGTGGTTTTTAGCGTTTAAATTGGTTTTAATGGTTTTTAATGTTTTTAGGGTTTATTTGTTTTAGTTTTCTTATGGTCTTTTAGAGTTTTAGAAATTTTTATTTTTAAGGGTTTTATGTTTTTTTTAGTTTTTCATTGTCTTGTTATGGTTTTCTTGTTTTTTAGTGGTTTTTAAATTTCTAGAAATTTTTATCTATTTTTAAGGATTTTTATTTTGGTTTTTTAGTTTTTTTAGGATTTTGGGCATTTTTATAGATTTTTAGGGGTTTTAGGGTTTTGAAGGGTTTTAAGTGTTTTTTTGGATTTTAAGGGTTTTTAGCGGTATTTTGTGTTTTTAACATCTTTTATATTTTTAGGGATATTTATGTATTTTTTAAGGTTTTTTCTTGTTTTTAGGATTTTAAAATATTTTTAGGGTTTTTAAGGGGTTGTGAGCCATATAGGGTTTTTAGTGTTTTAGTGGTTTTATTGATATTTTTATAGGTTTTAATGTTTTTAGAGGTTTTTTAAATGTTTAGTAGCTTAAAGGGGTTTTTCCTTAGTGTGTTTTTAGTGTTTTTAGGGTTTTATGGTTTTAGGGTTTTTTAGAGTTTAGGGTTACTATGATGTTTTAGGATTTTTAAGGTTTTTAGGTTTTTGGGGAGTTTTATGTGTTTTTAGGTTTTTATGGTCTTCTCAGGGGTTTTAGTAATTTTAATGTTTTTATGATATTTATATCATTTTTAGTATTTTATGGTTTTTTGGGTATTTAGGTATTTTTAGGGTATTTATGGTTTTTTCAATTTTTTTAGAGTTATTATGTTTTTTGGGTTTTTAATGTTTTTTTTAGTTTTCACTAGTATTATTTTTTTCTAGTTTATTAATTATTTTTTTTGTTTAATGTGTTTTTAGAGATTTTATTAGGTTTTTAGCCATTTAATGGGTTTTAGAGGTTTTTATATTTTTATGGGGTTTTCTGGTTTTTAGGGGGTTTGGGGTATTTATGCTCTTTTTATTGATTTTAGTTTTTTGGGGGTTTTAGGTGTTTTTAGGTTTTTATAGTTTTCGTAATGGTTTTAAAGGTTTTATGGGTCTTTTTGTTTTTATGGATTTTAAGGTATTTTTTTAGTATTTTTTATTTTTTTTTATGGTCTTCAGAGTTTTTAGGGATTTTGAGGGTTTTTAGGGGTTTTTAGTTTTTTTAAGGGATACTAGGGGTTATAACATTTTGAGGGTTTTAGTGGTTTAATATGTTTTTAGATTTTTTATGGTTTTATTAGGGGTGTTTAGTGGTTTTATGTATTCAAAAAAAATTAGGCCATTTTTAGGATTTCTATGTATTTTTAGGGTTTTAAGGATTTTGATTGTTTCCATGGATTTTTAGAGTTTTTTGTTTTGTTGGTTTTTTGTGTTTTTAGGGATTTTTTAGTTTCTAGGGTTTTTAATGGTTTTTGATATGTTTTAGGGTTTTTATGGGGTTTTAGTATTTTTTAGTGGTCTTATGGTTTTATAGTTTTTATGGTTTTTAGGGTTTTATAAATTTTATGTTTTTAGGGGTTTTAACTGGTTAATGGTTTTTAAGGTTTCCATTGGGTTTTTCAAGGTTTTATTTTTTTTATGTCTTTAGGAATTTTTAGGAATTTTTTATAATTTTTGTGATTTTTTTGGGACATTGAAGGTTTTAATGGTTTTTTAGCTTTTTATGGTTTTTATATTTTTTTTTGGGTATTTTTGTGTTTTTTTTATAAATTTTTACATTTTGTGTAATTTTTTAATGATTTTAATGATTTAATTTTTTTTAGTATTTTTATTAGATTTTAAGGTTTTTAAGGTTTTTATGGTTTTTCTGAGTTTTTATGTTTTTAGGGGATTTATTTTGCTCTTGTATTTTTAGGGATTTTAGGGTCTTTCTATGATATTTTTGATATTTATCATTTTTTATATATTTTAGTGGGTTTGTGTATTTTTGGTTTTGTAAGTTTTTCTTAGTATTTTTTATGGAATTTAGTTTTTTTTAGGTTTTAATGGTTTTTATTGCCATTTTTTGGAATTTTATAGTTTTTTAGAGTTTTTTTTGGATTTTAGTGTGGTTTTCAGGTTATTATGGTTTTTTATAATTTTTTAGTTTTTTTAGAATTTTTCAGTTTTTAGGGGATTCATGTGTTTTTATGGTTTTTAAGGTTTTATTTCAGGTTTTTAGGGTATTTTGGGTATATTATTTTTTTAGATATTTTCAGTGATTTTGATTATTTTTTACGGTTTTTAGTGTTTTTAGGTATTTTGAGGGGATTTAGTGTGTTTTAGGGTTGTGTCGGTTTTTTTTTTGAGTTTTTGGGGATTTTTAAATACAATTGCGATCTTAAAAGGTTTTTTATATTTTTTAATGTTTTTAGATGCTAAAAATTATTTTATAGTTTTTAGTGGGGTATCCAGTTTTATGTGTTTTTATGGTTATGAGTAGTTTTTTTGGTTTTAGAGTTTTTTGGTTTTTAGGGGTTGTAGTGTTTTTTTGGTTTTATTGGGGGTATAGAGTGTTTTGTTTTACCTTTTTAAGTTATCTTATGATTTTTCAAGGTTTTTAGGGTTTTTAGGGATTTTTACGGTTTTAGGATATTAGGATTTTCATGTTTGGGGGGGGGGGGGGTTTGAGGGGTTTGTGGGTTTTTTTGGGGGGTTTTAATTTATTTTTGTTTTTAGGGTTTTATTATTTTTAGGGGTTTTATGGATTCTTATTTTTTTAGCATTTTCATGGGTTTAAAAGGTTTTTATAGTTTTAAGTGTTTTTTAGGGTATCTATCGACTTTTAGAGTATTTTTGGTTTTTAGTGGTTTTTATAGTTTTTAGGGTTTTTGGTATTTCAATGTCTTTAGAATTTTTTATGTTTTTAGGGGTTTTAATTTGTTTTAGGTTTTTATGGTTTTTATAGGGGTTTCTAGTGTTTTTTATATTTTTTGGTATTTTATGGTTTTTTAGGATTTTTTTATGGTTTTTTGGGGTTTTAGGGATTCAGTGGGTTTTAAGGTTTTTAGGGTTTTTATGTTTTTATCATTTTTCAGGGCATTAGTGTATTTTGGCATTTTTTAAGTTATCAATGTTTTTTTATAGTTTTTTAACATTTAAATGGTATTAAATTTTTAGTGGGGTTTTATTATTTTATTAGTTTTTTTGAAATTACAGTGTTTATGGGTATTATAGTTTTTAGGGGGTTTTATCATTTTATGTTTTTTCTTTTTTTGGGGTTTTTGTAATTTTTAGGGATTTAATAATTTTTTATTATTTGTTGGGTTTTTTTTGGATTTTGATGGTTTTTGGGTATTATAGTTTTTAGGGTTACTTACTATTTTTTGCATTTTTAATTTTTGTATGTGTTTTAATTTTTTTGGGTTTTATTTTTTTCATGGGATTTTTATGATTTTATAGGGTTTTAAATAATTAGGTATTTTTAGGACTTTTTTTTTGTATTTTTATGGTTTTTAGGGTATTTTGTGATTTTTAGGGAATTTAGGGGTTTTTAGCTTATTAATGGTTTTTTAACATATTTAGGGTTTCAAAGGGATATTAGAATTTTTATTTTTTAGGGTTTTTTATATTTTTATGGTTTATTGGGTTTTAAGGGTTTTTTAGGATTTTTAGATTTTTTATGTTTTTATGTATTTTAAATGTTTTTTTATTTTACAGTTTTCATAATGTATTTTCAGGGTTTCTATTGTTTTTACATTTTTATGGATTTTTAGATTATTTATAATTTTTTTGTGTTTTACTGTTTTTTTGGATTTTGAGGGGTTTTAGGGTATTTTGGGGTTTTAGGGTTTTCTCGGGTTTTAGGGTATTTTTGTTTATTTTAGAAGATTAATGTTTTTTAGAGTCTTCAATATTTTTAGGGTTTTAGAAGTTTTTTTTGTTTCCATTGGTTTTATGGTATATATAGTTTTTATGGTTTTTAATGTTTTTAAGGGTTTTATTTGTTTTAGGGGTTTTTTGGGGTTTTTTGGGGTTTAGGATTTTTAGCATTTTATATATTTATGGGTTTAAGTTTTTTTAGGATTTTAATGTTTTCTTATTATCTTTCATGATTTTTACAGATTTTTTTATTTTTAGAGGTTTTTAATGATTTTGGTATTTTTATTGTTTTTAGGTATTTTGTTGGTTTTAAGGTTTTTTGTGGTTTTGGGGGGTTTTAGGGTTTTTATCATTTTTTTATTATTTATTTATTTTATATGTTTTTAGTGTGTTATGTTTTTCTTATTTTTTTAGGTTTTTTAGGGTTTTTTAAGTTCTTAGGGAATTTTTATGGTTTTTTAGGATTTTAATGGTTTGTTTTGGGTTGTTAGGGATTTTGAGGGGTTTTTTGTTGCTTATGGTTTTTTGGTTTTTTATTGTTTTCTTTGATTTTAGGGGTGGGGGTTATTTTTTTATAGTTTTAAAGGTATTTTGTGTACTTTAACATTTTTAGGGATTTAAAGGAGTTTAATGTTTTTATTGGGTTTATTGGGTTATAGGATTTTTTATGTTATTAAGTATTTTTATGGTTTTTTGGATTTTAATGTTTTTGGGTTCTATAGGGTTTTTAGTGTTTTTTTGGTTTCTTAGTTGTATTATGTGATTTTAGGTTTTTAAGGATTTGTTGAATATGTCAGCTTTTTATGGGATTTTTCCTTTTTTGGAATTTTTTATGCTTTTATAGGATTTTATGGTTTTCAGGGATTTTGAGGGGTTTTTGAGTTTTCGGGTTTTAATGCATTTTATGATTGTGTAAAACGTTTTTTTTTGGGTTTTTAAGTGTTTTTAGAGTATTTTAACATTTTTAGGGGTTTAAAGGATTATTATAGTTTTTAGTCTTTTTATGATTTTTTTATGATTTTTAATGCTTGTAATGTTTTTAGCGTTTTTTATTGTTTTTTGAGTCATTAGGTTTTTTATAATTTTTTGGTTTTATAGGGGTTTTAATGGTTTCTAGGTTTTTAAGTGTTGTTAGTGTTTTTAGGTTTTTTGGAGTTTTTTATGTTTTTTGTGATTTTTAGGTCTTTTTGAGGATTTTCATGGTTTTTAGGACTTTTGAGAGTTTTGGGATTTTTATGGATTTTTATGGTTATTAGGGTTTTTTGAAATTATATGTTCTTAGAGGTTTTATGTGTTTTTAGGTTTTTTTAGGTTTTCAAAGGGTTTTACAGTTTTTTTACATTTTTAGGTATTATTAAGATTATTTTAGGATTTCTATGCTTTTTAGTTTTTATTGGATTTTTATAATTTTTAGGGTTTTCATGTATTTATGATTTTTTCTAAGTTTTAGGGGGGTTTTTTGAGTTTTATGGTGTTTGAGGTTTTTATAGTTTTTTAATGATTTACATTCATAAACTAATTTTAGGGGTGTTTTTGGGTTTTTGGGTTTTTATGGGTTTTTATGTGTATTTTAGGTAATACATGTTATTTATAGTTTCTAGGGTTTTATTCTGGTTTTTAGCATTTTTTCGGTTTTTATAGATTTTAAGTGTTTTTAGTTTTTTAATATTTTCTTTTTGTTTTTAGGTTTTCTTTCATGTTTTTATGTTTAGGGGATCTTTTGGGTTTTTTAGTATTTCTATGGTATTTAGGGTTTTTGTGTATTTGGGGGTTTTTGGGTAGAAGAGTTGTGAGGCTAGGCTATTCTTGACCCCCTCAGAATTTATTATGAAAAAAAAAGATACATCAGACAAGGGAGGGGAGGGGTCAATCAACCCTCACCAAAAAATCCATTACAACCCATGACACAAAAGACCCAAAAAAAATAAAAATCAAAAAAAAGAAAAAACTCACAAATCCAAACACAACAGAAGCTTCGACACCTTCTCATCCATCTCAAACATTCAACAGCTCCATATCCCCTTTCATACAATAACTCCATAGCCATCAACAACAACTTCATCAGCATTCATCATCACCATAACATCAGCACCACCAAAAATCATTCCCCAACAACACCATCTTTTGTCACCGAACTGAGATTGGCTACCATCATCCAAGAGACCAAACTGAGCCTGACAAGCCATCGTCTCTTAACACTGCCGCCCTGCCAGTACGCACCCTTGATGCCGAGCAGGACCACCAACACCATCCCAAAACCGCCACATGATCCATTATACCGAACCAAGATGGGGTCCAATATGGTGGGGAGGGAGGCAAGAGCAGAGGTGGGTGCATAATTCAAGGGGAGTGACAAAGATGGGCAGCCACACTCCATCATCCACAACCAACAATCACCAGGAAAATCATAAAGGAACCACACCCACAAATAGTGACCAGCAATCCTCATCAGAGCCAGCATCCATCTATTTAAATCCAAAAAACTAGGAACAGAATCACTAGGATCACCAATATCAACTTCATAAAAAAACGCCTGCAATCCAACCAGATCCTATAAAAAAGAAGGTCAAAATCCAGTATCCATCACATCCTAACCCATCATCTCCAAAGAGATCACAGCTCAAAAACAAGCAAACTAGCCTTAGCAAATCCAGTAACCAGTACCCATAGCAGCTCATCAACACAACCACAACCAATAATATCATGAAGGGCCATAGAATATGAAAAAATCTAGAATCAAAGGAGAGAAGTGGAGAAGAAGACGAGGGACCATACCGAACATGCACTTGCCTCATCTTCACGGGTCGAAGAATAGATCAGACCTGAACACCGAACAAACCATTATCATCTCAAGATCGAGACTCCGAGAACTGAATCAAGGAATAACAATGATTGCCTGCCGCCTTTGGTCCAGAGAGCACTGTTGTGGTCCGATGTCACCGAGATCTCCCCCCGCAAGTGCTAGGGGACATGATTTTGAAAGGTTCTGAAACCTCAATTGGCACCGCTAATGAGGAAACGTGAAGCCTTCAAAAATGAAAAACAAACCACATATCCATCACCGAATGCCGAAAGGATCAGACCATCGCACCACCGAGTCATCGGGGTGCCCATCGCACTTTCCTGAAACCATCACGAGGCCAAAGAAGACACTGTATATCTGGATCCAGCGTTGACTTCGCCATCGACCTAGAGAGCCACCATGCCCTCACATTGCAACAAATGAGACATGACCAAGGAGGCATATCTTCATAAGAATACCCAAAAAACCACTAGATCCAGAACAAACCTTCACCGCACAAGCTCGAACAGAGCCGCCAGATCCCATCGCCGATCATGATCCTTGACTCCCACATTCACTCCATTGAAGCATACCGCTCGGACAGAACTCCATATACATCAATCTGAAGCTGGACAAGATCAACGAAGCCTCCAGTAAAGAATCCATGAGAAAATCTTAGAAATCACCGCATCGGGAGGGGAATCCTTGGAGAGAGCGGAAACATTATCATATTTGGGGGTTATTGGGGTTTTTATGTTTTTAAGGGTTTTAAAGATTTTTAGATTTTTTATTGGTTTATGTGTTTCAGGTTTTAAAGATTTTATTAAGGGGTTTTAGGAATTTTGTGATTTTTTAAATTTTATATTTTTTAGTGTTTTTAGGATTTTAATGGGTTTTAGGGGTTTTACGTATTTTGATGGTTTTTAGGATTTTACGTTTTTTTGGGTTTTTGAATTTTTTATGGTTTTAATTGATTTTTGATTTTTTGAACATATTTAAGTGATTAAAGGGGTTTTATAGTTTTTAGTGGCTTTTATGGTTTTTAGAAGTTTTTAAGGTGTTTAGTGTTTTATGGTCATTTAGGGTTTTGAGGATTTTTATCATTTTTATAATTTTAGGGGTTTTAATTTTTTAACATTTTATGGATTTCATAGGGTTTTAATTATTTTTTTCAGTTTTAGGTTTTTAGGGTTTTATGGTTCTTTTATGATTTATATGGTTTGTTGGGTTTTTAAGGATTTTGTGGGTTTTAGGTTTTTTCAAGTTTTAGGTTTTTTTAGGTTTTAAGGTTTTCTTATTGGTTTTAGGGTTTTTAGAGTATTTTATATTTTAATGGATTTTAGGGATTTATTAAAATATTTATGGGTTTTTATGGTTTTCACAGATTTTGTGGGTTTTTATGGTTTTTATAGTCTTTTTTGTATTTTTAGTGTTTTTAAAAATTTTATAGGTTTTATGAATTTTAGAGTTATTTCAGTTTTTAGGGATTAAAGTTTTTTTAGATTATTTTTTGGTGTTTGAGGTTTTTATGGGTTTTAAGTGTTTTTAATGTCTTTATGGGTTTTTATGGTTCTAAGGGGTTTAAAGGTTTCAAGTGTCTCTTAGGATTTTTTTTGAATTTTTCTATTTTTAGGGTTTTAGGGGTTTTTAGTGTTTTTAGTTGTTTAGAATTTTCTTAGGGTTTTTCATGGTTTTTAGGGGTTTTTTACATTTCTAATGTTTTTAGTTGTTTTTATGGTTTTTATATATTTTTAGGGGTTTTATTTTTTATTTTATGGATTTTATGGTTTTTAGAGATTCTTTAAATTTTTAGGGTTATAAAGGGTCTTTTCAGTTCTATGTGTTTTAGCATTTTTATGGGTTTTAGGGGTTTTAGAAAACTTTTAGGGGTTTTAGGGATTTTATAATTTTTATGTTTTTAGGGGTTTTAAGGGTTTTTATGTTTTTAAGGGGTTTAGGGTTTTTAGGGATATTTATGTTTTTATGTATTTTTTATGATTTTTTGGGATTTTAGGGTTTTAAGAGAATTATGATAGATTTTTGGGTTTTTAGGAGTATTTAGTGTTCTTAGTGTTTTTAGGTTTTTAGGTTTTTAGTGTTTTTAGGTTTTTATTTTTTTTTTCTTGTGATTTTTTTTGATTCATACTTTTTTTGGGATTTTTATTTCATTTTTAGATTTTTTTTAGGTTTGTTTTTTTATTTTATTATTTTTTGGGGTTTTCTGGTTTTTTTGGCTTTGTTTAGTGTTTTAGTGTTTATATGGTTTTTTTATAGATTCTTTACATTTTTAGGGGTTTAAATTTGATTTTAGAGTTTTTAGTGGTTTTATGGGTTTTAAGGTTTTAAGGTTTTTAGGGTTTTTAGGGTTTTATGTTTTTTATAATTTTTATTTTTTGGGGGTTTAAAGTGTTTTTATATTTTTATGGTATTCATATCAATTTTGGGGTGTTTTAAGGATTACACTGTCTTTTTTTAGAATTTCAGTTATTTTTTATTTTTTTTGTTTTCTTAGGATTTTATGGTTTTTCATGGTTTTTAGGGTTCAAAATTTTTCTATAGTTTTGTATCATTTTTAGGGTTTTAAAGGGTGTTTTGTGTATTTAGTGGTTTAAAGGGGTTTATTGGTTTTATGAGCTAAGGTTTTTGTGGGATTTTAGTATTTTCAGTTGTTTTAAGGGTTTTTGGGTATTTTAGGGGTTTTTAGCATTTTTAGTGTTTTTGTGTTTTTAATGGTTTTAAGTGTTTTTAAATTTCTATGTTTTTGTTATGATTTTCAAGGTTTTAGGTTTTTTCTATTTTTTAGATTTTTAGAGTTTTCTTCGATATTTATGGTTTTTAGGGTTCTTATGGGTTTTGAGGGATTTTAGGGATTTAGGGTCATTAAGGAATTTATTGTCTTTATTTTTCGGATGTTTTTAGGTTTTTAATGTTTTAATTAGTGTTTTTGGGGTATTAATGGTGTTTTAGTGATTTTTAGGATTTTTAGTATTTTTTTGTTTTTGAGGGTTTTAAATTTTTCATAGTTTAAATTTTTTATTAGGGACTTTAAATATTTCCATTGTTTTTTTTATTTTTATGGATTTTTAGAATTTTTATATGGTTTCTAGGTTTTTAGAGATTTTGAGGGATTTTATGGGTTTTAGTGGGTTTAGGGTTTTTAATTTTTTAAGATTTCTAGGGGTTTACGTATTTTTTGGTTTTTAATTTTTTCTTAGGGGTTTTTAGTGTTTTAGTGTTTTATAAATTTTTAATCATTTTTAGGGTTCTTTATGGTTTCTAAGGGTTTTTAGTAATTTTTTGTGTTTTAGGGTTTTCTTTTTATTTTAGGGTTTTTGTGATTTTTTTGGGTTTTAGTGTTTTTTAGTTTTCTTTGGTTTTAAATTTTTTTAGATTTTTAATAATTTTTATGGGTTTAAAGTATTTTTAGACTTTTTTATTGACTTTTAGTGGTTTTATGGATTTTTTTTATTTTGGTGATTTTTATGGATTTTAGGATTTTTATATTTTTTAAGGTTTTTAGTTTTTTTAAGTGTTTTAGGTTTTTATCTTTTTCTTAGGGTTTTAAGGGTTGTTGGTTTTTAAAAATTTTGGGGTTTTTATGGATTTTTTATGTTTTTAAGGGTTTTTAGGGTTTTAGTGATTATGACAGTTTTTTGGGTTTTTTGGGTTTTTAGGGTTTAGGGGTTTGTTTTGTGTTTTTCATGGTTTTTAAGGTTTTAATAGTTTTCCACATTTTCATTGGTTCAAAGGGTATTTATATTTTTAGTTGGTTTTAATTTTTTTATAGGATTTGTGGTTTTTAAGGTTTTAGGTTGTTTGAATTTTTTGGTTTTTAGAGTTTTTAGTGATTTTTAATTTTTTTAGGGGTTTAAAGTGATTAATGGGTTTTAAGGTTTTATTAGGGGTTTTCATGTATTTTTAATGTTTTAATAATTTTTTTTAAAATTTTTCTGGTTTTTGGGATTTTGGGAATTTGAGTGTTTTTAGTGGTTTTTTTTATTTTTTTGGGATTTTTTTTTGAGATTTTTGGTATTTAATGGGGTTTTTAATGTTATAATGTTTTTTTTATTTTTAATGTTTTTTGGTAATATTTAGGGGTTTAAGGATTTTTTTTTGTTTTTAGGTTTTTGTTGTTTTTAGGGTTTTTAGTGTTTTTATGGTCTCTTTAGAGTTTTTAGGGTTTCATGAGTTTTTTAATTTTTCAGGGGTTTTATGTATATGATGGTTGTTATGTTTTTCATATATGTTTTCAATGTTTTTATGTTTTTTTATGTTTTTAAGGATTTTTTAGTGAATTATTATGATTTTTATGGGTTTTTAGAAATTTTGATGTCTTTGAGGGGTTTTTGAGTTCTTTAATGGTTTTATAATTTTTTCATAATTTATGCTGTTATGGTTTTTAGGTTTTTATGTTTATCTTAGTGTTTTTCTATGTTTTTATGGATTTTATCATTTTTTGGGTTTTGAGTGTATTACATTTTCTTGGGTTTTGGTTGTTTCTTTGTTTGGTTTTTAGGTTTTTTTAGTTTTAGGGGATTCATGGTATTTAAGAGTTCTATAAAATTTTAAGGGTTTCTAACAGTTTTTAGAGTTTTTTGTGGGTATTTTAGTGTTTTTATGGGTTTTTTGGTTTTTTAATTTTTTTGGGGTTTTTATGGTTTTACGGGTTTTAGGGTTTTTTAGATTTTTAAGCTTTTTATAATTTTTTGGTTTTTAATTGTTTTAGGTTTTTTTAGGTTTTTTTCTTACAGTTTTTAGAGTTTTTATTTTTTTCTCATTTTTCAAGATTTTAATTATTTTCTAGGGTTTTTAATAATTTTTAGGGTTTTTAGGTATTATGATGTTTCTTCGGGATTTTTGGGTTTTTACCAATTTTTGTTTTTAGGGGTTTCAAGAGTTTTTTGGATTTTATAGTTTTCTTACAGGTTTTCAGGGGTTTTGGAGGGTTTTTATTTTTTAGGTATTTTTATATTTTTTAGGATTTTTATGTTTTTAGTGTTTTTTGAATTTTGATGGTTTTAGGGTTTTTAGGATTTTAAGGTTTTCTAGTCTTTTAATTTTTTATTATTTTTTGTGTTTTTTATGGTTTTTAGTTTTTTTTCATTTTTAAGGTTTTATGGTTTTTTATAATATTTATGTTTTTAGGTGGTTTTAGATTTTTTATAGATTTGGTGGTTATTAGTGTTTTTATGGATATTTAGGTTTTTTATGGTTTTGAGGGGGTTTTATGGGTTTTATGGGCTTTTACAGTTTTGGGGTACTTTTTAGTGGTTTTAAGGGTTTTTAACAGTTCTTCTATTTTTATTGGTTTTAAGCGCTTTTAGTTTTTTAATTCCTTCATAGGATTTGTTATGTTTTTATGGTTATTTACCTTTTTAGGGATATTTTAGAATTTTGAGGGGTTTTACGGTTTTTATGGTTTTTAGTTTTTTTGGGTTTCTTAGTGGATTAAAGGGTTATTTGGTTTTAGGTTTTTAAAGTTTTTATAGGGGGTTTTTAGGGTATTTTGTGGTTTTATTGTTTTTAGTTATTTTTATAGATTTTTTGGATTTTTATGGGTTTTTATATTTTTTCAGGATTTAAAATGTTTTATGTGTTTTTGGGTATTTATGGTTGTTTGGGATTGTTGTGGTTTTTATGTTTTTTGTGGTGTTTATGGGGTTTTATGTTTTTTAAATTTTTAGGTGTCTATCGAGTTCTTAAGGTTTTTATTGGTTTTTAGGGATTTCAGGGGTTTTTATGGATTTTTATAGCTTTTAGAGGATTTGTGGTTTTTAGGGGTTTTAGAGTTTTCAGGGATATTTTAGGGTTTTTAGGGTTTTATAGGGGTTTTAGGAGATTTATATATTATTATATTTTTATGGTTTTATTATCGGTTTTCACATTTTTAGGGTTTTAAAATTTTTATGTATTTTATGGTTTTTTACGATTTTTACCTATTTTTACGTTTTTTAGGGATTTTGGGGGTTTTCTGTTATTTGTATGGGTTTTACCGTTTTTAGGTTTTTATGGGTTTTAAGTTTTTTTTATGTTTTTGTTAGTGTTTTTCAATGTTTTTATTGTTTTTTACATTTTTGTGGATTTTTTTGTTATTTTTAAAAAATTTATAGTTTTTAGGATTTTTATAGATTTTGAGTGGTTTTAGTGTTTTTAGGATTTTTTGGTTTTTTTATGGATTTAATTATTTTTAGTTCCTTAATATTTTCTAAGGGTTTTCATGGTTTTTAGGGCTTTTAGTAATTTTGATGGTTTCTAGGGTTCTTTCGGGTTTTACTGTTTTAAAGGATTCATTAGGTTGTTAGGGGTTTTTTTACATTATAGGGTTTTACAGGTTTTTTAATGTTTTTATTTTTTTCAACGTATTAAAGGGTTTTTATATTTTTTTGGTTGTTTAAGTTTTTATGGGTTCTTAGGATTTTTTAAGTAATTTATTGGCCTCATGGTTTTATGTATTTTTGGGTTTTATTAGGGGTTTTAGAGTTTTTCAGATTTTAGGGGTTTTAATTATTTTTTGGTGTTTATGTTTTTCATATTTAATTCTCTGTTTCTTGGTTTTTTATGATTATATGTATTTTTTCCCGTTTAAGTATTTTTATTGGTTTTTTTTTGTTTTTAGGTATTTTTATAGTTTTTAGGATTTTTATGGTTTTTTTGTGTTTTTATTTTTTTTGGGTTTTTAAGGTTTTTAATGTATTTGGAGTGAAACGGTTTTTTATATTTTTTAGTGGTTTTTTAGGTTTTATGGGTCTTTTGTGTTTTTATGTTTTTAGGCGTTTTACTGTCTTTTTAGGGATTTTTTATTGGTTTTTTGGTTTTTATGGATTTAGGTGTATTAAGTGTTTTTATGTTTTTAAGGCTTTCTCATTGGATTTTAGTGTTTTTATGGTTTTTTATGTATTTTGGGATTTTATGGATTTTTTTGAATTTTTATGATTTTTTGGGGTTTTTTTGTATTTTGAGGGGTTTATGGGGATTTTTAGGTTTTTAGTGTTTTTGGAATTTTCAGGTTATTTTGTGGTTTTATGTGTTTTTAGGGATTTATGTTTTTCTTAGGGGTTTTTTGGATTTTTATGTTTTTTTATATTTTATGTGATTTTTATGGATTTTTATGGTTTTTTATTTTTTTAGGTATTTTGATGGGTTTTAGGGTTTTTTATGGCTTTTTAGGTTTTTTAGGTTTTTATTGTTTTTTTTTAATTTTTTACGATTTTAAAAAATTGAGTTTTTTAATTTTTTTGGGTTTTAAATTTCTTTTTGTGTTTTTATTTTTTAGATTGTTTATGGGTTTTTAGGTTTTTAGGGTTTTTAGGTTTTTTTAGGTTTTTTTAGGTTTTTAGGGTTTTATCATTTTCTAGTTTCTTTAGGGTTTTATATTTTTTTAGGTTTTAAATGTTCTCATAGTTTTTTCAAGTTTTTTATAGTTTTTTCACATTTTTAGTTATTTTTAGTTATTTTTTATGAATTTTATATTTTTTAGGGTTTTTAGGGATTTTGATAATTTTTATGGTTTTCTGGGGTTTTTTGGTTTTTTTAGTTTTTAGGGTTATTTTGAGTTTCTAAGATTTTTTGGTTTTTAATGTTTATAATATTTTGGGTTTTAAACAGTTTTTAGAGTTTTTATTGGTTTATGATCTTTATTGGTTTTTAGGGTTTTTTTGTGTTTTGGGAGTTTTTATAGTTTTTAGGGATTTTTAGTTGTTTTAGGGTCTTTTATGGGTTTTTAGACTTTTTAGCCTTATATATATTTTTAGGGGATTAATGTGTTTTGTGGTTTTAATGTTTTCTGAGGGTATATCATGGGGTTTAGGGTGTTTTTTTACATTTAGGGTTTTTTAGTTTGTTTTTAACATTTTTATTATTTTTAGGATTTTTATTAATTTTGAGGGTTTTAGTGGTTTTTTTGGGTTCTTAGAATTTTTATGTTTTTTTGTGTTTTATGTGTTCTTAGGATTTTAGGGGTTTCTTTGAGTTTTTAGGGTTTTATGTTTTTTACATTTTTAATTATTTTTTATGATTTCGTGATTTTTAGGGTTTTTAGGGACTGTGGGGATTTTTATGGTTTTAGGGGTTTTATGGATTTATTGTTTTTTAGTGTGGTTTTAGTGTATTTTTTGAGTTTTTAGGGTTTTTGAGGTGTTTAATGTTTTTTAAATTTTTTGGATTTTGAAGGGGGTTTAATGTTGTTATTGGTTTTTTGGGGTTTTAGTACTTTTTAATGATTTTATTTCTGTTTTTTTCTGTAGAGTTGTTAAGGTTTTTTAGGGGCTCTATTGTTTTTAGGTTTTTTGGGGTTTGATGTGTTTTATGTTTTTGAGGTTTTCTTATACAGTTTTAGGGTTTTAGGGTTCTTTATGTTTTTAGGGATTGTTAGGTATTCTTTAGGATTTTATGGTTTTTTAGGGATTTTAAGGATTTGGAGGGTTTTTTTTTTTTAGAAATTTTTTGTTCTTATGGTTGTTTGGGGATTCCATGTTTTTATAGAGTATTTATGGGTTTTCTATTTTTTAGAGTTCTTTAACGTTTTTAGGGCTTTAATGTTTTTTATATTTTTTTTTTGGTTTTTAGTGGTTTTATAGGTTATTAGGGTTTGTAATGGTTTTTAAGATTATTGGGGGTTTTTAGAACTTTATGGTTATTTTAGGGGCTTCTAGTGTTTTAACGTTTTTAGGTTTTAAGGGGTTTTAAGAGTTTTTTTTATGTTTTTCCTTTTATTTGTTAGGGGTTTTATTTTTTTTTACATTTTTAGTAATTCTTTGGGGGTTTTTAGTATTTTTATGGATTTTAGGGACTTTTAGGGTTTTTAGGTGTTTTAAGGGTTTTTAGGTGTTCTTAGAGTATTTATCATTTTTCAAAATCTTGGGTTGTTATTCTTTTTTAGGTTTTTATGGTTTTTATTAGTTATTTTACATTTTTAGTGATTTTTATGGATTTTTATATATTTTTTGGATTTAAAGGATTTTAGGGTATTAAATGTTTTTATATATTTTTATGTTCTTTTGGGTTTTAAGGCCTTTTAAGTTTTAATGTGTTTTATGTGGTTTAGAATTTTTAATATTTAGGGGTTTAAATAGTTTTTTTGAGTTCTTAGGGTGGTTTTTTGGGTTTTTATGGGTTTTTTGATATTTAAAGTTTTTTAATGGTATTTATGGTTTTGATGGGTTTTTAGGGTTTTTAGGGGTTTTAAGTGTTTTAGGGTTTTAAGAGTTTTTAGGTTTTTAGGGGATTTAGTTATTTTTAGGTTTTTACGGTTTTATTAGGGTTTTAATGTTTTTTGTGGGATTTATTTTTTTAGTGATTATTATGCAGTTTTAGGGTTTTTTAGTTTTAGGGTTATTTGGGATAGTGAGGGTTTTATGTTTTTAGGGGTTTTAGTGGTTTTGACATTTCTATGTTTTTTGGGGTTTTAAATTTTTTATGATTTTTAAGGTTTTCATAGAGGTTTTCAGGGTTTTTATTTATTTTTAGGATATTTTAAGTGCGTTTAGGATTTTTAGGGGTTTTAGGGATTTTGAGAGTTTTTAGGATTTTATGGTGTTTATAGAACTATATGGTTTTTTTTGAGTTTTTTCTGGGGTTTTAAGGTTATTTAGAATTTATTAACATTTTTTTGGCCTAAAGGGTTCTTATAGTTTTTACTAGTTTTATTGATTTTATGGGTTTTTAGGGGTTTTAGTGTTTTTAGGGTTTTTAGGGACTATAGAATTATTTAGGGGTTTAGGGTTTTTAAGTTTTTTTTAGGTTTTTAATGTTTTCTTATGGGTTTTTAAGGTTCTTTAAATTTTTAGGGATTTTATGGATTTTTAAATATTTTATTGTTTTTAGGGATTTTTGGTGATTTTGATGGTTTTTAGGATTTTTTGAGTTTTTGTGGTTTTTTCAGTTTTTAGGGGGTTTTGTTTTTTTTATGTTTTAAAATATTTAGTTTTTTTAATGATTTTAATGATTTAAGGGTTTCTAGTGTTTTTAGTGGTTAATCAGGTTTTGATGGGTTATTATGGGTTATAAGGATTATAGAGGTATTTATGGTTTTTAGTGGTTTGGGGTTATTAGGGTCAATTTATGGTTTTTATGGTTTTTAGCATTTCTAGGTGGTTTATGTGTTTTAGTTCTTTAGGGTTTTATTATTTATATTCATGGTTTTTAGTGTTTTTTTGTTTTGTGGGATTTTGGGCTTTTAATCATTTTTTTGGTTTTAGGGGCTTTAAATTCTTTTAGGGATTTTTTGGGTTTTTTGGTTTATAATGTTTTTTTAGTTTTTTGGGTTTTTAATGTTTTCAAGAATTTTTTAACATTTTTAAGGTTCTAAGGGGTTTTTATTGTTTTCAGTGGGTTTTATGGTTTTTATATGTTTTTAGCGATTTTTTTTAGGAATTTCAGGGTTTTTAGGGTCTTTTAGGGGTATTTATCTTTTTTAGAATTTTTATGTTTTTAGGGTTTTTAAGAATTTTTTGGATTTTTAGGTTTTTTTTTTGGTTTTTAGGGTTTATACCTTTTTAGGTTATTTTAGGGATTTATATGATTTCTAAGGTTTTTAAGGTTTTTATGTATTTTGAGGGGTTATAAGATTTGAAATATATTTTAGAGTTTTTAATATTTTTTATATTTTTAACTATTTTAAGTGTTTCAGGATTTTATATTTTCCGTAGGGTTTTCAGGGGTTTTATGGGATATTATGTTTTTAGGAATTTTTAACGATTTTAAGGATCTTTAGGTTCTTTTTGGGTTTTTAGGGATTTTGATGGGTTTTATGGGTTTTGAGGTTTTTTATTTTTAGGGGTTGTTTTATATTTTTTTACCATTTTATTGTTATTAGAGTTTTACATAATTTTTAGGGGTTTAAAGTGTTCTTAATGTTTTTTGTTGTTTTTAGGGATTTTATGAATTTTAATGTTTTTTATGGGTTTTATATTTTTTTGGAGTTTTTAGGGTTTCTAAGGGTTTTTAGAGTTTTTGTGGTTTTTTTAGATTTAAGGGGTACTTTTAAATTTTTAGGGGTTTAAGGTATTTTATAGTTTAAAAAATAGGTATTTAAAGAATTTTTTTGAGTTTTTAGTTTGTTTTTGGGTTTTTATTGGTTTTAGTGGTTTTAATTTTTTTGATGTTTTGATGGGGCTTTTGGGTTTTGGGTGGCTTTAATGGTTGTTAGCGATTTTAGCAGTTTATAGGAATGTTATTGGTTTTAAGTGTTTTTAGTTTTTTATATTTTCATTGGTTTTCATGTTTTCATGGGTTTTTATGCATTTAGGTATTTTTATGGGTTTTTAGGATATTTTTGGTTTTTTAGATTTTTTATGAATTTTGATTGTTTTAGGGGTTTTTTGGTTTTAGAGTTTTTTTTTGGGTTTTTAGTGTTTTTAGGGTATTAGGTATTTAATGTGTTTTAATGTTTTTAAGGTTTTATTATGGTTTTTAGGTATTTTAATTATTTTTTAATTTTATGGATTTTTAGGGTGTTTTGGATTTTTGTAGGATGTAGGATTTATTTTGGTTTTTAGGTTTTTTAAATTTTTTTTATTTTTTAGAATTTTAGAGTTTGTTAATGTTTTAATTAATTTAAAGGGTTCTTAGATGTTTTATTTGTTTAAGGTTTTTAGGGGTTTTTCTTGGGTTTTATGGTTTTTAGGGTTTCTAGGGTTTTTTGGGGTTTTTATCGTTTTTTGGGTTTTCACGTTTTTTAATGTTTATGGTGTTTTATGTTTTTTAGGGTTTTAATGTTTTCATAGTATTTTTTAGTTTTTCTATGTTTTTTTTACGTTTTTAGGTATTTTTTTTGGATTTTTATGAATTTTTAAGGTTTTCATGGATTTTGAGGGTTTTTAGGGTTTTTAGGGAATCTATGCTCTTTTTGGTATTTAGGGGTTTTTTGAGTTTTTTAGGGTTTCCATAGGTTTTTATATATTTTTTTAACTTATTTAGGGTTTTAAATCATTTTATAGTTTTTAGTTGTTTTATAGGATTTTTATGGGTATTAGGATTTTAATGTTTTATGGGTTTTATGATTTTTAGAGGATTTTATGTTTTTTAGGGTCTTATACAGCTTTTAGAATTTTTAGGTTTTTGGGGGGCCTTCAATTTTTTTAGGTGCTTAAGGTTTCATTATGTTTTTTAGGGATTTTAAGGTTTTTATGTTTATAAGGATGTTCAGATATTTTTAGAATTTTTTTAATTTTTATGGTTTTTGGGAATTTGAGGATTTTTATGGTTTTTAGGGATTTTAGTGTTATTTAAGGTTTTTATCATTTTTTCCAGTTTTAAGGGTTTTATGTTTTTTAGGTATTAGATGATTTATTAGTGTTTTTAGGATTTTCAGGGTTTTTTTTATTTATGTATTTTTAGGTATTTTTTAGGTTTTTAATGTTTTTTATGGTTTTTATGGATTTTCATGGTTTTTATGGTTTTTATGGTTTTTCATGTTTTCTTGGGTTTTTTGTGATCCTTTATTTTTTATTGGTTTAAGAGTTGGTAGATTTTTTTAATTATTTTTAGGGTTTTATAGGGTTTTTAGATTTTTTAGTGGTTTTATATGGTTTTGATACTTTTTTACGAGTTTAAGGTTTCTTTGAGTTTTTATGGTTTTTATGATTTTTTTTGGGTTTTATAGGGTTGTTAGCATTTCTTAGGGTTTTAGGGGTTTAAAGTGAATAAAGAGTTTTAGGGTTTTGGGTTTTAGGGTTTTTATGTTTTTAGGGATTTTTTTTCTTTTTATGATTTTATAGTTTGTATGGATTTTTGAATATTGAGGTTTTTAGGGGTTTTAGGTTTTTTGGGATTTTATGGTTTTGGGGGGTCTTTAGTTTTTTTTAGTTTTTTAGGTTTTTAATGTTTTATTGATTTTTTTTCCATTTTTATGAGTTTTAATTGATTTTATATATTTCTGTGGTTTTTTAGGTTTTTTAATCAGTATTTAGGGGTTTTATGTTTTTAGGTGTTTTAGGAGTTTCAATGGTTTTTAGGTTTTTAGGGTGTTTAGGGTTTTTAGTGTTTTTAGGTTTTTAGGTGTTTTATGTTTTTTAAATTTTTTAATATTTTATTAGGGTTTTTGGTTGTTTTATGTATTTTTATGTGTTTATAGATTTGATTATATTTTTAGATTTTTATTATTTTTAGGTTTTTAGTGATTTTGAGGGGTTTTGCGGTTTTTAGTGTTTTAAGGGTTTTATGTTTTCTTTGGGTTTTTAGGATTTTTTTTGTTTTCTATAGGATTTAAGGTTTTTTTTGAGTTTTTTAAATTTTTGGGGGTTTAAAGAGTTTTTATATTTTTAGTGGGTCTTATATTTTTAATGGTTTTTAGGGGTTTCAAAGGATTTGTAAGGTTTTATGGTTTTCATGGGGTTTATGGTTTAAATCATTTTTGGGTATTTTAGGGTTTAAATAAATATTTTAGGATTTTAAGGGGTTTATGTGTTTTTTTGGTTTTTAACATTTTGTTACGTTTTTTCAGGGTTTTATGTTTTTAGGAATTTTTAGGGATTTTAAGGTTTTTTATTGTTTTTTGGGTTATTTGAGATTTTAAAGGTTTTTAGTATTTTAGGGGTTTCCATGGTGTTGAATGTTTTTTTTTGGGATTTATGTGCTTTTAGGTTTTTAATGTTTTCTTTTGGGTCTTCATGGTTTTTAGGCTTTTTTAAAATTTTAGATATTTTTACCAATTTTTAGGAATTTAGTGATTTAGGGAATATGTTGTTTTTTATTTTTTTTAAGTTTTGAGGGTTTTTATAGTTTTTTTGGGTTTTTATGGTTTTTTTTAGTTTTAGGGTTTTAATGTTTTTTATATTTTTTATCATTATTTGGTGTTTAAAAAAATTATAGTTTTAAATGGGTTTTAGGGTTTTTATTATTTTTAGGATTTTTATGGTTTTTATGGGTTTTATGGGTTGTTAGGGTCTTTTTCAGTCTTTTAGGGTATTTATAATTTTTTAGTTTTTTTGGGGTTTTAAGAGTTTATATGTTTTAAAGGGATTCTTGGGATTTTCTAGGGGTTTTAGGTTATTTAGGTTTTAGTTATTTTTAATAATTTTTTGATTTTTTATGGTCTTTCAGGGATTTTAAGGATTTATGGGTTTTTAAGATTTTTTGGATTTTTAGGGTTTTTATTATTTTTAGTTTTTTTATATTTTTAAGTTTTTTTATGTTTTTAAGAGTTTCTTAATGATTTTTAGGGGGTTCAGTGTTTTTTAATTTTGTTATGGATTTTTTGGTCTGTTAGGAATGTTGTGGTTTTTACGGTTTTTAGGGATTTTGAGGGGACTTAGGGAACTCTAGGATCTTTATGATTTTAAATATTTTTTAATGTTTTATATTTTTTATTTAATTTTTTAGGGATTTTAGGGTTTTTTAATGTTTTTAATGTTTCTATGGGTTTAAAGGGTTTTTTAGTTTTGATTGGTTTTTAGATTTTATGAGATTTTAGGGGACTTTTTGGTTTTTAGGTGTTTTAGGTTTCATTAAAGTTTTTATAATTTGTATGGTTTTAAAGGGTTTTATTTTTTTAGTTTTTTGAAAATTTTCTATGGTTTTTGAGGTTTTTTGGAATGTTTTTAGTGATTTTTAGGATGGTTATTTTTTTAGGCTTTATGGTATTTTTAGGGGGATTATGGGTTTTTATGGTTTTTATAGTTCTTATTGGTTTTGAGGGGTTTTAAGAGGTTTATATTTTTTTTAGTTTTTTAGAGGTTTAATGGTTATTTTGAGTTTTTAGTAGTTTTAGGTTATTTATGTGTTTTTAGGTTTTTTAAGGACTTTAGGTTTTTATAGTATTAAGGGAGTTTTAGGGTTTTAGGGTCCTTTTAGGGTTT
This sequence comes from Viscum album, assembly GCA_963277665.1. Lineage (NCBI taxonomy): Eukaryota > Viridiplantae > Streptophyta > Magnoliopsida > Santalales > Viscaceae > Viscum > Viscum album. Next base: position 485,871,876 of record OY728157.1, read on the forward strand.
TTATCATTTTTTGGTTTTTAATGGTTTATGTGTTTTTATTTATTATGTTTTTCAAAAGGGTTTTTAGGTTTTTTAGAGTTTTTGAGATTATTACTTATTTTTAGTGATATTTTATTTTCTTAGAGTTTAGGGTTATTAGTGATTTTGAGGGGTTTTAGGTATTTTTTGTTTTTATGGTTTTCTAGGGTTTTTAGCATTTTATATATTTTTAGTGGGTTTAAGTGTTTTTAGTTTTTAATGTTTTTTTATTATTCTTTAATTTTTTTATGTTTTTTATGTTTCTCGGGTCATTCAAGGATTTTTATGTTTTTTATTTTTTTTTAGAGTTTTAGGGTTTTTGAGTGGATGAAGGGTTTCTTAAGGGTTTTTTGGGATTTAATTGTTTTTTATTTTTAGGGATTTATTGGAGTTTTTAGGGGGTTTAGGGTTTTTTAGAGTTTTTTTAATGTTTTTGGGGTTTATAGAGTTCTTAGAGTTTATAGTGGTTTTAGGGTATTTATGGGTATTTGGGATTTTTATGTTTTTTTGGGTTTTATGGGTTTTATTGGTGTTTTGGGTTTTTAGAGTTTTTTATCTTATTTAGGGGTTTTCAGTGTTTTTAGTTTATTATGGGTTTTCTATGTTTTCATGTTTTTTAGGATTTTTTTAATTTTTTAGGTATTTTAGGGCACTTTTATTATTTTTCAGTTATTTAGGATTTTAGGGATTTTGTGGTATTTTAGAGTTTTTATGGATTTTATGGTTTTTTAGGTTTTTATGGATTTTTTAGGCTTTTATGGTTTTTAAGTATTTATAGTTTTTTAATGTATTTAGGGTTTAAAAGGGTTTTAGTGTTTTAGATGTTTTGTAGGGTTTTTATGTGTATTTAGTGCTTTTTAGGTCTTTAGGACATTTAGAGTTTTTATATGTTTTGGGTTTTTTTAGATTTTTTGGTTCCTAAGTGTTTCTAGGTTTTAAAGCATTTTTAGGTGTTTTCAATGATTTTATGTTTTTTACATTTTTAGGGATTTTTAGGGATTTTCAAGAGTTTTTTATTATTTTTAAGGGTTTTGGTGATTTTGAGGATTTTAGGATTTATGATGATTTTTCGGTTTTTTAGGGTTTTTAGGATATTTGGGATTTTAACTGTTTTTAGGTTTCAAAGGTTTTTGTATAATTTTCAGGGTTTAGGGGTTTTTACGTTTTTAGGGATTTTTGTGCATTTTTTGGATTTTTATGGGGTTTTGGGTTATTTGGGATTTTGATGGTTCTAGTGTTTTTAGGGTTATATGGTTTTAATGGTTTGTTGGGTTTTGTTGATGCTCATTTCCGTCACAGAATCTAATTAATGAAAAAGGGAAATACCTTAACACAAAGTGATTTATCCTTTGAAGAAACATAAAAAATTGACAAAGGCATGAACAGGGATTTGTTTAAACATGGGTCGTGCATGTTTTATCATGGCCGCGCAAGTATACTCGTGTGCCTTATATTGGTCGCATAGGTGACTTGCGCGCCCTAATTTGTTTTTGCCCAAGGACTTCAAAGGCCTATAAATACCCTTTGTGGGCCCCCCATTTCGAGGACGGAAAGATCCAGAAACTCAAATTTGAGCTCTCGGAACCCTAGTCTCTTCTCAAAGCCTTCTGAACACTTCTTAGGTAATTTCTTACATAGAATGGAAGGTCTAATGAGGGGGAACAAAGCCTAAGTGTTGAAACTTATCAAAACCTATGCGCCTAAGTGGCCATCCCTTAATGAAAATGGCCACACTTGCGGGCCACCTTATTCCTTCAATAGAACTTGCGCGCCACTCATTTAAAAGTCTTTAGGGATAATAATAAGGTCTTGAGATAAGTCTCACCCAAGTATTACCCTAAGGGTTGACCGTCGTGAAAGTACCCATGTGTCGCGCAAGTATACTTGCGCGCCCATGAAGGACATGCACACCTCTCTCTTTTTGGGTGCCCCTTCTGCCTATTCACTTGCATTCTTCAAATCCACCTCTCCTCTTCATGATTTAACTGTCAGAACCATATTCAAAACCATTTATGGCATGGTTCCTTTGTTGGTTTACTTATATGAAAGGAATTATGTGGAACATCTCTCAAAACATAGTGATTTATATATCTTTAAATCACAATGTTGAGAGATTTCATTCAACCTCATCCTTTATGATGATAAGTTCCCTAACCTGGGCCTTCTTTTCAGGAGTAAGTCCCAGTCATAATTTCTCTAATTTGGGCATCTTCCTTAGGAGTAATCCCTACTCATAAATTCCATTATCTTAGGCCTTCTTCTTAGAAATAAATCCTAAATCTCAAGTCTCTCTAAAAATGGGCCTCCGTCTCAAGAGTATGTCCCAATCTCAAATTCCCAAATATGGGAATCCTCTTTAGGAGTAAGCACCAAGTCCCCTATTTATGGGCCTCCTTTTCAGGAGTAAGACCCAATCATAATTTCCTAACATGGGCCTTCATTTCAGGAGTAATCCCCAGTCCAAGTTCCCAAATATGGGCATCTTCCTTAGGAGTAATCCCCAAATCCCAAATTCCCTTAACCTGGGCCTCCTTCTCAGGAGTAAGCCCCAGTAATAATTTCTCTTAACCAGTCTTAACTTCTTTTAATTTGGGCGTCATTCTCTCGAATAAAACCCAACCACAAGTCCCCTCTTAATTTGGGCATCCTCCTCGGGAGTAAGCCCCAAGATAGAGTATCCAAATATCCATAAAGAACATATACCTTTATGGACCTTGTTCCCAGGCTTCTTCTCTAAAGTAAGTCCTTATCTTTATCTATTTGGGCAATCATACATATATAAGCCCCATATCATTCCTTGTGACCACATATTTCATGGCACAAATTATCAGGTTTACTGATACATCTTGTTTCTCACTCCGAGCATGACTCGCGTGAGCTTAGAGTGTAAAAGTAACCACGACACATCTCTTTGGGACGTTAATCGTTCGTAAGCCCCACAATTCCCAACTGAACTACGTGGAATTTGATCTCTACCTTAAAGGTGGAATACGTAGGATGCCTTTCTGAGGTTTATGCCCATCACCCATTAATTCGCATCCGTCCCATATGACGTTAAACTATATATTAATTTTTGAACTATGTGGGTTCTGATTCCTTTTCTAACAAGGATATGTAGGTATCCCATCTGTGAGTACGATCCCAACTCCGAGATAATCCATGTCCTTCTGAACGATAATAAACTTCAAGTGCCCAGTTGAGTGGCTTTAAAACCAGTATGGTTATCATAATGACCAAGAGATATTAATATAATATGTTGAAGGATACCATTGATTAAGGATCTCTAACAAACATAGATGATTCTCTATCGATGAAGAACATCAAATACATATAAAAGATTCTCTAAATCTCATACATGTTAATCATTGATTTTTAGATCTTAAGGAAAGCTCATTTTCATACTTGGTTGTGTAATAAGGATTCACGAACACAACTTAAATCTATAAAGAGAGTCCTGGATTAGACAATAATTCCCCCCAAAAAAGGTGTGATCAGTCTGACCTCCCATCCTCTCGACCAATGCAAATTCTTAAGCCTCATCGGTCCACAACTAATGGGAACCTACCTTTAGAAAGTAGGTCCAAATGGATATAGAATCATTGGATGTTTCCAGTTCTACAAACAAACCTGTTAGAAACCGATTGGAATGTTTGAGCCTTAATCAAACAAGGTCATTCCCATTTCCAGTGGAAACAAAAAATGGTGAACCGGGTGTAAATCCTTAACCAAGTTAAAATGATGTTTTACTTATTTGTTAGGACCCTATTTAAACTCAATGATAGGTCCAACAAAACAATCAATAACATATGTGCTCATCCAAAAGATGTAGTGGCCGAACTTATCTTGATTATGTCTATTATATCAAATAGGCACTCTTTTTTCAAGATCTTCTGCATTACAGAAATGGATTCTCTTAAGTTCACACCTGTGAATGCCACAGTTGTGAATACCTCTGTTGCTACTCCTATTGTATCGTCGTCCACTCTGAGGATGACATCACCTACTCAGCATCTTCACTGCTGGGTATCAGATGCACTGGTTAAGTAATACCATCAACACAGTACCATTCTGATTCTAGAGGCTGCTCGACAAGCCATCCACGTCAATAATCACCCTAGTCGTCCAAACAGCGACGACCAGTGATCAAGAAGCAGGTAGTGCCAACCACCATTTCCAACTGTTTCAGGTCGTTATCCCCGGAATGCAATCACCGTTACCTCCCATATTCTGGGGAGGTGAATGAGAAGGTCACTCAAGGCCTTAACTCAGGGAAACATGAGTCCTTCCAGAGGGCTCCCACCAACAATCGCCGCCAGACTCGTGCACCCTCAACATGATGAGGGCGTCATCTCCAAACGTTTGGCTTAGGTTCCTCGAACCTAAGCAGGAAAGACGAACTACCAGAGGCGACGACCAGTTAAAAGTGAACAGGTTCTTATCTTTTTCATTTCTGTAGAATTCCACCAAACTAACTTGGTGGAAAGCAATGAGAGAGCACACACACCCATCCATTTTAATTCCACTATCCAGCAGATTCTTCTGGCTGCAACATGTCATTCCCGTCAGGCAATTCTTGTGGAGTACTATATATAGGAACATACACATGTTTATAAATCATCATCTAGTTAGAAGGCTCATCTGATTACATACGATGAAGCCCGCCAACCCAATGTGTTGACAACTGGTAAACAGGCACATACACCTACTTACACTCATCAATCCTGCCATCAGTCTCGTCTACCAGTATTGAAGAAAGTTAATCAACCACATTCGGCGGAGTGCAATCAGCAGGCACATACACCTACTAGTATTGATAAATCCTACCAAAAGTCTTGTTTAGTAGCACCGAGAGATGTCAATTGGAAATCCCCAATGAAAAACAGGAGGAAGACTCAACTCTCTACCCCCACGCACGAGTACTGTCAGAATTCACTAACAGGAAAAGGAGGACAGGAGCAGGAACACACACCTAATCCAAGCACGGAATGGATGTATATCCTCGTTGCAGTAGATAAAGTCCCTAAAAACATTCTAACAATGGTAAAAGAGAAGAAGAAAATCCCTGCTCATATTCTGGATGACTTCCAGGATATTATAACAGCCTCAAAAGCATCACAGGGAATGAAATGAAAATCTATCCCTACCAGTGGAGTGACACATCAATAGTTCACTCTGGAACAGACACACACCTCTATTACAGTCCAAGAGGATTGTGGGGCATACTCCCCCATGTCATACGTACAACCTTGTCCGGCACATACACCTGATTTGATTGGAGATAATTAGCCTAACCCAACTATTTCTCCTCAGCAGGCACATACACCTGCCCATAATAACCACTTTCGTCAACAAGTGGTTCTCAAAGTGAGTAATAAGGCGTCTAATAAAAAGACCAATCCAACACAATCAAGAAACCAAGAGCCAATCTGTAATAAGGTCTTACTCAATGCTAGAGTTCTTGATGCACTTAGACAATTATCTATTGCAACTCAAGTTTCTACTCTCTCAGTTCCCAATAGTGGGAACATTAATTATGAAGGTGTGCATCAAACACTTCCTCATGAAGGCATGATTCATGACAGTTCGGTTGATCTCAAAGTATCATATTCAGATGAGATCCACGACAACCCTCTGTGTGGCCAAAATATTAAGGAGAAAAAGGTTTCATCTTTTGCTATAACCCACCATGGTGGTCCTCCCCATGATGATGAATCTAGATGCGAATGTCCTCTCCGCAGTCATAATTCACTTTGCCTGGAAAATGCTCCTATGGAAAATGTAGTGACAACAATTCCCTCTTATCATGAGGCACTTGCCAATGTGAATCCAGTCATGTCTGATGCTTTACCGCTAGCAGGTGAAATACTTTCTCAACCAGAATATAGCACAGGGTGTAGGTCATTCTCTGAACCACCCTTGAGTCATCCATATTCTAATTTGGTAAATTAATTCTCTACAAATATTGTTGAATCTGATGAAGCAACAAAGAAACACCAGCTTTGGTCTAATCAGGTAGAAGAATCTACATTGAACTATAAAGAGGAAGTACTGAATATGAGAAAACAACTGACGAAAGGTGATGTACCAGTCATGTTTTGGCCTTAGGATGACTCTCAGTATGACATTCCATAGATGTTGATGGAAGGTTGTATTCACAATATTTGTCTCAACATGTGGAATACTTGTTGTCAATTGAAAAAGAAAATATTATCTTATGATGAATATGAAAATCATGTAAATATAATAGAATGGTTACAACACCAAATTGATTTTTCCTCTCTCTCAGTTTCTCGATATCCAAAGGCTAAAAATCAGCAGAGAGCCCTTCAACATCCATGCCTTGGTGCACTAAGAAGGTTTCTACAGTTAATTTCCAATGCCTCATCTGGTATTCATATTAGGGGATGGGGTGTTCAAAGAGCACTGCATTTCACTGTACTCTCTAGTCAAAAAATCCCACCTAAAGTGGTCTCATGCAATGTTATTTCCCATGGTCGGCCATAGCCAATTGCTTTTGTTTGCAATCAAAGGCTTGCTCAAGAACAGGCCTCAACTATTTCTTCTCAAAATCAGGAATACAAAGAAAAATTTGTCAAATTACTCTTACATTAAGAAAACGAGAACATCAAACAGGCTTCTCATTTAGAGCGTGCACATCATCAAGTGACAAAAGTTTCAGAAATCATCCAATGTTCATTTGAAAAAGGTGATTTGAGTGGATGTAGATTGATGCATCCAGCTAATTTCTAGACCAAAGTCTGCAAGATTAGGAGAGTCTTTAAGAAAGTCTCAGATATAGCAACTCAAGAGCCACCCCAGCTTTCCAGACTGGGGACTCTTTTAACCCAACCCTTAGAATCAACAAATAGGATTCGAGGAGTTGAGAAAGAATAGTAGAAACAGCCCTAGTCCAAAGGACTTGGGACTTTTTCAAATCCTCAATCTCTTCCTTAGAAAAATTTAGTCTTCTCTTGATTCGGGAAGAATCCCCAAGAGGAATGAAAAGCCAAATTAACAGAAGTTTCCCTCCAAATAATGGTTCGTCAAGAAGTTCTTCAGGGATCAAATGAATGAAATGCATTGTCTCATTAGGGACATGGAAGATGAAAATATCACAGAAATGCCGATAAAATAGATGAAATGTGTTATGCATCAATAAATGCCTTCAATGTCATTGTTGTTGATCCTCCATAACATGAGGCTCATTCAGAAGGATCAGATGAAGAAGTTCATGATCAAGAGGCTATGCACACAGAGGCAAATGAAGAAGGTGTACGTACCCAGAATAAAAGGCTTACCCAGAAATTAGGTATTCCATCCAGTGATCAACTTCCCCCTCTCCGAAAGGCATCCAATAAGGGGAAAAGAAAGAATCAGGCTACTTTCCACCCTTCCTCTGGAGAAGGCCAATCGCTCTCACTAGAGCAAAGATTTTCACAACAGGAGGAGGAAATGAAGGAATTAAGGAGGTTGAATGCAGAACTACTTCAAGGTAGTCTTCCTCCTAAGCATGCTGGAGTCAGTCATCCAAGGGAATTTGTTGTGGCTACTAAGATGGATCAAGAGTATCCTCCTTTACCGGTACACCCTCACAGGTCTAGTCCTATGGGTCATGCACAACAACAATCGGTGGTGCTACCATCCGTTGCAGTCTCGGTCACCACACCTATCCAAGCTCCAGTTATTGCACCTGCACAGGTCCAATCTCAACCAGATGTTTCTCAAAAGTTAATGAATACCATTGAGTCATTAATATCTCAGTTGGAAGCTATGGAAGGAAAGCGTGCAACTATTCAACTGGAGAAGAGAGCTTACCCTGAATGGGTAGACACAATTCCTCCCTCATCAAATTTTTAAAGTACCACATTCCCAATATTTAATGGTTTGAGAGACCCAGAGTAACACTTAACACATTTTATTTCTCATTGTGATCCTATGATGGGAACCCCTCAGCAATAAGAAGCAATTATGCTCAGTTGTTTTGTACAATCATTACAAAGGCCTGCTTTTGTTTGGTATACAAGCTTGAAATCCCGGTCAATTACCGGGTGGGAGGATCTTCATCAACAATTCTTTCTTCAATTCAGCTCAACTTTACCAAAGAAAACAGTTTTTGATCTTACAAATTTTAAACAAAGGGAGAATGAAAGGGTTTCAGATTTCATTTCTCACTAGAAGGGATTAACATATTCCATGAGTTTAGCACTCCCTTAAGAAGAGTTGTTGCCAATCTGTGTGGCAAATCTGTGTGATGAATTACACACACCATTGATCCCTATGAAATACATAAGAAGGGTTCCGAGACCTTACTTCAATCGCTCAACAGATTGAACACTCTCTTATAAAGACTAAGGATAAAGCTCGTGTAATTCCATCATCTCTAGGAAGGAGAATGGGTAATCAGAGACTGCTACAGTTACACATAAACAAGCACCTGTACCTACTTCTACTTCAAAACCTTCATCTTATAAAAGGGCTCTACCCCCTGAGCATCAACAACAGAGGCCGTTTCTTCAAGATGATTAAAGAGATCAAAGAAGAATACAATTTGAGGATCTAAAGAGAAAAGTTTACTCTTTTTGAAATGAACAAGTTCCTGGTTACTTCATTTCGGATCTGGAAAATAATTTGGTTCTGTTTCCAATGCCAAAAAGGCCTAACAAGGAAGGAGATGAAGACCGTCCCAATTATTTCTCATTTCATCAGATGTTGGGGCATCTTATTCAGGAGTGTTTTGTCTTCAAAGACCTCCTACAAAAGATGGTGGACTTAGGAAAATTCAAATTGAAGGTTCTTCAGATTAGGTAGCATGTGTAACTGCTACAAATATAGAGGAAGAAGGCGAGTGGCAAGAATTAAAAAACAAAAATGTGCAGAAATATGATGATTGGATGGTCATAAAAATGATCAACTAAACTCATGCCATTTTGCAAACACAAATGAAGAAACCAATTGTGTCTTATTCTATGAATGCCACAGTAAAACCCTCTTCATCAGAGGGAAAATCCTCAAAGAAACGACAAAATTAAAAGAAAGAGGAACAATCAGAAGAAGATGAGATCGTGTTAAAGCCCAAATTGTCTTTGACTCTGGAAAATTTTATCCAATCTACTTCAAAGCAACGAGCACCGCCCCGCCAAATGGTACAACCTAAATGGGCTAATCAAGCAGAATCTTCATCAGATGAAGAGTTGATCTTTGGTTATGTTAACATGATTCATTTAACATATCCTTATGCCAGTCATAGCTTCGATCTTGATGAGCCTGAGTTCCCTGTATCAAACAGAAGAAATAGAGGGTGTTCCAGAGGTATGGGATACATAGGAAGACGTGGATATCCCAGAAACCACTATTCCAATTCTACCCCTTCTAGAAATGTGTATGCAGCAGAAACTCGTGGTAGAGCCCTTCGACGGGCTCAATAAGAACAATAAAATTCTTCCACCGATAACTGATTCAGTCTTGGTATAGTTATTTTGGAGGATCAGTTAAATGTTCCATCCTCTTCCTCAAAGCAAGTAAATAGACCTATTCTGTCTAATCTTCCAAAGCCAGAAGTATTTTTAACACCTACCCCGATACAAGAATCATCTACTTCTAAATCATCAACCTCTAAGGCACCTGTGAAACCACATGTTCCTTTTGGAAAACACAGAACTTTGGATCAAAAATATGATGTTTTGAAACATTTGGCCCAAGTACCGGCCAAGTTATCAATTCTCGATACCTTGAATCTATTCATGGATCTTTGGGAGGCACTCATTGAGGATTTTTAAAGTCCTCGTGAGTTCGAAAATGAAATTGTTGTGGATGAAGTCTATCATGTAGAGAATAATCCTGCAGAATTCTATGCAGTGATATCTTTTATAGATGAAGATGAAGATGATGTCGTGCATGGACATATCAAACCTTTGTACTTATCTATAAAGTTCAATGGTGTAGACATCTGAAGAGATTTCATTGATAATGGTTCAGGAGTCAACCTTATCCCCATTCTTACACTTCATCGATTGGGCCTTATAGAATCTAATTTATCTCCTTCTACTTTGATGTTGCAAGGATATGATAAAAATTAACAAGAACCACTGGGTGAGATTACACTCATAACTCAGTTTAGAGACCTTGTATCCAATTTAGATTTCATGGCATTGAATCATGATACAGCATTCAATGTTTGGCTTGGAAGACCCAGCCTACATCAACAAGCGGTTGTCCCTTCATCATACCATCAATGTCTCAAATACTATTTCAATGGTCAAATTGGGACATTGTACGGTGATAATTTCCTCTTCAAAACATGTGAATCTCAATACATTGAGGTGGAATTCTATCACATGAATCATACGGAGAAATCCACAATAAGGGAGGTAACCAAGGTTAATGCTCTATATGGTTAGGAAAAGATTCCAGTAAACCCATTCACACATGTGAGTACAGATTATGTGTTGCATATCAGTCAAATTGACAGGATAGGCCCGAATCCGAATACTGTTATGGAAACTTCCATAATGTCAATTACAGCAATCAAGCCAGACATCATGGGAGAAATTGGTGATTCACCAAGCAATGATGAAAGCTCAAATGGAGATGTCTTTATTTCATCCACTGAAATCCAGCAAGTCTATACTTCGCAAACAAGGACAGAAGATTTTATAGAAATATCAGAGGTGAACTATGATGTCGATTCTCAATCCATCATCTCCACTTTATTACCCAAGGAAGACCCTTCATCATCAATAGGGTCATAAATGGAAGCCTCTTCTTCATGATGTTCAAATTTTAACATCTCTCTTGATCATGGAAAATCCGCTTCATCATATACTATGCAAGTTGAATCAGAAGAGATAACATGTGTTGAAGAAGAAGATGAAGATCTCAGGGATACTCCTCCAGATTTTGAAGAGGGTATCTCTACCACTATGGATGAACTCAAAGAAATAAATCTGGGTACAAAATAAGATACACTCCCCACTTTAATTAGTGCGGCCATGACTCTTGAGGAGCAAGAAATGTATATTTCATTTTTAAAGAAAAATAGAGATATATTTTCTTGTAACTATACAGAAATGCCTTGGATTGATCCTGATGTTTCCACTCATCATTTGGGTTTGCCAGAAGAACATCGAGGATTTAAGAAAGCCACATGAAGAAGACACCCATCTTACGCTTCAAAAATTGAAGATTATGTGGATAGATTATCAAAGATAACATCATTAGGTAAGTTCAATATCCCATGTGGTTGGCTAATATTGTCTCGATGAAAAAGAAGAATGGAAAAATTAGAGTTTTCATTGATTTTAGAGATCTTAATCGGCATTTTCCTATGGATGATTTTCTAGTTCCGATTACAGAACTCTTGATTAATGCAACGACTAGTTGTGAAGCACTTTCTTTCATGGATGGATATTCTGGGTATAATCAAATACGAATGAATCTAAAAGATGAAGAATCTACAGCCTTCAGAGCCCCTCTGGGTGTGTTTCTCTATCGAGTAATGCCCTTTGTCCTAAAGAATTTTGGCACATCATATCAGCGTTCCATGCACCGTATCTTCAAACCCTTTTTAGAGAAATTTGATGAATGTTATGTGGACTATTTGGTGGTTAAATCCAAACAATGTTCTAATCACTTGGCTGATTTGGAATTCATATTCCACTAACTTTGACAACAGAATTTGAAGATGAAACCCTTGAAATGTACTTTTGGGGTAACCTCAGGAAAATTTCTTGGCTTTTTTGTATGTCATCATGGTATCGAAGTCAATCCTGAGAAGACAAAGTCAATCCTTGGTATGTAACCTCCTCATAATTTGAATGAATAGAGAGGACTTCAAGGACACTTAGCCTATATTTGGCGTTTCATCACCAATCTGATAGGAAAATGTTTACCCTTCACCAAATTGATGAAGAAGGGAGTCACTTACCAGTGGACTAAAGAATGTCAAGAGGCATTAGATATTATCAAGAAATATCTCATGAGTCCACCGGTATTAATGTCACATGTTGAAGGAAGACCACTTATCCTCTATGTGACAACTTTAGAGAGATCATTGGGTGCCTTCCTTACCCAGAAGAATGATGTTGGGAATGAAAACAACCTCTACTATCTCAGTCATACTATGATTGAAGCAGAAACCTGATATTCAAATATTGAGAAGTGATGCCTAGAATTAATCTTTACGGTTCAAAAATTGAGACACTACCTTCAACATTATGAGGTCCAATTGGTATCTCACAAAAACCCATTCAAATTCATCCTTAGTCGTCCAATGCTTACAGGACATCTAGAAAGGTGGGCAGTTATTTAGCAGCAATTTGATATCCATTATGTGTCTAAAAAGGAAATAAAGGGCCATGCTCTGGCTTATTTCTTTGCTGAACACCCTTCAGCAGAAGATACATCTTTAGATACTGAACTTCCTGATGAAGAAGTCTTTTCTATTCAAAATAATCTTCAAACATGGGAAATGTACTTTGACGGTGCTTTCAGAAGTCCAACAGGGAAGAAAATGGAAGATCATAAATTCAAGAAAGTTGGATTAGGAATTGTACTTATTTCCCGGGAAAAGGAAGTGCTACCTTATTCCTTCTCATTGTTGGGAGGTGGTACAAATAATGTTGCAGAATATCAAGCTCTCATCACAGGATTAGAGTTAGCGCTTCAAGCACAAGTGAATCACATAAATGTGAAAGGTGATTCAGACCTGGTAATCAAACAATTCAATTGGGATTATGCAATCATAAAAGAAGAACTAATCCCTTTGTATGATTACGCCAGAGTGTTAATGGCGTAATTTTCTTTCGGAACCGACATTTTCTTATGTACTAAGATCAAAAAATGGCCAAGTTGATGCACTGGCTAATATAGCCACGACATTCACAGATCCAAATCAGGATGATAAAATAATCAGTATTTCCCATCGTAGTATAATTTCACCTTATGTTCAAACCAGAACAGAGGAAATCAATGAAATTAGTCCCATTCCTGAACTATATGTTCATACTACAGGATAGATGACACCTATCAGGTAATACCTTTAAAATGGAACACTTCCACCTGATAGAGCTTGGAAAGATCAAATCCAGAAATGTGTGGTCAATTATACTCTTTATGGTAGTCTAGATCACCTAGAGAAAATTCCATAAAAAAGATGTTTTGATGGAATTCTATTCAGATGCATTGATGGTGAAGAGACAATGGCTATCATTAAAGAAGTGCATGCAGGACTCTGTGGTTCCCACTAGTCTGGACATAGACTATCTGATCAAATTCTAAGTCATGGATACTTTTGGCCTTTAATGGTACAAGATCATGTTGATTTCACAAATAAGTGTCATTATTTCCAAGTTCATGCCAACTTCATTCATCAACCCCCAGAGTTTCTTCATACAGCTAAATACTCGTGGCCATTTTCCAAACGGGGAATGGATGTAGTAAGACATTATCCTTTAGTTACAGCCAAGAAGTTTAAGTACATTCTTACTACTACTGACTTCTTTTCTAAATGGGAAGAGGCAATACCTCTCAAAGAAGTTAGTTCTAAAACCATTGTTAGCTTCATCAAGTCTAACATCATTACCAGATTTGGAGTCCCTCATACCATATTGATGGAAAATGGCACGAAATTCTGTTCATACGAGGTAAGGAACTTGTATCAAGAATACAACATGAAATCCAACCATTCTTCTCGGCATCATGAAGAAGCTAATGGTCAAATAGAAGCCTTCAACAAGACTCTTTCAAATATACTACAAAAGATGGTGGATAAAGATAAGAAACCATGGCCGGATAAACTCTTTCATGCTTTATGGACTTATCAGACCACCACCTACACTGCAATGCAATCAACTCCATATTCATTGGTATATAGAACAGAAGCAGTATTTCCCATTGAGGTTCAATTACCCTCACTAAGGGTAGCCATTTTTGATCATTCATCTATGGATGAACAATCTCAAAAGAGATTGGATGAATTGGAATGATTAGACGAGAAAAGATTATGCACCTTGCACCACATGGAAGTCTATCAAAATCGAAAACCACGAGCTTTCAACAGAAAAGTTCATCTTAGTTCATTCATTCAGGGAGAATTGGTATTGGTTCTCAGAACTCAAATGATACTTGGAAAGAAACCTCTCAATCTTGATCCAAAGTGGGAAGGACCTTATTCAATACATAAGGACTACTTCAATGAAGCTTATTCTTTAATTTCAATGGATGGAGAACTCATCAAGACTCCAACCAATTCTAGATTTATGAAGAAGTATTTTTTATAATACAAATGCATAATCTATGGTCCATGCATATGACCTGAAACTATTTGCACTTATGTCCAACACAATGTTAAACTGTGTCATCCTAGATACATGATGCTAAACTGTACTGAAGTCCCTTACATCCAGCAAGACGTTAAACTGCAGATGCGATGGTCCATGCATATGACCTTAAACTGTTCGCACCATCTTCCAACATTATGTTAAACTGTGAAAAAGTCCCTAATACATCCAAACATGACGTTAAAATGTGTCCTATTTTGTCCTTACTGCATGACATTAAACTGTACAGTCCCCCTTTCGTCCAACATGACGTTAAACTGTATTGTCCCCATCATCTTAGCTACAGGACGGTAAACTATACATCACCCTTATTGTCCAATATGATGCAAAACCGTGTTCACGTACAACATGGCGTTAAATTATGCCTCTATATTTTTCCTACATGACGTTAAACTGTACTGCTCATTCATCCTACATGACGTAAAACTAAACAAAGTCCCTTAATACATCCTCTATGATGTTAAACTGTATTTTTTCCCTGCTACATGACACTAAACTGTATTTCACCAATAGTCCTCACTGCAATACTTTAAACGACATAGTCCCTTCATATGTTCTACATGACATTAAACTGTGCATCATTAAGGTTGTTGCTACCTCATGTTTCTCACACCGAGTTTGAATCACGCGAGCTTAGAGTAAACTTCAACCATAACACCCACTTTGGGCCACTAACCATGTGTAAGTCCCGACACCATTTTTTAGGACTTTTTCATCAAGAACAACTTGATTACCAATACATTATTTATTTGAACTATGTGGAATTTGATCCTTGCCTTCTAGGCTGGGTACGTAGGCAACCTCCTGAGGTTCAAGCCCAAAACCAATCACTTCACTTCGGTTCACCTCTATCTCATATGATGTTGATATGTGAAGCAGTCCCAGAACCAATACTTTTTACATTGGTTCACCATCACCCTTGTTATATGATGTTAAACTATTCTCACTTTTTGTTCCTTTACAACAATAAACTACAACATTATTTGACACCTTCACCTGAGAGGGAATCATTATTTACATTGATCTTTAACCGTGTTATATTCCAAAGACTATGTGCATACATGGGAATGCCCAAACCTTTTATCTTGGGTTAATCCATCATTTCACTAAAGTCCCCCTTTCACCCATCACTTGTACAAACCAAATCTGTACAAAGGGTATTTCAAGAAATACATGCGGCTTGATTCCCATACTTATAGGATACGTAGGAACGTTCGAGAATCCCTCGAATCCATCCCCAAGTCTTTGGGCCTAACCCCAAATTTCACTTTCAGTCCCTTGACTGAAAAGTCCCCCTTGTGAAAACATGAATGTGGTATGAAAACCCTGGTCTTCATTCACATCAGATTTATAAGACACACAATGTGTGTTCCTTATTTTGGTCCGAGCTCTATGACCCTAAACTAAGATTTCCTACACTCTCTTCCCACATGACGTTAAACTATATTTCAAGAACTACGTTTGGATTGATTCCCATCCTTATGGGATACTTAGTGAATTCCAACACCTTAATCCAGGTCCCTTCCACAACATGATTATGGTTAGCATTGGACTGTGTACCTCTACATGCATTGAACAATGCCCATTTTTATGTGTCATTAACCTAACCATAAATACTTCCAGATCTCCATAACCCTTTTCTTGACTTCTGGTCACAAAATGTATGATACCTAAGAGTTATTTTTCCTGACTATGTAGCACATGCCCTTAGGTGTCCTTGCATAAATAGTCTACATAACAGACTTGTCGGCCAAAAGATACTGTTATTTGACTATGAAGCCAATTCCCCTAGGTGGCCCAACATAATTCAACCCCCTAACGGGTTTGTTAAATAATGGTAACTTCATTATTGGGAAGAAAACTTCTTTTGTCCTTCGTTGTATTAATGACAATATGTAGGGATCTGCAAAAAATATCCATCCTTAACATATTTTTCCCATGTTCTTTTTCACGATCTAAAAGTATTCAAGTCTATAGTTTATATTTCCCTTCCCTACGTTTGGGTCAAACCATCGCAAGAGTTACATTCATCCAATTCTTTGATAATCTTGATTAGAAATATCATCTCCATATTCAAGTACCTCTTTCCATACAGCAGACTTTGTGCATTGGAAAATTTGAATCTCCATAAACTTCCACTGGATTTTTAGCAGAAGAAAAGTAAATTTACGAGAGTTCTTTTGCCTGAATATGCAGCACATTCACTTAGGCGGCCTTACATAAGTAGTCTACATAATGGACTTGTCAGCCAAAAGATGCTATTATTTGATTATGCAGCCAATTCCCTTAGGCGACCCTGCATAATTCAACCCCCTAAAGGGTTTGTTAAATAGTGGTAACTTCATTCTTGGGAAATACTTATTCTAATGACTTTTAACCCTTTTTCGTATCATTCCTCAGATTCAAAATTTCTTTAGTCATAGTTTACGTGTTTTCCCCATAATTGAGTGTGGTAATATGTTTTCAGATAAATTATCAAGGAATTGAGTCGGTTTTAATCCATTCGTTCAAAGCTATTTTGAACTTAAACATTATCCTTTTTATGTCTGACGTGCATGACTTTAAACTGCACATAAAAGGCAAGGGAACTCTGAACAAAAGTCATGTGCCAGCTCACTAAACATACATTTTTTATGATTTGGGAAATATTGTGAAATAAAAAGATTCAATGATTTTAGGGTTATTTATAATAATAATATTAAAAATTAAACTATGCTTACTAGGACCATTGGCTTAGGTAAAAATTTAAACCAGGTAGTAAAAGAAGGCATGCACAAATGATTGAAGATAAAAGTATCTTTCATTGATGCACAAGAGTTAGAAGGATATCCACAGATTAGATTCTCTTCTCTTTTCCAAGAATTACAAGAGGCTATCAACAAAACTATTTACTTGATTTACGGCATCCCGAGATTCATCAGCAACCACTTAAAGCTCATGCACTCAACCAACTTCACTATTTTCAGCTTGATGGAGTGCTTTCTTGGCATCTGAAATTTCTTTCATACCATTCATTTGAACTCCTTCCAATGAATTATTAAGCTGGTCATGTTCTATAATAACAGCATCTAACTGTTGCTGAAGGTGCAACTGCGGGATGAATTTCTCTTTGATCTTATACTTCAGCACCTTCAACATGGCAGTATGATCAGCCTCAACTCGGGACACCGTAGCCTCAAATTCACTGATATTGTATAAAAACCTTACCTTGGTCAAATCTGGATGGTACATATACTCCTTCTCCCTTCTTAGGATGAATTGTTTCACTACAGGATGGATCTCTTGATATCCAAAACCACCAAGTCCCAACATGACAAATAGGGATGCCAGTCAGGTGATCTTCGATGATAGCTCTTCTAGAGGCACTTTAGATATGATATTCCATATGTTCTGTCATGCCTTGCGTCATTAAAATTGGAGTGGATTTTGTACTTCCGGGTCTGACTCAGCATCACTGTCATAGTGGGGAATATAATCTGGGATTAACACACTCAGAGAAGTGCCATGTTCTGCTCCTTCCCCCTGACCCTTGTTACTTTTATTCCTATTGGGACAGAGGCTGAGGCTTCACCTCCAGATATAGCTACTGAAATTGATGGCCATGCATAGTCAATTGAATGTTTATGGTCAGTTTCAAAGGATAACAAAAGTTGATTGGAAATCTTGCAAATTAAGTGCAGCCACAAATATTGTTATTCTTACCCAAAAGTAAATCAACAACATGAGAATGCTCATCCCCATATTTCCTAGCTTCAACAGGATTTTCTAGATGAGTTTCAGGAAGCTCTACCGAGTTCATCTCCAATTAAGCTAGTGTCTCTGCAATAGTAGGATTGTCCATACCCCCTTCAGGCATTGGCAGTTCAGCAGCTTGTTCATATGGAACTACACATTTGCACCAATCATGGTCAGAGATGTAATAAGAAGTTATTTTAATAGTACAAAGGATAATACTCACGTCCAAAATCTTCTAGATTACATGGTAATTTAACATGATCTAAAAAATCTTCAAAATATGTGCCATGTTCCATCATTTAATCCAATGTTTTCTCAGATTCCTGGTTAGTATCACTAGTGGGAGCATTCAATACGTTTTCTTGGCGACCTTCATGTTGTGGCCCCTGATCCTAGACAGTGTCTTCAGATAAAATTGCAGCATCAGTTGTAGTGTCCAGTAATAATTCTGGTGTAGGGTTTGAACCTAAAGTATCACAGAATAGAATTTAGTTGATGTTTTCAATCAACATCTTATGAAGCATTGTAAATTTAACAGAATCAGGCTCTTCTTTCCTTGTAACATCAATAGGAGGGATATTGGGGTTGTTGGGGCGGGTTTCACCAAGGTAGTGACCAACCTCGACTGACGCGAGTCGAGGGTGACTGATAATAATTTTCCGACCTTTTTTTAGGGTACATTCAGTAAATGTTCATTTGGGATTTTATATCTTTTGGACCGATGCCCAGAATTGAAATCTGAAGGCACCGTTTAACTCGCAGTGTTGGTAATTTCATAGTGCGTCCTTCACCGCAGTTGCATTCTAACGAGTTTAGAAGTTCGTTTTTGACTTTTTATTAAAAAAAATAATAATAAAATAAAGTACAACACTTTATTTTATTTTTAAGCTGCCATGTGTTGTAAGTTGGAACCTCCCTTTGGGGGTTGGTGGTGGGACCGCCACACCCTAACCTCCCATGAGAGGATGATTGGGGTGGGGAACACCTGAGTAGCATAACCTCCCATGAGGGGTTATGACGTGGGGTCCAAATGGGGCTTAACCCCCATTTAATGGGGATGGATAAGAAACCTCACAACCCTCTCAATTAATGTTGTGAGTCAACATAAAATTAATTTCTGGCAATTAATTTTATGTGTCAGCGTGGAATTAAATGATATGTGACAACATAAAATTAAAGCTATCAATTAATTTTATGTGTCAACATAAAATTAATTGTTGTAAATTAATTTTATGCGCCAAATCTTTTAATTCTCTTGACCCCTTTTCTTTTTTAACTGCATTGTTGGAATTTATGAAAGATTCAATTTAATTAACCGTTATAAATCCTATGATGGTTACATACCTATCTCCCTCTCCTATATATAGGGAGCTTGGAAGAAGTATTTGGGACGACTTCACCAAGTGATGAAGCACTGGTAATGTGGCGCAACGCCCAACACTTGGAGGATTACGCTGGCTCCGACGAAGAACACGAAGACGTCGGCGACGAAAAATTATTCCTTGGCTTCTTCCTCAGAACCCCCTTCTGACGTGGGATCTCCTCAACGACCCTTCTTCCTTCCTCTTCATCGTCAATGGACCAATGCACGGGCTTAGAAGTGGAAGCATACAGCGAACGACGACAACATCGTCTTCCCCCGCGACAAACCAACACCCATCGATTAAAAATGTAGGGGTGTGTTTTAAGTTGTATAATGATTTATCTTCTCTCGTTAAATCAACTTCTTAAGCTTCTTGCTATTGTTCTAATGTAGAGGGTTTGGGCAGCATGAACACGGCCCGACCCCCCCGCAACCTTTATGGTTTCAGAACCATGGATCGACGGTGATGTAATAACGGCATGGCAATGTGGCGATGCCGACGTAACAGCAGCATGACAATGTAGTGACGGCGACGTAGACGGCGAATAGAGTTCGTGCTTTTCGTGACCTCCACAAACCCCACCGTCGGTCGGGCGGCACCCTACCGGCCTACCCGCGCGCTGCACAGCACGCACCCTGGCCGAAACGGTGGCCAACCCGGCCCACCGGCACCCTACCGGCACACCCCGCGCGCTGCCGGGTATCCTCACGCCTACCCAGTGCCCTCCCGGGGCCTTCTAGGCGCCCATGCCGCCCTCCCAGCACCTTCCCGGTGCCCTGGCCACCCTCTCGGTGCTTACCTGGAACCTCGGCCGCCTGCCCGGCGCCCCCCAGGCCGTTTGTCCGGTGCGCCCCGCACCCTTCCTGGTAAACCCGCGGCCTACCCGTTCCCAACAGGGCCCGCTGTTGTCCTCTCAGGCCAAGCTGCGCCCCTCGTGGTGCCAGCCGAACCTACCACTGGCCTTCGGGCTCAGTCGCCCACGTGGCGTCTTTGGCCCGAGTTGTCCATGTTGTCCGTTGGGCCAAGCCTAGTGGACTGGGCCAAGCTTAGTGGGTTGTACCACCCAACGGGCCGAGTCAAAACCAACAAGTTAGACCCAGTCGACCCAGACTGGGTCGACCCAGGCAGTTTTGGGCCGAGTCGGTCTGACCGGGTCGGACCAAACCTGGGCCCAATTTTGGCCCTTTGCTTGTGTTAGCCATATATTTTGGCACCAAACGTCCGTTAGATGAACTGTCAGTGGTGCTGGTAATCTCTTTGAGCAACGGTCCCTTCAAAAATACCCCAGGGGAATTCAGGGTATAGTTGAGATAAGGTCGGGTCGGTTCGTACACAAAACCGACCAGGCCCCCGGGACAAAAATGCTAATAACTCACAGACCGAGCATCCGATTGATGCGCCGTCTATTGCGTTGAGACCCCTATGATGTGGTGGACCTTTGAGATACTTATTCTTGGGACTTCGTGAAACTTGGAGTATCGGATTGTAGCTCATGGAGCGGACCTTCCTGGATATGAGTGAGCATACTAAGGAGACCTGGAAGCTGGCTGAGACCTAATGACTGCTTGTATGATTCGTTCTTAGTGACTTGAATAGCCTAGTGGGGAGCACTACTGTGTGAGGCAGCAGAACCATGGTGGAGGAGCGCTACTATGTGAGGTGGCAGACCTGTGGTACTCGACAGAAGGAGTAACTCTGTAGGCTATTAGGGGGATCGCTACTGTGTGACGTGGTAGACCCATGGTGGAGAGCGCTACTGTGTGAGGCGGAAGACCCGTGGTACTCGATAGGAGGAGTACCTCAGCAGTCTAAGGTTAGTGAGTAGCACTTTGGATTCGTGATAGGACCAATTTAATCGACAGAGGATGATTTCTCCAGCAGACGTGGTTTCATTAATAAAAATACTTGTTTGAGCTAAGTCAATGACCTTTTTGTTTTCCACATTATTGAGATGGGTTACTAGATAACTTAGGTATATGTATGTGCATATACCTAAGTAAAGTTTATCCATTGATTCATACTTTTTGGTTTATCCTTATTGGATTTTGTGATTCCTTGAGGGTCTCGGGGTCCCTACTAAGTATCGTTATACTCACCCCTGCACGGGCTATGCCCACACCTCATTGTGTTGGATGCAGATGACGGACATCCCTGACTGAGGCGGAGTGTATGAGGACTGGACGTAACCTGGAGGTGGACCTCACGACGAGACGATACCCGAAGGAGACGGACGGACATGGAGTGATGAGGAGGCTATCTGTACTTACCCTTCAGGTAGGATCCATGGTGGATGATCCAGAAGATGCTAGACACCTTCAAGCTGTTTGTTTTTTAGTTGTACACGTTTTCTCTTTTCCTTGTACTTTACAGTTGAGCTTGTATTCTGACCCCTTTTACTTTCCATCACTTCTTCTGTATACAGTTTCACTTAGTGTTTGCTTCCGCTTGTACTCTGGTTGTGTGTTCACATTTTATAAAGGCATTTCCTTCCCAGTTTTATGGAAATACACCTTTGCTGATAGTCTCCAGCCCCTGGCCTATGGATGTCAAGCTTGGGGTAGTCATGATACGGGCCCTGATCGTACCATGAATCACTGTTTTATTCCACCCTTACACCGCTATTTTAAACTGGTTTTGTAATGATTATTCCAAATAAAATAATAAATTTCACATGCTATTTGATTCAAGTAATTAATGTTTATTACTATTTAATAGGACAATTTTACTTGTTTATGTGTTTACATTATTGGAGGAGGTGATTTGGAGAGCCCGCGATGGTAATCAAGCAAAACGGGCCAAACTGTGCAAAGGCCCAAGAATTCATGTGGACATAAATATGTACTGTGGATACTTCGTGCATTCAATTGGGATAAAAATTGGTGTATGAATGTAACATTGTGTGGATACATTTCTATAGAATACCATGGAGCCCAATTCTCCCATTTAAAGACCCATAATAGGCCCACAATGTGAAACAATTCTTGGCGAGCCAAATTAGACAACCCTTATTTATTTGAGCCATACCTCGGGCCTCGGAGATCCAATTGGGATGATTATACCTCCCATGGAAATATAACTTGATTTCCCACCTCTCTTCCAAATTTAAAGCCATTTTCACCCGTTTTGTTCAGTCAACAATCCAGATAAAGATGGAGTAAAAATTATTCCCTGAATAGTGACCTAGTCTCTTAGGAACTTGAATTCTTTTGTGGAAAGTGTGATGTGTATGTCCATAAAAACACCTCTCACCCTCATTCTCTCATGTATCACGACTGTAACGACCTGAAATTTTGAATAAATCTTGTTTCCTAATTTTATGTGTTATTTTATTTTATTTTTATACTCAACCAAAATGATTCTTTTGATAACATGAGTATAATTAAAATGATACCATTGGTTTTTGACTGTTATATGACCATTGGTCAATATGAACGCTGGAAACTAAACGTTTTGATTATTGACTCTAAATAAAAGTAATCTTGGTTAATTAATATAGAAAGAAGATTCGATGGCCTCACCCAGTAGTCTTGGACCGATCGAAGCCCATCTAACAGAACTTGGGAAGGAGGTAGCACCACTGGGCTTTGCTCTGGACCAAACCCAAGCTGAACATCATCGTGTGAAGCTAGAACGGGATCGCCTTTGCGAGAAGTTCAAACTGATAGAAATTACTACTCGTGCGATGTTGGCTGAGCCTCCCTCAGATTCTCTAACCTTAGCACACCTTACACTTAGGTCCTATGCTGGTGTAATAAGGGGCTATGTAAGGAGACCATAACTGCCTTGTGTCATCCTTTGTTTTAAATAAAAATTGGGATTTCTTCTTATGATGAAGTTTATGAATTTTCAAATGACCGGATTAATATAGTATGCATATTTTTGATGAATTTTAGATAAATGATATTTTAAAAATGTTTATGTAAACCTTAAATAAATACAAATGTGTCATGATTTTCAAAAAAAGGTCTTCTACAAATATGTTCAGTACTGAATTTAGAGTCTAATAAAATCAACTTAATTTTTGATGAATAGTAAGTTATGAATAGTGATTTTATGCTTAGGATTAGTAATGTGACCAAATGGATTAGTAATCTCACTTAAAGAAAGTACTAATATAATCTAGGCACCTTGATTAAGTAATGTGATTCAATAAAATGGTTAAAAAAAACGGTTTCATAAATTATTATTCAAGTATTAGTTTTTTCAGGTGAATAGTGTTTTTTAATTAAAAATTAAATTAAAAGTATTTAAAAAATTATTTTTATAAAATGGAGTTCATTTTTGAAATCAGAGCATTGATATTTGGTTAAGGTGAAATTTTGGGATTTTTCTGAGAAAGTTGAATTTTCAGTGAATAGTAAAAATACAGTTTTAGGGTTTCGGTATGTTTAATGACATCATAACTATGTCATGCTAATGTCATGAGATATTTTAAATGATGTTCGACTAAAGAGGATGAATTATTGTGTGGGGGTTCCCATGTGGCCTAACTTTATGGGAAGTACCATGGGAGGGCCCATGCTTTTGAGAAAACCACTTTTGAGGTGTCCCTTGGCCATTAATGCTTTGTCCCCTCACTTTCCCTATAAATACCAAGCCCTCCTCTCATATTTTAGACTCCAAAACCATCCTCAACGAATTTATGGTCTCCTTACCTCCCAAGGAGTCCTCCCAAGGTGCCCCCAAGCCCTCAAGGTCCCAACCTTTGAGTTTTAAGAGTTACGTTTTAAGGTAAGGGATCCGACCTCTCTCTTTCTTTTCAAGAAATCTCTTTTATGATATTTCTTTTATGATACATGTTCTTATATTGTAGGATGTTCTTTTATAATCCTATTACTGCCCTTTTTATGTTCATATAATGAGAGATCCCCTCTTAATCTCATTATTTCGTTTTATGAAGTTTTAAGTGGCGCCGTTAGGCTGCCGAAATTTTTGTAACGGGTTCTTTCTCCCTTCTCATTTTTCAAGATCTATTTTCATGTAAAGTATTTCAAGTTTCTTTTTATTATGTTGGGTTATGATCTCTAAATTTATCATACTGATCTTTTATTATCATATTATGGGAGACCCCATTTGATCTCTTCAATTCAGTATTTTGAAGTTTTAAGTGGCGCCGTTAGGCTGTCGAATTTTTAAGTGGTTTTTCACCCTTCTCGTTTTGAAGTTCTACTTTCATGTCAATTCCTTCATGTTCCTTTTTGTTATGTTGGGGTATGATCTCTATATCTATCATACTGTAATCTTATGTTCATATGATGAGAGACCCCATTTGATGTCTTCAATTAAGTATTTTGAAGTTTTAAGTGGCGCCGTTAGGCTGCCGGATTTTTAGGGGATTCTTTCACCCTTCTCATTCTTTTCAAAGTTCTACTTTCATGTCAAGTCTTTCAAGTAACTTTTTAATTATGTTGGGGCATTATCTCTATATATATCATAATTAACTCTTTTGTGCACATGATGAGAGACCCTATTTGATCTTGTCAATTCATTTTTATTGAAGTTTAAGTGACGCCGTTAGGCTGCCGAATTTTCATAAGAGAAATCAAATTGTTGTCTTCCTTCCATGTTTTTCATTTCAATGGTATGTCCTTGAAATTTCATTACCATGATCATGTATCCTTATTATTCTATCAATATACTGTTTTATGGGTCATTTATGAATGTTTGACCCATTTTCCCTCTCTTTTTAATGTCTTCTAAAACCTCATAACATAGCCGTTTTGCTGCAGAATTTCCGTCTCAAAATGTCTCTCCCTTTTTCTAAAGTTCTTTTATATTATTAAGTGAATACTCAAAGCTCTTTCTTCTAAAGGGGTATTCACATATATACCAAAATGTTCTATTTTAAATTCTGGGATTTACATACATGAGACCCAACTTTCTTTTCTGTGGGTTTTAAAGTGACGTAAATATCATGTCTTTAAAGCAGTTTTTAAAACGTTGTGATTATGAAATGAAACCCATTTATTTTATGCTATATGGGTTATTTATGAAATGTTTGATGATGATATGTGTGTCTCACATGATAATAAAGGAAAATTTAAGGGTGCGCCCTGATAGCGCTCTAATGCATTGGGTAATGATGTAACCACTAGAGATTACAATTTTCACGATACCTTGGTGAATAACCTTGGTAATTTTCAAATGACACCTTGGGGATGGACCTTGGTGATATGTTCATGATTGTCTATATTAAATTTTTCAGCCACATCTTCAATTTATGAAAAATATTATTTTTATTATGATATATCTCATGATTTCTTTCTCATGCCTTAAAGTTCTTTTCATGACCTTATTGAAGTATCTCAAGTTCACATGTAAAATGTTTCTCTTGTTTTCCTTACTGGGCCTTCTGCTCACCCTTTCTTTTGATGTATATTCCCAGGTTATGAGATGCAGTAATGAATCTAGGATGAACATGAGGAGAATCCTTTCAAGTGTTTATGAAGAATGTTTTATGTTTTCATGTTTTAAGTTCCTGGTTTCCAAGACACTAAACCTTAAATATCCTCAGTTTTGTAAAATGTAATGAAAGATTATGTGATAAAAAGGCAGGATTATATAGTTGTTATCAAAGGATGGTTCATTTATTTTTAGAAATTAGGATATGAAAACTCTAGGAAGAACCCTATAGAAAAGTTTAAATATAGGAAATCTTCCTGGTATTTTGGTGAGTATTGAGTAAGGGGTTTCCAAGCAAATACATCCCTGTCTAGATACGAGCAGGTAGAGGTGGCTCTGGCATAGATGTACATAGAGGTAAAACCGGAAAACACCGCTTTGAGCTAGACTCAAACGGGAACTAGTACACGACAACGGGCCTTGCTGCACTCTTGGTTACGACACTCCCGGGGGATATGCTTTGGTAAATTCATAATCTTAGTATGAACAATTGTTAAAGGAACAAAGATAAAATAAATTAAAGGTTCACATAAGAATATATGATCATGGATAACCTAGATGGGAACCTAGGGGATCACAAGTTACGGTATACTTTTCAACTACAATTTATCCTTATATGCTTTAAGTTTCTTTTCATGATTATTGGCTAAGTATTTAAGCCCCTATTTATAGTTTCTTTTCTTAGTTAATGGCGGGAAATGGAAGAACATGTCCCAACAACCAATGTGATAGGAAATGCTACAATTTCCGTATTAATACGACAGAGATGATTAGGGGATTAAAAGATGATTATTATTTTGGAAGACGTTCACTATTTTGAGGACCCTATATGATCGAGGTAAATAGATTACTACAGTATTTTCATTGAGGAGTAAGGTTGACATATATTTTGAAGAATCAATGAACTTAAGGTGGACTTATAGTAATTTAGGTTACTTATGGGAATGATTAACCTATCGTGGGTAAAATATGTTTAGGTTAGCTAATTTTTTATAAGATGTTAGGTGTGGTTGATTTTGTTTGGAGATGAACAATGAAGTTTATTTTGGAAGACTATGTTATCAAATCCATCTTGTATTTGGGTTTCAATCTTAGTTTGGTTTATTTTGAGGAATTTTAAGGACCGTTATTTATGGGATGGTCTATGATGAACTTTGGGTAGTACCATGGAACTTTGAAGATTTAAAAATAGTTTCCCTTCCTATGGGATTCTTTTTTTTAAGAGTTGTTTTACCTTACCCTTTCTGTTTTGGGATAATGTTTAAAGATAGAAGAAATAGATAGTTAATCTTTTGTGGATTATGTGATTCTCTAGAAGATGATTCTTGTGTTTTGATGAGAACAAGTAGTTTTGAATTCTCATCATTTGGAGAAAAGATTAGATTTGGTAGAAACTTATTAAAGGATTAAACTCTACATAAAGGTAGGTATATTTTCTTATGTTTTTGTTCTATGTAGTAAATGAATTCCTCAAAATTATGAAAAGGAATGTAAAAAAACGTTATTGGATTACGTTTCCTACTAGGTAATCAATGACAGTTTACACACATCATAAGTTTGGGATTTTCTTATGGTTAACTTTCTCCTAATCATGTTCTCTATCACTCTCCCTCAGAACTTGACCCTTTGTTTTTCTTCCATGTCCATGTTTTCCTACATGGAATCCCAGTATGGGCTAACTCGGGTGACCTTCGTACTTCACTTTCTTTCTTTTAAAGTAATAGTTTTACTGACTCCTTTTCCAATGTGGGGCTTTCAATGAAATTTCAAAACCTAATTTTAAAAATTGCGAGGATGCAATTTCTTAAGGGGAAAAGGTTGTAACGACCCAAAATTTTGAATAAATCTTGTTTCCTAATTTTATGTGTTATTTTATTTTATTTTTATACTCAACCAAAATGTTTCTTTTGATAACATGAGTATAATTAAAATGATACCATTGGTTTTTGACTGTTATATGACCATTGGTCAATATGACCGCTGGAAACTAAACGTTTTTATTATTGTCTCTAAATACAAGTAATCTTGGTTAATTGATGTAGAAAGAAGATTCGATGGCCTCACCCAGTTGTCTTGGACCGATTGAAGCCCATCTAACAGAACTTGGGAAGGAGGTAGCACCACTGGGCTTTGCTCTGGACCAAACCCAAGATGAACTTCATCGTGTGAAGCTAGAACGGGATCGCCTTCGCGAGAAGTTCAAACTGATAGAAATTACAACTCGTGCGATGTTGGCTGAGCCTCCCTTAGATTCTCTAACCTTAGCACACCTTACACTTAGGTCCTATGCTGGTGTGATAAGGGGCTATGTAAGGAGACCATAACTGCCTTGTGTCATCCTTTTTTTTAAATAAAAATTGGGATTTCTTCTTATGATGAAGTTTATGAATTTTCAAATGACCGGATTAATATAGTATGCATATTTTTGATGAATTTTAGAGAAAGGATATTTTAAAAATGTTTATGTAAACCTTAAATAAATAAAAATGTGTAATGATTTTCAAAAAATGGTCTTCTACAAATATGTTTAGTATGGAATTTAGAGTCTAATAAGATCAACTTAATTTTTGATGAATAGTAAATTATGAATAGTGATTTTATCCTTAGGATTAGTAATGTGACCAAATGGATTAGTAATCTCACTTAAAGAAAGTACTAATATAATCTAGGCACCCTGATTAAGTAATGTGATTCAATAAAATGGTTAAAAAAACGGTTTCATAAATTATTATTCAAGTATTAGTTTTTTCGGGTGAATAGTGTTTTTAAATTAAAAATTAAATTAAAAATATTTAGAAAATTATTTTTATAAAATGGAGTTCATTTTTGAAATCAGAGCATTGATATTTGGTTAAGGTGAAATTTTGGGATTTTTCTGAGAAAGTTGAATTTTCAGTGAATAGTAAAAATACAGTTTTAGGGTTTCGGTATGTTTAATGACATCATAACTGTGTCATGATGATGTCATGAGATATTTTAAAGTATGTTCGACTAAAGAGGATGAACTATTGTGTGGGGGTCCCCATGTGGCCTAACATTATGGGAAGTACCATGGGAGGGCCCATGCTTTTGAGAAAACCACTTTTGAGGTGTCCCTTGGCCATTAATGCTTTGTCCCCTCAATTTCCCTATAAATACCAAGCCCTCCTCTCATATTTTCGACTCAAAAACCATCCTCAACTATGTTCTGGTCTCCTTACCTCCCAAGGTGCCCCCAAGCCCTCAAGGTCCCAACCTTTGAGTTTTAAGAGTTACTTTTTAAGGTAAGGGATCCGACCTCTCTCTTTCTTTTCAAGAAATATCTTTTATGCCATTTCTTTTATGCTCCATGTTATTATATTGAAGGATGTTATTTTATACTCCTCTTACTGCCCTTTTTATTTTCATATAATTAGAGATCCCCTCTTACTCTCATTATTTCGTTTTATGAAGTTTTAAGTGGTGCCGTTAGGCTGCCAAAATTTTTGTAACGGGTTCTTTCTCCCTTCTCATTTTTCAAGATCTATTTTCATGTAAAGTATTTAAAGTTCCTTTTTACTATGTTGGGTTATGATCTCTAAATTTATCATACTGATCTTTTATGATAATATGATGAGAGACACCATTTGATCTCTTCAATTCAGTATTTTGAAGTTTTAAGTGGCGCCGTTAGGCTGTCGAATTTTTAAGTGGTTCTTCACCCTTCTTGTTTTGAAGTTATACTTTCATGTCAATTCCTTCATGTTCCTTTTTTTATGTTGGGGTATGATCTCTATATCTATCATACTGGAATCTTATGTTCATATGATGAGAGACCCCATTTGATCTCTTCAATTCAGTATTTTGATGTTTTAAGTGGCGCCGTTAGGCTGCCGAATTTTTAGGGGATTCTTTCACCCTTCTCATTCTTTTCAAAGTTCTACTTTCATGTAAAGTCTTTCAAGTTAATTTTTAATTATGTTTGGGAATTATCTCTATATCTATCATAATTAACTCTTATGTGCACATGATGAGAGACCCTATTTGATCTTTTCAATTCATTTTTATTGAAGTTTAAGTGACGCCGTTTGGCTGCCGAATTTTCATAAGAGAAATCAAATTTTTGTCTTCCTTCCATGTTTTTCATTTCAATGGTATGTCCTTGAAATTTCATTACCATGATCATGTATCCTTCTTATTCTGTCCATATACTGTTTTATGGGTCATTTATGAATGTTTGACCCATTTTCCCTCTCTTTTTAATGTCTTCTAAAACCTCATAACATAGCCGTTATGCTGCAGAATTTCCGTCTCAAAATGTCTCTCTCTTTTTCTAAAGTTCTTTTATATTATTAAGTTAATACTCAAAGCTCTTTCTTCTAAAGGGGTATTCACATATATACCAAAATGTTCTATTTTAATTTCTGGTATTTACATACATGAGACCCACCTTCCTTTTTCTGTGGGTTTTAAAGTGACGTAAATATCATGTCTTTAAAGCAGTTTTTAAAACATTGTGATTATGAAATGAAACCCATTTATTTTATTCTATATGGGTTATTTATGAAATGTTTGATGATGATATGTGTGGATCACATGATAATATAGGAAAATTTAAGGGTGCGCCCTGATAGCGCTCCAATGCATTGGGTAATGATGTAACCACTAGAGATTACAATTTTCACGATACCATGGTGAATAACCTTGGTAATTTTCGAATGACACCTTGGGGATGGACCTTGGTGATATGTTCATGATTTTCTATATTAAATGTTGCAGCCACATCTTCAATTTATGAAAAATGTTATTTTTATTATGATATATCTCATGATTTCTTTCTCATGCCTTAAAGTTCTTTTCATGACCTTATTGAAGTATCTCAAGTTCACATGTAAAATGTTTCTCTTGTTTTCCTTACTAGGCCTTCTGCTCACCCTTTCTTTTGATGTATATTCCTAGGTTATGAGATGCAGTAATGAATCTAGGATGAACATGAGGAGAATCCTTTCAAGTGTTTAAGAAGAATGTTTTATGTTTTCATGTTTTAATTTCCTGGTTTCCAAGACACTAAACCTTAAAGATCCTCGGTTTTGTAAAATGTAATGAATGTTTATGTGATAAAAAGGTGGGATTCTATAACGACCAGGGGTGAAGTTAAGTCGAATTGGAGAGCTTCTTTCACCCATATTAGTTCTCTTATCCCTCATGTACTTCTAAGTTTCTTAGTGATCAACTTGGGGGTGTCCATTGTTGTAATCCTGAGCTCCACATTTGTAAATTTCATAAGGTAATATAATTTCTATGTTTTTTGTCTATTGTTATTAATTTTTACCTTTTTAATTTTTATTTATTCTGGTATGATCAAATACAAATCAATGGAAGAACAATCCTCATGCTTCCATGCATAACCCGGATCCTGTGATGATTTGAGTGTGTTTTCCTCTTTTTTCACCACTTCTCTTTCATGAGTTTTCTTTTGGATTGACTAATTTGATGATATAAAAAAAATTTAACCCATGAATATTCATGTTTTTTTATTGAGATAAATTTTGAAAATGACCCAAATCTGTACATCTCATTACGTTGTTGATGTGATGCCTTGATTGAGTTCTGTTCTGACATCGACATAGTTTTATTGATTATGAGCGGTTTACGATAATCAATATCATTGATCGATCAAATCCTAGGTGGTAAACTAGTAATAACTCATATAATACTGGTTTTATTGAGTATAAAATCATGGAATCAATGATCCTTCCCATTCCCTTGATAGCGATGATAGATTGAGCATCAAGGGACACTTACCTAGGTTGATCACGATTTCTCCAACCAGTTTCTCTCACTCAGTAGTATAGTTTCAATTTTGATTTTAAAATCATAGAACCCCCAACCACATAATTTAATTTCAATTTTTATAACATAATCAGAACCTTATTTTGAAATTAATGATCTAAGGCTCCGTTGAGAGAAGACCTCAGATTCTTGTTATACTGTAGAAATTCTAGTAAAAACTTAACCTCTAATTTGACGCGCTCGACAACGCAATTAACTTTTGGCATCATTTTCGAGGATCCAAGATAATTGCATTAATTTTATGTATATATTTTACTTCTTAATCAGTACTCTATTCAATATCCCCCCCCCCCGATTTGATAGTTTTTGTTTTTGTTTTTGTGTGCTCTTTATCTCTCTCTCTCTCTCTTCTTCTTCTTCTTTTTTCTCTATCTCTCTAATTCCATAGTATAACATTATCTTTTATATACTCCTTTAATTTCTTTTGTTTTTTGTAATTTTATTCACCTTACATAAAACAAAAAATAAAAATTTTAAAAAAACAAACAAACAATCAATCAAATTGGACATTGTTGTTGCATGACAAGATCTAGAAAAGAAACACTGCTAAAATTTGACCTTGAAATTGAAAAGTCACTCCACTCACAAATCAGGTCATATAGAGTAGGACAATAAATTAACCCTAAAAAACCCCATTTGGAACCTCAATTGGTCTTAAACCAATCAAAAATTAAACCAAATAAAACCCCATAGATTATGGCTGCAAATAACCGAACATTAAAAGAACTGACCACCCTGGATGTGGAG
Source organism: Viscum album (assembly GCA_963277665.1). NCBI lineage: Eukaryota > Viridiplantae > Streptophyta > Magnoliopsida > Santalales > Viscaceae > Viscum > Viscum album. The sequence continues at coordinate 485,904,289 of OY728157.1, forward strand.
TACCAACCTGCGTACATCCAATATCCTGAGGAAGCAGCCAATTTTGATCCAAGATCAGGCCTCATACACCTCCTTCCAAAATTCTATGGTCTTCCCAGTGAGGACCCTCACAAACATCTAAAGGAGTTTCACATAGTGTGCTCCACTATGAAACCCTAAAATGTGTTTGAGGACCTCATTAAGTTTAGGGTCTTCCCTTTCTCCATTGATGGTGCAGCCAAAGACTAGCTATACTATCTTCCTACCACAATTGGGGACTGGAATGACCTTAAATGTCTCTTTATAGAGAATTTTTTCCCTGCCTCCCGAACTGCATCAATTAGGAAAGAAATTTGTGGCATTAGGAAGCTACACGGAGAGACCCTTCATGAATACTAGGAGAGATTAAAAAGACTTTGTTAAAGTTTCCACCACCACTAGATTAGTAAAAAAAATTAATTCAATAATTCTATGAGGGACTTATCCCCATGGATCAAGGAATGATTGATACTGCAGCTAGTGGTGCCCTAGTTGACAAAACGCCTTCTGCCGCTCGTGACTTAATATCCAACATGGCTCAAAATGCACAACAATTTGGTACAAGAGCCATTACAGCAACACGAGGAGTTCATGAGGTAATTCATTCATACCTATAACAAAAGGTAGATAATAAACTTGATGAGATGAATACCATTCTAAGGCAATTATCTCAAGCACAAGGTAACTCACACTCTTCTCCCATTCCATTACATTGTGGTATTTGTTCTGATAATACTCATTTTTCTGACCAGTACCCACAACGTCAGGATTCATCTGAGTCTTGTGTTGCAGTGTTCCCTGGGCATCCATTCCAACAAGCACCACCATTAAAGCAAGAACCATTTAGGTCAGATCTAAACCCTGGTTGGCAAGCACACCCACAATACCGACAAGGAGGAAACTCAAGCTACCCCAAGAAGAACTGGTATCAACAAGGCCAAGGTATGAAACCTTCTTATCCTTTAACATATCAAAACAATCCTCCTCCTCTAAATTCTGAACCAAGCTTTGAGTATATGGTGAAACAAATGGAAACCCATAACCTCCTGTTCCAACAAACCACACAATCAGCTATTCAAGACTTGTGAACCCAATTGGGGAAATTAGAAAACACCATTAGTGAGCTTAAGATTCAAGGTTCTAGACAACTACCATCACAACCCATTCCCAATCCGAAGGAAAAAGGTAATGTATGTGCAGTTACACTTTGTAGTGGTAAAAACGTTTCTCCTTCTACTGATTCTGCACAGCACGTATGTCCCCCTCATGAAAACTCTCTTTCCCAACCCTCAAAAATTTCATGTAAAGAAAAACAAGACAAAAATGGTAATCAAATTGTCATTGATGATTCAAATGAACAATCCATTCCTCTTCTATTCCCTCAAATACTCTCTAAATATAAGAAGAATTTTGATAATGATATTGATAAAGAAATAATGGATACATTTAAAAAGGTTCAAGTTAAAATTCCTTTATTGGATGCAGTTAAAAATCCTTCGATATGCCAAATTTCTTAAAGAGCTTTGCACCCATAGAAGTAGGCTGAAGGGGAATGAGAGAGTCAACCTGGGAAGGAATGTCTCGGCCTTGATTCAACCAGTAATTCCAACCAAATGCAAGGATCCAGACACATTCATGATACCTTGTACCATAGGGGAGACCTTTTTTCTGATGCTATGCTAGATTTAGGTTCTTTTATTCATGTAATGCCTCACTCCATGTATACTTCTTTATAGGTTTGAGAGCATCAACCAACAGGCGTTGTCATGCAACTTTCCATCCAAAGCACAACACACCCATTTGGAGTAGTCGAGGATGTCCTCGTAAAAGTTAAGAATCTCATCTTCCCTGAAGACTTTTACATTCTTGAGATGGAAGATACCCAAACCCAAGGACATGCCCCTCTCATACTTGGGAGTTCATTCCTCAAAAAAACAAAGATGATCAACAACATTCACAATGGTACGTTTTCCATGGAGTTTGGTGGAGAAAAGGTAATATTTAACATCCATGAGGCTATAAAACACCCCGTTGAAGAGAACTCCACTCTTCCTATCTATTCGATGGATGTTCTCTCTAACAACAAACACACACAAAATTATATCCTCGACCCATCCTCTGATTTATTTTCCTCTTATTCACCCATGGATGATTTGAGTTTTGGTTCTTCTTTTAAATGTTGTGTGGGTTCAGAAAAATGTGAATTTTGTGCTTTAATTGATGAGTATGTTTATTCTGAGGTACCCATGACTATCTATGATTCTATAAATCTCATTTCAATAGATTCTCTTTCCTTTGAGAATAAACATGATCAGATAGATAGTTTCTTGGACCTCACTCCCCCTAAATCCACTCCCTCAATCCAAAAAACCACCAATGTTGGAATTAAAAACACTTCCATAAAATTTAAAATATGTATTTCTTGAGGCTATTGACCAACTTCCCGTTAGTATTTCCAATAACCTCTCTCAATAGCAGGAATCAAAACTGCTTGATCTTTTGAGAGAGTGTAAAAAGGAAATAGGATGGACATTGGCTGATATTCTTGGGATTATCCCATCTATTTGTATGCACCATATACTTTTGGATGATTAGGAAAAGCCTGTAAGGCAGGCTCAACGCCGGTTGAATCCCACTCTCCTTGAAGTAGTAAAATTGGAAGTCAGTAAATTACTTACTGCTGGGATCATTTATCCTATATCTGATATTAAATGGGTTATCCCAAATAAAAATGTGCCTAAAAACAGGAATCACAGTTGTGTCAAATGAAAGGAATTAATTGGTTCTAATTCATGTGCAAAACAGTTGGTGAGTCTGTATTGACAACCGTCGACTGAATCAAGCAATGTGGAAGGACCACTTTCATTTACCTTTCATCAACCAAATTTTAGAACGATTGGTTGGTAAGTCCCATTATTGTTTCCTTGATGGCTATTTGGGTTATTTACAAATCCATATAGCCCCAGAGGATCATGAAAATACCAAATTTACTTGTCCATTCGGCACATTTGCATACAGAAGAATGCCTTTTGGCCTATGTAATGATCCTGGTAGTTTTCAGCGATGTATGTTAGTATTTTTTTCTGATTAACTTGAGAGTTGTATGGATGTTTTTATGGATGATTTCATGGTTTATGTTTCTTCTTTTGATGATTTTTTGGAAAACCCAAGTTCTGTCCTCCACCGATGCATTGAAAAAGATCTTGTTTTAAACTATGGAAAATTTCATTTCATAGTTGAGCATGGGATAGTTCTTGGGCATATCATTTCAAATAATGGAATTCAAGTTGATAAATCTAAAATTGAATTAATTTCAACCCTTCCATTTCCAAAATGTGTTTGTGAGGTGCGGTCTTTCTTGGGTCATGCTGGTTTTTACCGTCGATTCATTAAAGACTTTAGTAAGATCGCACTTCCCTTATCTTGGTTGTTACAAAAGGATTCTAAATTTGTTTTTGATAAAAATTGTGAGGATGATTTCAATTCACTAAAAATGAGTCTCACATCACCTCCCATCATCCAACCACTAAGGTGGGATCTACCCTTCAAACTTATTTGTGATGGATCTAACTTTATAGTTGGGGCAGTTTTATCACAAAGGGTTGATAAGTCCCCTCATGTCATTGTGTATGCATCACGTACCCTTGATCCTTCCCAAGGAAACTACACAACCACTGAAAAAGAACTTCTTTATATTGTGTTTTCCTTGGAAAAGTTCCATTCCTATCTCATTGGGTCAAAAATAATTGTATTTTTTGATCATGCTGCCCTTCGGTTTCTCCTTAAGAAACCTGAAGCTAAGCCCTGCCTCATTTGGTGGATGCTCCTCCTCCAGGAGTTTGACCTTGAGAGTAGAGATAAGAGAGGAGTGGAAAATGTGGTAGCTGACCACATTAATAGGATTTTCCAACCACTGTACCATCATGTTGACTCACCTCTCCCCTTTGGAGAATTCTTCCCTCATGAGAACCTTTGTGATGTTGTGGACCATACCCCCTGGTATGCGGACATTGTGAATTTTCTAGCAACATCTAGGGTCCCCACTGATTTCAGCAGTTCACAATCCCAAAGACTTAAGAATGATTCTCGGTGGTACATTTGGGATGACCCATACTTGTAAAGAATTTGTAGTGACCATGTAGTTTGTCGTCGTGTCCCTAACCATGATTTCACCTCTGTTTTGACCTTATGCCACACATTGGCTTGTGGGAACCACTTTGGCTCACAACGTACTGCTCGAAAGATCCTTGACTCAGGATTATATTGGCCAAAATTGTATAGAGATGCCCATAGGTTTTGTAAATCATGTACTCGATGTCAATTCACGGGGAATATCTCTAAGAGGAATGAAATGCCCCAACATCCCATGTTATTCTGTGAAATCTTTGATGCATGGGGCATGGAATTCATGGGGCCTTATCCAAATTCATTTGGATTTGTGTATATCTTACTAGATGTTGACTAGTATTCTAAATGGGTGGAAGAAAAGGCTGCTAGGACTGATGACTCTCGAGTTGTTGTTTATTTTGTGAGGTCCCAGATTTTTAGAAGGTTTGGTCTACTATGATTCGTCATTAGTGATTAGGGATCACATTTTTGCAATCGTAACATGAAAAACTTGCTTCGTAAGTATGGGTTTGTTCATAAAGTCTCCACTGCATATCATCCCCAAACTAACGGACAAGCGGAAATTTCAAATTAGTAAGTTAAGAGAATCTTTGCTAAAATGGTACAACCTAATAAGAAAGATTGGAGTTTGCGCTTGTATGATGCACTTTGGGTGTACTGTACTAATTTTAAAACCCCGGTTAGAATGTCACCATATAGGATTGTGTTTGGAAAGGCTTGTCACCTCCCAGTGGAGTTAGAACACCATGCATATTGGGTCGTTAGTCAATGTAATATGAATCTCTCAGAAGTAGGTGAGCATAGAAAGTTGCAGATTCAGGAGTAAGAAGAAATTCAGCATGATGCATATGAGATCTCTCAAATCTACAAAGATAATACAAAGGCAATCCATGATAGGATTATTCATCAGAGGAAGTGTCATATTGGTTAGAAGGTACTCATGTATAATTCTAGGCTAAAGATCCACCCAGGTAAGCGTCGCTCTTGATGGCTCGGTCCTTATACTATTACTGATTTTTACCCTTTTGGTGATATACAGGTTTTTCATGAGAAGAGTGGACAGAGGTTTACTGTCAATGGGATGCGACTTAAACACTTCTATGAGGATTTTTTGAAGAATCTGGTGGAGGAAATCCACTTTCTCGATGCATGATACCAATAAAACACACCATGTTTTATCCTTCCTTCTCACATTCTTAATTATTTTATTGAGGACACTACACATTCTAGTTGTGGTGGGTTGGATACATTCATGGGTTAGTTAGTAATTTTCATCATTCTCTCCTTTATTCTCTTTTTATCCTTCTTTATGATATTTTCATTTTTTCCCATCAACAACTTCGATGTTCCATGATTTGGTGACCATCAAGGGGGGAAAGTAAAAATACCATAACAAAGGATAAAAAGAATATTTGTATGAATTTAACATTAGGTAGTGATTTTCGTTTTTAGTGAATTGGTTTTCTTTCAATGATATAAATGGTTGTATCTATATGAATCCTTTGGGATGATTGATGCCACTTGTGTGAGTAGTTTTTGGGAAAACTGTTTCACTAATATCTCCATAAATTTTTGCACCAAACCACAAAGTGTGAATATTTCTTACTTAATATAAGGTAAATATATGTTAGGTTAATATTTTTCAACATTAAATGATATTTCCATACATTAGTTACTTATCCGATCTGTTTCATTACCGTACCAGATTGACCTATGCGTGTGTACCTAATGTCTGAATATTTCACGCCCTTAAAAAAATTGGTTGTGTCTTGGGTAGTTTAAAAACCACTCCTCCTCAACCTTTCATCTTGTTATAACTATTTCAATTAGTGTCGTGAGGATATCAAACAAGGGTTGAGAGATGAGTGTGATATTTGTTCCATATCAAACTTCTAAAAAATAAATAAATGAGGGGAGTGATGAAATGTGCATCATATGGGGATATCTAGGTCAGGAGATTATGGTTTGACTTTCGGGAATGGTTAAGTGAGTGGGTCTTGAAATATGATTGCAAAGGATATAGGGTAGGTTCGATGGACAAAATCATTTAAGCTAAAAAATGTTAAAATAACCTATATTTATTGGATAGCAAGTGGAAAGAATTGCATGGAATGGTTTTCACACACACACATAAAGAGTTAGTGTCATTGTTGACTTCTTAATTCCTTGATCAATTTGGTATCATGAATCTTTTTAATTTCACTATGATGTTATTTATGAGACATCTTTTTTTATTTTCACTTGGAAGAACTCCTTTGTGTAGTTCGTGCATTGATCACATTACTTCAAATAAAATTTCCTCAAATGTTAAATCTTCATGATTTTGGGAATATATATATATATATGTATCATTTTATTTGGATATGGGAATTTTCCCAGGAGTGAAAATGTTTAGGTGTGGGGGTGTGATCGTACCACGATTCACTATTTTATTCCACCCTTACACCGCTGTTTTAAACTGGTTTTGTAATGAATATTCCAAATATAATAATAAATTGAACATAATTTTTGATTCAATGAATTAATGTTTATTACTGTTTAATAGGGAAATTTTACTTGTTTAAGTGTTTACATTATAGGAGAAGGTGATTTGGAGAGTCTGTGATGGTAATCAAGCAAAACGGGCCAAACTACGCAAGGGCCCAAGAATTCATGTAGACATAAATACATACTTTGGATACTATGTGCATTCAATTGGGATAAAAATTGGTTTATGAATGTAAAATTGTGTGGGATAAATTTCTCTACAGGACCATGGAACCCAATTCGCCCATTTAAAGGCCCATAATAGGCCCACAATGTGAAATAATTCTGGGAGAGCCAGATTAGACGAACCTTATATATTTGGGCCATACCTCAGGCATCAGAGATCCAATTGCACTGATTCCACCTCCCCTGGACAGAAAAATTTATGTTCCAACTCTCCGCCAAATTGCAAGTCATTTTCACACGTTTTGGTCAGCAAACCATCCAGATAAACATGGAGTAAAAAGTCTACCCTGAATAGTGACCTAGTCTCTTAGGCACATGACTTATTTTGTGGAAAGTGTGATGTGTATGTTTATAAAACACCTCTAAATCAAATTATCTCATGTGTAACGACCAGGGGTGAAGGTGAGTCGAAATGGAGTGATTCTTTCACCCATTTTAGTTCTCTTCTCTTTCATGTACTACTTATTTTCTGAGTGATCAACTTGGGGGGTCTCCATTGTTGTAATCCTGAGCTCCACATTTGTAATCTTCGTAAGGTAATTTATTTTCCAGGTTTGTTGTCTATTGTTCTTAATTTTTAACATATGAATTTTTTTTTATTCCGTTATGATAAAATATAAATCAAAGGAACAAGAATCCTTATGCTTCCATGCATAACCCGGATCTTGTGATGACTTGAATGTGTTTACCTCTTTTATCGCCTCTTCTCTTTCATGATTTTTCTTTTGGATTGACTTGTTTGATGATATACAAAAGTTATAACCCATGAATATGCATGTTTTTGTATTGAGATCAATTTTTATAAAGACCCAAATCTGGACATCTCATCACATTGTTGATGTGATTCCTTGATTGAGTTCGGTTCTTACATCGACATAGTTTTATTGATTATGAGTGGTCGCCGATAATCAATATCATTGATCAATAAAATCCTAGGAGGTAACCAAGTAAGAACTCACATACTAATAATTTCATTTGGTATAAATCAAGGAATTAATGATATTTCCCATTCCCTTGAGAGTGATGACGAATTTAGCATCAAGGGACACTTACCCGGGTTGATCATGAATTCTCCAACCAGTTTCTCTCACTTAGTAGTATAGTTCCAATTGCTATTTTAAAATAATATAACACCCAACCACTTAATTTAAATTAAATTTTTTTAACATAATCAGAACCTTATTTTGAAATTAATGATCTAAGGCTCCGTCGAGAGACGACCTAGGGTTCCTGCTATACTGCAGAAATTATAGTAAAAACATAACCTCTAATTTGACGCGCTCGACAACGCAATCAGGCCCCAGGGGATTGTTCATGACAAATTCGTATCAGAGGAGTAGGTTCTACTGAAGAACTTAGGATTCTGATATTTCTTTTCTATGGAGAAATATTTTTAAGGGTACCGAGTGTGGTTTTCAGTTCAGGGAGTCCAGTGTTGGTGCGGCGGCCGACGTATCCGTACACTAGGACCCGAACAACTAATTTCTGACTCAGTACACAAAAACATTGATTATGTGTGTGTTTTAAAATTTTTTTCTTTAAGTCAGCTCAAACCAGGCCAGCTCACTAGGTATAATGTTTGACCATGTCACATATTTTCATGATGCCTCCACGCAGATAACCAGTTAGTGTTCTGAGAAAGTACACGATAACGGCCCACCGAGCGACGAGGCACCAGTACAGGGCCATATTACTATGTTGGAACCTTTGGGTGGTGTACTAGCAGCACCACCACCCATTGAGAAACAGATTACACCAGTCGTATTGGAGGACCATGCACACCGACTGAGCGCATTGCATAAGGTTCAACGGCAAAGGCCTTCGAGGTTTCGAGGCGAGACAGTTTCCCAAACAGCAAATTTTGATCAAAGCTACTTGTCTTTTTCAGTTAGTGACCATGAGGATGGTCTACATAGTGATGAGGTTTCTGTTCTTGGACAATTTTTCAAGATTGTACCTTCAGGTAGTGTGTCATCTATATTACTGCATGTTGGTCAGGAGTTTCATCCGGCGGTACCGGTTGATGACACATGTAGCCTTAGTGCCTTACACGTGTTTCAACATTAGATACCCCTCATGTTCCGAGGCAAGCCTGACATACAGGCAGTTGAGGACTAGCTTGAGGAGGTAGCTAAGAGTTCTCTAGAACTTCTACAGCTTTGGCAAGATGACATGTCAGTAGCTGAGTATTCATCGTGGCGTACCGATCATTCCGGTACTCGATGAATATAATACGATCAACGCTTCAGATATTGGACCGCCAAGTGAGATGTGTTTAGGTACATATGAGCCATCACTTTTATTCTACTCTATGCATTCCTACCTATGTTAGGATGCCAGAGAGAACCTTTGTGGTTGAATGTTCTTTGGATGAATGGATACAACCAGAGAATGTTAACAGTGGGAAAGCAGGAAATTGGAACCAGTCTCAGAGACTTGGGTGTGCAAGATGTTTTGGAAAGAGGAAGTGACATGGACATATGAATCTACAAGCCAGTAGATGTAGAAGCAAATCTAGGAGATTAGCATGAGGTGGTGTACATTTTGACATGTTAAAACCACCAACCTTTGTAGTCAACACCAGTCTCTGGGAGTAGGAGGGTAGGGGAAGAGAGTAGCTACAAGCGATCAAGGAGTGTGACTAAAGGGCTCTTAGAATGATTCGAGGTATGGTCCGTGTCTACTACTAGATTTCGTAACAATAAATATAGGCACCAATAATCCATTCCTTCCACAAATCTTTTCCCAGACCTAGAGTTTCTGGATACACCGTTGACTTGACCCTCACGTCTGGAGATACCTTTGTGAGGAGCCTCGATAATCACACATACGCCGACAGTGTGATCTGACCCTAGGGGTAAGAGTTTCGGTTGGAACCTCTTTGTTGAAGCGTTGAGGCCTTACGACGTTAGTTTGGGTTTGGACTTGACATCCACAGTTCACACTCAGATTGAATGTATTAGGAAAAGAGGTTTTGGTTTATCTACAACATGGAGATGATGTTTTCCTTAGTTGAAAAAAAGGAAACCCAGGCAGCACAGGTTAAACTCATGATTAGGATGGTGTAGCCGATCACTATTGAGTCATCTAGTCATACCCTCGTGGCAGTAGGAGTTTTGAGTTTTTGGTTCCTACCAGACTATGACTTCGAGAAAGTCTATACTCCTAGGAAGGGGAAACGTCACTCCCCCACTTCTACAGTGAGTCAGGGAGGCCCAGTTTGGGGATGCTGACTACGAGACGCGATGTGCTCAGATATCCACAAGGCAGGCACCTGATGGATTTTCCGAAGGTGGGGAGCACATCATCATCTTTAGAGGACGTACCATGGTACTAGTTTCGCATCAGGAGGAGGTGTTGATGGACTTCATTGCTTCCCCTCTATTGGTACATCCAGGAGTGGTGAAGATGTACCAGGACCTTCGATGATAGCATTGGTGGCCAGGTATGAAGAAGGTTGTAGTAGATTTTGTCTCACAGTGCCTCACTTGTCAGCAAGTGAAGGTAGAGCACCAGGTACCAGAAAGATTGGTTCATCCCTTAATGGTCCCATAGTGGAAGTGGGATAGGATATCCATGGACTTTGTGATGGGTCTTCCACGTACATCCAGGAGTCACGACTCGATTTGGGTGATCGTTGACCGACTCTCCAAGTCATCCCACTCCCTTCTGACCAGAGATGGTACGAGTTACCATGGAGAAGGTGTAGATCATCTAGGAGTGGATGAAGACTGCACAGAGTAGACAGAAGTCTTATGCTGATAGGAGACAAAGACCACTAGATTTCGAAGATGGTGACCACGTCTTCCTACGGGTCTCACCTCGACGAGGTCTGTGGAAATTTGGCTAAGGCAGCAAGTTATCTCCGCTTTTCATCAGACCTTTCCAAGTCCTTAGTAGAGTAGGCGAGGTGGATTACTGATTAGATCTTACAACTATGTTTCATCAGTTGCATGACGTCTTCCATGTATCTCAGCTGAGGAGATACGTGCATGACCCTTCACACATCATCGACCATGTAGAGCTGGACATCGATGATGGGGAGACTTTCATGGAGGTTAGATTGGAGATTGAAGATCAACAGGAGAGGGTCCTATGTGGACGATCGATTCCCATGGTGCGTGTTTAGTGGTAGCACGGGAAACTCCAGGAGAGAACATGGAAGCTAGATGCTCAGATGCATGCTCAGTACCCCCTTTTATTCCCTTAGTGTGATTTGTAGCTTACGGGGAAATAAATCCATGAGGTGGGGAGAATGTAATGTCCCAGAATTCCTGTGTAATTTTTTATATATAAATAGGTATTTTATGAGTCCTCAGTTTCTAACGCTGCTTAATTCCGAGGCCCGGTGTGCCCGGAATCAATTTCTGAAGTTTTGTTATGCTTTAATTAACGGGCTTAAGCATTTTTTCTGAAAAAAGATGAATAACTCTTTAATGGTTACTTGGATCAGAAATATGAGGGAATTGTTGTGCTCAGGATGGTGGGTTTACCCTAGGAGTGACTTATGTTTAGTCGGCACGGGCTTCATGTGAAAAATCCCAAAAATGGCATAACCGTAAATAAAATAATTAAATAAATTATTTTATTTTTCAAATGCTTATAACTCACAAATGGTAGCTGAGATTAAAAATCTGAGACCACTGCTGAACTTGTGATTGAATGCTTTGTTTATGTAGATACTAAATTTTTTCGGCGCGGGCCAGCAGAAAGAGTTAGTTTTTGGCCGCAAATAAAATAATTAAGTGAAATTATTTTTTTGTAAAATTCATAACATCTAAACGGTGAGTCAGATTAAAAAATAGAGAGTACTGTTGGGTTCTTTGGGGCGTGTTTCACCTAGTCAGAGCATAACCTTGACCAGCGTGAGTCTAGGGTGACTGATAATAATTTCCTGACCTTTTGTTTCGGGTACGTTCAATAAAAATACATTCAGGATTTTATATATTTTGGACCAGTACTCAGAATTCAAATCCGAGGGCACCGTTGAACACGTAGCGTCTATAATTTCTTAGTGAGACCTTCACCACAGTTGTGTTCTGACGAGTTTGGAAGTTAGTTTTTGGCTTTTTATTAAAGAAAATAATAAAAAAATAAAGTACAATACTTTATTTTAATTTTAAGCTTCCTTGTGTTGTAAGTTGGAACCTCCCTTTGGGGGTTGGTGGTGGGACCGCCACACCCTAACCTCCCATGGGAAGATGATTGGGGTCGGGACCACCTGAGCAGCATAACATCCCACGATAGGTTATGACGTGGGGTCCACATGGGTCTTAACCCCCCATTTAATGGGGAGGGAAAGGAAACCTCACAACCCTCTCAATTAATGTTGTGTGTCAACATAAAATTAATTGTTGTTAATTAATTTTATGTGTCAACGTGGAATTAAATGATATGTTTCAACATAAAATTAATGCTATCAATTAATTTTATGTGTCAACATAAAATTAATTGCTTCTAATTATTTTTATGCGCCAAAGCTTTTAATTTTCTTGACCCCCTTTCTTTTTTAACTGCATCATTGGAATTTAGGAAGGTTCTTATTAAATTAACCGTCATAAATCCCAGGATGGTTACATTACTCTCCCTCTGTCATATATATAGAGAGCTTGGGAGGAGGATTTGGGACGTCTTCACCAAGCGATGAAGCGCTGATAAAGTGACGCGATGCCCAAAACTTGGAGGATTGCGGTTCCTCCGACAAAGAACGCAAAGACACCTGCGACGACAAATTTTTCCTTAGCTTCTTCCTCAGAACCCCCCTTCCGATGTGGGATCTCTTCGACGACCCTTATTCCTTCCTCTTCGCAGTCAATGGACCGGCGCACGATCTTGGAAGAGGAAGCGTACGACGAACGATGACAACATCGTCTTCCCCCACGATGAACCAACACAAGTCGATTAAAAAGTTAGGGGTGTGTTTTGATTTGTTTAACGCTTTATCTTCTCTCGTTAAATGAACTTCTTGAGCCACTTGCTATCGTTCTAACGTGGAGGGTTCAGACCGCATGAACACGGCCCAACCCCTCCGCAACCTTTATGGTTTCGGAACCTTGGATCGACGGTGACGTAATAGCGGCATGGAAATGTGGCGACGACGATGTAGACGGTGAATAGAGGTTACACTTCCGGCGACCTCTGTGAACCCCACCATTGGTCGGGCAGCGCCCGACCAGCCTACCTGCTCGCTGCCCGGCGTGCGCCCCGGCCGAAACCGCGGCCATCCTGGCCCACCGGCAACCTGCTCGCACGCCTCACGCACTGATGGCTTCCCCCACGCCTACACAGCGCCCTCCAGATGCCTACCCAGAGCCCATGCCTCCCCTCCCGTAACTTGCCTGATGGCCAGGCTGCCCTCCCAGCACCGGCCCAGTGCCCATGCCACCCTCCCGGTGCCTGCACGGTGCCCGAGCCGTCTGCCCGGCAGCCCGACCGCTTGCCTGACACCCCCCGGCGCCTGCCTGGTGTCTCGGGTCGTCTGCCCGGTGCCCAACAGGCTTCCCGGCGTGCCCTGCGCCGTTACCAGTACAACATCGGTCTATCAGCGCCCCACACGGCCCACCGTTGGCCTCTCGGGCCGAGCCGCGCCCCTCGCGGTGCCGGCCGAACCTGCCACTGGCCTTCAGGTCGAGTCACCCACGTGGTGACTTTGGCCCGAGTTGTCCACGCAGTCCGCTGGGCCAGGCCCAGCGCACTGGGCCAAGATTAGAGGGCTGACCCACCCAACGGGACGAGTCAGACCCAGCAAGTCTGACCGAGTCGACCCAGACCGGTTCAACCCAGGTGGGGTTGGGCTGAGTCTGTCCGACCGGGTCGGATCGGAACCTGCCCCACTTTTGACCCTTTGTTTTCATTGGACATATCTTTGGCACCATAATTCTATTTGACGAACCATCATTGGTGCTGGTAATCTCTTTGAGAAATGGTCCCTTCAAAAATACCCCATGGGAATTCGAGGTACAGTTGAGATACAGTCGGGTTGGTTTGTACACGAAACCAACCAGGCCCCCGGGACAAAAATGATAATAACTCACAGACCGGGCATCCGATTTACACACCGTCTGTTGCATTGAGACCCCTATGACATGGAATACCATTGACAAACTTCTTCGTGGGAATTCGTGACACTTGGAGTATCAGCTTGTAGCTCGTGGAGCGAACCCTCTCAGAGACGAGCGAGCAGACTACGGAGACCCATGGAGGAGGAGTGCTACTATGTGAGGCGGCCGACCCGTGGCACTCGACAGAAGGAGTACCTTTGTAGGCTATTAGGGGGAGCCCTACTGTGTGAGGTGGCAGACCCATAGTGGGGAGCGCTACTCTGTGAGGTGGCAGACCCGCGGTACTCGACCAGAGGAGTACCTCAGTAGTCTAAGATTAGTGAGTAGCACCTCGGAGTCGTGACATGACCACTGTACTCGATAGAGGAGGAGTTCTCCAGCAGTTGTGGTTTCATTAATAAAAATATTGGTTTGAGATGAGTCAATGACCATAGTGTTTTTCTCATGATTGAGATGGGTTACTAGATAACTTAGGTATATGTATGGGAATATACTTAAGTAATGGTTATACGTTGATTCATACTTTTTGCTTTATCCTTGTTGGATTTTTTGAGACATTGAGGGTCTCGATGTCCCTATTGAGTATTGTTATACTCACCCCTACACGGGCTATGCCCATACCTCATTGTGTTGGAAGCAGATGACAGACAGCGCTGACCGAGGCAGAGTGTACGAAGACTGGACGAAACCTGGAGGTGGACCTCACGACGAGATAGTACCCAGAGGAGACGGATGGACGTGGAGCACTGAGGAGGCTATCTTTACCTACCCTTCAGGTAGGATCTGAGGTGGATGATCCAAAAGATGTTAGACACCTTCAAGCTATTTGTCTTTTAGTTATACCTATTTTGTCTTTTTCTTGTACTTTATGGTTGGGCTTGTATTCTGGCCCCTTTTACTTTCCATCACTTCTTCTGTATAGATTTTTGCATAGTTTTTTCTTCTTCTTGTGCTCTGGTTGTGTGTTCAAGTTTTATAAAGGCAATGCCTTCCCAGTATTAGGGAAATACACCTTTGGTTCTAGTCGCCTACCCCTGGCGTATGGAAGGTGGGCTTCAGGTAGTCACGATATGGGCCCCGAGGGATGGGTCCTGACATCTACTTTTAAAAATATTTTAGGCCGTTCTTAGTATTTTTATGGGTTTTTATACTTTTTAGAGAATTTAAGGGTTTTAGGGTTTTTATGGTATTTTAGGGTTTTTCGCATTTTTTTTGTTTTTGTTTTTGTTTGTTTTGGTTTTAAGAGTTTTATGTTTTTTAAGGATTTCTAGGGGTTTTCAGTGTTCTTAGTGTTTTTTATGTTTTTAGGGATTTCCAGAGATTTTTATGGGTTTTAGTGTTTTTTTGGATTTTGATGGTTTTTATGTTTATTAGGGTTTATCGTGTTTTGGTGTTTAGGGGTTTTTAGTATTTTAGTGTTTTTAGTTTTTTTTGGGGTTTAAAATGATTTTAGAGATTCTGGTGGGTTTTAGGGTTTTTTAATGGATTTTTTAGAACTTTAGTGATTTTTATGGTGTTTAGTGTTTTGGGGTTTTTAGGTTGTTTTAGGTTTTTAGCGTTATTTATCTTTTTTGTGGTTTTATCTGTTTTTAAGTTTTCAAGGATATTTTAGTGGTTTACATGTTTTTGAAGTTTTTTATGTTTTTAGAGATTTTTTGGTATTTTTGATTTTTTGGGTGTTTTTGGGTTTTTAGGTATTTTGAGGGTTTATAGGTTTTTTATAGTTTTATTGTTTTTAGGTTTTTTAGGATTTTTAGGTTTTTAGGGGTTTAATGTTTTTTAGGTTTTTAAGGATTTCATAATAATTTTGAGGGTTTTATGGTATTTTAATTTTTTTATGGATTTTTATTGATTTTTTATGATTTTTTTGGGTTTTTATGGATTTTTAGGATTTTTAGGGTATTTTAGGGGTTTAAGAGTTTAATAATTTTTAGGGTTTTGTTTTTTTTAATTTTTAGGGTTTTAATTTTTTTTAGAGTCTCTTAACATTTTAATGGGTTTAAAAAGGTTTTAACGTTTCTAGTGTCTGTTTAGATTTTATATAGTTTTTTATATTTTTTATGGTTTTTAAGGGTTTTATAGGTTTTAGGGTATTTTAGGGTTTTTATTTTTTTTTCCGTTTTTATGGTTTTTAGGGGTTTTATGTGTTTTCTTATTTTAAAGGTTTTCTTATGTATTTTTAGGGTTTTAGGGTTTTTTACATTTTATAGATTTTTATTCCATTTTTAGTATTTTCATGGTTTTTAGTGTTTTTATTGTTTTTATAGTTTTAAGGGTTTTTTGGGTTTTATGATTTTTTAGGGGTTAAATGGTTTTTTGAGTTTATTTTAGCGTTTTATCTGTTTTTTCAAGTTTTATAAAATTTATAGGGAAAGGAAGGTTCATGTCCAGTCTATTCTTAGCCCCTCCCAAAGATTATTATGAATAAAGATAAAGGTGCAGACAGGAGCATGGTAGAGTCAATTGACCCATACCAAAAAAAATAGGACCCAAAAACAAAAACAAAAAAAAAGAAAAGACACAGAAGACTAGACACAACAAAAAATCAAAAAAATCTCCATCAACACCTCTCTACCAATCAGCATCCAGCAACCTGTAGGCCAGTTCCCATCATTCATTGCCTCCTTTCCAAACCTGTCCTCCGCATAGAATCACCAACATCAACATCATAAATATCTCCTTTAGAAGCGTCAACTTCATCACCTCCTATCCAAGCAACAACTTGCATCCTTTAACTCATCTTCCAACATTCACCGCCTCCTAGCTAACCATCTCATATCTTTTTGCAGCTCATATTCTAGCATCCAGCACCTCCTAACCCATCAGATCCTAAGAGATCACGGCTTAAAGCCCACCAACCAAAACATTCTAACCGAATAACTTCCAGAATTTCACACCACACAGCACAACTAGGAACATATCACTAACATCCATACCCAGTGCCAAACCATGGAAACCAATACCCCTTGGACAGGACCCATCTCCAGGCATCTCCCCTAGTAAACTTGCACAACATCACTAAACATCGCCTAACACCTCTCATCAAAAAATAATAACTTGTACGCATAGTAACTCAGAATCATAGCCATGACCAATAACCAGTAGATCATAAATGCCAAACAATCCAACCAAAACCCGCATCAACAGCTTGGAGCAAAGATAAAGTTGGGGGACCAAGTTGAGCACACACCTACATCTGCTTTGCGAATCGAAGAGAAGGCCAAATCAGAGCACAAAAAGAACCATCATCTGCTTTGTAAGACCAGGAATATGATATCTGAGCTGATGAATGAGCACCATTGTCCAATGACCCAAGACAAACCGAAGTAAAACCTTTCAACGCAACATCCAGAAACGCCGATAACAAAAATCTATACCACAAAATCCCATCTGTGAAGGGTGTTGGTTTTGGAAACCCAAGAAACAATTCCACTTGCAAAATAGGAAGCTTCCAGAGAACACCTTCCACCTTTGGTCTAGATAATGCTACTGAGGCACACCATTTCCGAGATCTCCCCCCCCCACAAGTGCGAGTGGTCAGGGCCGCGAAGGGGCTAGGTTTCAAAATCACAATTGAGGCTCCCACTTGAAAAACACAAAGCCTCTTAAGAACATCTACCACACAGAAGAACTCCACACTATCCCACTTCCACCAAGATCTCCCCCCATATGTGAGAGAGGGCGTGGACAAAGATCTATCACAACAGCCTTCAGGGGAAACGTGAGGAAACCCTAGGATCTGCGTTGGGAGGGAGAGAGCACCAGGGGAGTGGGCCACCATCTTATCTCATAAACTTTATAGGGTATTAAAGGGTTTTTTTTTCAGTTTTAGTAATTTTTATGGTTTTTATGTATTTTTAATTTTTTAGGGTTTTTTAGGGATTTTAGGGTCTTTTAGTGTTTTTATGTTTTTGTGGTTTTCTTTAGTTTCATCATGGTTCTCAGTGTCATTTTCATTTTAATATATTTTTAGGAAATTTTTGGTTTTTTTTGGATTTTAGGGTTTTCACATATTTTGATGAGTTTTATGGTTTTTTAGGATTTTTAGGGTTTTTGGATTTTGCATGGTTTTTTGTGTTTTTTATTATTTAAGGTTTTCTTAAAGTTTTTCATGAATTTTAGGGTTTTTTACATTTTTACAGCAATGTAGTGAATTTTATGATTTTATGGGTATTTACGATTTTTAGGGATTTGAGGGTTTTATGGTTTTTTTATGTATCTTAGTTTTTCGTGGGTTTATGGTTTTTTAGGGTTTTTAATATTTTAGAGGTTTATGTGTTTTTTTGAGTTTTAATGATTTAGGTGATTTATTTATTATTAAATTTTTTATGGATTTTATTTGGTTTTATTGTTTTTAGGTTGTTTAGGGTTTTTATGGTTTTTATGTTCTTTAGCATTTTCTAGGTTTTTAGGCGTTTAATGTGTTTTTTGGATTTTTATTTTTTGTTAAGGTTTTTTATGGATTGTATGGTTTTTATTTTTCTATGGATTTTTAAGGTCATTTTAATATTTTTATGTTTTTAGGTTTTTTAGGTATTTTGATGGTTTTAGAAATTTTTAGGGTTTTTTATCGGTTTCCAGGGATTTGAGTATTTTTAGTTTTTTGAGGAATTTAATTTTTTTCTAGGGATTTATAGTTTTATTAGTGTTTTCCATGGTTTTTAGTGGTTTTTTTAATTTCTAGGTATTTTAAAATATTTTTATATTTTATAGGGTTTTTAGGTATTTTTTGGTTTTGATGGTTGTTAGGGTATTTATGGTTTTTTAGGTTTTGGGGTGCTTTTTTGTGTTTCCAGGGGTTTTAGGGTTTTATAGTTTTTAATGTGTTTAGGGGTTTATAATTTTTTAGAGTATTAATGATTTTAAATGTATTATATGGGGTTTTGGGGGGTTTAATGGTTTTGGTGGTTTTAAGTGTTTTATTAGTTTTTAGAGGGTTTAGGGTTTGAGGGTTTTTGGCAGTTTTAGGTTTTTTAGGGGTTTTAAGTGTTTTTATTTTTTTAATGTTTTCTTTATATTTTTTAGGATTTTTAGAATTTAGATGGTTTTATGGATTTTTAGCGAGTTTGATAATTTTTATGGGTTTTAATGATTTTTATGGATTTTGAGGGTTTTTGGTTTTTTGGTTTTTTTGGTTTTTAATGTATTATGGGTCATAGGGTTTTTTGGATTTTTTTGTGTTCATAAGTTTTTTTATTTTTCTAACGTGTTAATGGATTTAATGGGTGTTTATAATTTTACTGATTTTTAGGGGTATTTAGGTTCTTTTAGGGTTTTTAGTGTTTTTTAGGTTTTTAGGGGTTTTAGTTGTTTTTAGAATTTTATGGTTTTCGTTGGGTTTTTAGGGTTTTATGGTTTTTTATATTTTTAGAGATTTTGAGGTATTTCTTAGGTTCGTATAGTTTTTAGGGATTATAAGTGTTTTATGAGTTTTTAGGGATTTAGTGTTTTTTTGTTTTTAGGGGTTTAAAGTGTTTTTAGGTATTAAAATTTTTTCATATGGTGTTTTTAGGATTTTTATGTTTTTTTTATGTTTTAGGTATTTTTAGGGATATTTTAGTATCTTCAGAGATTTTGGGGTTTTTTATGGTTTTTAAGTATTTTTTTGATTTTTAATGTTCTTATCATTTTCTTGGTTTTTTTGGTTTTTTGGTTTTTTTTGAGTTTTTAGGTTTTTATAAACATTTTAGGGATGTTTAGGGATCTTTTAGTATTTTTTTAGTATTTTCAGATATTTCTAGGGGTTTTTTAGTTTTTTAGTTTTTTGGGGTTTTAGGGATTTTTTAGTTTTTAGTTTTTTATGGTTTTTTCATTTTTACCATTTATTGGGGTTTAATGGGTTATTGGAGTTTTTAGTAGAATTTTTGTTTTTTATGGGATTTTAGGTTTTTATGGTATTTAGGTGTTTTTATTTTCTTAAGGGTTAATTGGGGTTTTAAGGATTTTATTGGTATTATCTTTTTCTATGTTTTTTTATAGGGTTTATATTGTCTTTAATTGTTATGCTTTTCTTAGGGTTGTTCAAGGTTTTTAGGGTTTTTACATTTTTAGGAATTTTTAGGTCATTTTTGGATTTCTATGGTTTTTAGGGATTTTTGGGACTTTGATTTTATTTGGTTTTTTAGGGTGTTAGGATTTTTTAATGTTTTTATAATATCTTAGTTTTTAGGGGTTTTAAGTTTTTTTTTATTTTTAATGTTTCCTTATGTTTTTAAGGGTTTTTAAAATTTTTATGGATCTTCTAGTCTTTTTAGGATATTTATGTTTTTAGGGGTCTTAGTGTTTTTTAGCGTTTTTATGGTTTTTTTTGGTTTTACGGGCTTCTCTAGATTTTTATGGTTTTTGAGGTTTTTAGATATTTTTAATGTTTTTAAGGGTTTAAAACTTTTTTATAGTTTTTAGTGGTTTTAGGGTTTTTATGCATTATTAGGTTTTATTTAGTTGTTTGGGGTGTTTATGGTTTTTAGGGGTTTTATGGTTTTTTTAGATTTTTAGCATCTTTTTATTTTTTAGAGGTTTCATCTATTTCTACATTTAAAATGTATTTTAAGGGGATTTTAGGGGTTTTAGGGTTTTTATGTTTTTAGGTATTTATTATGGTTTTTAGATATTTTTTGGTGTCTAAGAGTTTTTAGGAGGTTTTTGGATTTTTTGGGTATTTATATTTTATTTGGTGTTTTGAGGGGTTTTTTGAGTTTTTTTTGTGATTTTTAAATTCTTTAGAGTTCTTAACATTTTTATGAATTTAAAGCGTTTTAAGTGTTTTTAGTTATTCCTATAGTTTTTGGGGGTTTTTTTGGGGGGGGGGGGTTCATGGTTTTTAGTGGTTTATGGTTTTTAGTGGTTTATGGGTTTTAGGGGGGTTTTGGATTTTTTTGCCTTTTATAATTTTTTGTGGTGTTTAGTGTTTCTAGGTTATTTAGATTTTTTAAGTGTTTTTAGGTTTTAATTTTTCATTACATGTTTTTAGGATATTTAGGTGTTTTTATATTTTATTGAATCTTTATTCCCCTTTTTGTAATTTTTGGGATTTTAGTGTTTTTAGAGATTTTGAGGGATTTTAGTGTTTTTAGGGGTAGTAGGGTTTTTTAGGGTTTTTAGTGTTTTTTAGTTTTTATGGGTTTTAAATATTTTTTTTGTTTTCATGTTTTTATTTGCATTTTCAGGGTTTTTAGGGGTTTTTACTATTTTTTGGGTTTTCTAGTTTTTTTTGGGGGGGGATTTATGGTTTTTAGTGTTTTAGGGTCTTAGGGTTTTTTGGCTTTAGCATCCTTTATGTTTTTTTGTGTTTTATGTGTTTTTAGGTTTTTAAGGTATTCTTAGGGATTTTTAGAGTTTTTAGGATTTTTTATGTTTTCGGTGTTTTAGGAGTTTTTTATGATTTTTATTAGGTTTTTATAATTTTGAGGGATTTCATGAGTTTTGTTAGGGTATTTAGGGGTTTTACAGTTTTTATGTGTTTATAGGGATTTTAGGTGCATTAAGTGTTTTAGGTTATTAAATTTTCCTTATGGAATTTAGGTTTTTTTATGTTTTTATAAAAAAAATTATTTTTTAGTATTTTTATTGTTTTTTAGGGTTTCTAGGGATTTTTATGGTTTTTTGCGGTTTAAACCATGTTTTGGGGTTGTATGTTATTTTATGGATTTTATAGGTTTTTAGAGTTTTTAATATTATTAGGAGTTTAAAGGGTTTTTAGTTGTTTTTTATGTTTTTTATGTTTTTATAAGGGGTTTTAATATTTTTAGAGTTTTATGGTTTTTATTGGGTTATAGCGATTTTTTTGATATTTTGGTGTTTTTGTTGTTTTTAGCAATTATTCAGTTTTTAGGGGTTTAATGTGTTGTCATATTTTAATGGTTTTCTTATGGGGTTTCATGGTTTTGAGGTTTTTTATGATTTTTGGGATTTATGGGATATTTTTGAAATTTCATGGGTTTTAGGGTTTTTACTTATTTTGATAGTTTTTAGAGTTTTTATTTGTTTTTAGTGTTTATTAGTGTCTTTTGTGTATTTTAGTTTATGTAAGGATTTGTGTTTTTAAGGAAGTTTTAGGGGATTTATGTTTTTAGTTAATTTTTGGGATTTTTTTGGATTTTCATGGGTTTTTGGGTTTTTCATGGTTTTAAATTTTTAATGGGGTTTTAGGGTTTTTTGAGGTTTTATGGTTTTTATGTTTTTTAAGATATCTAACCATTTTAGGGGTTTATAGTGTTTTTATAGATTTAGTGGGGTTTTAGGGGTTTTAGTTATTTTATTGTATTCAGTAGTTTTATGATTTTTTAGGTGTTTAGTGCCCTTTAGGGTTTTTTACAACTTTAAGGTTTTTTGGGTTTTCAAGTGTTTTTAGGTTCTTAAGGATATCATTGATTTTTAGGGTTTTTAGGGTTTTTTCACCTTTTTATGTATTTTTAGTGATTTGTAGGATATTTATGTTTTTTAGGGTTTTTAAGGATTTTGAGTGGCTTTATGGTTTTTAGGGTTTTATGATTTTTTATTTTTTAGAGATTTTAATGTTTTGTAGCAGTTTTCAGTGTTTTTAATTTTTTTTATGATTTTCCTTGTCTTTCTCATGGGTTTCGGGGGTTTTTCACGTTTTTAGTGGTTTGGGGGATTTTTTAATATTTTTATGTTTTTTACATTAAGGGATTTTGAGGATAATGTGGGGGTGTTAGGTTTATATGGTTTTTTTGGTTTTTAGGTATTTTTAGTTTTATAGCATTTCTTAGATTTTTTAGAGTCTGTTATCATTTTTAGGGGTTCATATGGTCTTTAAAATTTTAGTGGGTTATATGGGTTTTTAATGTTTTAAGGGGTTATTAATGTTTTTCGGGTTTTTATCGTTTCTTTGGTTTATTAGGGGTTTTATAATTTCTTAGGATTTTATGATTTTCATATATTTTTACTGGTTTGATGTTTTTTTGTTTTTTATAGATTTTGTATGATTTTTAGGCATTTTAGGGTTTTTAGAGATTATGAGTGTTTTTAGGGTTTTTAGGATTTTATGATTTTTAGGTGTTTAGGGGGTTTATGGGTATTTATATTTTAATTTTTCTAGGTTTTCTAAATATTTTTAGGATTTTTGAATTTTTATGGATTTTTATTGCTATTTTAGTATTTTATGGTTTTAGGGTTTTTCGTTATTTTGAGGTTTTTTGTTTTTTATGGTTCTGAGAGATTTTGCATTTTTTGGGTTTTAGGGTTTTTTAGAGTTTTTATAGTTTTTAGATATTTTAACATTTTTAGGAGATTAAAAGGGGTTTTAGAGTTTTTAATGAGTTTTATGGTTTTTATGGATTTTTTGGGTTTAAAAGGTTTTTAGGGTGTTTTATGGATTTTAGGTTTTTTAGGGATGTTGTGGTATTTTTTTTATTTTTTAGGGTTTTTATAGATTTTAGGCGTTTCTACATTTTTAATTTTTTTCTAAGGGGTTCTCAAGGATTTTAGTGTTTTTTAAAATTATTGTTATTTTTTATTTTTTTATTTATATTTATGTATTTTGAGGGCTTTTAGGGTACTTTTGGGTTTTATGGATTATTTGATGGTTTTTAGTGTTTTTAGATTTTTAGGGGATTTAATTTCTTATAGGTTTTTAAAAGTTTCTTACGGGCTTTCAGGTTTTTAGTTTCTATTAAATTTTTTGGGATTTTTGTGTTTTTTGGGATTTTTATGGATTTTAAGGGGTTTGGGGGATTTTTGGTGTTTTTAGGGGTTTTTATTACTTTTAGGGTGTTTTGGGATTTTATGGGTTTTTTTTGTTTTTTTGATTTTTTAGGGTATTTAATGTTTTTTATAGTTTTTAATATATTTTAGGGATTTAATGTTTTTAATAGTATTTAGTGTTTTTAGGATTTTTTTTGGTTTTCGGGGGGTTTTATGGTTTTAGGGGTTTTATTTTATTTAGGGTTTTATAGGTTTTTTGGTGTTTTAGAGTTGTTTGTATTTTTTGGGTTTTTATGTTTTTAGGGTTAATTTTCACATTTTTAGGGTTTTTATCATTTTAGGGTTTTCAATGTTTTTATTGGTTAAACGTGTTTTCAGGTTTTTACGGTTTTTGTAGGGTTTTTAATGGTTTTATTATTTTTAATTTTTTTAGGGATTATATGGATATTTTTTTTAATTTTTTACTATTTGTTAGGTTTTTAGGGATTTTTATTTTTTATTGGGTTTTTTAGGGTTTTAGGGGGTTTAAAAGTTTTTATTATTTTTTATATATTTTAGAGATTTTATGTGTTTTTATCTTTTTATGAATTTCTTATGGGTATTCATGGTTTTTAGTGTTTTCTATGTTTTTAGTAATATTTTGGTATTTTTGGGGATTTTTTTCTTTTTTAGAGTATTTAATAATTTTGAAAGGATATAGTGTAGTTTAGGGTTTTTATGGTTTTATGGTTTTTAAGGGTTTAGGGTTTTTATATTCCTATGGATTTTATTTTTTTTAGAGTTTTTTAAACATTTTTTGGATTTAATTTATTTTAGGGTTTTTAGTTTTTTAAGGATTTTATGTGTTTTTATAGTTTTAGGGGTTGTTATGGATTTTATGGTTTCTATGTTTTGTTATGTTTTTTCGTTTTTTATGTAATTTACAGGTTTTTAGTTTTTTAGGTTTTTATTGTTTTCTTATGGATTATCTGGGTATTTAGAGTTTTTTACATTTAAGATATTTTTAAGAATTTTTTAGGACAATTATGTTTTTTAGTGTTTTTATGGATTTTGAGTGCTTTTAAGATTTTTAGGGTTTTTGGGTTTTTAAGGGTTTCTTGAAATTTTTAGTAGTTCTAAGTGCTTTTAGGTTTTTATGGTTTTCATAGGGGTTTTTAGGGTTTTTTATATATTATTGGCATTTTAGTGTTTTTTAGTTTTCTTTGGGGTTTTAGTTTTTTAATTTTTTTGAGGGTTTTAGTATTTTTTATGTTTTTGGGATATTTTTGGTTTCTCTAGTTTTAAGGTGTTTTTTAACATTTTTTTGTTTTCATAGTTTTTTAGAGTTTTTTCTTAGTTTTTAGGGGTTTAATGATTTATTAGAGTTATTAATGGGTTTTTTGTTTTTTATGTATTTTTATGATTTTTTATGTTTTTCGAGTGTTTTATTCCTTATTTGGTTCTTCGCTTTTTGTGGTATTTTATTTTTTAGTATTTTTTACAATTTTGGGGGCTTTAAATGTTTGTAAGTTGTTATGGTTTTATTTTATTTTTAATTTTTTTTTGTTTTTGTTTTGGAATTTTAGGTCTTTTTTAGATGTTTGTGGTTTTTATGGTTTTTAGGGAATTTGAGGAGGTTTAGGGTTTTTTATGTTTTTTCAGTTATTTTTTGTTTTCTTTATTTCTTAGGGTTTTTTTTATTTTTTAAGGGTTTTAAGGGTTTTTTACTATTTTTTGGGGTTTAAAGGGGTTTTAGTGTTTTTTATCAACTCTTTAGGTTTTTTTGAGTTTTTATGGTTTTTAATGTTTATATGGGTTTAAAGGTTTGTAAGGTATTTTGGGTTTTTATTTCATTTATTATATTTTAGGGTTTTTTATGGTTTATAGATTTTTTAAAAATTTAAAGGGATTTAAATTATTTTATATTTTCTCATTGATTTTTTGTGGTTTGTGCGTTTTTATGGGTTTTTATATTTTAATAGGGTTTTATGGTTAATATGGGGCTATAGGATTTTTTATTGTATTCTAGGGTTTTTATCATTTTTTTAGTTTTATTAGGGGTTATTAGTGTTTTATGTTTTTAAGGATTTCTTAGGGTTATTCAGGGTTTTTAGGTTTTTTTTAACATTTCAGTAATTTTAAGGGATTTTCAAGGATTTTTATGTTTTTTTTTCATTTTTAGGGACATTGAGGGGTTTTATGGGTTTTTCGGGATTTTAAGGTCTTTTAGTGTTTTATAATTGTTAGGTTTTCAAGGGGTTTTATGTGGTTTTAGATTTTTACGGTTTTCATATGTTCTTTTAGGGTTTTTAGTGGGTTTATGTTTCTAGGTATTTTTTGGATTTTTTACATTATTTTATAGTTTTAATGGATTTTATGGGTCTTAAGGAGTTTTTTTTTGGTTTTTTGGGTTTTTTGGGATTTCTTAGTTTTTTAAGGGTTATAACAATTTTTAGAGTTTTTTTAACATTTTAGGGTCTTTATTGGTTTTTCAATATTTAGTGGTTTTTAGGGTTTTTATGGGGTTGTAGATATGTTTATGTTTTTAGGGTGTTTTATGGTATTAAGAAATTTTAAGATTTTATAAAGGTATTTTAGTTTTCTTGTTGTTTTTAGGTTTTTAGTTGTTTTATGTGTTTTTAGGTTTTTAAGGTTTTATAATTGGTTTTCAAGGTTTCTAGGGATTTATATTTTTAGGGATTTTTATGTTTTTCAGTTTTTTTTTATTTTTAGGGTTTTGGGGATTTTGAGGGGTTTTTTGGTTTTTTTGGTTTTTATGGATTTTTGAGTTTTTTTTGTGTTTTCTACTTTCATTAGAGTTTTTAACATTTTTAAAGGTTCAAATGGTATTTAAAGGTATAAATTTTTATTATGTTTTTTTCATTTTTATGTTATTTTATGGTTTTTAGTGGTTTTTATGCATTGGAGGGTTTTTTTGGGGTTTTTGGGTGTTTTTAGGGGTTTTAGGGCTTCTATAAAAAAATTTGTTTTAAGGGGATCAAGTGTTTGTTTTATTTTTAAGGATTTATTAGGGTTATTAAGGGTTTTTTGGGTTTCCACAATTTAGGTATTTTTAGTGATTTTTACTATTTTTATGGTTTTTTGGTGCTTTAGGTATTTTGAGGGTTTTTATGATTTTTAGGTGTTTTAGTTTTTTTATGTTTTAAGTTTTTCTTATGTTTGTAGTTGTTTTATGTTTTTTTAGTTTTTTATGTTTTTCTTATTGATTTTAAGGTGTTAAGGTCTTTTTAGTTTTTTGGGGGGTTTATGGTTTTCACTAGTTTTTTGGGTCTTTTAGGGTTTTTAGGGTTTTTGCATTTTTTGGTTTTAAGGTTGTTTTGTTCGGTTTTCGGTTTTCGGCCTCGAAACATCCAACCGCTCCGTATCCGACGATACGCGGACCTGCTTTCCAAAGGCAGGAGTTCCCCGGATGGTCTGTCCAATGACGCTTAAGAACTCACATTGGTCGAGAGGATGGGAATTCGGGCTCATCGCACCCTTTTGGGGGGTATTATTTCCCCTTCCGAGACTCTCTTATAGATTTAAGAAGTATTCATATGTTCGCGAATCTTTGGTTTGTACCCAAACATAGTATCCACAGATTTAACCATGTTGGGCAATGGTCATCAGAACGCAGGGTATTCAGAATTATTTAGGCCTGAGGTTTACCATCCCTCGTTGGATTAATGACCCCGTGGAGTCTGGACTCATTGAAACGGTGCTAGGAGAAGCTCGGTGAACCGATGTGAAGAAAGTCGGATCGACCTTTTTTTGGGCTTGAACCTCCTGGAGGCTTCCTACATACCCTGCCTAGGAGTCAGGGATCAAAGTCCACATAATTTAGATTGGAGTGTCGGAGAACTGACGTGAAAGGGGGTCGGAAAGACCCGTTGTTGGGCTTGATCCTTGGGGAGGCTTCCTACGTACCCTACTTAGGAGGTAGGGATCAAAGTCCAAGTAGTTCGCATGGAGAGAATCAGATAACTGATGTGAAGGTGGAATCGGGAGTCCGTTGGTGGTCGGGCTTGAACCTCTTGGAGGCTTCCTACGTACCCTGCTGAGGAGGCAAGGATCAAAGTCCACGTAGTTCACACGGATCGGGGCTTACACTCTGAGGAGGCCCATGGTAATGGATCAGGTCTTACACTCTCAGGAGGCCCAAGATGTTGGTAAACCGACATGAAAGGGGGTCGGAATGACCCGTTGTTGGGCTTGAACCTCAGGGAGGCTTCTTATGTACCTTGCCTATGAGGTAGGGATCAATGTCCATGTAGTTATCAAGGATTGGGACTTACACTCTGAGGAGGCCCATAAGGGGATGTCACGGTCGATGCTTACTCTAAGCCCACGTGAGTCATGCTTGGTGTGAGGAACAAGAGGTAGCAGGGACCAGAGGATCACGTCGCGGAAGGTGCGTCTGTGAGTAGTGGAGTGGGGCTTATGCATGAGAGCGGACCATTAAGTTGGGGATTACTCCTAGATGGATTCCTATGGTGATGGATTAGGGCTTACACTCTGAGGAGGCCCATAAGGTCGGGGCTTACTCTGAGATAGACTCCCTAGGTGACAAAGTCCAGCAGGAGAGGGAAAGGGGGTGCTCATGTGCCCATCTCCTCTCTTGCAGTGCATGAGGGCTTCCTTCTGATGGCTATTTTACTATCTCTGAGGAACCCTCAACAAGTGTAGGGGAAGAAAGGGGGTTCCTGAGCTTAGACTCCACATTACCATGGTAATGTGAACCTAGGAATGCTTCAGGAGTCTACTCAAGTGTCGGGGTAACCCCTTCACCTCTACTTACTGTGGGTATGTGAACACAAACTGGCGCGCTGATGTGACTGAAAGTTACACCACGCGAATCTAGTGGCTCTGGTGGAGGCCTCGGATCAGGGCTGATGAATAGGCCAATGAGGGAGTCGTGGAGGACTTGGCCGGATCGGAAGGATTTTATCTGGCTCGGGAAATGAGAACACCAAAGTATTTGGAAAGCCACCGAGAGGTATGGGTGGTGTCACCCTTAGCATGGGGAAGTGCCATGAAGTTGGAGAAGTCGTCCGCGAACTAGGGTTATCCGCGGACTGATTGGCCTCCCGCGAACCAGGGTGGTTCGCGACTTCGAGGACAATCCGCGAACAAGGGTGGTTCGCGGAGGGTTCTAGGTGGGCAGCGGCAGCCAAGGGAGGCGCCGGTCTGAGGCTCTTCGGTCGGGGCTTCGCCTGCGTAGAAGAGTTCTACACAGTACGACGGATGGGAAAAGAGGCATAAACACCCTCGTCTGCAGGGAAGTCATCCACGGAGGGGGTATGGTTCGCATTTCTCCTTGTTTTTGTTGTTTTAGGTTCACAGTTCACCAAGTTATTATGCATTTTCCAATTCCTTGTTAATTCGTATACCTATTGTGGTTCACGGATGGGAATTTTGCTGTTTGCAAAATCCGATGTCTTCCTTCAACCGATCTCTTTCCGAATCTCCCATCCCCCTGAATCTAATTCCAATTCTCTGACCCCTTTTTCTTTCCCCCTTCGTCTCCTCTTATAGAGTGGGGAAAGGGAAGTATATGTGGCCACGCAACACCTTTTTCGGAGGCGCATAACCAAATACCTGATTTACAGCTGACTTGGTCAATCCGAAATTCATGGTGGGTATTTAACACTTCCCCCCCACCTCCGCGAATCGAACTCAATGAGTGATCCGCGGCTACAGAGGGTTCTGCCTCTATTCCGTGAATGACAGCGGGTGCAGCTTGAACCAGTCGACGTTGTCCACGGTTGGGGTGGTTCATGATGGTGAACCTGACTGGCGCCCATCCTGCCTCATGACTACGGAGGCTCTCCGCCTCTATTTCATGGATGGAAATGGTTTGCAGGGGAGGCGCTTTGCGGGGCGTGGCCACATTGTGTTTCCATGGGACCGGTTCGTGGACCGGTCCTCTTTGTGTCCCTTCTTTGAACTTTCTCCATTCTTTTCCCCAATCCTCTGGGGGATTTAGGTAGAATCTCTTTTACAGATTTTTCAGGACCCTACAAATTCCCCCCCTCATAATGGGGTCCGATCGGAACGAAGAGGAGGCTATTCTGATGCCGAGTGGTCCTGAAACATGAGTTGATTAATGATTTGACAATGCTCTAAATTTTGCCTCAACCAAGGGACTCAGCGAGCACAGTTTGAATATTGATAGGGTTTTATAGAAAAACCATACAAAATTTTTGTCTTCTCTTTTAATACCCCAATATTTCTTGGGTCCACTTGGTGTGGACCCAGCAGGCATGGCCCGAATTTTTCTTAGGTCTCCCTTTTCGGGTTTTCGGACTAACAGGCTTTGTGCCTCTTTTTGTGAGAGGTTTATAGTCCCACCGTCAAGACAATCACTAATGATGTTTTAGGTCGAACAAATTTGACCAAATATGGTGGGGTGAGGGCCCCAATGGGGTTCAACTGATTAAAATATGTCTCAATACTCTTCTGACACATGTGGGGGGAAACATGTTTAAATGACATGCATGGCATGTATGAAGGCATGGGAGTCGTATCGGCGTATAGAGTTAGGAGGAGCATCACCTAAAGAATTATTACCTTTCATAGATGGGCCAGGGGCAATCAATATGCAGAGCCACTGAGGGCATGGTATGCATAGTCATGCAAAGGTGTCTTTAAGCCAATGACTCTCCATTTTTTATGGCCAGGGGACTTCATGGAAGTCCGGCTCATGGAATCCACCATGGGTTACTTGTAAAACTATGAGAAACACCAAGGGTGGATTGGAAGGGGATTGTGACATCTGAATGGGTTTTGGGAACATCTGTACTAATCAGGAGCGTGTTCAGGGGAACACTTCCTTATGCATCTAGTTAGCATAAGGAATGGATGAGGCCTGGCACAGTTTAAAGTCATGCAGCTGGGACATCATTTAAAATGGAATGACTTCTCTTGGTTCTTAGTAATATTTTCAATGACATCCCACCATATTCAGGCAAGATTTTTGAAAGAGGTTGGTAAACTGTAACTCAGAGGGTTTCCGAATCTTGGGATAGACATGGGGGCTCAGGGGCCAAGAGGCGTACGGAGAGAAGCATTGCCTAAGGAAATCTTGCCTTTGGTAGACGCGTCAGGGGAGATCAATATGTAGAGCCACTGAGGGCATGGTATGCATAGTCATGCAAAGGTGTCCTTAGGTCAATGGTTTTATTCCCCTGATAGCCAAAAAACTTTAGGGAAGTTGAGGTTTGGGACCACCAGGGGTGGCTTATGAGAGTTCAGATTTTTTTGAGTGCAGAGTATGGTTTATGATGAGTGGGTGCCTGGATATGGGGAAAACCTCTAGACTAATCTTCCTGAGAATGGGTGACGTAATCCCTTCTCACGTGGGTGTGAGACGGTGACTTGTGTCGCTCTGACCCATGCAATGAAGGATATAGAAAAGCCTTTGTTCCTTACTGAACCTGTGGCGTGTTTGACCGTGCAGTTTATCGTCATGTGGTTAGGACATATTTTGTGTAGTTTAGCATCATGCGGTAAGGAAGAGGGGCATTATTTAAAGGTTTCTGTGCAGTTTAACGTCATGTAGTGAGGACGGGGGGAATTTTTTTAAGCAAGTGAAAACGCTTGTGGTTGGAGGAATTTCCCTGGATGGTTAATGCTTGGCCTTTGCAGTTTCATACCAAGCGACCAAGATATCCCATACAGTTTAACATCATGCGGTGAGGACGTAGTTGCAAAGTCTGCTCGTCATCGGAATGTAACTGGGCATGAATACCTAAACATGCCCCAGACATGGGGGGGGGGGGGGGGGGTTGATTGGTGTAAATCATAGTTCCGGGGCCTCTTGGATCAGGAGAGGTGATATGGGGGCTCTAAGACTGATAAGAATACATATTTAGGAAGAGTATCGCCTATGGAAATCTTTCCATTGATGGACGAGCAAGGGGCTATCATTATGAAGAGCTGCTGAGGGCATGGTATGCATAGTCGTACAAAGGTGTCCATGAGTTGATGACTTTCCACTTATGATGGCCATGAATGGTTATAAGGATCCGCAATTATCTAGGCCACGAAGTCTGTCATTTGGAAAGAGAATGTCTGGACATGTCGAGGATATCCTTCTCTGGTTTCTTGTTGAGTTTCAAAGATCCCCATGTGCTAATATTTTCTTTTCTTTTTTTATTGTGCGTGGGGGTGTGCTTTCATTCCATGCTGTTTAACGTCATGTGGTAAGGAGGAAGTACTCCTAGTTTATCAGTCATAAATCTCGGACCATTGGGTGACTATTACTGCATTCACTCGAAGGATAAATGAGTCAACATGTTCTGATATACGTGGAACAAGGTGTGGGATGAAGGTTGTAAACTGAAACTTTGAGTTTTCCCAGATCAAGAGGTGTGGTGTGGGGGCTCTGAGGCCGGTAAGCGTATGGAGTTAGGAAGAGTACCGCCCGAGGAAATATTGCCTTTGATAGACGAGCCAGGGGATATCATTATTCAGATCCGTTGAGGGCATGGTATGAATAGTCGTACAAAGGTGTCCTTGAGTCGATAACGTTCCACTTACGATGGCCATGAATGATTATGAAAATCTGCGATTGCTCACACTGCAGAGTTCGGCACATGGGGATAATGGTTTCTGGGTATACAAGAAACATCTTCACTGCAATTGTCTATTGAGTCAAAGTAGCTTAGTACTGGCTTGATGTTTGTTGATGCAGGTCGCTATGTGAACCGCTGATAGACACATAGGCTTTCCAGATAGGGATACCCTGGAAACACCTGGATGTGAAAAGGAGAATGAATTTGTAAACCACTTCACCATAAACTTCTGGATCAGGAGGTATGGTATGAGGGATCTGAGGCCGGTAAGAGTACGGAGCTAGGAAGAGTGTCACCTGTGGAAATCATGTCTTTGGTAGACGAGCCAGGGGATATAATTATACAGAGCCTCTGAGGGCATGTTATGCATAGTCACGCCAAGGTGTCCACGGGTCGACGACTTTCCACTCCGATGGCCATGAGTGGTTATGAAGGTCCATAATTATCCAGGTCGTGGAGTCTGATGTATGGAGAGGATGCATCCAAATGTGCAAGGAGTATCTCCATCTTGTATCACCATGTGTCTTGGGTGGGTCTCGATGAAGTCCGTGTATTTTAGCATCATGCGGTGAGGATGAAGTCCCTGCAGTTTAATGTCCTGTAGAAAGGACGGATTATACACCCTGTGCAGGTCTGGTCCGTACATGTGGGAATGGGAATTTTTTGGTTTATTTAGGTGGATGGGCCCGAACTAGGGATCCTGACATTTCTACGTATCCTGTGAGGGAAGTAATCAAGCCGTACGTAGTTCTCTGGAAGAAGTACACCCCATGAAGGTCTGGTCCACACACAGGGGAAAGAAGGAATTTTTTTATCTTCTTTTCCGTGTAGTTTAACGTCATGCAGTGAGGAAAAAATAATCTTAGTTTAAGGTCATAGAGTTTGGACTATTTGGTGCATGGCAGTTTAACGTCATGCAGCTCGGACGATGAATACACCCCGTGCAGGTCTGGCCTGTACACGGGGGAAGGGAGAATTCTTGACTCTTATTATCCGTGCAGTTTAGCGTCGTGCGATAAGGACAGACTCCATGCATATTAATGTCATTCGGAGAGGACGTAAACCCCGTGAAAGTCTGGTCCACACACGAGGGAATGGACATTTTTTTTGAGGTGACTGGGCCAGGGTGTGGAATTCTGGCGTCACTACGTATCCTGCGAGGGCAGGAATCAAGCCTCGCGTCGTTCTCTGAAAGACGATACACCTCGTGTAGGTTTGGTCCATACACAGGGGAAGAAGTAATTTTTAAATCATCTTGTTCGTGTAGTTTAACGTCATGCGGTGAGGACGAAATACTCTTAGTTTGAGGGCATAGAGTTTGGAACATTGGGTGCTTGGCAGTTTACTGTCATGCATTTTGGACAATGAATACACCCAGTGCAGGTCTAGCCCATACACGGGGGGAAGGGAGCATTCTTGACTCTTATTATCCATGCAGTTTAGCATCGTGCGGTAAGGACAGACTCCAAGAAGTTTAAAAGCGTGCATTAAGGACGTGAACACACTTGGTGTCTATGCAAAATGCTTCTTTAGGAATCTCGCATTCCTAGGAGCGGTGGTAAATTGTCCGTCCATGGATATCATGGTATATGCTCCGTTGGAGTAGACCTTTTGTACAACATATGGTCCCTCCCACTTGGGCTCCATCTTTGGGGGCTTCTTGCTAGGTATCATTGGGGTCCAGAGGACCATCACTAATTCTCCTTCCAAGAAAGACCAGAGGTGGACCTTTTTGTTGAAGGCTCGTATGATCTGGTTCCGGTACACTTCCAGGTGGTGTAGAGTGTGCAGATGCTTCTTGTCTAGCTGTTTCAATTCACCTAGCCACTTTTCTGACTGCTCATCATCGGATAATTGATCACAGATGGCAACACGGAGTGGGGGAAGTTGGAGTTCCATAGGTTGGACCGCCTCTGTGTCATACAACAATGAGTACGGGGTAGACTGAGTAGCGGTGTAGATTGTGGTTCGATAAGTCCACAATTCATGGAGGATTTTATCCGGCCATGACTTCTTGTCTTTTTCCACCATTTTTTTGGAGGATGTTGGACATGGTCTTGTTGAAAGCTTTTATCTGTCCGTTGGCTGCTGCATGGTAGCGGGATGAGTGGTTAGCCTTGATACCATACTCGTGGTATAGCTTTTCCAACTCAGTAGAGTATAAATTGGTGCTGTTTTCCGTCAGTATAGTATGATGGACACCAAATCTGGTGATGATATTGGTCTTCACA
Source organism: Viscum album (assembly GCA_963277665.1). NCBI lineage: Eukaryota > Viridiplantae > Streptophyta > Magnoliopsida > Santalales > Viscaceae > Viscum > Viscum album. Next base: position 485,938,657 of record OY728157.1, read on the forward strand.
AAGCTAACAATGTTTCTTTCCCCGACTTCCTTGAGGGGTATGGCTTCTTCCTATTTGGAAAATAAGTCGTCTTCCGTGAGGATATAATTCAACTGTTTGACTGTGGTGGGAGGATATGGTCCCACGACGTCCATACCCCAGATGGAAAATGTCCAGGAGTACTTAGCTTGATGAAGTAACTCTAGGGGCTGGTGTATGAAGTTGGCATGAATCTGGCATGAGTGGCATTTTGCGGTAAAACACTCGCAGTCTCAGGCCACTGTAGGCATGTAGTTGTTGACGCTCATTTTCGCCACATTGTCTAAAGGAATGGAATGGGAAATGACTTTGCCCAAAGTGATCCATCCTTTGAAGAAAACATCGAAAATCAACAAAGGCATGAAGAAGGCTTCAAAAGCAGAAGGGTTGCGCAAGTTCCCTCACTGTCGCGCAAGTATACTTGCGTGCCACCTAATGGTCGCACTAGTGACTTGCACACCCAAAAGGATAACCGTCTGGGGTCTTCTCCAGCCTATAAATAGACCCTGTGGGCCCCACATTTGAGAGAGAAATTTTTCCAGAATTCACATACAGAGCTCTGAACGTCCAAGTATCTTCTTCAGCTCTTCCAAACACTTCTATGGTAATTCCTTACCTAGAATGGAAGGTCTAAACCAGATGAGTAAGCTCTAAGTGTTATAATTCACTAACACTTGCGCGCCTAAGTGGTTTTACCCTTAAGGAAAATGGACACACTTGCGCACCGCCCTACTTCTTCACCAGAACTTGTGCGCCATCTTCTGGAAAGCCTATAGGGATCTTACCAAGGGTTTGAGCCAAGTCTCGCCCAAGTATTACCCTAAGGGATGAAAATCGTGCAAGTACCCATGTGTCGCGCAGGTATATTTGCACGACCAGGACTTGCGCGCCCATGCAGTACCTGCGTGCCTGCCAGGACTTGCGCACCCCTACCTTTTTGGGTGCCTTTCCTGCCAATTTCACCCCTCTTATGCTTTTCCACCTCTCCTACTCAAGATTCAATCTTCAAGACACTCTTCAAATCCATTTATGGCATGATTTCTTGATTTGGATTCCTTATCTGAAAGTAACTCCATGGAACATCTCTCAAAATCTAGTGATTTACACATCTTTATGTCACTAAAGATTGAGATTTAATTCATTCACCCTCATCCTTTAAGATGAGATAATCCTTAACCTGGGCCTCCTTTTCAGGAGTAAGCCCTAGTCCAAATTCTCATTAATATGGGCATCCTCCTTAGGAGTAAGCCCCAATTCCTCTTTTAACATGGGCCTCCTTTTCAAAAGTAAGCCCCAGTCTCAAATATGGGCATCCTCTTCAAGAGTAAGCCCCAACCATAATTCTCTTAACCTGGGCCTCCTTTTTAGGAGTAAGCCCCAGTCTCAAATATGGGCATCCTCCTCAGAAGTAAGCCCCAACCATAATTCTTTTAACATGGGCCTCCTTTTCAGGTGTAAGCCTCAGTCTCAAATATGGGCATCCTCTTTAGGAGTAAGCCCCAAGTCCCTTAGATTTTCAAGTCCCTTAACCTGGGCCTCCTTTTCAGGAGTAATCCCCAGTCTTAATTTCTCTTAACCAGTTCTAATTTACTTTTTATTTGGGGCTTCTTTCTCAGGAGTAAAACCCAATCATATGTCCCCTCCTAACTTGGGAATCTTCATTAGGTGTAAGTACCAAGATTAGAGTATCCAAAACTCCATAAAGTACATATACCTTTATGGACCCTGTTTCTGTATTTCTTCCCTAAAGTAAATCTTAATCCTCATCTATTTTAGGCAATCATAAACACATAAGCCCCACATCATTGCATCTTTCATGGCACAATTGTATGGTTTCACCAATACCTCTTGTTTCTCACACAGAGCATGAATAACGTGAGCTTAGAGTGTAAAAGTAATCATGAAATCTTTCTTTGAGCTATCAATCATGAATTAACGTCATACTCCCTTACTCGAACTACGTGGTTTCTGATTCCTTATCCTAAAAAATGGTTCTGTAGGTTGCCCACCTGTGGGTACGATCCCAACTTTAAAACAATCTATTTCCTTCTGAATGACAATAAACTTCAAGTGCCCCACTGAGTGGCTTTAAAAACAGTGTGGTCATCATAATGACCAAAAGACTTTTATGTAATGAAGGATACCATTGGCTAAGAATCTATAAAGAAATACAGCTGATTATCTATCGATGAAGAACCTCGAATACATATAAAAGATTTTCTAAATTTCCTACATATAAATAATTGATTGTCAAGTCTAAAGTAAAGCTCATTTTATACGTGGTAATCTAATAAGGATTCACAAAAATAACTTAAATCTGTAAAGAGAGTCCCGGAGTAGACAATAATTCCCCTCAAAAAGGTGTGATGAGTCTGATCTCCCATCCTCTCGACCAATGATAATTCCTAAGCCTCATCAGTCCACCACTAATGAGTGCCTACGTTTGGAAAGTATGTCCAAATGGATATGGAATCATTGGATGTTTCCGGTTCTACGAACAAACCCATTAGAAACCGATTGGAATGTTTGAACCTTCAATCAATCAGGTCATCCCCAATTCCTGAGGGAACAAAAAATGGTGAACCCGACGTGAATCCTTAACCAAGTTAAAATGATGTTTTGCTTATTTATTAGGCCTCTATTTAAAACTCAATGAGAGGTCCAACAAAACAATCATTGACATATGTGCTCATACAAAAGATGTGGTAGTTGAATTTATCTTGATTATGTCTGTGACATCAAACAGGCACTATTTTTCAAGATTTTCTGCATTCTAAGAAATGGATGCTCTCAAGTTCACACCTATGAATTCCACTGCTATGAATACTGCTGCTGCAAATTCCACTACTAATAATCTTGACAGATCGTCATCCGCTCTGAGGATGACATCACCTACTTAGCATCTTCAATGCTGGGTATCAAATGCGCTGGTTAAGGAGTACCTTCAACACGGTAACATTCCAACTCTGAAGGATGCTCGACAAGCCCTCCAAGTGAACAATTCACCCTGGTCGTCCGGACAGCGACAGCCAGCGATCAAGAAGAAGGAGGTGCTAACTACCGTCTCCAACCGTTTCGGGTCGTTATCCTCGGAACGCAATCACCATTCACTCCCATATTCTGGGGAGGTGAATGAGCAGGTCCCTCTGGGCCTTAATTCAAGGAAGCGGGATTCCTTCTCGAGGGCTCCCATCAACCATCTCCGCCAGACTCATGCGGCAGTGCGCCCTCAACATGATGAGGGTGTCGACTCGAGGCGTTCGGCTCAGGTTCCTCTAACCCGGGAAGGCAAGACGAATCACCAGAGGTGAAATCCGGTTAACAGTGAGCAGGTTCTCATCTCTTCCATTTCCGGAGAAGTCCACCAACCTAACTTGGTGGAAAGCAACGAGCGGGCACACACACCTACCCATTTTAATTCCTCTGTCCAGCAGACTCGACTGGCAGCATCACGTCAATCCCTCCAGGAAATTGCAGTGGAATACTATAGTCCGGAACATACACCTATTTATACATCATTATCTAGTCAGCAGGCTCCTCTGACTACATATGATAGAGCTTTTCAATCTTGTTCGGAGAAGTAAAATCAGCAGGCACATACACCTGCTAGTATTGATCAAGCCTACCAACAATCTCTCTTGGTAGTACACAGAGAAGTCAATCGGAAAGCTGCAATGACAAACAGGAGGCAGACTCAACTCTCTGCCCCCACACTTGAGTACTGTCAGGATTCACTGACAGGAAAATGAGGACAGGAGCAGGCACATACACCTACTCCAAGCACGGAATGGACGTATATCCCCGTTCCGACAGCTGAAGTCACCAATCATATATTATCAATGGTGAAAGAGTAGAAGAAAATACCTGCCCATATTTTGGATACTTTCCAGGATATTATAACATCTTCAGTAGCATCTTAGGGAAAGACACATAAATCTATCCCTACTAGTGGGGTAACACATCAATAGTTCACTCCGGAACAGACACACACATCTGTTCCAGTCCAAGAGGGTTATGGGGAATACTCCCCCATATCATATGGACAACCAAGTCAGGCAGATACGCCTGATTTGAGTAGAGATCGTCAGCCAAACCTGGCCATCTCTCCTGATCAGGCTCATACACCTGCTCAGAGCATCCACATTCATCAACAAGTGGTTTCTAAGGTGAGTATGAAGGCTTCTAAGAATAAGACCCGCCCAGCACAGTCAGGAGATCAAGAGCCAATCTGTAACAAGGACTTTCTCGATGCTGGAGTTCTTGAAGCCCTTAGACAGTTATCTGTTGGAATGCAAGATTCGACTCCCTCATTTCCAAATAGTGGGAACATTAATTCCGATGGTCTTCAACAGACACATCCTCATGAAGGCATGCTTCATGACAATTCGGTCTATCTCGATGTTTCATCTTCATATGAGAGCCATAGAAACCCTCTGTGTGGTCAGAAGACCAAGGAGCAAGAGATCTCATCTTTTTCTGTAATCCACCATGGTGGTCCTCCCCATAATGATGAATTTTGCTGTGAAAGTCCTCTCTATAGTAGTGATGCACATTGCCCGAAAAATGCTCTAGTGGACAATGTAATGCCATGAAATCCCTCTTATCTTGAGGCACTTTCAAATGCGAAACTAGTCATGTCTGATGCCTCATAGCTAGTAGGTGAAATATTTTCTCAATCAGAAGATATCCCAAGGTGTAGGTCATTCTCTGAACCACCCCTAAGTCATGCATCTTCTAGTTTGATCAGTGATTTCTCTACCAATCTTGTTGAATCCGATGAACAAATCAGGAAGCTCCAGCTCTATTCAAATTAGGTAGAATAATCTTTATTAAATGATAAAGAGGAAATGTTGAACATGAGAAAACAATTGGTGAAAGGTGATGTGCTAGTCATGTTTTGTCCTCTGGCTGACTCTCAGTATGACATTCTAGAGATGTTGACAGAAGATGGAATTCAGGATATTCATCTCAACATATGGAAAAATCTTTATCAGTTAAAAAATAAAGTATTATCTTATGATGAATATGAAAATCATATTATGATAATAGAAGGGTTACAATGTCAGATTGATTTGGAATCTCTACCAGTCTCTCGATATCTGAAGGCTGAAAAGCAGCAGAGAGCCCTTCAGCATTCATGCCTTGGCGCACTAAGTTGATTGTGCCAGTTAATTGCAAATGCCCCATCTAGTATTCATGTCAGAGTATGGGGTGTTCATGGAGAACTACATTTCACTGTGCTCTCCAGTTAGCAAAGCTCACCAAAAATGGTCTCATGTAATGTTATTACCCATGGTCGGCCACAGTCAATGTGTTTTGTTTGTAATCAAAAGCTTGCCCAAGAACATGCCTCAACTAGTTCCTCTCAAAATCAAGAATACAAAGAACAAGTTATTGAATTACTCCTACATCAAGCAAACGAGAATATTGAATAGGCCTCTCATATGGAGGAAGCACACCATCAAGTGATAGAAGTATCGGAAATAATCCAACACTCTTTTGAACCGGGTGATTAAAGTGGATACAGGTTGATGGATCCAGCTAATTTCCGGACTAAGGTCAATAAGATCACAAGAGCTTTTAAGAAAGTCTCAGACACAGCATGTCAAGAGCCACCCTAGCTTGCCAGACTGGGGACTCTTTTAACCCAACCCTTGGAATCAACAAATAGGATTCGAGGAGTTTATAAAAGATAGCAAGAATATCCCTAGTTCACTGGACTGGGGACTTTTTCAAATCATCAATCCCCAACTCAAATAAAGTCAGTCTTTTCTTGATTGGGAAAAAAGCCTCAAGAGGAATGAAGATCCAAATTATCAGAAGATTCACTCTAAATTACGGTTCACTAAGAAGTTCCTGAGGGATCGAATCAACAAAAGGCAATGTCTCATCAAAGACATGGCAGAAGACAATATCACAGAAATGTTGATAAAATGGATGCGATGCGTTATGCATCAACCAATGTCATCAATGTCGTTGTTCCTAATCCACCAGATGAGGATCACTTAGGGGACTCAGATGAAGAGGTTTCTGCTCAGGAAGTTGTACGCAAAGACACAAATGAAGAAGGTGTGCGTACACAAAATCAAAGATTTACCCAAAATATGGGTGTTCCTTCAAATAACCCACTTCCCCCTCTCTGAAAGGGATCAAAAAAGGGGAAGGGAACGAATCAGGTTACATATCCTTCCTCTGGATAAGGCCAATCTCTCTCACTAGAGAAAAAATTTGCGCAACAAGAGAAAGAAATGAAAGATTTGAGGAGGTTGAACATAGAACTACTTGAAGGTAGTCTTCCTCCTAAGCGTGTTGGAGTCAGTCATCCAAGGGAGTTTGTTTCAGTTACTGATATGGATCAAGAATATCCTCCTTTATTAGTACACCCTCACAGGTCTAATCCTACAGGTCAAGTGCAACAACAATTGGCAGTGCTTCCATCAGTTTCATTGCCAGTCACCACATCTGTCCAAGCTCTAGTCATTGCACCTACCCAAGTCCAAGTTCAACCAGACGTTTCTCAAAAGTAAATAACTACCATTGAGTCATTAACAACTCGGTTAGAGACTATGGAAGGGAAGCGTGCACAGGTTAAACTAGAAAAGAAAGCTTACCCTGAATGGGTAGATTCAATCTCTCCCCCATCAAATTTTTGGAATCCTGTATTCCCTATTTTCAATGGATCAGGTGATCCTGAACAGCATTTGACGCATTATGTGTCTTGTTGTGATCCTATGATGGGAACTCCGGAGCAGCAAGAAGTAGTGAAACTCAGATGCTTCGTGCAAACCTTGGAAGGACCAGCTTTTGTCGGGTATACAAGCTTGAAATCCCAGTCAATTATCGGATGGGATGATCTCCGTCAATGATTTCTTCTTCAATTCAGCTCAAATTTGTGAAAGACAACAGTTTTTGATCTTACAAACTGTAAGCAAATAGAGAATGAAAGAGTATCTGATTTCATTGCTCGCTGGAAGGGATTAACATATTCCCTAAGCTTAGCATTGCCTCAAGAGGAACTGTTGCCAATCTGGGTGGAAAATTTGCGTGGCGAATTACGCATGACGTTGATCCCTATGAAATACACAGGAGAGTTTTGAGACCTTACTTAAATCGCTCAACAGATTGAAGATTCTCTTATACAGACTAAGGCTAAATCTCGTGTATTTCCATCAACTTCACGATGAAGAATAGGTAAAGTAGAAACTGCTATAGTTATGCTTAAATAAGAACTTGTACCTGCTTCTACCTCAAAACCTTCATCTTCTCGAAGGGATCCACCTCTTGAGTGTCAACAACAAAGGCCATTTCATCAATATGATCAAAGAGATCAAAGACAGAAACAGTTTTAGGATCTGAAGAGCAAAACATACTCTTTCCGAAAATGAACAAGTTCCTGGTTACTTCATTTCGGCTCTGGAGAATAATTTGGTTCAGCTGCCAAGGCCCAAGAGGCCAAAAAAGGAAAAAAATGAAGACCATCCCAATTATTTCCCCATTCATCAAATGCTGGGACATCCCATCTAGGAGTGTTTTGTCTTTAAATACCTCCTGCAAAAGATGGTTGACTTGGGACAAGTTAAACTGAAAGGCTCTTCAGCCCAGGTATCATGTGTTACTGCTATAGTTCCAGAGGAGGAAGGTGACTTGCAAGAAGTCAAAATCAAATATGCACAAAAATATGATGATTGGATGGTCAGAAAGATGATCAACCGAACTCATGCTATTTTTCAATCACAATTGAAGAAAACAATTTTACTTTCTACCATTAATAACGCAGCAAAATCCACTTCAGAGGGCAATCCTCAAAGGGTGGAATAATTCCAAGAAAGATAAATAATTATAAGAAGATGAGTATGTGTCAAAGCCAAAGTTGTCTTTGAATTTGGTAGACTTCATGCCATCTACTACGAATAAACGAGCACCGTCCCACCTAACGGCATAGCCTAAACAGGCTAATCAGGCAGAGTCTTCATCGGATGAAGTGTTTATTTTCGGTTCTGCTAATATGATTCAATTAACAGATCCATATTCCAGTCCTAGTTTCGATTTCAATGAGCATGAATTCCTTGTATCAAATAGAGGAATTAGAGGAAGTTCCAGAGGCTCAGGATACAGGGGAAGACGTGGGTATTTCAGAAACCACTATTCCAATTCTACCCCTTCTAGAACTGTGTACACAAAAAAAACTCATGGTAGAGCCCTTCAGCGAGCTCAGCAAAAACAAGCAAGTTATTCTACCAATAAAAAATTCAGTCCGGGAACAGTTATTCTGGAAGACCGGTTGAAGGTTCCATCTTCTTCCTCTCATCATGTAAATGGATCTAATCAGTCCAATCTTCCAAAACCAGGAATATTTCCAACTCCTATCCCAGTACAAGATGCATCAAATTCCAAAGCATCTGCTTCAAAGGCACCTGATAAACCACATGTTCTTGTTGGGAAACGCAAACCTTTGGATAAAAAGTATGATGTATTGAAACACTTAGCCCATGTACCAGCCATGTTATCAATTCTGGATGCTTTGAATCTGTCAAAGGATGTTCGGTAGGCACTCATTGAGGCTTTGTCAAGTCCTCAAGAGTTTGAAACTGAAAATACTGCAGCTGAAGTCTATCACATAGAGAATAATCCTGCAGAATGCCATGCAATGATATTATTCATAGATGAAGATGAAGATGATGTCGTGAATGGACATATTAGACCTTTGTACTTATCTAGCAAGGTCAATGGTGTAGACATCCAAATAGCTTTCATTGATAATGGTTCATGAGTCAATATCGTGCCCATTCGTACACTTCGTCGATTGGGCCTCACAGAATCTGATTTATCTCCTTCAACTATGATGTTACAAGGATATGATAAAAATGAACAAGAACCACTCGGCGAAGATACACTCAGAATTCAGTTTGGAGATGTTGTATCCAATTCAGATTTCATGGTTGTTGATCAAGACTCAGCCTTCAACATCTTGCTTGGAAGACCCTGGCTACATCAACATGCGGTTATCCCTTCATCATACCATCAATGTCTCAAATATTGTTTCGATGGTCAAGTTGGGACATTGTATGGTGATAAAACCCTGCTCAAGACATGTGAGTCTCAATACATTGAGGTGGAATTATATCACATGAAGGGAAGGGAGAAATCCACAACAAAAGAGATTAACAAAGTTAATGATCCATATGGTTTGGAGAAGATTCCAGTAAATCCATTTACACATGTGAGTACAAATTATGTATTTCCTATCAGTAAAACTAACAAGATATACCCAAATCAAAATACTCTTATGGAAAGATCCATAATGTCAATTACGGAAATCGATCCAGACAACATGGGAGAAATTGGTGATCCTCCAGGCAATGATGAAAACTCAAATGGAGACATCTTCATTTCATCTGCTGAAATACAAAAAGTCTATACTTCACCAATCAGGCCAGAAGAAGTTATAGCAACATCAGAGGTGAACAATGATGTCGATTCTCAATCCATCATCTCCTCTTTATTACCCAAGGAAGACCCTTCAACATCAATTGGGTCAGGAATGAAAGCTTCTTCTTCAAGATTTTTAAATTTTGACATCTCTTCTGATCATGAAAATTATGCTTCATCATCTACTATGCAAGTAGAAATAGAAGAAATAACACATGTTGAAGAAAAAGAGGAAGATCTTAGAGATGCTCCTCTAGTATTTCAAGAGGGTATCTCTACCACCGTGGATGAACTCAGAGAAATAAATCTGGGTATAAAAGAAGATCCACGCCCCCTCTAATTATTGCGACCATGACTCTTGAAGAACAAGATACGTATATTTCCTTTTTAAATCAAAATCGAGACATATTTTCTTGTAACTATACAGATATGTCCAGGCTTGATCTTGATGTTGCTACTCATCATTTGGGTTTACCAGAAGAACATTGAGGATTTAAGAAAGCCGCGAGAAGAACACACCCAACTTATGCTTCCAAAATTTAAGCTGAAGTGGATAAGCTTATCAAAGCTAACTTCGTCAGAGAAGTTCAATATCCCAAGTGGTTGGATAATATTGTCCCTGTAAAGAAGAAGAACAGAAAAATTTGAGTTTGTATCGATTTCAGAGATCTTAATCCTCATTTTCCTAAGAATGATTTATCAGTTCCGATTACAGAACTTTTAATTTATGCAACAGCTGGCTATGAAGAACTTTCCTTCATGGATGGATATTCTAGATATAATAAAATCTGAATGGCCCTAGAAGACAAGGAATCCAAAGCCTTCAGAGCCCCTCAGGGTGTGTTTTACTACCGAGTAATGCCCTTTGGCTTAAATAATGCAGGTACAACATATCAGTGTGCCATGCATTGTATCTTCAAACCCTTTTTAGGGAAGTTTGTTTAATGTTGTGAAGATGATTTGGTGGTTAAATCCAAACAATGTCCTAATCACTTGGCTGATTTGAAATTCATAATCCGCAAGCTTTGAAAACATAATTTGAAGATGAACCCTTTAAAATGGGCTTTTGGGGTATCCTCAAGAAAATTTCTCGACATTGTTGTACGCCATCGTGTTATCGAAGTCGATCCTGAGAAGACAAAATCAATCCTTGGTATTTTACCTCCTAAAAATTTGAAAGAATTAAGAGTACTCTAAGGACACTTAGCCTATATTGGGCGTTTCATCGCCAATTTGGCAGAAAACATTTTACCCTTCACCAAATTGATGAAGAAGGAAGTCACTTACCAGTGGACTGAAGAATGTAAAGAGGCATTCGATATTCTCAAGAAATACCTCTTGAGTCCATCGGTACTCATGCCACCTGTTGAAGGAAGACCACTTATCCTCTACGTGACAGCTCTAGAGTGATCATTGGGTGCCTTTATTGCTCAGAAGAATGATGATGGGAATAAAAACAGCCTTTACTACCTCAGTCGGACTATGCTTGAAGCAGAAACCCGGTACTAAAGTATTGAGAAGTGATGCCTGGCATTAATCTTTGCAGTTCAAAAGTTGAGACACTACCTGCAACATCACGAGGTCCAATTGGTATCTCACAATAAACCACTCAAATTCATCCTTAGTCGTCCAATTCTTACAGGACATCTGGAAATGTGAGAAGTTATTTTGCAGCAATTTGACATTCAGTATGTGTCTAAAAAGGCAATAAAAAGCCACGCTTTGGCTGATTTCCTGGCTGAACACCCTTCAGTGGAAGACACATCTTCAGATATTGAACTCCCTGATGAGGAAGTCTTCTCTAATCAAGAAAGTCCTCAGGCATGGGAAATGTATTTTGATGGTGCTTCCAGAATCCCAATAGGGAGGAAAATGGAAAATCCTAAATTCAACATAGTTGGATTAGGAATTGTGCTCATTTCTCCAGAAAAGAAAGTGTTACCATATTCTTTCTTATTGTGGGAAGGTGGTACCAATAATGAAGTAGAATACCAAGATCTAATCGCAGTCTTAGAATTGGCGTTTCAAGCACAAGTGAATCACTTAAAGGTGAAAGTTGATTCAGACCTGGTAATCAAACAAGTAAATGGGGATTATGCCATCAGAAAAGAAGAACTAATCCCTTTGTATGATTATGTCAGAGAGTTAATGGCGGAATTCTCTTCGGAACTGACATTTTATTATGTCCCGCGATCACAAAATTCTCAAGCTGATGCACTGGGTAATATAGCCACAGCTTTGGCAGATCCAAATTGGGATGAGACAACCATCAGTATTGCCCACCATCGTGCAATTTCACCTTTTGTTTGAATCAAAATAGAGGAAATTAATGAAATTAGTCCTATTCCTAAACTGTATGGTCATACTATAGGATGGATGTCACCTATCAAGGAATACCTTCAAAATGGAACAATTCCACCTGATAGAGCTAGTAAAGAACAAATCTGGCGACGTGTGGTCAATTTAAATCTTTATGATAACCCAGATCACCTAGAGAAAATTCTCAACAAATGTTGATTTGATGGAGTTCTCTTCAGATGCATTGATGGTGAAGGGACAATGGCTGTCATGAAAGAAGTGTATGCAGGAGTCTGTGGTGGCCACCAGTCTAGACATAGACTATCTGATCAGATTCAAAGGCTTGGATACTTTTGGCCTTCAATAATACAAGATTGTGTTGATTTCACAAAGAAGTGTCATTAATGCCATGTACATGCCAACTTCATTCATCAACCTCCAGAGTTTCTTCATACAAATAAATACTCGTGGTCATTTGCCACATGGGGAATGGATTTGGTGGGACCTTACTCTTCAGCTACGACCAAGCAGTTTAAGTATATTCTTACTACTACTGATTTCTTTTCCAAATGGGAAGAGGCAATACCTCACAAGGAAGTCAGTTCTAAATGCATTTTTATCTTCATCAATTCTAACATCATTTCCAGATTTGGTGTCCCTCATACCATATTGATGGACAATGGCACCAACTTATGTTCATCTGAGGTGAGGAAGTTGTATCAAGAATACACCATCAAATCCAACCATTCATCTCGGTATCATGCAGCGGCCAATGGATAGATAGAAGCTTTAAATAAGACTCGTTCACATATACTGCAAAAGATGGTAAATAAAGATAAGAAATCATGGCCTGATAAACTCTTCCATGCTTTATGGGCTTATCGGACTACCACCCGCACTGCAATGCGGTCAAGTCCATATTCAATGGTATATGGAACGAAAGTAGTCTTGCCAATTGAAGTTAAACTACCCTCGCTCAGAGTTTCCGTTTGTGACCATTCATCTACAGATGAACAATATAAAAAGTGATTGAATGAATTGGAATAGTTAGATGAGAAAATACTATGCACATTGCACCACTTGGAATTCTATTAGAATCGAATAGCACGAGCTTCTAACAAAAAAGTTCATCTTCGTTCATTTACTCAGGGATAATTGGTATTAGTTCTCAGAACTATAATGATTCCAGGAAAGAAACCTCCCAAGCTTTAGCCAAAATGGGAAGCACCTTACTCAATACATAAGGTCTACTCCAATAGAGCTTATTCATTAATCTTGATGGATGGAGAACTCATCACTACTCCAACCAATGCCAGATTTTTGAAGAAGTATTATGTATAAACACAAAATATATGTCTAGTATGACCTTAAATTACACAACAGTCCAACAAGACGTTAAATTGCATAACCAACAATCCATGCATATAACCCTAAACTATTTGCACATACGTCCAACATGATGTTAAACTGTGTCCCCTTCATCGTCCTTGCTATATGACATTAAACTATACAGCAACGGTCCATACATATGACCTTAAACTATTTGTATTCCTTTCGTCTCACATGATGTTAAACTGTGACATCCTAACTACATGACGCTAAACTATACAGAAGACCCTTACGTCTACCGAGATGTTAAACTATATCATCAATGGTCCATACATATGACCTTAATCTATCTGTACATTCATCCAACATGATGCTAAACTGTGAAAAAGTTCCCTAATTCGTCCAACATGATGTTAAATGGTGTACACTTTTGTCCTCACTGCATGACATTAAACTTCACAGTCCCCCTTTTGTCCAACATGACGTTAAACTATATTGTCCCCATCGTCCTAAATACATGACACTAAATTGTACAGAAAGTCCTTGATACATTCTACATGACATTAAACTGTATTTTGTCCCTGCTACATGACACTAAACTGTGCAGCACCAATAGTCCTAACTGCAAGACTTTAAAACGGCACAATCCCTTTATATGTCCTACATGACATTAAATTGTGCATCGTTAAGGTTGTTTTTAACTCTTGTTTCTCACACTAAGTATGAATCATGTGATCTTAGAGCAAACCTCAACCATAACACTCTCTCTGGGCTACTAACCATGTGTAAGTCCCAACAACAACATTTTCTAGGTCGTTGTCCCCAATAACAACTTGATCATTAATTCATTCTTTAATTGAACTACACGGACTTTGATCCTTGCCTTCCAGGCTGGGTACATAGGCAACCTCCCTAGGTTCAAGCCCAAAATCAATATCTTCACATCGGTTCACCTCCATCTCATACAATGTTGATTTGTGAAACCACCCCTATAATCAATACCTTTACATTGGTTCACTTTCGTCCTTGATATACGACGTTAAACTATACAACACTTTTGGTCTTGTACGATAATAAAACTACAATATTCTTTGATACCCTCACCTGGGAGGGAACCATTATTTACATTGATTTTTCAATCATGTTTCATTCCAAAGACTACGTGCATACATGGAAATTCCCAAACCTTTTATCTTGGGTTAAACCATAATTGCACTAAATTCCCCTTTCACCCTTCACATGTATGAACCAAATTTGTACAGAGGGCATTTCTAGAACTACATGGGCTTGATTCCCATCTTTATGGGATATGTAGGAACGTTCAAGTGTCCCTTGAATCCATCCCCAAGTCTTTTGGGTCTAATACAAAATTCCTCTTTCAGTCCCCTGGCTGAAAAGTCCACATGAAAACACACATTGTGTATTTATTATAATGGTCCAAGATCATGACCCTAAACTAAGATCTCTAATCCTTTTGTCCCACACAATGTTAAACTGTAGTTCAAGAACTACGTATGGCTTGATTCCCATCCTTATGGGATACGTAGTGAAGTCCAACATTTCAATTCAGGACCCAGCCACAATATTATTATGTTTAGCATTGATATGTGTATCTCTGTATACATTGGAAAATAACCATCTTTACGTGTTATAATCCTAAACATAAATATTTTCATATCATCATAACCCTTTTATTGAATTTTAATCACAAAAATGTAAAATTTATGAGAGTTATTTTACCTGACTATGCAGTACGTGCCCTTAGGCGGCCTTGCATATATAGTCTTCATAATAGATTTTTCAGCTAAAAGATACTATTATTTGACTATGCAGCCAATGCCCTTAGGTGGCCCTACACAATTCAACCCCCTAACGGGTTTGTCGGATACTGGTAACTTCATTCTTGGGAAGAAAGACTCTTTTGTCCTTATTGGTCTTAAATGACAATATGTAGGGATCTGCAAAAATAGCCATCCTTAACATACTTGTCTGATATCCTTTCTCAGGATCTGAAAGTATTCAAGTCTATGGTTTATATTCTCCTTCCCTACATTTGGGTCAGACCTTCGTAGGAGTAATATTCATCCAGTTCTTCGATAATATTGTTTGGAAATATCTTCTCCATATTCAAGTACCTCTTTCCATACAACAAACTCTATACATTGGAAAATTTTAATCTTCATAAACTTTCACTGGCTTTTTTAGCACTAGGAAAGTAAATTTCCGAGAGTTCTTTTTCCTGACTATGCAGCACGTGCCCTTAGGCGGCCTTGAATAAACAATCTATATAACAAACTTCTTATCCAAAAGATGTTATTTATTTGACTATGCAACCAATTCCCTTAGGTGGCCCTGCATAATTCAACCCCCTAACAGGTTTCTTAAATAATGGTAACTTCATTCATGGAAACTACTTCTTCTAATGCCTTTTTAGCTCTTTTTCATATCATTCCTCATATTCAAATATTCTTTAAGTCATAGTTTACATATTTTCCCTAATACTTGAGTATGGTAATGTGTTTTAAGATAAATTTTCAAGTAATTGAGTCAATTATAATTCATTTTGATCAATGCTATTTCAACCTTAAACATTATCCCCTTTATGTCCGACGTGCATGACTTTAAACTGCCCACAAAAGACAAAGGAAATTTGAAAAAAAGTCATGTTCCAGCTCACTGAACATACATTTTGTATGATTTAGGTAATATTGAGAAATTAAAAGATTCAATGTTTGTAGTGTTATTTACATTAATCCTAGTAAAAATAAAACTATTCTTACTAGGCTCATTGGCTTAGGTAAAATTTAATGCATGTAGAAAAATAATGTAGGTACAAATGATTGAAGATGAAAGTGTTTTTCATTGATACACAGGAGATAGAAGGACATCCACAGACTGGAGTCTCTTCTCTTTTTCAAGAATTACAAGAGGCTTTCAACATAACTCTTCATTGGATTTACGGAATCCTGAGCATCATCAGCAACCAACTGGAATTCATTCATTCAATTTGATATAATAAGAGACGCATTGATTCCAACTCTTCTTGGAAAAATTGTAAAAGGATGTTCTTGAGTGCGGTTTGAGAAAATTTTCTGCTGATCAAACAGTGACTCTGTTTCTGTCCAAGAGACTTGGAAGATGGATACATGGATTTGAGAATGGAGCATTGGAAGTAAAGATCCATTTGGAGAGAGTATAATTTTTAGATATTGCTCTAATGTCATGTTTGTCTTCTCTACACCAACCGGCAGCGAAAAACATTTCAGCCCATGGGTTTTCCATTTTCATATCTGCAAGGAAATGACATGGAGGAAAAATTTGAATGTTCACACCAATGTTGTTTCTCTTAACGCACAACATAACCGAAATAGAGGAGTAGTGGTGTAGCAACATCTCAGGCATATAGTTCTTTTCATCTGGAACATTGACTCCTTACAGATGACCATGACCACACATAGGTAGGTAGATGCTCTGTGAGAAATTAAGATGATATTTCTTCAAGCATTTAGCCAAATCTAGGAAAGTGTTGTCACATATATCATAGTAATCATGGCCAAAAATGTTCATCATGTCATCAAACTACTTTCTAGATGGTTCATCATCTATTCCGATTCTTCTTGGATCCATTGAATCTGCACAAAAGTTGAATAATTAACTCTTAAGTAAGTTGATTTTTCATAAAATTTGTGAAATAATTCAAAAAAAATAGCATAGGAATTAAGGCGCACAAGTCTAAACTTGGCGAGCAAGTATGGATGTTCCGCGCAAGTATTTGGCACGCAAGTATCACCGTGCAGGTCCAGATACCTTGACAGCAGCGCGACAGCAAAGAGGCAGCGAAAAATAGAGCAATCTGCATGGCGAAGGTCACTTGTGTGGCGAGAGCTCGAAAGTTTGAAATCCGGATGCTTTTTATGGAAATGGGGCCACATATTTATAGGCCACAACCATACCCTGCACGCTGAAGACTGTCCATCTAGAACTTTCATGCCACTACCTGCGCGCCATACCTTGTGCGCCGCATATTCCTTGGTTTTTCTTCTTTTTCCTTAGAGTCAAATCCTCTTTTCTCTCCGGATCCAACTCTGAGGGGGGGACTTTTGTTAACGCTCCTTTTTGTCACATTGTCTAAAGGAATGGAAAGGGAAAGGACTTCGCCCAAAGTGATTCATCCTTTGAGGAAAATATCAAAAATTGACAAAGGAATGAACAAGGCTTCAAAAGCACAAGGGTCGCGCAAGTTCCCTCACTATCGTGCAAGTATACTTGCGCGCCACCTAATGGTCATGCAAGTGACTTGCGCGCCCTAAAGGATAACTGCCCGGGGTCTTCTCCAACCTATAAATATACCCTATGGGCCCCCCATTGGAGAGAGAATTTTTTCCAAAATTCACATACAGAGCTCTGAACGCCCAAGTCTATTCTTCGGGTCTTCCAAACACTTCTATGGTAATTCCTTACCTAGAATGGAAGGTATAAACAATAGGAGTAAGGTCTAAGTGTTAGAATTCACTAACACTTGTGCGGCTAAGTGGATTTACCCTTAAGGGAAATGGAAACACTTGCACGCCTCCCTACTTCTTCACCAGAACTTGTGCACCATCTTCTGGAAAGCCTCTAGGGATCATACCAAGGGTTTGAGCCAATTATCGCCCAAGTATTACCCTAAGGGATAAAAATCACGCAAGTACCCATGTATCGCGCAGGTATACCTACGCGACCAGGACTTGCACGCCCACTCAGTACCTGCGTTCCTGCTAGGACATGCGCGCCCCTTTCTTTTTGGGTGCCTTTCCTACCCATTTGAACCCTCTTGTGCTTTTACACCTCTCCTATTCAATATTCAGACTTCAAGACACTCTTCAAAGCCATTTATGGCATGATTTCTTGATTTGGATTCCTTATGTGAAAGGAACTCTGGGGAACATCTCTCAAAATCTATTGATTTACACATCTTTATGTCACTAAGGATTGAGATTTCATTCATTCAACCTTATCCTTTAATATGAGAGAATCCTTAACCTGGGCCTCCTTTTCAGGAGTAATCCCCGGTCCAAATTCTCATTAATATGGGAATCCTCCTTAGGAGTAAGCCCCAAGTCCTCTTTTAACTTGGGCCTCCTTTTCAGAAGTAAGCCCCAGTCTCAAATATGGGCATCCTCCTCAGGAGTAATCCCCAACTATAATTCTCTTAACCTGGGCCTCCTTTTCAAGAGTATTCCCCAGTCTCAAATATGAGAATCCTCCTCAGGAGTAAGTGCCAACCACTATTCTCTGAACCTGGGCCTCCTTTTCAAGAGTAATCCCCAGTCTCAAATATGGGCATCATCTTCAGGAGTAAGCCCCAAGTCCCTTAATTTTTCATGTCCCTTAACCTGGGCCTCCTTTTCAAGAGTAAGCCCCAGTCTTAATTTCTCTTAACGAGTTCTAATTTACTTTTGATTTGGCACTTCTTTCTTTATAGTAAAACCCAATCATAAGTCCCCTCCAAATTTGGGCATCCTCTTTAGGAGTAAGTCCCAAGATTAGAGTATCCAAATATCCATAAAGTACATATACCTCTATGGACCTTGTTCCTGGATCTCTTCCCTAAAGTAAATCTTAATCCTCATCTATTTTGGGCAGTCATAAACACATAATCCCCACATCATTACATCTTTCATGGAACAATTGTCTGGTATCACCAATACCTCTTGTTTTTCACACCGAGCACGACTCACATGAGCTTAGAGTGTAAAAGTAATCATGACTTCCTTCTTTGAGCCGTCAATCATGCATAAAAATAATACTCCCTTACTCAAACCACGTGGGTTCTGATTCCTTTTCCTAAACAAAGGATACATAGGTAGCCCATATGCCGGTACGATCCCAACTTTGAAACAATCTATGTCCTTATGAATCATAATAAACATCATGTGCCCCACTGAGTGGCTTTAAAACCAGTATGGTCATCATAATGACCAAAATACTTTTATGTATTGAAGGATACCATTGGATAAGAATATCTAAACAAATACAGATGATTCTCTATCGAGGAAGAACCTCAAATACATATAAAAGATTCTCTATATTTCCTACATATAAATCATTGATTGTCAGATCTAATGGAAAGCGCATTTTATACTTGGTAATGTAATAAGGAGTCACGAACATAACTTAAATATATAAAGAGAGTCCCGGAGTAGACAATAATTCCCCTCAAAAGGGTATGATGAGTCCGACCTCCCATCCTTTCGACCAATGCAAATTCCTAAGCCTCATCAGTCCACAACTAATGAGCGCCTACCTTTGGAAGGTAGGTCCAAAGGGATATGGAATCATTGGATGTTTCCAATTCTACGAATAAACCCGTTAGAAACTGATTGGAATGTTTGAAACTTCAATCAACAAGGTTATCCCCAACTCCAGAGGGAAACAGTAGTACCCAAGTCTTCGAACCTGATGGGAAATCTTGGTCCCTGGTTGATGTGCTCCACACGCTCCTTCATGCACTTCAGCCATGACGATAGCTGTTTCTTCTCCTTCAATGCATTTGAGGAGCACTCCATCAAGGCCCCATTTGTAGAGGACCTCTTGTTGACCCGTGCCGCCACATAGGAAAAAATTTATTGCCCTTATCTGTATTTTCTCTCGTTCAGCCCTATCTGATGGAAGCTCTCCCCGTTGAAGGTAGTTCATGATGGGGATCATCTAGCCGGTGGCAGGAGCATATGGCTCGGGGACAGGACTATCTTCATGGATTTATTCCGTCTTAGATTGAACAAATGGCAATACCATTTGACGGTGAGCAATACTAATGACCTTTTCATCCTTGTCTGGGTTGGCAAGGGCTGTGGCCGTGTTGGATTATATATCAGCCTGAACGTTCTGGGACTGGGGAATATAAGTCAATATGGGGTCTGTGGAGAACTCGGACATTAGCCCTTGGACATGGTCAAACAGGGGGATTAGCTCCTCCTTTTTAATATGAAAGTCACCGTTGACTTGTTTGATGAACAGCTCCGAGTCACCTTTTATCTTAAGGTGTTGTACTTGTTCCTGGAGTGTGAGCTCTAGGCCTGCAATGAGAGCTTGATATTCCACTTCATTTTTTGTATATCCCTCTGACAGGAGGAAGGAATACAGAAAAACTTCATTTTTTGTGGACATAAGTATTATCCCCAGGCCCACTTTGTTGAATCTGGGATTCTCTATCCTCTTCCTAGTTGGGCTTCGGGACGCGCAGTCAAAGTACATTTTCTATGCTGGAAACTCCTCTTGGACCGAGAAGATATCTTCATCAGGTAGTTTGGAATCCGGTGCAGTGGTTCTTGTTGAAGGGTGCTCTGCCAGAAATTCGGCTAATGCTTGTCCCTTGATGGCTTTTTGAGGCATGAACCGGATGTCGAACTGTTGCAGGATGACCGCCCATCGGGATAGGCGTCCGGTTAGCATCGGGAAACTGAGGATGTACTTGAGCGGGTTACTCCACGAGATAAAATGGACTTCATGATGCTGCAGATAATGTCTCATCTTTTGAACCGCTAAGACCAAGGTCAGACAGCTCTTCTCGATATTTGATTATTGATTCTCAATGTCAATTAGGGTTCGACTGAGTTATTAGAGACTGTTTTCACGAGGAAGGCTCCTAGTGATCGCTCTAGGGCCGTCACATATAGAATGAGAGGTCTTCCTTCAACCGGGGGCATGAGCACCGGTGGGCTTAAGAGGTACTTCTTCAAGTTGTCGAACGCCACTTGGCAGTCATTCGTCCATTGGTATGTGACCCTATTCTTTATTAACCTGGTGAAGGGAAAGCATTTTCCTTCCTGGATGGATATGAACCACCTAATATAGGCAAGGTGTCCTTGGAATCCCCTCAGATTAGTGAGACTTCAGGGAGGTGGCAGGCTCAGGATAGCCTTCATCTTCTCAGGGTCGACTTCGATGCCACAATGGCGTATGAAGAAGCCAAGGAATTTCTCTGAGGTAACCCTAAAGGCGCATTTCAAGGGGTTCATCTTCAAGCTATGCTGTTGGAGCTTGTTGAAGATGGTCTCAAGGTCTGACAGGTGATCCAAGCGTAGTCTAGACTTGACCACCAGGTCATCCACGTAACATTCAACGAATTTCCCCAATAACAGTTTAAAGATCCGATGCATGGCGTGCTGATATGTGGCACCATAATTTTTGATACCAAAGGGCATGACCCTGTAACAGAATACCCTTTGAGGGGCCCTGAAGGTAGTGGATTATTCGTCTTCTCGGGCCATCCTGATTTCATTATATCCAGAATAGCGGTCCATGAAGGAAAGAGCCTCATACTCGGTCTTTGCATCAATTAACAACTCGGTGATTGGAACTGGGAAGTCATCTTTTAGAAAATGCTGATTAAGGTCTCTGAAGTCAATGCAGATGCGTATTTTTCCATTCTTTTTCTTGACGAGGATGATATTGGCCAACCAAATGGTGTACTGGACCTCTCGAATGAAGCCTGCTTTAATGAGATTATCGACTTCAGCCTCTATTTTGGCGGCATGTGAGGGATGCGTCCTTATGGCGGCCTGTTTATAGCCCCGGTGGTCTTCTGGAAGACCCAGGTGATGCGTTGTTACCTTGAGATTGAGTCCCGGCATTTCCGTGTAATTTCAGGTGAAGACATCATAGTGTTTCCTTAAGAAGGAGGTATATAACTCGTGTTCCTCGAAATACATGGCTACACTAATGAGTGTGGACCTCGGGTCTTCCTCAGTACCCAAGTTTATTTCCCTGAGTTTATCCACAGTGGTGGAGATACCTTCCTCAAATGCAGAAGGTGCATCCATGAGATATTCTCCCTATTCTTCTTGCAAATACTCATCTTCTTGGTCCGACAAGGAGAGAGTTCCTGACACAAGCTCTTGGGAGTCTGGAGGTGAGGTGTCGTGGGTGACCTTGCTTGAGCTTTCGCCCCCTGATTGGGGGTCAACGGACATTACCACATTGTAATGCTCAACCATTGTGGTTGAACTCATGAGGAAATCTATGTTCGTGTCCAGACTTGAACTCCTACATTCCACGTGGTTGATGGGTAGGACATAATCTCTTCCAAGCTGCCCAAGGGGGTCGTCAGAAACTATTTCCAGGCCATTTGGAGTGGGGATCCAGTCGACACCATCGACCAAAGGCTTCCTTTTCGTTTTCTCGTAAAACCCGGCGTCAATGTAATGTGACTCGAAGAGCTCTAAAGGGGCCTTGTCGGCATGCAATGTCCCGCTTTTTCCATTGACACAGTACTTGATACACTGGTGGTAAGATGAAGGAATGGCCATGTGCTTATAGAGCCATGGGCTTCCCAGCAGGGCATTGAATGCTGTGCTCTACCTGACCACCAGGAATTCTGTGTAGGCTACCAGGTCACCAAAATGGGTCTTTAGCTTAATCTGTCCCATTGGTTTCTGCTCACTCTTGTCCTAACCTAATAGAGTTGTGGCTGAGGGAATTAGATCGTGCTCACTTTATCCCAACATACAGAGTGTCTGTAGGGGAAGGAGGTTATCTATTGATCCATTGTATATAATGACTTTTGAAATCTCAATACCATTCAGCGTGTTGGACACATATAGCGGTCTGATGTGTCATTGCATGATGGAATCTTCATCTTGATCGGTGAAGAAAATCACCGCATTGCATTCAGTAGGTCCAGTCTCTGTCCGGTAAACCTCGGCGACAACTACCTCGGCATGAAATTCCCGGCGGCTAATCAAAGCTTCGATAAGTACCTCCCTATGGTCGGCTGACAATCCCAGGGCATCCAGGATTGACAACTTGGCTAGTACTGATGCCAGCTGCCTAAGGATGTCATATTTTTTGCTCCAGCGGTCGACGCTTCTACATTGGCAGGAGAGTCTTGGTGGGTACTTTAGGGGCTGGAGCATTTGACGAGGAGGGACTGGTCATAGGTTCAGATATCGATGTTGTTCCCATGTTTTGAGGAATTGGCTCGGCCGGTCGGTTTGTGTGCACTAGGCGGCCAGACACTTTCTCCTCCTCTGGTGCGTATCACAGAATAACGGGGCCAGAGTGGCTACTTGTGGAGGTGGAGGGGCATTTCTTCTCTTGTTGAGTCTGTCGAAGGGCTCTCCCACGGGTTTCTATGATATTAACGGTTTGGGTCTGGGTCCAACCGTAGGGTTGGTTTTGGTCGTGGCTGTGTCTCCCCTGGTATCCCCTACCTCTACGATTCCTCCTCCTGGATCCTCATGTAGGGAACTTGGGTTCGTAACCATACCCTTTGTCAAGGAATTATTCCATAAGATAGATGACGTTAATAGAACCAAAGATTGTCTCTTCATCTTCTGAAAGGTCAACCTGGTCGGTTGTCCCTGATGGTGTCGTTTGGAGGGTCGGTGCCCGTGATTCCAAATTCGACGACATGAAATCTGCCAGGGTCGGGACTAACTTTGGCCCCGTCACAGACTGCTCCTCTTGCGATTGTTTCTTTCTTCTACTCCGCCCGGATGACCAGATCGTGGAGGGTTGTGAGGCCGATGTTGTCGGTTGTACGACATCAGGGGCTATTGGTGGAAACACCGGATGCTGTATTTGAGCTCGGAGTATGCCCTAGGCTCGATTGATAGTCTTCTTAGTCATCCAGTTATCAAATTTGTTCCCCTGGTTGCTGGTGACTTTCTTCCACCCCTCCTCATTTTTGGAGTCGGTGGTAGAGATACAAGCCACATGTGTTGGGAATGGTCCTAGCTCGACTTGTCAAGAGTCTACCATCCTCTGCAGGAGGTCTTTGAAAATGAAGCATTCTCAGATACTGTTCCCCAACATTCCGTGGTAGGGGCAGTAATCTGGCCTATCATCGCAGCCGACTTCTTCAGGTTTCCTCGGCCCCGGGAGGCAGAGTAAGTTTCAGTTCATGGAGGCAATGAAGTAGCTGTGGACTTGATCGTCTCAGAATGGGTATACTTTTTGTCTTCGTTCTTCAAACTGGTTCCGCTTCGGTCCTCTCTGATCATCCCATTTAGGTGGAGGCGGCCGCTGATATGCATGAGGCCCTTGATGATTTGGTGGAGGCCTAATTGGTGGAGTGGGCACAGGGGCCGGATTGAGTGTGACAGCAGACGCTTCAGCTCTAGGGGCTCTTTTCGCAGGAGCCTGTGGGGATATTCCGAACTTTGAATTAGTCCGCTGCAGGGAGTCCTCAATTCTCTGGGTAATGGACGAGAGATGGTGGAAGACAGTGGTACACTCTACCGGTATGAGTGGTGTTTACAGCTCATCTCTAAGATTATCGATGCATATGGATAGCATCTCATCTTGAGTCATTGGTTTGTTCAGATAATAGGTCAGACCATTCCATCTGGTGATGAAATCTGAGACCCTCTCGTTCTTCCCCTACTTGCAGTTCATGAGATAGATGATCGTTGTCTTAGGAAATTTTGAGCTGATGTGGAACAGGAACTGCTGTTGGAGGTCCTCCCAGCTCTTTATTGACTGTGCCTACAGACTCGTGTACCAGATGAAGGTGGATCCTTACAAGGTCCTTACGAAGCATCTGAGTTTCACTACTTCTTTTTGTTCCAGAGTTCCCATCATTGGGTCGCAATAGGATCCGTAGTGCATCAAATGATACTCTGGATCGGCTAATCCATTGAAGATTGGGAATACAGGGCTCCCAAAATTGGGTGGAGGTGATGTGTTGGTCACCCAATCTAGGTAGGGTTTCCTCTCCGACTGCATTGGAGCGCTTCGTCCTTCCATCTCTTCCAATCGAGCTATTAGTGCCTCGATGGTGTTGGTGAGACCTTGGTTTACATCCTGTTGGGCCCGGTCCTGGGTAGGCATAGCCCGAGGCATTACCTGAGGATCCGGATTGGCCAGCACCAAGGGTGCATATTCGGTCCGAGGTACCCTTGGTGGGTTCGGGCGTACTTTATTCGGTTTCTTTGTTAGTGGAGGGAAGTCTTGGTATTCATCCCAATCTACATTTAAGTAGTTGGACGGGCCAGGCACCTCGTTGGACGGGAGCCCTGACCGTGTTTCGTTTTCCGGGGCAAGCCTTAGCCTTTGAGGTGCTCTTGATGGGAGTGCATGACGTGTCTCTTCTTGGGACGCACTTTCAATAAGACGATTCTGTAGAGTATCTTGGCGTTAATCCATATCAATTATTTCATCTCCTCGTCCTGTCGAGCAGACCTCTCTTCAAGCGTGAGTGGATAATTTTTGTCGAGAGAAGGGGATGGGTTAAGGGTAACCATTCCATTATTCTTATATTTGTTGGAAGATTACTGGGTAGGTAGAGGAAGGTTAGCCGAAGGGGAAACCATGTTTAGGGCAGCCCTCTGGTTCCAGGTGTGCACACCTAGTGGTTCGTTGTGAGTCACAACCTATCCAGAACTATCGTCTCCCGATCCCTCCTGATTTGCAGTATCTCTGATGTCACCCATGGTGTTAACCTCTATGATGTTGATAGATGCATATCGTGGGGCTGATAAGATGTCATCCTCCAAATGGGAAGAGGATCTCCCGCATCTTCTACTGGCCTTCCCTTTTGTGTCCTGGGATTGCCTTTGGACTTCTTGATGAAGGGTGACGCGGAGATTTCTTTGATGTGACCTCACAGTGCGCCTTCCTCTCATAGGGGATGATGATTCAAATGATGGTATAGGATGGGAACCTCCTCTTCTGACTATCCTCCCTAGATGAGAGAATACTGATTCCCGTGGGGGAGGTTGTTATTGAGGGGGTAATAATGCCCCCAGCCCTAAGGGCTGGGGTCGGCTCCGTTCCTTGGACATTGAGTCTCTTCCCAGTTTTAATGGTCTTATGGGGGCATTTTTTTTTAAAAATGCCTCTATCCCTATAGGCTGGGGTTGACCCTGGATTGCGGCAGTGGCTGCTGCTATCGCTACCTGCCTGATCTCGAGTGCCCCCATTCGGGGGTGGACGGATTTGGTGCCTAATTCACCTATAGATCAATCCCATCTGGGGAGGTAGGTAATGATCTCTAATTGGACTCTCTTAGGAGAGAGGCCTGTTGTATGCTCATGGTGGGCTAATTCCGGAGTTCTTGAATGGCTTGTTCCCGTTGGGCCTGGCGCTTCTGGGTCTTACTCAAGGCCTGACTCTGTTGGGTGTGTTGCCTATCCTAAAGAGGTGTACCACTCGAATTCTGTCTTGATGTGACAACATTGAAAGATACCATGCCGAATGAGTTCTTTTAGGTGGGGAGAAGAGTGAAATGTAGAGCTCCATGTTCTCCCCACCCCCTGATATGGACTACCGTAGGAGCATCACCGATGAGGCGGCGCAGTTGGTGCAGCGCACGGAGGCAGGCTATCTTCATGTTTCCTTTACGTATCTCGGGGTTCTGTCTCTGTGTCGAGGAAAGGTCCTTCAGGTCGATGTGACGCAGGAGGTCCCCTATCATCTTGACGTGGTCTACATACACATCATAGGGCAGGAAGCTCGATTTCAGTTGGCGGAGGGGCATCCATATATTATGGAAGATGCTGTGCATGCATTCTTCCGACAACTCCCTGTGTATGTCTTACTGAGACGTGGACATGGGCCAAAACATTACTGGTATATCATCCCTGGATAGTTGTTTCCTCAGGTGCAGCATATCGGCATACTCCTCTGTCAGTGATTCCTCCACCTGGTCAGCCCAACTAAGGTGCTCATGGTAGTCAGAGGCAGTGGGACCGGTAGGTATTGAATTATCTTGTGGGCGATTCTGAGGTGGTTCAGAAGATGAACGCGACCCTTGAATGGCTCCTGATCGAAGAATGGAATCGCTAGCGACAAGCTGTGAATCTGACATGCTCAATCCTATCCTTCTGAGTGCCTCAGCATACGAGGGCCTTTCAGTGCTTGCTTCGGCAGGGGGAGGGCCTTTCTGTCGAAATATTATGTCATCATGGGGAGTACCTCCTCAATGGCGGTCCTAATGGAAAGGAATACCATTACTACTTGATGCTTCACTGCATATAGGACTTTTGCAGTGCACACCCTGGGGAGGACCTCCATGGCGTGTCGCAGCGATAGGAGGACCTTCTGGCTGCATAGAATCATTACAAGGAGGACCTTCGCAACAAATTCCATCATGGTGAGGATGACCATCATGGCTTGACGTTCGACGTGCATCCTGGGGATGACCTTCAAGACAGGCCGAGACAAGGGGAGGACCTTCTTGTTGCTTGGGGCCATTGTGGGGAGGAACTTTGCAATGGAGGATGTGGCAGTGAGGACTACCATCACAACTGCGGCAATGGTGATGACTACCATTACTGCTACCGCAGGGAGAATATCTGTGGGATACATCTCGGGGAGGGCCTCCAGAATGTACCGCAATGAGGGGAGGGCCTTCTCGTTGCATGACGTCTCTACGGGGAGGACCTCCATTATCAGATGATTTGATGCCCGGATATGCAGAGTTCCATTGCAGCGTAACCCCTGGGGAGGACGTTCAGGGTAGGCCATGATAAGGGGAGGGCCTTCTTGTCATGATGAGACATCACTACAGGGAGGGCCTCCGTAGTTGCAACTATGATAGCGAGGACAACCATCACAATCTGTGGTCCCACTGCATGGAGAGTGTTTGCAGCGTATACCCCAGGGAGGACCTTCAGGGCGGACCGCAACAAGTAGAGGAACTTCTTGCTGCTCGATCTTATGGTCACGTGGAGGGTTTCAATGACTCACACCAAGATATAATCTCTCATGACCGATCGTTATATGCCCGTGGGGGAAGCCCCCACAGGTGCTCTGGGGGGGACCTTCAGAGCTGCTGATAGCGAAATTTCAGGGAGAACCTTCGCAACTGCTACTGCCACTCCCATAATATGGTAATGGGTGGGTAGGGTTCTGAGCCTTTGATGTATGCTTAGCAGTGTTGGGAACCCCAGCTTCCAGTAGAGCGGAGTCATGAGCTCCCTATTTATTTTTCGGTTGCCTTCGGTATGTTCGGGCACCCTTTTGCAGATAGTGGGGACCGTCTGCAGCTGACAACGGACTTCACCTTTGGGTCCCTGTCTAATTGGGTCCCATGATACTGTCGGGATACGCTGAAAAACATCTTGACTTTTAGCAGGGATATATGCCTGCTCTGAAGCATCTACCATGATGGACGAGTGTCCCCCAGTTGGAACAAGTGAAGCTGCTAGATCTGGTTGCCCTTGCATTGTGGAATATAGTCGGCGACCCTCCTGGGTAGAAGCAGGGATGCAGATCTACTCCGAGACAGCTATCTCGTCTCTTAGATGAGTCGCCTCAATTGGGGAGATGGGCTCACGGGCCCGAGTCCTTGTTTTTTCCGCTGATGCAATTACATTCTAGAAAGTCTGCAAGATATGATCTAGGATCGATACCTATTCCTCCATCATTTCTAGGATATGTAGAGAGACATATTTGACTGGAACGGGTATGAAGGACCATTCCGGTATCGGAGTAGGAATATCATGCTCCGGTCCTCCAGTGGTCAGTTGGTACTAACAATTATCCTGTGTCGGGGCAGGTGAACTAATCTACCCCTATACAGGGATACGTCGGTTTATCTCTCCATTTTCCACCACATCGGGGTGGCAGAATTTACTTGCATCCGCAGGGAGATGGCCCTGCATATATTGGTTTCCCACCGTATCGAGTCAGTGGCCTTTGTTGGTGGGGAGACGTGCCCGCCTATGATTTTCTTCCACATATAGGTGGCGGGCTTTGTTGATCACCACCACATCAGGATGGTGGGAATCCGAAGAAACTGTCAGGAGCTGGTTCTGCAGGTGCCGGGTCGCCACCACGTCAGGTTGGTGGGCTTCACGACCCTAGGTAGGGAGAGTTGTATGCCGAGTAAGTGTCATACTACGTGAGCGACATGCTTGAAGGAGCTCGGCGTGGATGCATGCTGGCTCATTTGGTGCCTCCATGTCTGGATGGCAGGCTCAGAAAGAGAGAATAGGTGTAGGTTCCTGTTCATGGTACATCTCCGTGGCTGGGCAGCGGAGCTCCTCCTCAGGGACTAGGGTGATGACCAGTCCCTGATTGTACGTCTTCCACCCTTATCGGGCGGTCCGAGGGGCCAGAGCTCAGGGAGTATGGGCCTGAATCCTCAAGGAGTCATCCTTCTTGGTGTGAGGATGTCGGTTTGCGGCGTGACTGTGATGGCGTTTTCTGATGGGGGCCTTGGAGCGGAACCACCGTTCGGTGGGGATGAAGTCCTCAACGTCGACCTCACCCTCCTCCCTAAGATAAGGGAGGTACGCATTGTCATGTTCCGGGGATAGACTCCCAAAATGGTTGCAGACAGCGATAAGGGCTATCTGGATCTGCCTTGGTGGCCGCTGCTGGGTAGGCGGCCGGTGAGTTCTAACGGATTGGAGGGCGTGCATGGCCGCCTCCACCGTTAGGAGAGTACCGTTCACATGGTACTCTTAGATCAGCGTGCCTGAGACCTAGCGCTGAAGATGCTGGGTGGGTGACGGGGTCCTCCATAGGTGAGGATGTCCTATCCTTGCATTGTCGGAATCACGCGCTTGTGAGTTCCTTCGGGATGCCATTGGATCGAAGGGAGTTCTGAAGTTAGTACCTACAAAACATTTTAGCAAATACAAGCAGGAAACCAGTCAAAGCAGCATCTCATGATCCCATGCGTATGTAATGACCTTGATTGGCCCTCCTTGGGAGTAAAAGGGGGCACAAGGTGGGATTAAGTTAAATCTGTCATGCATGGTTAAAGATTCACATCGGGTTCACCATTTTTTGTTTCGTTCGGTTTCCGGTTTTCGGCCTCAAAAAACCCAACGGCTCCGTATCCGATGATACGCGGACCTGCTTTCCAATGGCAGGCGTTTGCCGGATGGTCTGACCAACGATGCTTAAGAACTCACATTGGTCGAGAGGATGGGAATTTGGGCTCATCACACCCTTTTGGGGGGAATTATTTCCTGTTCTGGGACTCTCTTATAGATTTAAGATGTATTGATATGTTCGCAAATCATTGGTTTGTACCCAAACATAGTATCAATGAATTTAACCCTGGTGGGCAATGGTCATCTGGATGCAGGGGATTTGGAATCATTTAGGCCTGAGGTTTACCATACCTCATTGGATTAATGACCCCATGGAGTTTGGACTCATTGAGACGGTTCTAGGAGCAGCTCGGTGAACCGATGTGAAGACAGTTGGATCGACCAGTTTTTGGGCTTGAACCTCTTGGAGGCTTCCTACATAGCCTGCCTAGGAGACAAGGATCAAAGTCCATGTAGTTAGGATTAGAGTGTTGGAGAACCGATGTGAAAGGGGGTCGGAATGACCCGTTGTTGGACTTGAACCTCGGGGAGGCTTCCTACGTACCCTGCCTAGGAGGCAGGGATCAAAGTCCACGTAGTTCGCATGGAGAGCGTCGGAGAACCGATGCGAAGGTAGACCCGAGAGTCCATTGGTGGTCGGGCTTTAAGCTCTTGGAGGCTTCCTATGTACCATGCTTAGGAGGCAGGGATCAAAGTCCATGTAGTTCACACGAATCGAGGCTTACACTCTAAGGAGGCCCATTGTAATGGATCGGGGCTTACACTCTGAGGAGGCCCAAGATATTGGTAAACCGACATGAAAGGGGGTTGGAATGACCCGTTGTTGGGATTGAACCTCGGGGAGGGTTCTTACGTACCCTACCTAGGAGACAAGGATAAAAGTCCACGTAGTTCGCATGGATTGGGGCTTACACTCTGAGGAGGCCCATAAGGCGATGTCATGGTCGATTCTTACTCTAAGCCCACATGAGTCATGCTCGGTGTGAGAAACAAGAGGTAGCAGGGACCAGAGGATCACGTCGTGGAAGGTGCGTCCGTGAGAAGTGGAGTGGGGCTTACGCATGAGAGCGACCCATTAAGTCGGGGCTTACTCCTAGATGGAAGCCCATGGTGATGGATTGAGTATTAAACTCCGAGGAGACCCATAAGGTCGGGGCTTAATCTAAGATGGATGCCCGGGGTGACAAAGCCCAGTGGGAGAGGGAAAGGGGGTGCTCTTGTTCCCATCTCCTCTCTGGCAGTGCATGAGGGATTCCTTTTGATGGATATTTTACTATCTCTGAGGAACCCTCAAAAAGTGGAGGGGTAGAAAGGGGGTTACCGAGCTCAAACTCTACATTACCATGTGAATGTGAACCCAATAATGCTTCAGGAGTCTGCTCAAGTGTCGGGGTAACCCCTTCGCCTCTACTTACCATGGGTATGTGAACTCAAATTGGCACGCTGATGTTCCTGAAAGTTACACTATGCAAATCCAGTGGCTCTGGTGGAGGCCTCGGCATGGGGCAGATGAACAGGCTAATGAGGTAGTCACAGAGGACTTGGCTGGACCGGAAGGATTTTATCTGGCTTAGGAAATGAGAACACTAAAGTATTTGGTGAGCCACCGAGTGGTCTGGGTGGTGGCGCCCTTCGCGTGGGGAAGTTCCACGCAGCTGGAGAGGCCGTCCGCGAACCAGGGTGGTTCGCAGCTTCGGGTTCAATCCGCGAACCAGGGTGGTTTGCGGAGGGTTCCAGGCGGGCAGTGGTGGCCAAGGGCAGTGCCAGTCGGAGACTCGTCGGTCGGGGATTTGCCCGCGTAGGAGAGTGATTCACAGTGCGACAGATGGGAAAAGAGGCATAAACTCCCTGGTTCGCAGGGAAGTCATCCGCGGTGGGGGTATGGTTCGTGGTTCTCCTTGTTTTTGTTATTTTATGTTCGCGGTTCACCAAGTTATTATGTGTTTTCCAATTCCTTGTTAATTCGTTTACCTGCTGTGGTTTGTGGATAGGAATTTCACTGTTTGCAAAATCCGAAGCCTTCCTTCAATCGGTCTCCTTCCGAATCTCCAATCCCTCCAAATCCAATTCCAATTCTCTGACCCCTTTTTCTTTCCCCCTTCGTCTCCTTTTATAGAGTGAGGAAAGGGATGTATTTGTGGCCATGTGACACCTTTTGCGGAGGCCCATAATCAAATACCCGGTTTACAACCGACTTTGTCAATCTGTAATTCGCGGTGGGTATTGAATGCTTCCCAACCCTCCGTGAATCACACTCAGGGAGTGCTCCAAGGTTGCAGAGGGTTCCACCTCTATTCCGCGAATGACAGTGGGTGCGGCTTGAACCGGTCGATGTGGTTCGTGGTTGGGGCGGTTCATGACGGTGAACCAGAATGGCGCCCATCATTCCTCACGACCACAGAGTCTCTCCGCCTCTATTTCACGAACAACAATGGTTCGTGGGGGAGGCGCTTCACGGTGCCTGTACACACTGTGTTTCCATGGGACCGGTTCGTGGACCGGTCCTGTTTTTGTCCCTTCATTGATCTTTATCCATTCTTTTTTCCAACGCTTTGGGAGATTTGGGTAGAATCTCCTTTGCGGATTTTTCATGACCCTAAAAAGGTGTTTTATGGTTTTTTTGTTTTTATGTTTTTTTATAGTGATTTTTAGGGTTTTTTGTCTTTTTTATGTCTTTAGGGATATTTATAATTTTTTATTATTTTTATGTGTTTTTGGGATTTTTATTAATTTTCACTTGTATTAGTATTTTTTTTGGTTTTTAGGGGTTCTATGGTTTTTATAGGTTTATGGTTTTTTAAATTTTTTTCAAGGGTTCAATGGTTTTTATAATTTTTTTGATTTTTTTGGGATTTTTATGGATTTTTTTTTCTTTTTTGGATTTTAAGTTTTTTTTTGGGTTTTTAGTCGTTTTTTGGGGATTTATGGTTTTCTGGGATATTAGGGTTTTTTGAGTTTTTTGGGGGGTTTTAATGTTCTTCAGAGTTTTTTAGCATTATGGGTCTAAATATTGTTTTAGGGATTTTTTTGGATTTTTTAGATTTTATTTTATTTTAGGTTTTTAATGTTTTTATGTGATTTATGGTTTTTATGGGGTCTTTGGGTTTTTATTATCTTTTTAGTGTTTTTTAGGATTTTTAGAAATTTTTAGGTTCTTGGGGGTTTAATGTGTTTTTATGTTTATAAGGTTTGCTTTGTGTTCTTCAGGGTTTTAGGGGTTTTTTATATTACTAGGTATTTGTTGTACTTTTTGAGGAATTTTTGGGGTTTTCTGGGTTTCTAGGAATTATGAGGGTTTATAGGGTTTTTTTGGGTTTTTTTTGGGTTTTTTACTTTTTTTATGTTGTATTGGGTTTTAAGTGTTTTTAGGTTTTTATTGTTATATAAGGGGTTTTTAGGGTTTGTATAGATTTTAATAAGTTTTTATTTTTTTAGGAATTTTGAGGTTTTAAGGTTTTTATAGGTTTTATAGTTTCTAGGGTGTTTTATATTTTTTATTTTTAGGGTTTTTAGGTGTTGTTAGATTTTTATGTATGTCATTGTATTTTCTGGGTTCTTATGGTTTTTATATTTTTATATATTTTTAGATTTTTTTAGTAATTTTATGACTTTTTATGGTTTTTAGTGATTTTGAGGGTTTGAATGTTTTTTAAGGTTTTTATGGTTTTTATTATTTTATAGTTATTTTTAGTATTTATGGTTTTTAATTTATTTTTTTGGTATTTGAGATTTTTTTTAAAAAAAATTTACATTTTTTGGGATTTAAATAGTTTTTAGAGTATTTAGTGGGTTTTAGTGATTTTATGATTTTTTAGAGTTTCAATGGATTTTAGGGTTTGAATGGTTTTTATGTATTTTAGCATTTTTAGGTTTTTAATGGTTTTAAGTGTTTATGTTTATAAGGATTTTAGGGGTATTTTGGGATTCGAGGGTTTTTTAAATTTTTTTGGGGACTTTTAGTTCTTTTTTAGAATTTTTAAGGTGTTTAGGGATTTTAGGTATTTTCATGGATTTTAGATTTTTTAGGGTTTTGAGGGGTTTTTGTTTTTTCGGATTTTTAGGAATATTTTTTAGTTTCATAGAGTTTTGAGTTTCTTTAGAGTTTTCTATGCTCTTATAGGATTACAGGGTTTTAAATGTTTTATTGTTTTTTGGGTTTTTATGGGGTTTTTGTGTTTCTATGGTGTTTGGGTTTTTTATGGTTTGGGGTTTTTTTTTGTTTTTTGGGCCGTATAGAGTTTTTAGGGATTTTAGTTTTTTATGTTTGTTGGGGGGGTCAAGTGTTTTAGGTTTTTTTGTTTTTCTTAGGGGTTTCAGGTTTTTAGGGATTTTTACATTTTTATGGAGTTCAGTGCTTTTTTAGGATTTTATGGTTTTTAGTTTTTTTAGGGATTTTGAGGGTTTTTTTGGTTTTTTGGTGTTTTTAATGTTTTTATAGTTTTTATGGATTTTATGGGTATTATGTTTTTTTATATTTTCATGGTTTCATAGATTTTTTGGGTTTTTAAAGGTTTTTTATGTTTTTAGGTATTTTAGGCCGTTTGTTGGATTTTTATGGTTTTTAGGGTTTTGGGAGGCTTTGAGGTTATTTAGGGGTTTAAAGGGTTTTTTTGTGTTTTTAGAGTTTTGGGTGTTTTTTAGGGTTTTTATGTTGTTGTATAATTTATAACGTTTTTATGAGTTTCTAGGGTTTCTAGAGTTTTAAGGGGTGTTTTGGATCTTTTAAGGGTTTTTTAGGTTTTTAGTGTTTTTTAGTTCTTGGGGGGTTTATGTTTTATTAATTTTTTAAGGTTTTCATATGGTTTTTAGTTTTTAAGGGTTTTTTACATTTTTAAAAATTTTGACGGATATTTTTAGTTTTTTTATGTTTTTTATAGTTTTTAGATATTTTCATGGGTTTTAGTGTTTTTATGGGTTTTCAACATTTTTTTGTTTTTTGAGGGGTTTTGACTATTTTTATGTTTTTTTTTGTATTCATTGAAGATTTTAGGGTTTTTAAAATTTTTAGGGACTTTTAAGTCTTTTTAAGATTTTTATGGGTTTTTAGGGTTTTTAGGAATTCGGTTGAGTTTTATTGCTTTATTGGGTTTTTGTGTTTTTTTATTATTATGATTTTTAATGTTTTAATGAGTATTTAAATATTTTTATGTTTTTAAAGGTTTTTATATATTTTTAGTGTTTTTATGAGTTTTCTAGGGTTTTATTATTATTTTAATTTTAGGGATTTTTATAGTTTTTACAATTTTTAGGGATTTTAGGTTATTTTAGAGTTTTCACGTTTTTTAGGTTTTTAGGGGTTTTATGTGTTTTTAGGGTTTAAATATTTTCCTAGTGTTTTCAGGTTTGTTATGTTTGTTATGTTTTTTTAGTTATTTTTAACAATTTTTTAGGATGGTTATGGTTTTTAGTGTTTTGAGTGATTTTGAGAGTTTTTAGGATTTTTGGTTATTATTACTTGATTGATGGTTTTAGGGGTTTTTTGGACTTTTAATGTTTTTAGAGATGTTAATTTATATAAGGGTTTAAATGGTTTTAGTGTTTTTTTGGGTTTTTAGTGTTTTGATTGTGTTTTAGGGTTTTTTAATGTTATTAAGAATTTTTATGGTTTTATTGTCTTTTAGGGTTTTTTAGGGTTCTAGGATTATTTTATAGTTTTTAGCAGTTTTATGTGTTTTTAGGTTCCAATGCATTTATTTGATTTTTTTAGTGTTTTTAGTTTTTTTTGGTTTTTAGGAAATTTTGGGGAATTTTATGGAACATTATGGTTTTTAGGTGTTTTATATTTTTTTAGTTATTTTGAGGGGTTTTAGGTTTTTAGACTATTTAGAGTTTTTAGGGGTTTTAGTGTTTTTATGTTTTTAGGGGTTTTAAGAGTTTTTAGGTTTTTATGGTTTTCTTAGAGGTTTTTCATGATTTCAAGGGTTTTGATTTTTATGGATTTTTTAGTGCTTTTAGGGTTTTCAAGGGGTTTATGGATTTTGTGGGGTTTTATTGTTTTTTAGGATTATATGGGTTTTTATTATTTTAATGGTTTTTAGCATTTTCTTGAGCTTTGTAGGGGTTTAAAGGTTATTAATGTTTTTTTAACATTTTTAAGCGTTGATAGGGATTTCATATTTTTTATTGGGTTTTAGTGTTTTTATGGGGATTTATGGTTTTTAATGTATTAAGGGTTTTTATGGTATTAAGGGAGTTTTTTGGGTTTTTAGGATGTTTTATTATTTTTATCATTATTTGGGTTTTTTAGGGTTTTATGCGTTTTTTTTTGTTTTTAATGTTTTTATATAGGTTTTTAGGTTTTTTAATGTTTTTTATGTTTTTATGGATTTTTTGTTCTTTTTTTTGGAATTTTATGGGTTTTCTGGGTTTTTTTTGAGTTTTTTTGTGTTTCTTAGTTTTTAAAGATTTTAACATTTTTTGGGTTTTAAAGTTGTTTTTGAGTTTTTAGTAATTTTTTAGGATTTTATGATTTTTTAGTGTTTTAAAGGTTTTTGGGGTTTTTCTATTTTTAATGGTTTTTTAGGCTTTTAGGGTGATTATAGGGTTTTTTGGGGGTTTTGTCATTTTTAGGTTTTTGGGGATTCTTAGGATTTTTTTTATAGGATTTTAGGGATTTGGGGTGCTTTTAGGTATTTTTTAGTATTTTATGGGTTTTAGGGTTTTTAGGGATTTGGTGTGTTAAAGGGGTTCAAATGTTTTTATTATTTCTTTGGGGTTTAGAGTTTTTTACCTTTTTAGGGTTTTATGGGGTTTTATAGTTTTTTAATGTTTTTAGGGGTTTAAAGGGTTTTAGAGTTTTTTTTGGTTTTTTGGGTTTTATGGGGTTATAGGTTTTTATGGTTTTAGTGGTCTTTATGTTTCTTAGGAGTTTTTAGGGGTTTAGGGTCTTTTAGAATTTATAGGTTTTTATTCATTTTTTCTATTTTTTTGGGGTTTTCTGTTTTTTAGGTTATTAATGATTTTCTAGGGTTTGTAATAGTTTTATGGTTTTTTACATTTTTACGATTATTTTTGTTTTTTTGAGGATTCTGTTGGATTTTTAGGGATTGTTACGGTTTTTAGGGTATTTTGGGTCGTTAGGGTTTTTATTATTTTTTTATGTTTTTTGGGGATTTTTGTTTTTAGGTTTTTAAGGTTTTCATTGGGGTTTTGGGTTTTTTTTTTATTTTTGATATTTTTATTGCCTTTTACTTATATTTTTTGTTTTTTGTGGTTTTAAGGGATTTTTAGGAGTTTTAGAGTATTTTTTATTTTTGTGTTTTCTTTGGGTTTGTAGGGTGATTAAAGTATTTTAGGGTTTTTAATGTTTTTAGTGTTTTTAACTTTTTATGGGTTTAATGAGTTTTTGATATTTTAGCAATTTTAGGGTTTTTATTTGGGTTTTGTTTTTTATATGTTTTTAGCAGATTTTATGGTTTTTAGGGATTCTAAGGTTTTTAGGGTGTTTAATGGTTTTAACATTATTTAGGTTTGTAGGGGTTTTAAGTGTTTTTAATGTTTTTAGGGGGTCTTAGGGGTTTCATAATTTTATACATTTTTAGGGATTTTTCATGAATTTTTAGGATTTTTCATATTTTTAAGGGGTTTTAGGGATTTTGGGGTTTTTAGTGGTTTTAGGGTTTTTGTTGATTTTTAGTGTTTTTGAGTTTTTTAAGGATTTAAGGTTTTAAATATTTTTAACTGATTAAATGGGGTATAGAGTATTAAGTATGTTTTTACTGTTTTTATGGGTTTTGATGGTTTTTATGGTTTGTAGGTGTTTTTATGTTCTTTAAGGGTTATTAGGGTTTTATAGTCTTTTAGGGTTTTCTGGGTTTTTAGCGTTTTTATGGTTTTTTGGTGTTTAAATTCTTTTTAGGTTCTCAAGGTTTTATTAGGGTTTTTCTGGGTTTTTAGGGTTTTTTTTCATTTGTAGGTGTTTTTCTGTATTTTTGGGTATTTTTTTATTGTTTTTCATGGTTTTAAGTATTTGGTGGGGTTTTTTTGGGATTTGTAGTGGTTTTAGTGTATTTTACATTTTTTGGGGTTTTATGGTTTTTTTGAACTTTTTATGGTTTTTAGGGGTTTTAGAGTTTTTTTTAACTTTTCTTTAGTTATAAATTGGTTTTAGAGTTTTTTTTTGGGTTTTTAGGGTTTTATGGGTTTTTAGGGGGTTTAGGGTTTTTAGAGAGTTTCTTGGGTTTTAGGGTCATTTTAATGCTTTTAGTGTTTTTATCATTTTTTATGGATTTTACATGTTTTTCAGATTCTAAGGTCTTCTTATGGTTTTGAGGGCTTTAGGGTTTTTTACATTTATTTTGATTTTTTTGGAGTTTTTATAATTTTTATGGTTTTTGGGATTCTTGGGGACTTTGATGGTTTTTTGGGGTTTTTTGGGGGTTTTGGGGTCTTTTGGACTTTTAGTCTTTTTAGTGGTTTTTAGGTTTTTGGGGGTCTTAATTATTTTTAGGTTTTTAAGGTCTTATTTGGGATTTTGTAGGATTTTACGGTTTTTTACATTTTTATGATTTTTTTGTATTTTTTATTATAATTATTATTGGGGGGGGGGGGTATATGGTTTTTAGGGATTTTAGGTTTTTATGGGTCGTTTTGGATTTTTTAGTTTTTAGTGTTTTTTGAGTGTTTTTAGGGTTTTATCATTTTTGTATGTTTTTAGTGTTTTTAGAGGTTTAAAGTGTTTTTAGAGTTTTTAGAGGTTTTTTGGTTTTTTACGGTTTTTAGGGTGTTTAGGGTGTTATTGGTTTTTTATGGGTTTTAGGGATTTTAGCGTCTTTTTAGGGGTTAATATCACTTTTACATTTTTCTATAGTGTTTTTATGGTTTTAGGGTTTTATAAATTTTTAGGGATATTTAGGGAATTATAGGATTTTCAAGGTTTTTATGGTTTTCAAGGATATTGAGGGTTTTTTTGGGGGTTTTAGGTTTTTTATCATTTTTTGTATTATTAGTGGATTTATGTGTTTTTAGGTTTTAAAATATATCTAATGGTTTTTAGGGTTCTTCAGGGTTTTTATATGTTTTTAATTTTTTAGGGATTTTTATTAGGTTTTTTGGATTTTTATGGGTTTTTAGGGTTTTTAGAGATTTTAATAGTTTTTGGGGTTTTAGAGTTTTTAGGGTTTTGTGGTTTTATTCGGAATTTTTGAGTTTTATTTTTGAGTTTTTAGTGTTTTATGTGTTTTTGTTGTTTTTTTATCATTTTTTTGGGTTTGAAGGTGTTTTTTAGTTTTTAGTGGGTTTTTCGGTTGTATGATATTAATGGTTTTTAGGGGTTTTATAGTTTTTAGGGATTTTATTGTTTTTAGGGGTTTTATCCTTTTTAATGTTTTTAGGGGTTTAATTTATTTTTTGGTTCAAGAGGGTTTCTTTGGGTTTTTTGGGTTTTTATCAATTTAATGTATTTTTAGGGTTTTCAAGGATTTTGAATGTTTTTATGGTTTTAATTATTTTTATTGTTTTGAATCATGGCATGAATACTATGTGAATTGCTTTAGGATTGGGCATCTGCAACAGGTTTTTCATTGACAGACTCGTGGGGGACCTCCGGTTCCTTCCCTGAAGCCTCAGTCCGAAGCTGTTGGCTCATCTCCATTATAGAATATATGCCTGGAACCCTTTCCCCTGAGAATAAACTCAACCATCTGTACATATTTTGCTGATATTGTGAAATCAGCTGGTTGTCCTCTTCAAGAGATGATAGAGGTGGATCTAGGACCTTTGTTGGGGGCTGATCTTCCTAGTAAGAAGGCAGGTAGTGGCCTGCAAAAGACATTGGATGACATCTCTGTTAAGCCCTCCAAGACTGATAAACCCACAAACAAAGATCCAAAGGTTTTTGATATCTTCAAGCATCTGAGGACCGATTTGGGGGCTTCTCCGACCATTGTGAAGGTAGACTTTGTTGTAGGGGAAGTGTGGTTAGAACAAGAACCGATTCCTCGTAGCAGCTATGAGACCGAAGAGCTAAAATCACCGGCGACAAGCCCTCCTTCCCAAGGTAGGGAGATGGATGGTCAGACTGCCAGTGGACTGGTTAATGGGAATAAGAAATCTAGTTCTACTAGTTATGTTTGTACCCTTCTGGCAGAGAAACTTGGTTCTACGGAGCGAAATATTGTTTTGTATTCGAATCAAGGGGGGCTGATGCAACAAAGGATATCAAGACCCAGAATCGTTTCTCTGTTTTAAGTGGATATGGTAAGGAGAATAAAGATCTGGAAGGATGGAAATTGAATACTCCAAGATGGAAGCAGAAACATATTGGTTCAAAGCATTCAGATGAAAATGAGATTAGTGATAGAGAAGTGGAATCACAGCCAACAACGGATCATGAGCAGGATTCCAAAGAGGACATCATGGTAGGTCCTGGCTCAAAGAATGGGAAACATGGAATTACTCTTCCTGCGAAATTCCCAATCCATAAAGGGGGGAAAAGCAAGTCCTCTCAAAGACTATTCGCATACTCCAAATACTATAGTGACTAGATCATCTGGTATGGCAAAGAGGAACGAGACAGAAGTAAAACGGGTGGAGGTCTCAACAGTGGAAGGGGTTAAGTAGATCATTGACAAGAGGGGAAAGCAGTCTCCAATAACAGACATTATGGCTCTTGATGAAGTATTGGAAGCAGACAAGGGGGGGGGGGGGGGGGGGGGGTCAAAAACCCATTCTTCACTCAAAGGAAGAAATGCTTGAAGGATTCATTCGGATCAACTCTACAAGAGAGGATATTGATAGAATTTATGAGAAAAGTCTTCGAGTTGATGTTACAAATGAGGATCAAATGGAGGGGATTCACAAACAAGATCGAATCATGGCTAGAGGTTTCAATGATCGTAAAATCAATGTAGAGTAATTCATTCAGACATGGGACAAAATGGATAATCATCCTGAAGAACTCTTAAACAATGACCTGAATATCCAGGTAACTTCTCTACAATGGGAACTCTATAGGGTGGCTGACTCTAGCAATCTTAGTCTAGTCTTTGGAAAATCTGTGAGTTCCTTCAGTACAAAATAAATTATATTTTGTTCTATATGATTCCCCACTTCTTTCTTAAAGTGGCTTTGAAAAAAAATTCAATTTGGAGGAGGGTATTTATGGGTTTATGGGTTTTTTGGTTTTATTGGTTTTATGTTTTCCTGGGTTTTTATTATATTTTAGGTTTTTTAAGTATTTTAGGGTTGTTAGATCTTTTTTAAATTTTATGTTTTTAGGGGATTTAACCTTTTTAGGTATTTATGGGTTTATTAGGGTTTCTAGGGTTTTTAGGGGTTTTTATGTTTTTAGAGATTTTTAGTGTTTTTTAGTATTTTTATTGTTTTTAGGGTTTTTAGAGATTTTGAAGGTTTTGATGGTTTTTTGGTTTTTTGGTTATTTGTGTAATTGGGGTATTTTTATTTTTTTAATGGGTATTTGTGATTTTTTTATTTTTTAATGTCTTTAGGGGTTCAAAGTTGTCAATTGTTTTTAGGGGATTTATGGGGTTTTATGGTTTTTATGGTTTTTATGTTATTTTATGATTTTTAGGGGTTTTAGTGGTTTTATATTTTTTCTGGGTCTTTTAGGGTTTTTTTGGGATTTTATGGTTTTTTAATGGTTATAATTGTTTTTAGGTTTTTAAGGTTTTCATATGGATATTTCAGTATTTTTCTAGTTCTTTATGTTTTTTGGATTTATAGTGAATTTTTGTATTTTGTATGTTTTTTGGGTTTTATTGATTTTGAGGTTTTTTAGGGTTTTTACGGTTTTAGGGTTTTTAGAATATTATATATTTTTAGGGGATTTATGTGTTTTTAAGTTTTTATGGTTTTACCTTTTTGGGATTTTTAGGGCTTTTATAGGATTTTAAGGTTTTTTAGAGTTTTATGGATTGGGGGGGTATGGATTTACGGTATTTATTGATTTTATGTTTTTTTGGATTTTTGGGGGCTTTTGAGGTTTTGATAGTTTTATTGTTTTTTATAATTTTTTGGGTTTAAAGGGTTTTTAATCTATTTAATCGTTTTAGGGTTTTTTAAGGGATTTTGGGTTTTATAGTTTTTAGGGGTTTTTATCGATTTGTGGGTTTTAGGGGTTTTATGGAGTTTTAGGGTTTTAGATTTTTTATGTTTTAAGGGTTTTAACTGGTTTTATGTGTTTAATGTTTTATTAGAGGATTTCATGGTTTTTATGTTTTCTTACAATTTTTGGATTTGTAGGGGTTTTTTTTTGTATTTTTAGGATTTTTTTCTATTTTTGGGGTTTTGAAGAATTTTGAGGGTTTTGATCATTTTTTGATATTTTGTTTTTTATGATTTTTTTAGTATTTAATATTTTTTTACTCTTTAATGTATTTAAGGGGTTTATATATTTTTTAGTGGGTTTTACGACTTTTTTGGGATTTCTGGATTTTTAGGGGTTTTTGGTATTTTTGTGTTTTTTTTTATTTTTTAGGCATTTTAGGGGTTTTTTGAATTTCTATATTTTTATGGTTTTATTTGGGTTTTTAGTGTTTTCAGAGGTTTTAAATATTTTAGATATTCTTAACACTTTATTTATGATTTTCATGATTAATAGGATTTTTAGGAAGTTTGAGGGTTTTTTGATTTTTTTTTGGTTTTAGAGTTATTTTGGTTTTTTGAGGTTTTAGTGGGTGTTTTTTTTGAGTTTTTAGGGGTTTTATGTATTTAGAGTTTTAATATGTTTAGGGGTCAAAAGGTATTTAAAATTTTAAGTGTGTTTGTAGGGTTATTAGGGTTTTTATAGATTCTTAATGTTTTTAAGGGTTTATAGTTTTTATTAGTTTTAATGGTTCTTACGGTATTTTAATGTTTTTATGGTTTTAGAGTTTTTAGTTTTTAGGGTTTTTATTGATTTTTTGATTTTTTGGTTCTCTTAATATTTTCCAGGGATTTAGTGTTTTTTACATTTTAGGGATTTTTTTAGAATTTTATAGGTTTTTATAGTCTTTTTGGGATTTTGGGGGTTTTTTGGGATTTTTTTTAGTGTTTGGGGATTTCATTTTTTTATGGTTACTAGAGTTTTTTAGTTTTTTTATTGGTTTTAAGTGTTTTTAGGTTTCTACACTTTTATTTGGTGTTCTCATGGTTTCTATGGTTTTTATGTTTTTGGGGATTTTCTAAAAAAAATTAGGACATTTATGGTTTTTATTATTGTTATGTATCTTTAGGGGTTTTAAGGGTTTTTAAGGAATTAGGCGTTTTTATGTTTTTGTTTTGGGTTTTAGGGTTTTTTTTAGTTTTTATGATTTTAAGGTTTTTTGGAGTTTTTTTATGTTTTTAGTGGTTTCATTGGTTTCT
Source organism: Viscum album (assembly GCA_963277665.1). Classification (NCBI taxonomy): domain Eukaryota; kingdom Viridiplantae; phylum Streptophyta; class Magnoliopsida; order Santalales; family Viscaceae; genus Viscum; species Viscum album. Next base: position 485,981,805 of record OY728157.1, read on the forward strand.
GAGTTTTTAATTGGTTTTTATTTATTTTAAGGTTTTTAATGGTTTAGTGATTTTTATGGTGTTTAGGGTATTTAGGGTTTTTATCACTTTTAGGGGTTTTCATGGATTAAAGTGTTTTAAGGGTTTTTAGTTTTTCTTTGGGGTTTTCACAATTTTTAGGGTTTTTATAATTTTTGGGATATTTAGTTTTTTAATTATTTTTATGTTTTTTAGGGTTTTGGGATGTTGAAGGTATTTATATTTTTTTAGTTTGTAGAGTTTTTATGTTTATTTTGGGTTTAAGAGATTATTTTTGGTTTTTATGGTTTTTATGGGTTTTTATAACTTTTTAAAAAAATTAGTTCTTTAAATGGGGTTTTATATTTTTAGGGGTTTTTAGTTATTTTATGGTTTTTATTTTTTTTGGTTTTGAGGGGTTTTAGGTTCTTTTTTCATTGTTTTATAAATTTTAACATTTTTTGGGGGTTTTAGAAAATTTATGTGATTTTTTGGTTTTGAAGGTTCTCATTGGGATTTCTGGTTTTTAGGAGTTTTTTACATTTTTAGGGATTTTTAGTCATTTTTAGGATTTTTAAGGGGTTTTATGGTATTAGGGATTTTGTGTGCTTTTTGGGTTTTCTAGGTTTTTAATTTTTTAGCATTTTTTAGGTTTTTAGGGGTTATAAATGCTTTTATGTTTTTATAGTTTTCTTAGGATTTTTCATGGTTTTTAAGGTTTTTCACAATTTTAGAAATTTTTATTGATTTTTAGGATTTTTTTTGGTTTTGAAGGGATATTAGGGATTTTGAGGGTTTTCGGGTTATTTTTTAGTTTTTAGAAGTTTTATATTTTTTTATAGTTTTTATCATTTTTATGGGCTTAATGTGTTTTACAAGTTTTTATTAGGAATTTAGGGTTTTTACGTGTCTTAGGGTTTTTTAGGTTTAGGGGATTTTTGGTTTATTATGGGTATTTAAGGTTTATAACATTTTCTTAGGTTTTTAAGGTTCTTAATAGATTTTGAGTTATTAAGTTTTTCTAATGGGGTTTTTGGGTGTTAAGGGTTTTTTATATTTTTATGGATTTTTAGAGATTTTTTAATATTTTTAAGGTTTTAGTGTCTTTTGGGATATTGAGGGTTTTGAGATTTTTATGGTCTTCATATTTTTAGTTTTTATAGGGGTTTTAGGTGTTTTTATTTTTTAAGGGTCTCTTACGGTTTTAATGGTTTTTTGGTTTTTTGGGTTTTTAGGGATTTTTTTTTATATTTTGATTTTTTTGGTTTTAAGGGATTTTTAGGGTATTATGTTTTTTGGAGGTTTTAGGGTTTTTTTGGACATTTTTAATATTATTATGGGTTTAATGGGTGTTTTAGATTTTTCGGGTTTTTAAGTTTTTTAGGATTTTTTCTATTTTTAATTGTTTAATGGGCTTTTAAAATTTTTTAGAGATTTGTTTCAATTAAATTTTTTTAGGGTTTTAGGGGTTTTATGTTTTTTTTTATTTTTAGGGGTTCATAATTTTTAGGGTTTTCTCTTTTTTTAGTTTTTCTATGGTTTTAAGGGTTTTTATGTGTTTTTAGGTTTTTAAAGTTTTCTTATGGTTATTCAGGTTTTTTGGTTTTTTGGTTTTTAGTTAATATTTGAGATTTTATTAGGATTTTCATTAGTTATTAGGAATGCTGAGGGTTTTTAGTTTTTATGGTTTTTTAGATTTTGGGGGGTTTTGATTTTTTAGGGGTTTTATGTATTTTTTATGTTTTTATTAATTTTAGCTGTTTAAAGAGGTTTTTAGGGTTTTTAGTGTTTTATGGGTTTTAGGTATTTTTACGGTTTGTATGGTTTTTGTGGATTTTAGGTCTCTTGGGGTTTTAGGATATTTTTATGGTCTTTTAGGGTTTTAGTGTTTTTTTTATTTTTTAGTTGTCTTATTTGTTTTTATGTTTTTATTTTTTTCTTAGTATATTTTTAGGGTTTTAAGTGTTTTTATATTTTAGGAATTTTTATGTCGTTTTTAGTTTTTTATAGTTTTTATAAATATAAAGGGTTTTTAGGGTTTTTATTGGTTTATGGGTTTTTAGGGTTTTTTGCATTTACTATGTTTTTAGGGGTTTTATGTTTTTCAATTTTTAAGGACTTATTAAAATATTTATTGGTTTTTAATGTTTTTTACATTTTTAGGAATTTTTTGGGGTTTATAGGATTTTTATTGTTTCAGGGTTCTTTGGGTTTTCGGGGGTTTATAATGTTTCTATGGGTTGTAGTATTTTTATGGTTTTTTGGGGGTTTAAGCGTTTTTTTTAGTTTTTTACGAGTTTTTATATTTTATGAATTTTTCAACATTTTTAGGGGTTTAAGGGTTTTTAAATGTTCTTTTTGAGTTTTTTGGGATTTTATTGGTTTATATGGTCTACTATAGTTTTTTGGGTTTTTGTAGATTTTTAATGTTTTAATGGTTTTTATGGTTTTCAGGTGTTTTATGGTATTTAGTGTTTTAAGGATTGTTTAGAATTTTTTACTTTTTTAGGTTTTTTGGGAGTTTAAGTGTATATAGGTTTTTATGGTTCTACTATGCTTTTTTCAGGACTGTTCAGGGTTTTTATAGTTTTTAGGTATTTTTAATCTTTTTTAGGATTTTTATATTTTTTAGAGTTTTAAGGAATTTTGAAGGTTTTAAGGTTTTTATTATTTTTTGGATTTTTTGGATTTTTTATTTTTTAGGGTTTTTAGGGGATTCATGGGTTTTAATGTTTCGAGTGGTTTTTAGGGTTTAAATTGGTTTTAATGGTTTTTAATGTTTTTAGGGTTTATTTGTTTTAGTTTTCTTATGGTCTTTTAGAGTTTTAGAAATTTTTATTTTTAAGGGTTTTATGTTTTTTTAGTTTTTCATTGTCTTGTTATGGTTTTCTTTTTTTTAGTGGTTTTTAAATTTCTAGAAATTTTTATCTATTTTTAAAGATTTTTTTTTTGGTTTTTTAGTTTTTTAGGATTTTGGGCATTTTTATAGATTTTTAGGGGTTTTAGGGTTTTCAAGGGTTTTAAGTGTTTTTTTGGATTTTAAGGGTTTTTAGTGGTATTTGGTGTTTTTAACATCTTTTATATTTTTAGGGATATTTATGTATTTTTTTAGGTTTTTTCTTGTTTTTAGGATTTTAAAATATTTTTAGGGGTTTTAAGGGGTTGTGAGGCATATAGGGTTTTTAGTGTTTTAGTGGTTTTATTGATATTTTTATAGGTTTTAATGTTTTTAGAGGTTTTTTACATGTTTAGTAGCTTAATGGGGTTTTTCCTTAGTGTGTTTTTAGTTTTTTTAGGGTTTTATGGTTTTAGGGTTTTTTAGAGTTTAGGGTTACTATGGTGTTTTAGGATTTTTAAGGTTTTTTAGGTTTTTGGGGAGTTTTATGTGTTTTTAGGTTTTTATGGTCTTCTTAGGGGTTTTGGTAATTTTAATGTTTTTATGATATTTATATCATTTTTAGTATTTTACGGTTTTTTGGGTATTTAGGTATTTTTAGGGTATTTATGGTTTTTTCAATTTTTTTAGAGTTATTATGTTTTTTGGGTTTTTAATGTTTTTTTTAGTTTTCACTAGTATTGTTTTTTTCTAGTTTATTAATTATTTTATTGGTTTAATGTGTTTTTAGATATTTTATTAGGTTTTTAATAATTTAATGGGTTTTAGAGGTTTTTATATTTTTATGGGGTTTTATGGTTTTTAGGGGGTTTGGGGTATTTATGCTCTTTTTATTGATTTTAGTTTTTTGGGGGTTTTAGGTGTTTTTAGGTTTTTACAGTTTTCGTAATGGTTTTAAAGGTTTTATGGGTCTTTTTGTTTTTATGGATTTTAAGGTATTTATTTAGTATTTTTTATGTTTTTTATGGTCTTCAGAGTTTTTAGGGATTTTGTGGGGTTTTAGGGGTTTTTAGTGTTTTTAAGGGATACTAGGGGTTATAACATTTTGAGGGTTTTAGTGGTTTAATATGTTTTTAGATTTTTTATGGTTTTATTAGGGGTGTTTAGTGGTTTTATGTCTTCATAAAAATTTAGGCCATTTTTAGGATTTCTATGTATTTTTAGGGTTTTAAGGATTTTGATTGTTTCCATGGATTTTTAGAGTTTTTTGGTTTGTTGGTTTTTTGTGTTTTTAGGGATTTTTTATTTTTTAGGGTTTTCAATGGTTTTTGATATGTTTTAGGGTTTTTATGGGGTTTTAGTATTTTTTAGTGGTCTTATGGTTTTTATAGTTTTTAAGGTTTTTAGGGTTTTATAAATTTTATGTTTTTAGGGGTTTTAACTGGTTAATGGTTTTTATGGTTTCCATTGGGTTTTTCAAGGTTTTATGTTTTTTATGTCTTTAGCAATTTTTAGGAATTTTTTATAATTTTTTTGATTTTTTTGGGACATTGAAGGTTTTAATGGGTTTTTTAGCTTTTTATGGTTTTTATATTTTTTTGGGTATTTTTGTGTTTTTTTATAAATTTTTACATTTTGTGTAATTTTTTAATGATTTTATTGATTTAATTTTTTTTAGTATTTTTATTAGATTTTAAGGTTTTTAAGGTTTTTTATGGTTTTTCTGAGTTTTTATGTTTTTAGGGGATTTATTTTGTTCTTGTATTTTTAGGGATTTTAGGGTCTTTCTATGATATTTTTGATTTTTATCATTTTTTATATATTTTAGTGGGTTTGTGTATTTTTGGTTTTGTAAGCTTTTCTTAGGATTTATTATGGATTTTAGTGTTTTTTAGGTTTTAATGGTTTTTATTGCCATTTTTTTGGAATTTTATAGTTTTTAGAGTTTTTTTTTGGATTTTAGTGTGGTTTTCATGTTATTATAATTTTTTATAATTTTTTAGTTTTTTTAGAATTTTTCAGTTTATAGGGGATTCATGTGTTTTTATGGTTTTTAAGGTTTTCTTTCAGGTTTTTAGGTTATTTTGGGTATATTATTTTTTTAGACATTTTCAGTGATTTTGATTATTTTTTACGGTTTTTAGTGTTTTTGGGTATTTTGAGGGGATTTAGTGTGTTTTAGGGTTGTATCGGTTTTTTTGAGTATTTGGGGATTTTTAAATACAATTGCGATCTTAAAAGGTTTTTTATATTTTTTTAATGTTTTTAGATGCTAAAAATTGTTTTATAGTTTTTAGTGGGGTTTCCAGTTTTATGTGTTTTTATGGTTATGAGTAGTTTTTTTGGTTTTAGAGTTTTTTGGTTTTTAGGGGTTGTAGTGTTTTTTTGGGTTTATTGGGGGTCTAGAGTGTTTTTTTACCTTTTTATGTTATCTTATGATTTTCAAGGTTTTTAGGGTTTTTAGGGATTTTTACGGTTTTAGGATATTAGGATTTTCATGTTTGGGGGGGGGGGGGATTTTGAGGGGTTTGTGGATTTTTTTTGGGGTTTTTTAATTTATTTTTGTTTTTAGGGTTTTATTATTTTTAGGGGTTTTATGGATTCTTATTTTTTTAACATTTTCATGGGTTTAAAAGGTTTTTATAGTTTTAAGTGTTTTTTAGGGTATCTATCGACTTTTAGAGTATTTTTGGTTTTTAGTGGTTTTTATGGTTTTTAGGGTTTTTAGAATTTCAATGTCTTTAGAATTTTTTATGTTTTTAGGGGTTTTAATTTTTTTAGGTTTTTATGGTTTTTATAGGGGTTTCTTGTGTTTTTTATATTTTTAGGTTTTTTATGGTTTTTAGGATTTTTTATGGTTTTTTGGGGTTTTAGGGATTCAGTGGGTTTTAAGGTTTTTAGGGTTTTTATGCTTTTATCATTTTTCAGGGCATTAGTGTATTTAGGCGTTTTTTAAGTTATCAATGTTTTTTTATAGTTTTTTAATATTTAAATGGTATTAAATTTTTAGTGGGGTTTTATTATTTTTATTAGTTTTTTTTTGAAATTACAGGGTTTATGGGTATTATAGTTTTTAGGGGGTTTTATCATTTTATGTTTTTTATTTTTTTGGGGCTTTTGTAATTTTTAGGGATTTAATAATTTTTTATTATTTGTTTGGTTTTTTTTGGATTTTGATGGTTTTTGGGTATTTATGGTTTTTAGGGTTACTTACTATTTTTTTCATTTTTTATTTTTGTATGTGTTTTAATTTTTTTGGGTATTATTTTTTTCATGGGATTTTTATGATTTTATAGGGTTTTAAATTATTAGGTATTTTTAGGACTTTTTTTGTATTTTTATGGTTTTTAGTGTATTTTGTGATTTTTAGGGGATTTAGGGGTTTTTAGGTTATTAATGGTTTTTTAACATATTTAGGGTTTCAAAGGGCTATTAGAATTTTTATTTTTTAGGGATTTTTTTGTTTTTATGGTTTATTTGGTTTTAAGGGTTTTTTAGGATTTTTAGATTTTTTATGTTTTTATTTATTTTAAATGTTTATTTATTTTACAGTTTTCATAATGTATTTTCAGGGTTTCTATTGTTTTTACATTTTTATGGATTTTTAGATTATTTATAATTTTTTTGTGTTTTACTGTTTTTATGGATTTTGAGGGGTTTTAGGGTATTTTGGAGTTTTAGGGTTTTCTCGGGTTTTAGGGTATTTTTGTTTATATTAGAAGATTAATGGTTTTTAGAGTCTTCAATATTTTTAGGGTTTTAAAAGTTTTTTTTGTTTCCATTGGTTTTATGGTATATATATTTTTTAGGGTTTTTAATGTTTTTAAGGGTTTTATTTGTTTTAGGGGTTTTTGGGGGTTTAGGATTTTTAGCATTTTATATATTTATGGGTTTAAGTTTTTTTTAGGATTTTAATGTTTTCTTATTATCTTTCATGATTTTTACAGATTTTTTTATTTTTAGAGGTTTTTAATGATTTTGGTATTTTTATGGTTTTTAGGTATTTTGTTGGTTTTAAGGTTTTTTGTGGTTTTGGGGGTTTTTAGGGTTTTTATCATTTTTTATTATTTATTTATTTTATATGTTTTTAGAGTGTTATGTTTTTCTTATTTTTTTAGGGTTTTTAGGGTTTTTTAAGTTCTTAGGGATTTTTTATGGTTTTTTAGGATTTTAATGGTTTGTTTTGGGTTGTTAGGGATTTTGAGGGGTTTTTTGTTGCTTATGGTTTTTTGGTTTTTTATTTTTTTCTTTGATTTTATGGGTGGGGGTTATTTTTTTAGAGTTTTAATGGTATTTTGTGTATTTTAACATTTTTAGGGATTTAATGGATTTTAATGTTTTTATTGGGTTTATTGGGTTTTAGGATTTTTTATGTTATTAAGAATTTTTATGGTTTTTTGGATTTTAATGTTTTTGGGTTCTATAGGGTTTTTAGTGTTTTTTTTGGTTTCTTAGTTGTATTATGTGATTTTAGGTTTTTAAGGATTTGTTGAATATGTCATCTTTTTATGGGATTTTTCTTTTTTTGGAATTTTTTATGCTTTTATAGGATTTTATGGTTTTCAGGGATTTTGAGGGGTTTTGAGTTTTCGGGTTTTAATGCATTTTATGATTGTGTAAAACGTTTTTTTGGGTTTTTAAGTGTTTTTAGAGTATTTTAACATTTTTAGGGGTTTAAAGGGATATTATAGTTTTTAGTTTTTTTATGATTTTTTTATGATTTTTAATGCTTGTAATGTTTTTAGCGTTTTTTATTGTTTTTTGGGTCATTAGGTTTTTTATAATTTTTTGGTTTTATAGGGGTTTTAATGGTTTCTAGGTTTTTAAGGGTTGTTAGTGTTTTTATGTTTTTTGGAGTTTTTTATGTTTTTTGTGATTTTTAGGTCTTTTTGAGGATTTTCATGGTTTTTAGGACTTTTGAGAGTTTTGGGATTTTTATGGATTTTTAGGGTTATTAGGGTTTTTGGAAATTATATGTTCTTAGAGGTTTTATGTGTTTTTAGGTTTTTTTAGGTTTTCAAAGGGTTTTACAGTTTTTTTACATTTTTAGGTATTATTAAGATTATTTTAGGATTTCTATGCTTTTTAGTTTTTATTGGATTTTTATAATTTTTAGGGTTTTCATGTATTTATGATTTGTTCTAAGTTTAAGGGGGTTTTTTAGTTTTATGGTGTTTGAGGTTTTTATAGTTTTTTAATGATTTAAATTCATAAACTAATTTTAGGGGTGTTTTTGGGTTTTTGGGTTTTTATGGGTTTTTATGTGTATTTAAGGTAATACATGTTATTTATAGTTTCTAGGGTTTTATTCTGGTTTTTAGCATTTTTTCGGTTTTTATAGATTTTAAGTGTTTTTAGTTTTTTTAATATTTTCTTTTTGTTTTTAGGTTTTCTTTCATGTTTTTATGTTTAAGGGATCTTTTGGGTTTTTTAGTATTTCTATGGTATTTAGGGTTTTTGTGTATTTAGGGGTTTTGTGTAGAAGAGTTGTGAGGCTAGGCTATTCTTGACCCCCTCAAAATTTATTATGAAAAAAAAGATACATCAGACAAGGGAGGGGAGGGGTCAATCAACCCTCACCCAAAAATCCTTTACAACCTAAGACACAAAAGACCCAAAAAAACGAAAAATCAAAAAAAGAAAAAACTCAAAAATCCAAACACAACAGCACCTTCGGCACCTTCTCATCCATCTCAAACATTCAACATCTCCATATCCCCTTTCATCCAATAACACCATAGCCATCAACAACAACTTCATCAGCATTCATCATCACCATAACATCAGCACCACCAAAAAGCTTTCCACAACAACACCATCTTTTGTCACCGAACTGAGATCGGCTACCATCATCCAAGAGACCAAACTGAGCTTCACAAGCCACCGTCTCTTAACACTGCCGCCCTGCCAGTATGCACCCTTGATGTCGAGCAGGACCACCAACACCATCCCAAAACCGCCACATGAGCCATTATACCGAACCAAGATGGGGTCCAATATGGTGAGGAGGGAGGTAAGAGCAGAGGTGGGTGCATAAGTCAAGGGGAGTGACAAAGATGGGCAGCCACACTCCATCATCCACAACCAACAATCACCAGGAAAATCATAAAGGAACAACACCCACAAATAGTGACCAGCAATCCTCATCAGAGCCAGCATCCATCTATTTAAATCCAAAAAACTAGGAACAGAACCACTAGGATCACCAATATCAACTTCATAAAAAAAAACGCCTACAATCCAACCAGATCCTATAAAAAAGAAGGTCAAAATCCAGTATCCATCGCATCCTAACCCATCATCTCCAAAGAGATCACAGCTCAAAAACAAGCAAACTAGCCTTAGCAAATATAGCAACCAGTACCCATAGCAGCTCATCAACACAACCACAGCCATAAGATCATGAAGGGACATGGAATCTGACAAAATCTAGAATCAAAGGAGAGAAGTGGAGAAGAAGCCGAGGGACCATACCGAACATGCACTTGCCTCATCTTCACGGGTCGAAGAATAGATCAGACCTGAACACCGAACAGACCTTTATCATCGCAAGATCGAGACTCCGAGAACTGAATCAAGGAATAACAATGATTTCCTGCCGCCTTTGGTCCAGAGAGCACTGCTGTGGTCCGATGTCACCGAGATCTCCCCCCGCAAGTGCTAGGGGACATGATTTTGAAAGGTGCTGAAACCTCAATTGGCACCGCTGATGAGGAAACATGAAGCCTTCAAAAATGAAAAACAAACCACATATCCATCACCAAATGCCGAAAGGATCAGACCATCGCACCACCGAGTCATCGGGGTGCCCATCGCACTTGCCTGAAACCATCACGAGGAAAAAGAAGACACTGTATATCTGGATCCAGCGTTGACTTCACCATCGACCTAGAGAGCCACCATGCCCTCACAATGTAACAAAGGAGACATGACCAAGGAGGCAGATCATCAAAAGAATACCCAAAAAACCACTAGATCCAGAGCAAACCTTCACTGCACAAGCTCGAACAGAGGCGCCAGATCCCATCGCCGAGCATGATCCTTGACTCCCACATTCACTCCATTGAAACATACCGCTCGGACAGAACTCCATATACATCAATCTGAAGCTGGACAAGATCAACGAAGCCTCCAGTAACGAATCCATGAGAAAATCTTAGAAATCACCGCATCGGGAGGGGCATCCTTGGAGAGAGTGGCAACATTATCATATTTGGGGGTTATTGGGGTTTTTATGTTTTTAAGGGTTTTAAAGATTTTTAGATTTTTTATTGGTTTATGTGTTTCAGGTTTTAAAGATTTTATTAAGGGTTTTTAGGAATTTTATGATTTTTTAAATTTTATATTTTTTAGTGTTTTTAGGATTTTAATGGGTTTTAGGGGTTTTACGTATTTTGATGGTTTTTAGGATTTTACGTTTTTTTTGGGTTTTTGAATTTTTTAGGGTTTTAATTGATTTTTGATTTTTTGAACATATTTAAGTGATTAAATGGGTTTTATAGTTTTTAGTGGCTTTTATGGTTTTTAGAAGTTTTTAAGGTGTTTAGTGTTTTATGGTCATTTACGGTTTTGAGAATTTTTATCATTTTTATAATTTTAGGGGTTTTAATTTTTAACATTTTATGGCTTTCTTAGGGTTTTAATTATTTTTTTAGTTTGGGGTTTTTAGGGTGTTATAGTTCTTTTATGATTTATATGGTTTTTTGGGTTTTTAAGGATTTTGTGTGTTTTAGGTTTTTTTAGGTTTTAAGGTTTTCTTATTGGTTTTAGGGTTTTTAGAGTGTTTTATATTTTAATGGATTTTAGGGATTTATTAAAATATTTATGGGTTTTTATGGTTTTCACCGATTTTGTGGGTTTTTATGGTTTTTATAGTTTTTTTTAGTGTTTTTCAAATTTTTATAGGTTTTATGAATTTTAGAGTTATTTCAGTTTTTAGGGATTAATGTTTTTTTAGATTATTTTTTGGTGTTTGAGGTTTTTATGGGTTTTAAGTGTTTTCAATGTCTTTTTGGGTTTTTATGGTTCTAAGGGGTTTAAAGGTTTCTAGTGTCTCTTAGGATTTTTTTTGAATTTTTCTATTTTTAGGGTTTTAGGGGTTTTAAGTGTTTTTAGTTTTTTAGAATTTTCTTAGGGTTTTTCATGGTTTTTAGGGGTTTTTTTACATTTCTAATGTTTTTAGTTGTTTTTATGGTTTTTATATATTTTTAGGGGTTTTATTTTTTATTTTATGGATTTTATGGTTTTTAGAGATTCTTTAAATTTTTAGGGGTTTAAAGGGTCTTTTCAGTTCTATGTGTTTTTAGCATTTTTATGGGTTTTAGGGTTTTTAGAAAACTTTTAGGGGTTTTAGGGTTTTTATAATTTTTATGTTTTTAGGGGTTTTAAGGGTTTTTAAGTTTTTAAGGGGTTTAGGGTTTTTAGGGATATTTATGTTTTTATGTATTTTTTATGATTTTTTAGGATTTTAGGGTTTTAAGAGAATTATGATTGATTTTAGGGTTTTTAGGAGTTTTTAGTGTTCTTAGTGTTTTTAGGTTTTTAGGTTTTTAGTGTTTTTAGGTTTTTATTTTTTTTCTTCTGATTTTTTATGATTCATACTTTTTTTGGGATTTTTATTTAATTTTTAGTTTTTTTTTTGTTTTTAGGATTGTTTTTTTATTTTATTATTTTTTGGGGTTTTCTGGTTTTTTTGGTTTTGTTTAGTGTTTTAGTGATTATATGGTTTTTTTATAGATTCTTAACATTTTTAGGGGTTTAAATTTGATTTTAGAGTTTTTAGTGGTTTTATGGGTTTTAAGGTTTTAAGGTTTTTAGGGGATATTATGGTTTTTAGGGTTTTTAGGGTTTTATGTTTTTTATAATTTTTATTTTTTGGGGGTTTAAAGTGTTTTTATATTTTTATGGTATTCATAGCAATTTTGGGGTGTTTTAAGGATTACACTGTCTTTTTTTGGAATTTCAGTTATTTTTTATTTTTTTTGTTTTCTTAGGATTTTATGGTTTTTTATGGTTTTTAGGGTTTAAAATTTTTCTATAGATTTGTATCATTTTTAGGGTTTTAAAGGGTGTTTTGTGTATTTAGTGGTTTAAAGGGGTTTATTGGTTTTATGAGCTAAGGTTTTTGTGGGATTTCAGTATTTTCAGTTGTTTTAAGGGTTTTGGGGTCTTTTAGGGGTTTTTAGCGTTTTTAGTGTTTTTGTGTTTTTAAGGGTTTTAAGTGTTTTTAGATTTCTATGTTTTTGTTATGATTTTCAAGGTTTTAGGTTTTTTCTATTTTTTAGATTTTTAGAGTTTTCTTGGATATTTATGGTTTTTAGGGTTCTTATGGGTTTTGAGGGATTTTAGGGATTTAGGGTCATTAAGGAATTTATTGTCTTTATTTTTTGGATGTTTTTAGGTTTTCAATGTTTTAATTAGTGTTTTTGGGGTATTAATGGTGTTTTAGTGATTTTTAGGATTTTTAGGATTTTTTTTGTTTTTGAGGGTTTTAAATTTTTCATAGTTTAAATTTTTTATTAGGGACTTTAAATATTTCAATTGTTTTTTTATTTTTATGGATTTTTAGAATTTTTATATGGTTTCTAGGTTTTTAGGGATTTTAAGGGATTTTATGGGTTTTAGTGGGTTTAGGGTTTTTAATTTTTTAAGATTTCTAGGGGTTTACGTATTTTTTGGTTTTTAATTTTTTCTTAGGGGGTTTTAGTGTTTTAGTGTTTTATAAATTTTTAATCATTTTTAGGGTTCTTTATGGTTTCTATGGGTTTTTAGTAATTTTTTGCGTTTTAGGGTTTTATTTTTTGATTTTAGGGTTTTTGTGATTTTTCTGGGGTTTTAGTGTTTTTTAGTTTTCATTGGTTTTTAAATTTTTTTAGATTTTTTAATAATTTTTTTGGGTTTAATGTAGTTTTAGACTTTTATATTGACTTTTAGTGGTTTTATGGAATTTTTTTATTTTGGTGATTTTTATGGATTTTAGGATTTTTATATTTTTTAAAGGTTTTTAGTTTTTTTAAGTGTTTTAGGTTTTTATCTTTTTCTTAGGGTTTTAAGGGTTTTTGGTTTTTTAAAATTTTTGGGGTTTTTATGAATTTTGTATGTTTTTAAGGGTTTTTAGGGTTTTTAGTGATTATGACAGTTTTTAGGGTTTTTTGGGTTTTTAGGGTTTAGGGGTTTGTTTTGTGTTTTTCAGGGTTTTTAAGGTTTTAATAGTTTTCCACATTTTCATTGGTTCAAAGGGTTTTTATATTTTTAGGTGGTTTTAATTTTTTTATAGGATTTGTGGTTTTTATGGTTTTAGGTTGTTTTGAATTTTTTGGTTTTTAGAGTTTTTAGTGATTTTTGATTTTTTTTAGGGGCTTAAAGTGATTAATGGGTTTTAAGGTTTTATTAGGGGTTTTCAGGTATTTTTAAAGTTTTAATAAATTTTTTTTAAATTTTTATGGTTTTTTTGGATTTTGGGAATTTGAGTGTTTTTAGTGGTTTTTTTTTTATTTTTTTTGGATTTTTTTTATTTTTTTGAGATTTTTAGTATTTAATGGGGTTTTTAATGTTATAATGTTTTTTATTTTTAATGTTTTTGGTAATATTTAGGGGTTTAAGGATTTTTTTGTTTTTAGGTTTTTGTTGTTTTTAGGGGTTTTAGTGTTTTTATGGTCTCTTTAGAGTTTTTAGGGTTTCATGAGTTTTTTAATTTTTCATGGGTTTTATGTATATGATGGTTGTTATGTTTTTCTTATATTTTTTCAATGTTTTTATGTTTTTTTATGTTTTTATGGATTTTTTAGTGAATTATTATGATTTTTATGGGTTTTTAGAAATTTTGATGTCTTTGAGGGGTTTTTGAGTTCTTTAATGGTTTTATAATTTTTTCATAATTTATGTTGTTATGGTTTTTAGGTTTTTATGTTTATCTTAGTGTTGTTCTATGTTTTTATGGATTTTAACATTTTTTGGGTTTTGAGTGTATTACATTTTTTTGGGTTTTGGTTGTTTCTTTGTTTGGTTTTTAGGTTTTTTTAGTTTTAGGGGATTCATGGTATTTAAGAGTTCTATAACATTTTTAGGGTTTCTAACAGTTTTTAGAGTTTTTTTGTGGGTAATTTAGTGTTTGTAGGGGTTTTTTGGTTTTTTAATTTTTTTGGGGTTTTTATGGTTTTACGGGTTTTTGGGTTTTTTAGATTTTTAGGCTTTTTATAATTTTTTGGTTTTTAGTTTTTTTTGGTTTTTTTAGCTTTTTTTCTTACAGTTTTTAGAGATTTTATTTTTTTCTCATTTTTCAAGATTTTAATTATTTTATAGGGTTTTTAATAATTTTTAGGGTTTTTAGGTATTATGATGTTTCTTCGGGATTTTTGGGTTTTTACCAATTTTTGATTTTAAGGGTTTTAAGAGTTTTTTGGATTTTATAGTTTTCTTACTGGTTTTCAGGGGTTTTGGAGGGTTTTTATATTTTTAGGTATTTTTATATTTTTAGGATTTTTATGTTTTTAGTGTTTTTTGAATTTTGATGGTTTTAGGGTTTTTAGGATTTTAAGGTTTTCTGGACTTTTAATTTTTTATTATTTTTTATGTTTTTTATGGTTTTTAGTTTTTTTTCATTTTTATGGTTTTATGGTTTTTTATAATATTTATGTTTTTAGGTGGTTTTAGATTTTTTATAGATTTGGTGGTTATTAGTGTTTTTATGGATATTTAGGTTTTTTATGGTTTTGAGGGGGTTTTATGGGGTTTAAGGGCTTTTACAGTTTTGGGGTACTTTTTAGTGGTTTTAAGGGTTTTTAACAGTTCTTCTATTTTTATTGGTTTTAAGCGCTTTTAGTTTTTTAATTCTTTCATAGGATTTGTTATGTTTTTATGGTTATTTACCTTTTAGGGATATTTTAGAATTTTGAGGGGTTTTAGGGTTTTTATGGTTTTTAGTTTTTTTGGGTTTCTTAGTGGATTAAAGGGTTTTTTGGTTTTAGGTTTTTAAGTTTTTTATAGGGGGTTTTCAGGGTATTTTGGGGTTTTATTGTTTTTATTTATTTTTATAGTTTTTTTTTGGAATTTTATGGGGTTTTAGATTTTTTCAGGATTTAAAATGTTTTATGGGTTTTTGGGTATTTATGGTTGTTTGGGATTGTTGGGGTTTTTATGTTTTTTGTGGTGTTTATGGGGTTTTATGTTTTTTAAATTTTTAGGTGTCTATCGAGTTTTTAAGGTTTTTAGTGGTTTTTAGGGATTTCAGGGGTTTTATGGATTTTTATAGCTTTTAGTGGATTTGTGGTTTTTAGGGGTTTTAGAGTTTTCAGGGATATTTTAGGGTTTTTAGGGTTTTATAGGGGTTTTAGGAGATTTATATATTATTATATTTTTATGGTTTTATGATTGGTTTTCACTTTTTTTAGGGTTTTAAAATTTTTAAGTATTTTATGGTTTTTTATGATTTTTACCTATTTTTACGTTTTTTATTGATTTTGGGGGATTTCTGTTATTTGTATGGGTTTTACCGTTTTTAGGTTTTTAAGGGTTTTATGTTTTTTAATGTTTTTAGGGGTTTTTAGTGTTTTTAGGTTTTTATGGTTTTCTTAGGGTTTTCATGGTTTTGTGAGTTTTTTTATGGTTTAGGAATTTTATGATTTCCTTGTGAAATTTTTTATTTTTTATGGGTTTTAGGGATCTTGAGGGGTTTTATCGTTTTTTAGTTTCTTTAGGATTTTTATGGATTTTTAAGTTTTTATGGTTTTTTATATTTTTAGGGGTTTTAATGGTTTTTAGTGTCTTTCAATATTTTTGTGGAATAATGTATTTTTAGTGGTTTTTAGGGATTTATGGGGTTTTAGGGTTATTAAGGGTTTTTGGGTTTTTTAAGGTTTTTACAGGGTATATAGGTTTTAGTGTTTTCAGGGTTTTTAGTGTTTTTTTTGTTTTTATGGGTTTAAGCATTTTTTTGGTTTAAAATGTTTTCTTAGAGTTTTTTTGTATTTTGATTCTTTTTTATGATTTTAGGGATTTTAAGGAATTTTTGGATTTTTATGGGTTTTAGGGATTTTTTGGTTTTTTAATATTTTTTAGGTTTTTATGGATTTTAGTGTCATTTTATATTTATTGGATTTTTTTGAGTTTCTTAGGTTTTTTTTTAATTTTTTAATTTTTTAGGGGTTAAATGTTTTCTAGATTATTTTCATATATATTTAGGTATTTTATGTGTTTTTAGATATTTTATGGTTTTTAATTATTTCTATTGTTTTTGGGACTTTTAACGTTTTCTAGGTTTTTTAGGGGCTTAAGTGTTTTTTGCATTTTTTTCATTTTTAGGGTTTTTAGGATTTTTTTTTATTTCTATGGGTTTTTATGATTTTTAGGCATTTTGAGGGTTTTTAGGGTGTTCTATAATTTTTAGTTTTTTATGGAATTTTTGGGTTTTAGGGTTTTTTTGAATTTTATGTTGTCTAAATGTTTATTATATTTTTTTCAAATCATTTTACGGGTTTCAATATTTTTTTATTATTTAGTGGGTTTTAGGGTTTTTATGGGATTTAGGAATTTTTATGATTTTTAGTGGTTTTAAGGTTTTAGGGTATTTTAAGTGTTCTTGGGGTTTTAATATTTTTTTATGTTTTTGGGGTTTTATGTGTTTTAATGTTTTAAGGTTTTCTGAGGTTTTTCAGGGTTTTAGGGATTTTTTTGTCCTTAATAGGATATTTATGTTTTCAAGGTTTTTTTGGGATTTTTAGTGTTATTTTAAAAGTAGGGTTTTAATTTATTCGGGGTTTTAGGTTTTTTTTTGAATTTTTAGGGTTTTTAATGGTTCTAGTGTTTTTAACATTTTTACAGTTTTAAGGGGCTTTTTAGAGTCTTGGTGAATTTTTAGGGTATTTAATATTTTTTATGGCTTTTAAGGTTTGTAGGGGGTTTAGGTATTTTACGGGCTTTACGGTTTTTTAGGGACTTTTAGGACTTTTAGTTTCTTTATGTTTTAGTGGTTTTAAGTGTTTTTTTAGTTTTTAAGGTTTTATTTGGAGTTTTTATGTTTTTTATTGTTTTTTACAATTTTAGGGATTTTTAGTGGGTTTTTATGATATTTATTCCTTTTTATGTTTTTAGGGATTTTTAGGGGTTTATGGTTTCTATGGGTTTTTTGTTGTTTTTTTTGGTTTTTTTGGTTTTTTGAGTTCTCTTTGATCTTAATGGTTTTAAGAGTGTTTTATTGTTTTTTTGAGGTTGAAAGGATTTTTAGATTTTTAATCTGTTTTTATGGTTTTAGGGGTTTTTATGTGGTTTTATGGTTTTTATGTTTTTTAAGAATTTTATGGATTTTTGGGTTTTTATGTAATTTTCGGGGGTTTTAGGGTTTTTAGCGTTTTTAGGTTTTTTGGAGTATTATTTGATTTTATTTTTTTATAGTTTTCTTAAGTTTTATAGTATTTTTATTTTTTTTTTACTATTTTATGATTTTTTTGAGTTATTAGGAGTTTTATGGTTTTTAGGTGTTTTAGGGATTTTGAGGGGTTTAGGGTTTTTAGGGGTTTTAGGGTTTTTATGGTCTTTTGGGGTTTTAATGTTTTTTACTTTTTAGAGTTTTAAGGTTTTTAGAGTTTTTTAAAAAATTATTGGTTTAAAGGGTTTTTAGAGATTTTTTTTGGGGGGGGGGTTTAGAGTTTTTTTGGGGTTTTATTGGCTTTTATGGTTTTTAGGTGGGTTTTTTAGGTTTTTAGGGTTTTCACGTATTTTCACTTTTTTAGGTTTTTAATGGATTTTAATTGTTCATATATTTTTATAGTTTATAAAATATTTTTAGAGTTTTTAAGGTTTTTAATTTTTTAGGGATTTTTAAGGAATTTTAGGTTTTTTATTACTATTATGGTTTTTAGGGTTTTAGAGATTTTAGTGATTTTGAGTGGTTTTAGGTGTTTTTAGGATTTTTAAGTTTTTTCAATTTTTTTGATTTTTTAGGGTTTTATGGTTTTTAGAGTTTTTAACATTATTAGGTGTTTAAAGGGTTTAAATATTTTTTAGTGGTTTTTATGGTTTTATAGGTTTTTAGGGTCTTATGCATTTTAATTTTTTTTAGTTTTAGGGTTTTCTGTGTGTTTTAGATTTTTTATCTTTTTTTGTGTTTTGAAGGGTTTTATGTTTTTTTATGTTTTTATGGTTTTCTTTTGGATTTTCAATGTTTTTAGGTTCTCTAGGATTATATGGTTTTTTTGTTATTTTTTAATATTTTTTATTTTTTTAGGGTTTTTAGGGATTTTTTTGGGTTTAGGGTTATTTAGGGGTTTAGGGTTTTAAATTTTTTGAGCCGTTATATATTTTTTTATTTTTTTATTATTTATATGGATTTTTAGTGTTTTTACCATTTTTATGGGTTTAAAAGGATTTTAGAATATTTATTAGGTTGTTTTTATGGGGTTTTTTTATTTTTTTAAGAATTTTTGGGATTGTTATGTTTTTTATGGTTTTAGGTTTTTTAGTGTTTTTTTGGGTTTTAATAATTTTTAGGTTTTATGTGTTTTAAGTGATTTTAGGCATTTAAGGTTTTATTATGGGTTTTCTGGGTTTTTAGTTATTTTTACATAATTAGGGATTTTTGGACTTTGTTATTATTTTTTTTATCATTTTGGGATCTTTAGGGTTTTATGGGTTTTAATGGTTCTTTAGGTGCTTTAAATTTTATTGGGTTTAATGAATTTTTACTATTTTTATCATTTTGTAGGGTTTTTTGGTTTTTGATTTTTATGGGGTTTTATGTTTTTTAGTGTTTTAAACATTTTTAGGGTTTTTATACATTTATTGTTTTATAGGTTTTTCTAGATTTCATGGTATTTTCAGTGTTTTTATGGATTTTTATAGTTTTAGAGATTTCTAAGAACTTTTTAATAATTTATATTTCTTTTAGAGTTTATAGGGATTTTTGGGTTTTTATGGTTTTTAGGTTTTTTAGTGTTTTTAGGAGTTTTAATATTTTTTAGAGTATTTAATTTATTTTATGTTTTAAGGGTTTTTATATTTTTATTGGGTTTTATGGATTTTATAGGTTTTTATGGGTTTTTATGGGTTTTATTGGTTTTTATATTTTTTAGGATTTTTAATATTTTTAGGGATTTTTAGGTTTTTTTAGTTTTTTTTAGGCCTTTAGTGGTTGTAATTTTTTTTAGATTTTTAGGGTTTCTTTGGGTTTTTCAAAATTTTAGGGGTCTTTATGCTTTTAGGAATTTTTATTCCTATTATTGTATTTTTATGGATTTTAGATTTTTTATGGATTTTGAGGGTTTTTAGTGTTTTTAGTGCGTTATTGTTTTTTTTGGATTTTAGGTTTTTTGAGTTTTTTAGTGTTTTAAATGATTGTAATGTTTTTACCATTTTTAGATAATTAGAGGGGATTTATATGTTTTAGTGGATTCTTTGATTATTATGGGTTTTTTTGGGAATTTTATTGTTTTTGGATTGTTTTTGGTTTTTATGGTTTTTTGGGTTTGAGTGTTTTCTCATTTTTTAGGTTTTTAGGGGATTTAAGTGATTATTGGTTTTTATGTTTTTATTATATTTTTTCCAATTTTTATTAATTTCTTATATATTTTTTATATATTTTTTAGGGTTTTTATTGTTTTAAAGGTTTTTAGGGATTTTGAGGGCTTTTAGGATTTTTAGGGTTTTTAGTGTTTTTACGATTTTTTTAGTTTTTTGTTTTTCTCTGATTGTTTTCGGGTTTATTAGTTTTTATTTTTTTTAACATTTTTATTTACTAAAATTTTTTTTAGATTTTTTAGTGTTTACTTAATATTTTTATGAATTTTGGATTTTTTTAGGATTTTTAGTGGTTTTTTTTTTAATTTTAATGTTTTTGAGGTTTTGAGGTTTTTTAGGGTTTTTAACCTTTTCAGGTTTTTTTGGGTTTTATGGTTTTATAGGTTTTTAAGGTTTTCGTAGGATTTTCTCTGATTTTTAGGGATTTTGTATCAGTTTCTAAGGATTTTTTTTGCATTCTTTTGGATTGTTAAGGTATTTAAGAATTTTAAAATGTTTTATAGATTATTAGTTTTTTAGAGTTTTATGGTTTTTTGGTTATTAGGGTTTTTTGGAGGTGGGGGTTTAGGGTTTTAATGTTTTTATAGTTTTAATGTTTTAGGGGTGGAAAGGGGTTAAATATTTTTTAGTTACTTTTAGGGTTTTTGGGGTTTTGGGTTTTTTAGCATTTTGTTTATTGGTTTTAAGTGATTTTTGGTTTTTAATGTTTTCATAGGGTTTAAGTGTTTTTATGGGTTTTTACATTTTTATGGTTTTTTTCTTTTTTAATATTTTTAGGGGTTTAGTGATTGAAAACAATTTAATGATTTTTTAGTTTTTATGTTTTTATGGGTTTCAATGTTTTTTATGTTTTTTTTGGGTTTTATGGAATAATAAAATATTTAAATTTTTTAGGGGACTAAAGGGTTTTTTGTGTTTTTAATGGGTTTTAAGGTTTTTGTGGGTTTTTAGGGTTTTACTGGTGTCACGGAATATATGGTTTTTAGGGTTTTATGGTTTTTAGCGTTTTTTCTTTTTTTTCAGGGTTTTAGTGTTTTTATGTTTTTATGATTTTCTTATATATTTTAGGGGTTTTATGGATTATTAAGGATTTTTATTATTTTTAGGGTTTTTGGGTTTTTTGGGATTTTGAAGGATTTTACAGTTTTAATGGTTTTATGGTTTTTAGGGTTTTGATGATTTATTTTTTCTTTTAGTGTCTTTTTGAGTTTTGATGGGTTTTATGGAATTTTTTATTTTTTTTAAAAAGATATGGTTTTAAAGGGTTCTAGGTATTTACAGTGGTTTCATATGGGGGGGGGGGGGTTGGGGTTTGTATGTCTTTTATTGGTTTAATGGTTTTTAGGGGTTTAAGGATTTTTTGGGTTTTTAACATTTTTGTGTTTTTTTGGGTTTTAATTGTTTTTAGTTTTTTTAGGTCTTCATAGTGTTCCTCATGTTTTTAGGGTTTTTTATGTTTTTGGGGATTTTTAGGGATTTTTTATGATCATTAATATTTTTATGGTTTAATGGATTTTTAATGTTTATGGTTTTCAGTGTTTTTTGGGGTTTTCTAGTTTGTAGGTTTTTAACATCTTGTAGAGTTTTTTATCATCTTTAGGGTTTAAATGGGTTTTATAGTTTTTATGGGTTTTAGGGTTTTTATTGTTTTTAGGGATTTGATGGTTTTTAGGGGTTTTATGGTTTTTATGGGATTTATGGTTTTTTAGGGTTTTAAGAATTTTAAGATTTTTTCTGTTTTTAGGGGTTTTATGTTTTTTCCTGTTTTGACTTTTTTCTTAGGGTTTTTATCGGGTTTTTGGGTTTTTTATATTTTTAGGTATTTTTAGGATTTTTATTTTGTTTAGGGGTTTTTTGATTTTGAGGGTTTTAGGGATTTCTCAGGGTTTTATAGTTTTATGGTTTTGGGGGTTTTTTTTTGAGTTTATAGGGTCTTTAATGTTTTTTATAAATTTTTTTAAAATATTGTAAATTAATGGTTTTTTAGTGTTTTAGTGGGTTTTTAGTGTTTTTATGGGTTTTTTGTGTTTTTTATGGTTTTTGGATTTTTTTGTATTTTATGGTTTTTTGGGATTTTTAAAGTATTTTATGATTTTTAGCGATTTTTAGGTTTTTAAGGGTGTTAAGTGTTTTTAGATTTTCAAGGGTTTCTTGGTTTTTTAATAGTTTTTTAGGATTTTTTTACATTACTAGTGATTTTTAGGTATTTTTTGTGAATTTATTCTATTTAGATTTTTTTGGGATTTTGAGGTAATTTTATCGTTTTTAGCGTTTTTATGGTTTATGGTATTTTTAGAGTTTTTGAATTTATAAGGGGATTTATGTTTTTAGATTTTTTTTAATGTTTTTAAGGGTTTAGTAGGTTGTAATAGTTTTGAGTGGTTTTGGGGTTTTATGGGATTTTTAGGGTTTGTTTTTAAGGATTTTATGGGTTTTAGGGTTTTTATGTTTTTATGGGTTTTAAAGTTTTTATCTTTTTTTAGGGTTTTTAAGAGTTTTATGTGTTTCTGAGTTTTGGGTTATCTTAGGGGTTTTCAGTGTTTTTAGGGTTTTTTATATTTTATGAATTTTTACTAATTTTCACGATTTTATGGGTTTTTAGGCTTTTTTATAATTTTTTGTGTTTTAAGGGTTTTTTAGATTTTAATAGGTTTTTTTGTTCTTAGAGTTTTTTTAATATTTAGATGTTTTATGTGTTTTAGATTTTTATAACATTTTTAGTGGCATAATATATTTTTGTAGTTTTTATTAGTTTTAGGGTTTTATGGGTTTTTATTATTTTAAATGGGTTTTAGGAGTTTTATTGTTTTATGGTTTTTGGGGTTATTTTGGGTATTAGGGGTTTTTATCATTTTTTAGTTTTTTGGGTGTTTAAGTGATCTTAGGGTTTTCATCATTTTAGGGAGTTTTAGGGGGGTTTATGGTTTTAGGGATCTTTTAGAAATTTTATTGGTTTTAGGGGTTTTAAATATTTTGAGTGTTTTATAGGGGTTTCTAATGTTTTAAGGATTTTATGGTTTTTCTAGGTTTTGAGGGTTTTTTAGTTTTTAGGGTTATGAGTTTTTTTATAGTTTTTAACGTTTTTAGGTATTGAAAGGGTTTCTAGAGCGTTTTGCGGGTTTTAGGGTTTTTATGAGTTTTTTTGGGTTTTTTGGTTTTTTGGTGTCGTATGGTTTCTTAGGGTTTTTAGGGGGTTTTAGGTTTTAAGGGGTTTCAGTGTTTTTATGTTGTTAGGGGTTTTAAGTGTTTCCAGGTTTTTAAGGTTTTATTAAGGATTTTAAGGTTGTTTGGGTTTTTTATTTTTTTATTGATTTTTTTTTCGGGATTTTTATGATTTTTATGGGTTTTTGGGTTTTTGGGATTTTGAGAGTATTTAGAGTTTTTTGGGATTTGTGGGTTTTTATGTTTTTTTGGATTTTTAACTATTTATTATTTTTTATGATTTATAAGTTGTTTTTGAGTTTTTTAACATTATTAGGGGTTCAAAGGGTTTTTAGAGTTTTTAGTGCTTTATCATTTTTATGGGGTTTTAGGAGTTTTTAAGTTTTTGTAGCGTTTTTATGGTTTGTAGTGTCTTTAGGCGTTTTTATGGTTTTTATGGTTTTTATCATTTTTAGGTTTCTTGAGGTTTTAATTGAATTTAGGTTTTTCATGTTTTTTTCTGTTTTTAGGGCATTTAGGTGTTTCTATGTTTTTAGGGAATTTTTGTTCTTTTTATGGATTGTTATAGTTTTTCAATATTTTTATAGATTTTTAGTGTTTTAAGGATCATTTTGGGTTTTACAAATTTTTTAGGTATTTAGGGGTGATTTCAGTTTTTGAGACTTTTTTTAATTTTTTAACATTTTTGGGGAATAGTTTATTTTTTGAATTATTCATGGGTTTTTAGTGTTTTTTATGGGTTTTAGCGGTTTTCATAGTTTTTATGGTTTTTTTGTTTTTTAGGGTTTTTAGCATTTTTATATTTTTGGTGGGTTTAATGTCTTTTTGGGTTCTAAATTTTGTCATATGGATTCTTCATGGGTTTTTATGTCTTTATGGTTTTTATACCTTTTTAGGATTTTTTAGTATTTTTACAAATTTTAAGGGTTTTAGGGTTTTTTGAGTATCTTATGGGTTTTAAGGGGTTTTATAGTCTTCACCATTTTTAGGAGTTTAAAGGGTTTTTATATATTTTTAATGTTTTTAGTGTTTTATATGTTTTTAGGGTTTTTATTTTTTTTACTGGTTTTTATAGTTTTAATGGTTTTTAGGGGTTTTAGAGTTTTTTTAGAGTTTTAAACATTTTTAGGTTTTAAGGGGTTTGTGTGTTTTTTGGTTTTTATGGTTTTCTTAGGGGATTTTAGGATTTTGTTGTATTTATCTTTTTATGTTATTAAAGATTTTTATTGGTTTTTGTGACTATTTTTATTTTTAGGGATTTTACAGATTTTGAGGATATTATGGTTTTTAGGGGTTTTATGGTTTTATGTTTTTTTTTGCATTTTTAGGGTTTTTGGGGTTTTTAGGGTTTTTATGGGTTTTTAGAGATTTATCATTTTCTAGGGGTTTAATCATTTTTTATATTTTCTAGCGGTTTTAGGGTAAGAATGATTTAGGGTCAGTCTATTCCTGATCCCCACAAATTTATTAGAAAAAAAGACAAAACAGACAAGGGAGGGGAGGGTCAAACAACCCACACCGAAAATCCCTTAACAAACCCAAACCCTGAAATCCCAAAAAACCAAAAAACACACAAAATGAAATATCAAGAGAACACAAGTAGAACCATTGACCGCATCTTCATCACTTCCCATCCAAGCAGTAACCATCATCCAGAGCTCACAACCAACCAGCGACCACCATCCAATGTCACATATTTCAGTATCCAACACCTCCTCACCAAGAAGATCCACCATAAGAAGCACTGAACCATCAACACCAAATTCAAACCCAAAATCTTCGTCACATTCCATCCAAATAGCAACAAACTCATAACTACGTTACCATCATCAATCGTCTCCTCCTTAAGAAGATCAACAGTCAGCAACACAAAACCACTAGAATCACCGTCCTCCAGCACCTCCTCTCCAATAAGATCCACCACTAGAAACATAAAGCCACCTGCACCAAACTCAGAAACAACATTTTTATCATGTCCCAGCCCATCAGCAATCACCATCCAATGTCACCATCTCCGATCAACATCTCCCCTCGTACCTCAAAAACAACAAGTGACAAAACACATGCCTCTC
Source organism: Viscum album (assembly GCA_963277665.1). Taxonomy (NCBI): domain Eukaryota; kingdom Viridiplantae; phylum Streptophyta; class Magnoliopsida; order Santalales; family Viscaceae; genus Viscum; species Viscum album. Next base: position 486,006,381 of record OY728157.1, read on the forward strand.
GCATCGGCACACACAAAATGCATCCAGTGCCTTAGTTCCCAACAACCAGCATCTCCCTCAATATATCCCATCCAAGTAGAAACTGACACCTAGAAGCCCAAATTCCTGTAACCAACACCTCATTGTGAGGCAGCTTCCAGCATATGGCTAGGCAGCACCCCGTGCCACACATCGAAACTGTCGACCATCAAAAATAGTGGCACATAACCAGTCCTTCCATAAACAGAGGAGTAACCACATAACCAATATCACAAGCTCCATCTAAGGCCCTCAACAGAATACGAGGGACTAAATAAACTAATTTGGCACCCCCAATGAACCACAAACAAACATATCAACCAGATCCCAGCACAACTTAAGCCAACCCACATCATTAGCATGAAACGAAGACAAATCCAAGATACCAAAAAACCAAACCTGAATCTTGAGTGCAATCCATTAAAAAACAGATCTGATCGCCCACTCTACAGGACCAAGCACGCCACCAGAAAAATGATACAACGCCCTCCGTAGCTTCCATCTTCCATCTCGAAGCCTAAATAAATAGTCACCGAGATTCCGATCTGTGAGAAGAGACAAGCTGTTTTAGGTTGTTTATGGGTTTCTATGGTCTTTATGGTTTTTAGGGTTTTATGGGTTTTTAGGTTTTTAGGTTTTCTAAGGATTTTAGAATTTTTAGGTGTTTTAAGTGTTTATTGGTTTTTAAGGTTTTCTTTGGTTTTTCATGTTTTTAGGGTGTTATAATTTTTTATGGGTTTAAGATATGTTTTGTTGTTTTTATGGGTTTTTATGTTTTTATGGATTTTTGGTTTTTTATGGTTTTTTGGTTTTTAGGGTTTCTTGAGTTTATATAGGGTTTATGTTTTTTAGTGGTTTTTTATGTTTATGGGGTTTAAATTGTTTCTGTGTATTTGGTGGTTTTATGGATTTGAAAGGGTTTTATAGTTTTTTTGTATGTTAGGGTTTTAGGGTTTCTAATATTTTTTTAGGATTTTATGGGTTTTATGGGTTTTTAGGTTTTAAGGGTTTTATATGGTATTAATGGTTTTTTACTTTTTTATTTATTTTAGCGATTTTTATGTTTTTGATGGTTTTTTAGTAGTTTTTGTGATTTTGTGGGATTTATATTTTTTTGTGTTTTTCTTGTTTTTTGTGTTTCTTAGGGGTTTTAATGGTTTTGAATGTTTTATTAACATTTGTTGGGATTTAAAGGGGTTTTATAATATTTATTTGGGTTTTAGGGTTTTTGTGGGTTTTGGGGGGTTTAGGTGTTTTATGTTTTTTATGTTATTTTATGGATTTTATGGTATTTTAGGTTTGTTTAGTGTTTTTAATTTTTTTTTATTTTAAGGGTTTTAGGGGTTTTATGTGTGTTTAGGTTTTTAAGGATTTTAGTAAACATCACATTTTTGGGGGGGTTTACGTTTTTATGGATTTTATGTCTTTTTAGGATCTTTATATTTTCTTATTGTTTTTTATGGATTTTATGGTGTTTTAGGGTTTTAGTAGTTTTATGTTTTTAGGGGTTTTACGGTTTTTTTAGTTCATTGGATTTTTATTTTTTTAAATATTATGTAATATTTGTAGGGGTTTAAAGGGTTTTGACAGTTTTTAGTCGGTATTTTTGTACTTTATAGGTCTTTATGGGTTTTCAAATTTTCAGTGGTTTTATAGTTTTTAGGGTTTTAGGGATTTGTAATGTTTTTAATGTTTTTATGGTTTTTAGGGGTTATAAGTGTTTTTAGGGTTTTATAGTTTTCTTGGAGGTTTATATAATTTTTAGTGTTTCTTAATTTTTTAGGGATTTCTCAGATTTTTTGTGGATATTTATTTTTTTTAGTGTTTTAGGGTTTTTTGTGGTTTTAAGGCTTTACAGTTTCATTGTGTTTTTGGGTTTTCAGTGGTTTGGGAGTTTTATGTTTTTTTATGGTTTTTAGATTTTTTAATGGATTATGCGTTTAATGTGTTTTTAGAGTTTTTAGTGGTTTTTTTAGTATTTTTATGGGTACTAGGATTTAATAGTTTTATTTTTTTTATGTTTTTAGGGGGTTTAAGTGCTTTAAGAGTTTTTAAGGTTTTTAGGTTTTTTTGGGATTTATGTAATTTTAGGTTATTAAGGTTTTTTTAAATATTTTATTGTTTTTTATTTTTTTGTGTTCTTAGGTATTTTTCAAATTTTTTATTTTTTATGGTACATAGGTGTTTCGAGGATTTTAGGTATATTTGGGAATTTTATGGTTTTTTAGTTTTTTAAATTAAAAGGTTTTGTTTTAGTTTTCTAGGAGTTTTAATTTTTTTTAGAGTTTTTTAACATTTTTAGGTGTTTAAAGTGGTTTAGAGTCTTTAAGGGATTGGGATTTTTAGGGGTTTTAGGGTTTTTATGGGTTTTATGGTTTTTTTGGTTTTAATGGTTTTTAAGGTTTTTACGAGTTTTTTCATTTTATTAGGTTTTTAGGGGTTTAAATTGTTTTTAGATTTTTAGTGTTTTCTTATGTGTTTTCATGATTTTTTGGGATTTTACAGTTTTTTAGGTTTTTTTCTATTTATTAGTATTATTTTGGTTTTTAATGGTTTTTAGAGATATTGAGGGTCTTTAGGGTTTTATGTTTTATTGAGGTTTTTGGATTTTTATTGTTTTTAGGGGTCTTATGGTTTCTTATAGTTTATAATGATTTAATTTGTTTAAATTATTTTTATATTTTTTAGTGGTTTTTTAGAATTTAAATTTTTTTTAGGTTTTTAGGGTTTTTATGGGTGTTGATGTCTTCTTGGGTTATTAGGGTTTTAGTGGTTTTATCATTTTTTAGGTTTTTATGGGTTTTATGTGTTTTTATTTTTTTATGTTTTTTCATGGGTGTTACGGGTTTTTTATTTTTGAGGTATTTTGGGGGGTTTTAGGATTTTTGGGGATTTTAGTGTGTTTAGGGATTTGGATGGTTTTTATGAGTTTTTAGGTTTTTAGAGTTCTATATTGTTTTTTAATTTTATGGTTTTTAGGGTTTTAAGGTATTTTAATATTTTATTATTATTTAAGGGTTTAATGGGTTTTTAGAGTTTTTAGTGGTTTTTAGGGGTTTTAGAGGATTTTACAATTTTTTGGGGTTTCGTGGTTTTTAGGGTTTTTAGGGTTATTTGAATTTTTTTGGGTTTTAGCATTATTTAGGTTTTATTGGGGTTTTAATTTTTTACATGTAAGTGGGTTTTTAGGGGTTTTTATGTTTTTGGGGTTTTTATGGATTTTTTTAGGATTTTTAGGGATTTTAGGATTTTTATGGTTTTTAGGTATTTTAGAGATTTTGAGGGTTTTATGGATTTTTATGGTTTATAAGTTTTTATGGGTTATTGAATTTTTATGATTTTTTGAGTTTTTAGGGGTTTTAATTGTTTTTTTTGTTCTTTCACATGGTTTAAGATTAAATTGAATTTAGTTTTTAGTGGGTTTTTTGTATTTGTATAGGTTTTAGGGTTTTTAAGGTTTTTAGAGGTTTTTAGGTTTTTAGTATTTTTAGGGTTTTTTATAAATTTTAATGTTTTTATGTGTTTTATGTATTTATAGGGTTTTATGGTTTTCTAATGGATTTTCTTGGTTTTTAGGGGTTTTATTTTTCTTGGGATTTTTGGGTGTTTTTTGGATTTTTTTTTGTTTTTAGGGTTTTTAGGGATTTGGAGTGTTTGTAGGGTTTTTTGGTTTTTAGGGGTTTTCTTGAGTTTTTAGACATTTTAAGGTTTTTTATAATTTCTTAACTATTCTACGGATTTAAATGTTTTTTAGAGTTTTTAGTGATTTTAGGGCTATTGTGGGGTTTTAGGGGGTTTAAAGGCTTTTAGGCGTTACTATGGGTTTGTAGGATATTTGATGTTTTTAGGGTTTTTAAAGTTTTTTAGATTTTTAGGTTTTTAGGGGTTTAATTATTTTTAGGTTTTAAAGGATTTCATAGGTAATTTTTTGGGTTTTTTGGGTTTTTTAATTTTTTTAAGAATTTTTAGGGCTTTTTAGGATTTTTTAGTTTTTTAGTTTTTTTGGATATTGATGTTTTTAGTGTTTTTATGGTATTTATTGTTATTTTTTTAGAGTTTTATGGTTTTTTTATTTTTATTGGTTTAATTCAATATTATAATTTTTATTTTTTTAGGCATATAAAGGGGTTTATTTGGAATTTTAGTGGTTTTTATGTTTTTATAGGTTTTTGGGATTTTTAAGGTTTTTCGGGGATTTTATGGTATTTAGAGTTTTTATAGTTTTCTAGGATCTTTACAATTTTTAGGTTTTTCATGGTATTAAGTGTTTTTAGGGTTTTAAGTTTCTCTTAGGGATTTTTGAGGTTTTTAGGGGTTTTTACATTTCAATGTTTTTTAAGGATTTTTTTATTTTTTATAGTTTTTGTGGTTTTAATGGAATTTTTGTTTTTTGACGGTTTTTTTTTGATTTTTTGGGTTTTTATGATTTTTTGGGTAGGTGGTTCAGTTTTTTATGGGTTTTTAGCTATTGTTTTTACAAATTTAGAGGTTTAAAGTGTTTTTTAAGATTTTTAGTTTCTTTTATGGATTTTTGGATTTTAGGGGTTTTAATGTTTTTAGGGGTTTTATGGGTTTTAGGGTTTTAGAGTTTTAGATTTTTAAAATATTTTAGGTTTTTATGGGGTTTGAGTATTTTTTTTTGATTTAATGGTTTTATTATGGTTTTTCAGATTTTTATTGGATTTTTTAACTTTTTATGTACTTTTAGAGATTTTAGTATTTTTATGGTATTAATGGTTTTTAGGTATTTTGATTGTTTTTAAGGCATTTAGGGTTTTAGGGTTTTTTAGGATTTATGTGTTTTTAGGGTTTTAAAAGGTTTTAATTTTTTTAATGTTTTTATGGGTATGGAATATTTTTAATGTTTTTAGTGGGTTTTTAGGATTTTATATGTTTTATGTTTTTTTTGGTTTTTTAGCATTTTTACGAATTTTAGGGGTTTTAATTATTTTTAGGTTTTAATGGTTTTCATAAGATTTTTCAGGGTTTTTAGGATTTTTTTTCATTTTCAAGGATTTTAGGGATTTTATGTATTTTTATGGGTTTTTAGGATTTTGATTGTTTATATGAGTTTTTAAGGATTTTAGGGTTTTGTTGGGTTTTTAGTGTTTTTTATATTTTTAGAGTTTTTACTTCTTTTATAATTTTTAACATATTTACAATTTTAATGGGTTTTTATAGTTCTTTATGGTTTTTATGTTTTAAGGAGTTTTTAGAGTTTTTATGATTTTGATGGGTTTTATGGTTTTTATCGTTTGCTAGGATTCTTAGGGTTTTTAAATTTTTTTGGTTTTTAGGTGTTTTAAATGTTTTTGGAATTTTTAGGTTTTTATGGTTTTTTAGAGTTTTTAGGGTTTTTAGTTCTTTAGGTATTTTTAATGATTATTTAATATTTTTATGGTTTTAGGGTTTTTAGGGATTTCGAATGTTTTTTGGTATTTTTAGGGTTTTCATGGGTTTTATGGTCTTTTGGGGTTTTCGTTATTTTTTGATCTTTCATGATTTTTATGGTTTTTAAGAGTTTTTTTAACATTATTAGGGTTTAAATGACTTTTAGGGTTTTTTTAGGTTTTAGGGTCTATGGGTTTTTGGGTTTTAAATGGTTTTACGTGTTTCTATGATTTTTAGAAGGTTTTATGGTTTTGAGGATTTTATAGGGTTTTTAGAATTTTTTATGTTTTTAGAGGTTTTAAGTGTTTTATGGTTTTAAGGTTTTATTATGGTTTTTTTAGGGTTTTAGTGATTTTTAATTTTTTAGGTATTATAGTAATTTTTTAATATTTCAATAGGTTTTTTAGGGTTTTTACGGATTTTAATGGGTTTTAAGTTTTTTTTGTATTTTACAGATATTATGGTTTTATTGGGTTTTTTGGGGTTTTTTGAGTTTTTAGGGTTTAAGGTTTTTTTAGATTCCTTAATTTTTAAGGGTTTAAAGGATTTTTAGAGTATTTTTTTGTTTTTTTTAGGGTTTTTATAGGTTTTTAGGGTTTTTAAGGTTTTAGGGGTTATTATGGTTTTTAAGGGTTTTAGTTTATTTTAGGTTTTTTTAGGGTTTAAGTGGTTTTACCATTTTTATGTTTTTTGTGAGTTTTTTGGATTTTTTATAATTTATATGGATTCTTAAGGGTTTTTCAATTTTAAGGATTTTAGGGAAAGGAAAATGCGAGGGTCAGGCTATTCCCAACCCCCCCCCCCAAAATTTATTAGAAAGTAAGATATAGCAGAAAAGGGAGGGGAGGGGTCAAACGACCCACACCCAAAAGACCCTTTACAACCCCAACCCCAAAAGACCTAAAAAAACAAAACCCAAAGAAGAAAGAAACACACAAAGCATAAAAACATAAAATATATGGTGGTTTCCTATTTTCAGGGTCTTTTTGTTTATTTTTAAGTTTTTTAGCTTTTTTTATTTTTAGGGTTTTTAAGTGTGTTTATGTTTTCACTTTTTTCATATGTTTTTTCATGGTATACATGGATTTTGATGGTTTTTGGAATATTTAGGGTTTTTTAAGATTTTAATGGTTTTTATTGTTTTTAGGGATTTTTGCATTTTTTGTGTTTTTAGGGTTATATGGTTTCTAGGGTTTTTAGCACTTTTTATATTTTTTAGGGGTTTTAAGTGTTTAATGATTTTTTTGGTTTTCTTAAATTTTATCAGGGGTTTTAGGTGTTTTTATAGTTTTATGGATTTTTGGGGAATTTTTACAATTTTATGGTTTTATAGGGTTTTTAGGGTTTTTGAGGTTTTTTGGGTGTTTTATGGGTTTAAGGGGTTTTTTCGGTTTTTTGGGGTTTTTTAGTTTTTAGGGTTTGTGCTTTATTAGTGTTTTTTATATTTTTAGGGGTTTTAAGTGATTTTATAGTTTAATGTGGTGTTTTAGGGTTTTAAAGTGTGTTATATTTTTTTAATGTTTTTAGGATTTTTATGGTTATTAGGGTCTTTTAAATGGTTTTAGGCCTTTTAACATTTTTAAGAATTTTAGGGATTTTAGGTTCTTTTATATTTTTTGTGTTTTATATATTTTTTAGCTTTTTAATTGGTTATTCAAATATTTGGTGATTTTTAGGGATTTTTAATATTTTTATAGGTTTTTAGGTTTTTTAGATTTTTTGAGGGTTTTAGGGGTTTTATGGGTTTTATGGGTTTTTAGTGTTTTTATCATTTTTAGGTTTTTAGAGGGTTTATTGTTTTTTATTTTTTAAGGTTTTCTTAGGGTTTTTCTGGGTTCTTACGGTTTTTATGTTTTGAGGTATTTTTAGGGATTTTATATTTTTATGGGTTTTTAGAGTTTTTAGTGATTTTTGGGGGATTTGTAGGTTTTTTTTTGTTTTTATGGGTTTTTCGAGTTATTTGGGGTTTTTTGAGTTTTATATGGTCTTATGTTTTTTTATTTTTTTTATTTTTTTTGGATTTTAAATGGTTTTTATAGTTTTTAGAGGGTTTTTTGGTTTTTTGGTTTTTTGGTTTTTTGGTTTTTTTGGGTTTTTATGGTTTTTAGGGTTTTTATGGTATTTTGGAATTTTAGGGTTTTCTGTATATTCTAAGGGATTTTATTTTTTTACCCTTTTTAATGATTTTAGGGATTTTATGTGTTTTTAGGTTTTTAAGGTTTTCTTAGGGGGTTTCAAGGTTTTTTGTGATTTTTAGGAAATTTTTAGGATATTTATTTATTTTAATGTTTTTAGGGATTTTGAGGGTTTTTATGGTTTTTGAATTTTTAGGGGGATTAAAGGATTTTCCAGATTTTAATATTTCTTTGTATTTTCAGTGTTTTTAGGGTTTTTTATTTTTTTATTGTTTTTAGGTCTTTTTTAGTATGTCATTGGTATTTTGGGTTTTTGGGAATTATGATGTGTTTTAGGGGTTTTTAAAGGTTCTAATGTCTTTTTGGGTTTTTAGGTTTTCTTTAGTTTTTAGTATTTTTACATTTTTTTAGAGTTTTTTATGTTTTTAGGAGTTTAAGGGTTTTATACTGTTTTTAGTGTTTTTAAAATTTTTAAGGGGGGGTTTAGGGGTTTTTAACTTTTTTATTGTTTTCATGGGTTTTAGGGGGTTTAGGGTTTCTAGGGTCGTTTTTTAGTTTTTAGGAATTTATGGTTTTTATGTGTTTTGAGGATTTTAAAGTTTTTTTAGGGGTTTTCAATGTTTTATTTTTTTACGTCGGTAATTATTTTTAGTAATTTTTATGATTTTTATTGTTTTTAGGCTTTTTATGGATTTTGAGGATTTTTATGGGGTTTTGGGTTTTTAGGGGTTTTTTGTTGGATTTTTTAGTTTTTTAAAATTTTAAATTTTTATAGAGTTTTCTAAAATTTTGAATGGTTCAAAGGATTTTAAGAGTTCTTAGTGGTGTTTAGGGTTTTTATGAACTCTAGGGATTAATGTTTTTATGAATTTTTATGGTTTTGTTTGGGCTTTTAGAAGTTTAAGGGTCTTTATGGTATTTTAGGAGTTTTAGAGTATTTTATGTTTTTGGGGGGGTTTTTAGTGTTTATAGTTTTGAAAGTTATCTTTGGATTTTTATTCTTTTTTAGGTATTTAGGTTATTTTAGGGATTATTTTGGATTATTATATATTTGATGGTTTTAAGGTATTTTGAGGGGTTTTATCTTTTTTGTGGTTTAGAGTTTTTAACATTTTTTAGGGTTTTCAAGGTTTTTATGTGTTTTTTGGTTAATATGTTTTTCTTAGGGTTATTATGGTTTTTAGGGTTCTTTTGTTTTTATGAATTTTAGTTATTTTTTGGATTTTTATGTTTTTAGAGATTTTAGGTATTTTTAGGGTTTTAGTGTTCTTTATTGTTTTTAGAGTTGTTAAGGATTTTTTTTTCTTTTAGGGTTTTTCTAGATTTTTTATTCTTTAGGGTTTTTATATTTTTAGGGTATTTATGGTTTTTTTATAGTTTTTTATGTTATTAGGGGTGTAAATGGTTTTTAAAAATTTTAGTGCTTTTTAGATTTTTATGAGTTAAAGGTTTTTTAAGGTTTGTATGGGTGTTTATAATTTTTTGGGGTGTTGGTGTTTTTATCTTTTTGTAGTGTTTTTTAGTGTTTTTAGGTTTTTTTAGGTTTTTATTGGTTCTATGTGTTTTTTGGTTTTTAAGGTTTTCTTGGTGGTTTTCAGGGTGTTTATGTTTTATTTTTATTTTTATGGATTATTAGTGTAACACCCTGACCCATCTAGGATAGAGCTAGTGCATTACTTATGATACTGACATGGTTAGAAGGAATAAAAATCCTAAAGGAACAATCAGTTTAGTAGTTTAGAAGAAAGTAGATACACAGATGTAACTCAAATTAAATTGGAAAAGGTTACAAAATACAATACATAACAAAAACTAAAAGCTGCATCCACAAGAACTCAATAAATGATCTCATCTTCGTCACCTGTTGAACATAAACAATGAAAGGGGTGAGATCAAATGCTCACTAAGGGTTAAAAATAGCCAAAGAATGTATACAATAATAAGTGAATCACAATTAATCTGATATAATCAATATGACATGGTGAATAAATGAAAAACTCACGACATTAATAAACTGATAATGAAACTGCATCCATAAATTTTGTCATAGTGAAAACCTCATGGATAGTAAAAACTGATAATCAATAATGAGAATGCTTATTAATTGGATGTCATGTATCTGGAACATGAAACTATAATACCGTAAAAACTTTTTAGTTCTATGGGTAGAAACCCGTCTGATTTTTGGAAACAATGTTGAAGGGTTTTTTGCCCACTGATTTGTCTTATGAGACCTACCGATGCATCGAGGGGCTATAGCAGGCCCCACATTCCACTGCATGTCCAAAACATTCTTTATACATTGATTCAATACAAGAGAAATATGGCTTTTCAATATCCATATAGAGTAGAGTATACAGATTCATCAATATTTCCATAATTAGAATAACATTCCAAATAAACAACGTATGTAACATGGTATAAGGTTTAGACAAAAAACATATCAATGATATGATATTATTGATATCTAATATAAAAATAATTTCAATTGAAAATTGATCTAAATGGGAAGTAGGTAAACCACATAAGGATTATTAGGTGCACAATACAATGTTAGTCACACCAAAATAGTAGTTGAGACAAAGTCTCTTAACACAATATAATCGGTCTAATCATATGAACAGAACTTAATAACCCTCAAATGAATCATTGAATAACATGAATATAAAAATAATCATGTTATTATATATCAAATCATTGTACACATACACCACATACAAGAAATAAGTGGTGAACAATGAAAATCTCACAGAAATGAAAGTGAGATGAGAAACCCCTTACAAATATTTCAGTATGGTAACGAGTGTTATTGTGAGCGCTTAATGAGAGGTAAAGGGGTATTAAATTATTTATATATCACAAAGGAATAATGGGGGAGGTGTGAAAACATAACCCATCTTTAAGAATTAAAAATAAATGGGCACAACATATGAGATATTCTTGAACAAAAGTGTGAGAGAGGATCCCTTACCTTTTGCTCGAAGGCGTTCTTGATTGTTCTTAATGACCTGAATAATCAAATTTAGATGCATTAATTAATAATTCCAGAACCTCGTAAACATTTAATTGATATAGTATAACCTTATTTAGTTCGTTAATGGCCTTTTTGATGGGTTCATGATATTAAATTTTATTGTTTTGGTAGCGTTTTCTTCTTTGGGTTTCATGATCCGTTTACTTGTATTAATGAATGGATGTTTGTTTTAAATATGGTTAAACATCCAGAATTTTTAATATATATTATTAGTGACATTAAATAGATATAAATGATCTTATAAGGTTTCTGGTTTTATACCATGAGGATGACTCATTCGATGAGTTAAAATAATCACTTGGATTTGGTTTGGCGGTTTTGTGCACAATAAAATTATTTTGTATTATTATTCCATATTATGAAAGTTTTAAGATTCCAGAACATTAATCAAGTTAAAATATATATATTATTACCTGGTTTAACCATTTAAAAGGTTTCATGAACAGTATTGAAGATAGTAATGCAAATTGAAAACATGTCTTCCTTAAGTGTGATAAATTTACACATCTCCAGCGGTGCTTGCGTGTATTGTATAAAAGGAGGGGAAAAAGATAGATTATGATAGAATATTCCATTAGCATAATTAAAATCCATTACATTTAAGGTACTAGAATTATCATGGAATTTGGATGAGGGGAGGGTTGAAGGGAGAATATAATAATGGAACTTTGTAAAAGAAATTGAAAGAAAATAGAAGGAAGGTTCACCTCTTGAGTACTCCTCCTTGAGAATCTCCTTAAGGCCTTTTTTCGCCTTTTGGTGATACATGAAGGTCTTGGATGTGGGGAGAGGGCTTGGAAATATTATTTGGAAGAATTTATGCAAGTATTGAAGTTTGAGTGGTGTGGGAGGAAGAGGGGGTGAGGGGTGGTTTATATAGTGGAGGGGAGAGGAGTTTTCTTAATATTATGATCATTAATTTATTCTTTCCTCTCAAGACAACCAATAGTTAGTATTCCATGACCAAGAATAGTAATATATGCATGTGACTTTGAACAAATTGGGATTACATCATCAGATCGTCATTAATGACTTAAAAATTTCCTTATTTAGCATTTTTCATAAATTATCACATTTTACTATTCATCAAATATTTATGTAGTTTAGAAAAATCCCAAAAATTCACCCTAAGAATTTTTCGATGTCTAGAATAAAAAATGAAGTCAATTTTTCAAAAATAATTTTCTAAATATGATTAATTAAATATTTAATTAAAATCATTATTTAGTAGAAAAATATAAACACTTAAAATATTTTTCTTCATTTTTAAGGTGCCTGAGTTAACTTATACACTGAAGGGTATGGATTTCATTCATAAAATTCATGATACTATTCATAAAGGTAAGTTACTATTCATAAGGGTAGGTTACTATTTATAATGGTAGGTTACTATGCACTGAAAATTAAGTTAATTCTATCATACTCTAAATATCATCTTGAACACAACCGTTAATGTCAGATTTTTAAAATTCAAATTGCAGAGTTGGAAAATTTAAGTTTAATGGATAGGTTTTGGATATATCCTATAAGTAACCATGTTTTGTTCCATATAGGCTAATTGATTCATAAAATATAGGCTATAACTAGAATATATTTAAGAGAAACAAACTATGAAGTGTATGGGGTTCTACATTATTCCCTCCGGAAATTTCATCCTAGAAATTTTATGTATGAAACTCACCAAAAAATGTGGGTGATTATTTTTCATAACATCCTCAGGTTCCCATGATGCTTCCTCCATATTCTGGTTTCTCCAAAGATCCTTTACTAGACCAGTTTTCTGATTTCTCAATTCATGCACCCTTGTATCAAGAATCCTGATAGGCTTATCACAGTATGACAAATCAGGTACCAGTTCAATTTCTTCATATGTGAGTACATGCGTTGGGTCTGACATGTATTTCTTTAACAATGACATGTAGAACACATCATTAACTCTATAGAGATTTGGCAGCATCGCTAAATGGTAAGATACAACTCTGATTACTTTTAGAATTTAAAATAATCCGATGTATCTGAGGCTCAGTTTCCCTTTCTTACCGAGCCTTAAGACACCGTTCCATGGAGATACATTTAGAAAGACATGATCTCCCACCTAGAATTCCGAATCATTTCTCTAATTGTCATCATAACTCTTCTTCATACTTTGGGCTAATTTAATATGGTCTTGGATTGTCTTTACCTTTGTCTTCATCTCTTCAATATGTTCGGGGCCTATAATTTTTCTCTCACTAACATTGTCCAAAAAAGTTAGAGTTCGACATCTCTTTCCATATAATGCTTCATATGAATCCATTTGAATACTAGAATGGAAACTGTTGTTTTAGTAAAATTCCACCAATGGAAAGTATTGATCCCATATACATTGAAAGTAAAGAGAGCATAACCTCATCATGTCTTGTAAAGTTTGAATAGTCCTTTCAGATTATCCATCAGTTTGGAGGTGATAAGCAGTACTCATACGAAGCTTAGTATTCAAAGCTTTCTAGATACTTTTCCTGAATATTGATATCAACCAGGGATCTCGATCAGATACAATTGGTAGAGGTTCACCATGAAGTCATACAACCTTATAAATATAAATTCTTGCGAAGCGCTCAAGTGGAAAATTCTCTCTTATAGGAAGGAAATGTGCTAATTTTTTGAGATGATCATCAATTTCCCATATTTCATCATTCCTTCTAGGTGTCCTTGGTAGTCCAATGACAGAATACATGATAATGTTATCCCACTTCCACATAGGAATAGGTCGAGGTTTCATCACTCTTTTGGGATGTTGTCTCTCTTCCTTCACTTGTTGACAAACTATATATCTTGAAATGTAGTCATCAATTTCCCACTTCATATTATCTCACCAAAAATATTTCCTCAGATCTCTATACATCTTGGTTCTACCCAGGTGTATAGAGAAATTTGAGCTATGAGCATCATCTAATAGTTCCCTTTTCAGCTCATGTACTGATGGAAGACATAACCTCTTCCAAAATTTCAGAACTCCTTCTTCATACATGAATTCATCCAATATCCCATCCTTGACAGCATTAATTTTCTTATGTAGATTATCATCATCAGATTGAGAGCTTTTTATATTCTCTAATAAAGATGGTTTATCCATCATTTGAAAGAGGAAATAGGTTTCCATTTCCTTAATAATTCCCATATCCATATTTAGTAGATAAAAAATATAGGATCTCTCTCAATCCTCATTTGAGTCAGAAGTCCCTGATCTTTCCTGTTTAATGCATCTGTCACCTTATTCACCTTTCTCGAGTGGTAGTGTATTGAAAAATCAAAATCTTTGAGTAACTCAAGCTATCTTTTTTTCCTCAGGTTGAGTTATTTTGGTGTGAAAATGTATTTCAAAATCTTATGGTCTACATAAATCTCACATATCTCTCCACAGAGATAATTCATCCATGTTTTCAGAGTAATGAGTATGGCTACTAACTCAAGATCATGAGCTGGATAATTTTACTCATGAGTCTTCAACTTTCATGATGCATAAGAAATAACTTCAATCAATTTCATAAGGATGCAACCCAATACATTCTTTGATGCATTGCTGTATTTTACAAATCCACCATTTCTAGATGGAAGAGTCAAAATTAGAGCATTGACCATTTTTTTTCAATTCATCAAAGCATTTTGTACATTATTTTTTCCACAAAAACATAACTTCTTTACATGTGAGCTTGGTTAGTGGGTTATCCAGTCAGGAGAAATTCTGAACGAATCACCGATAGTAACCTACTATTCCAATAAAACCACGTACTTATTTATGTTTGTTGGCACGGGAAAATCTTGGATTGCATTTGTATTTGTAGGATCAACTAGGATTCCATCTATTGAGACAATATGGCCTAGAAAAGAAACTGATCAAAGCTAGAATTCACACTTGCTAAACTTCCCATATAATTTCTTTATTCTAAGAGTTCTCAGAATATCCCATAAGTGATTCTCATGGTATTCATAGATTTTTGAGTATACGAGGATATCGTTTATGAACACCACAACAATGTTATCAAGATATTCCTTGAAAAATCAATTGCTTAAATCCATGAAAATAGAGGGTTCATTTGTCAGTCCAAAAGGCATCACTGTAATCTCGTAATGCCCATACCTGGTCTGAAATGTTTTCCTTAGAATATCTTCCTTCCTCACACGCAACTGATGATATCTGGATCAAAGGTCAATCTTCGAAAAGTATTGATCTCCAAGAATATTATCAAATAAATAATAAATCTGGGGTAGAGTATATTTATTCTTTATTGTAATATAATTTATTTCCCTATAATCGATGAAAAACCTCAAGGATCCATCTTTCTACTTGACAAAGAGGACATGGGCTCTCCATGGAGAAACAGTAGGTTGAATAAATCCTTTTTCATTCAAATCCTCTAGTTCTTTCTTTATCTCTACTCATTTCACATAGGCCATTCTACACGAAGTCTTTGATATAGGTCTTTCATCAATAATTAAATAAAAAGAGAACTCAACTTCTTACTTTAGAGGATGCCTAGGTAAATCATCTAGAAATACATCAATGTACTCTAGAACTATGTGCACATCTTTAATTTGAATATTTCTTTCCCCACCCATAGATATTGGTTTATCTTCCTCTATAAGTATTTAATTCAGTAGAGCTACTGGGGGTGGTTCTAGAAAAGAATATGTTGGTGAAGTTTCTACCCTAAAGACAAGGGATTCTACACCATTTTCAAAAATTGTAACATCCATCTTCTTACAATAAATCTTCACATCATAATTTCATATCCAATCCATACCATGAATTATATCAAATTAAGTCATTGGTATGATGATAAGGTTAGAAACTAAAGCACGTTTTGGTGTCTGGAGGGGGACTAGTCGATATGCCTTTGTTGCAATGATACATCCCCTGGGATTTTTTACTGACAACTACTTTATTAAATCAAATTGGACATATATGATTTTCTTGGAAAACTGGGAAGATATAAATGAATGTGAAGATCCAGAATCAAATAAAGTGTTGGCTATGTTTGAGGAAACAATTAACGATCCTACCACCACATCATTTGGAATTTAACCTCTGTAGTTGTAATCGCATAGTCTCTCCCTTGTTCTCTTGGATTTTTTTGAAGCATGGTTCCTTGGTGTGAAGAACACTCATTTTCATATTTTCCCATATATCTACAATTGTAGCATTGAATATCATTGAATTATTTCTTCCCCTTGAATTCATTAGATCAATGACCCTTTTCTCTATAGTTATAGTAGACACCAATGCCTTTCAAGCATTTCCCAATATGATTCTTCCCACAGTTCTCACATAATGGGAATAACTTTGTTTCCTAGATCTTATTTGGTGCTTATCCTTTTCCATTATTATCAGAGTACCACTTATTATCTTGGTTTCCTTTGAAAATATTTTATCTAGCGAATTCCTTCTTTGTTTTTTATGGAACTTGATACAATTTCATCATATGATGAAAATGATTGAGAAGCAAGTGCCCTTCGAAGACTTGGCTTAAGACCTTCAAAGAAATGATCAATCTTGTCTGCCGAGTCATGTACATAATCTACGGTATACCTATCCAGCCTTTTGAAATTAGCCTCATAATCTACAAAACTGTCTTCTTCTCTTTGTTTTATGCTCTGGAATTTTCTCTTCATTTTAGTTCTTTGCTCACATGGGAATTATTTTTGGAAGAATATTTCCTTAAAAGTCCTCCATTCCATATCTTCTATTTCTTCTACCTTCATGGTATACTGAATCAAGGAACACCATTCATCAGCTTCACCCTAGAGATAATATACTGCCAATACTACCTTTTCATTTTCATTGCATCTCAATGCCATGAATATATTTTCAAGGGACTTGATCCATTGCTCACCAACCACTGGGTTAGTAGTCCCGCTAAAATATGGGGGCTTCTGCCACATGAAAGGATCCAACAGAGGTGTGGAATGGTTATTCGTTACAACATGAGTAAGTTATCCCAATATGGTCATGATCTGATCTGCTCCAACACTGATTGTGTTGACTTGCTCAGTAGGGAGATCCCTACCTTCATCACGAGTATTTATTCCCCTTCTTCTGTTAGATGTTGTTTCTAAATAATAGGATATACAAGATTGGTTTATGAATCTTAAATAGAAAATAACTCAACATAGATTGAAATTCTATACATAGCTAATATTTTAAACATGGTTTCTCTGAGGAAAATTTTCCATTAAACTCCTTAGGTATTTGTTCCCTACTATACATTTCCTACTCTAGTTTATGGTTTTCTACTAAACTTCATCTCATACCAACTGTAACACCCCGACCCCTCTAGGCTAGAGATGTTACATTACTTGTGATATTGGAATGGTTAGAAGGAATGAAAATCACAAAGGAACAATCAGTTTAGTAGTCTTGAAGAAACTAGATACATTGATGTAACTCAAATTACATTGGATAAGGTTACATAATAAAATACATAACCAAAACTAATAACAACATCCACAAGAACTCAATAAATGATCTCATCTTTATCACCTGTTGAAGGTAAACAATGAAAGGGGTGAGCTCAAATGCTCAGTAAGGGTTACAAATAGCGGATGCATGAATACAATAATAAGTGAATCATAATCAATCTGATATAATCAATATGGCATGGTGAATAAATGAAAAACTCACACCATTAATAAACTGAGAATAAAACTGCATCCATAAATTTTTTCATAGTGAAAACCTCATGGATAGTAAAAACTGATAATGAATAAAGAGAATGATTATTAATTGGACGTCATGTATCTGGAACATGAAACTAGAATATTGTAAAAATGGGTTAGTTCTATGAGTAGAAACTCGTCTGATTTTTGGAAACAAACTCGAAGGGTTTGTCGCCAACTGATTTGTCTCGTGAGACCTACCAATTCATCGAGGGTCTATAGCAGGACCCATCCAACACTTCATGTCCAAATCATTATTTAGACATTGATTCAATATAGGAGAAATATTTCTTTTCAATATCTATATAGAGTAGAGTATACATATTCATCAATAATTCCAGAATTAAAATAACTTTCCAAATAAACACTGCATGTAAAATTGTATACAGTTTAAAAAAAACATATCCAAGATATGAGATTATGGATATTTAATATAAATATAATTTCAAATGAAAAGCTATCTCAAATGGGAATTAGGTACACCTCATAAGGATTATTAGGTGCACAATACAATGTTAGTCACAACAAAATAGTAGTTGAGCCAAAGTCTCTTATCACAATGTAATTGGTCGAATCATATAAACAGAACTTAATAAACATCACGTGAAACATTGAATAACATGAATATAAATAGAATCATGTTATTAAATAAAAAATTTAAGTACTCATATACCACATACAATAAATAAGTGACGAATAATAAAAATCTCACAGAAATGAAAGTGAGATGAGAAACTCCTTACAAACATTTCGACACGGTATCGAGTGTTATTGTGAGGGATTAATGAGATTTCAAAGGGTATTACATTATTTATATGTCACAAGGGAAGTATGGAGGAGGTTTGAAAACATACCCCATCATTAGGAATTATAAATAAAATAGCACAACATAGGGGAGATTCTTGAACAAAAGTGAGAGAGAGGATCTCATACCTTATGCTTGAAGGTGTTCTTGATTGTTCTTAACGACAAGAATAGTCCAATTTAGCTAAATTAATTAATAATTACATAACCTCATAAACATTTAATTTATATGTTATAACCTTATTATGTTCTTTAATGGCCTTTTTATGGGTTTAAGAGATTAACTTTTATTGTTTTGGTAGCATTTTCATCTTTGGTTTTCGGGATCCGTTTACTTGTATTCATGAACGAATGTTTGTTTGAAATATTGTTAAACATAAATAATTGTTAATATAAATTCTGAGTGACATAAAAGAGATATAAATGATCTTAAAATTATTCTGGTTATATACCAAGAGGATGGCTCATTCGATGAGTTAAAATAAACACTTGGATTTGGCTTGGAGGTTTTGTGCACAATAAACTTGTTTTGTATTATTATTCCATATTATGAATGTGTATAAATTACAGGACATTAATAAAGATAAAATAAATATATCATGACCTGGTTCAACCATTGAAAATGTTTCATGACCAGTATTTAAGATATTAATGAAAATTTAAAATCTGTCTACCTTGAGTGTGATAAATTTACACATCTCGGACTGTGTTTTCATTTATTATATAAAAGGAGAAAAAAAGAGAGATTATGATGAAATATTCCATTAGAACAATGATAATATAGTACATTTAATGTAATGTAATTATCATGTAATTTGTATGAGGGGATTTGAGAAGTTCTAACAAAAGAATGGAACTTTATAAAAGAAATTGAATGAAAAGAGAAGGAAGGTTCACCTCTTGAGTACTCCTCCTTGAGAATCTCTTTAAGGCCTTTGTTTTTGGAATTTTGGTGAGACCATCAGGTATTGGACGTGGGGAGAGGGCTTGGGAAGATTATTTGGTATAATTTAGTCATGTATTGAAGCTTGAGTGGTTTGGGAGGAAGAGGGGGTGAGGGGTGGTTTATATAGTGGAAGGGAGAAGAGTTTTCATAATATTATAATCATTAATTGACTATTTCCTCTCAAGTCAACCAATAGTGAGTATTCCATGACCAATAATAGTAATATATTCATGTGAATTTGAACCAATTAGGCTTACATCCGAATATCATCATTAATTACTCAATAAATTCCTTATTTAGCATTTATCTTAAATTATCGCATTTTACTATTCATCAAAAATTTAAGTACTTCAGAAAAATCCAAAAAATTCACCATAACCATTTTTAGATTTGTATAATCCAAAAATGAAGTCCATTTTTCAAAAATAATTTTTTAAATATGATTAATTAAATATTTAATTAAAATCATTATTTAATTGAAAAATATACACTTAAAATATTCATCTTCATTTTTATGGTGCCTGAGTTCACTTATACACTCAAGGGTATGGATACCATTCATAAAAGTCATATTACTATTCATAAGGGTAAGTTACTATTCATAAGGGTAGGTAACTATTCATAAGGTTAGGTTAATATTTGCTGAAAATTAACTTAATTCTATTAGACTCTAAATATAATCTTGAACACAACCGTGTATGTCAGATTTTTAAATTTTAAATTGTAGAGTAGAAAAATTTTATTTTAATGGCTAGGTTATGGATATATCCTATAAGTAACCATGTTTTGTTCCATATAGGCTCAGTGATTCAAGAAATATTGGCTACAACTAGCATATATTTAAGAGAAACATATCATGAAGTATTTGGGGTGCTACAATTAGGGACTTTAAGGGTTTTTATTATTTGGGGGGGGGGTAGGTGTTTTTAGGGTTTTTAGGTTTATTTATGGGTTTCATAATTTTATAGTTTTTAGGGATTTTATGTTTTTTAAGAGTTTATTGTTTTTATAGAGGTTTTTAGGCATTTTTATTATTCATTATGTTATTTTGATATAATTAGAAATTTTTTAGGAATTTTATGGGTTTTAAGGTTTTTATGTATTTTGAGGGGTTTTAGTCTGTTAGGGTTTTATGGTATTTTTTGTTTTTATGGGTTTTTTGTGTTTATTAGGGGTTTTAAGGTTTATTAGAGTTTTTTAACCTTTTTAGTGGTTTAGTTGTGTTTCAGTATATTTAGTGATTTTTTAAGGTTTTAGGGGTTTTATTGTTTTTCAGGATTTAGGGTTTTTCGGTCATTTACCATTTTTTGGAATTTTTTAGTGTTTTTAGAATTTTTATATTTTAAAGTGTTTTTAGCCTTTTTACATTTTTACAGATTTATTACGTTCTTTTAGGGGTTTAGTGTTAGTATTTTTTTTGGAATTTTATGCATATTTAGTATTTTAATTGTCTTTTAGGATTCTTTGGGGTTTCTTGGTTTTTAAGATTTTTTTGGGTTTTTAGGGATTTTGTGAGTTTTTAGGGTTTTTATAGTTTTTTTATTCTTTAACATTTTAAAGGATTTAAATGGTTTTGGTATATTTATTAGTTTTTTGTGCGTTTTAGAGTTTTTATTATTTTACTTGTTTTTATGGTTATTAGGGGCTTTTTGGGGTTTTAGGGTCCATTTAGGTTTTGTAGAGTTTTTATTTTTTTTAGGTTTTCTAGTGGATTTAAGTGTTTGTGTTTTAAATTTTTTCTTTGGGTTTTTTAATGTTTTTATGAATTTTTATGTTTTTACATATTTTTTGGTATTTTTTAGAATTTTTATGGGGTTTTAACATTTTTAGGTATTTTTATGTGTTTTAGATTTCTTTTATTTTTTAAGATTTTTTGGCTTTTAAGAGATTTTAGGTTTTTATGGGTTTTAATTATTTTTAGTTTTTAACAGTTTTGTTAAGGATTTTTTGGATTTTTAGTTTTTTTATGTTTATAGAGATTTTTATGAATAATTTAGGATTTTTAGGTTTTTTGGAGTTTTTAAGGATTTTGATAGTTTTTAGGGTTTTCGTGTTGTTAGGGTTTTTTTTCTTGGTTTTTTTGGGTATTTTTTAATTTTATGGTTTTTAAATTTTTTTGAATTTTTTTAAAATTTTAAGGGGTTAAAATAGTTTTTAGTGTTTTTAGTAGGTTTTATGTTTTTTATGTTTTTTATGTTTTTTAGGGTTTTTAGGTTTTTAAGGGGTTTATGGTTTTTAGGGGTTTCTATGGTTTTTATAGTCTTTTGAGTTTTTTTAGGTCTTTTATCATTTTTATGTTTCTTAGATCCTTTTAGTGTTTTTGGATTTTATGGTTTTCTTTGGGGTTTTAGGGTATTTATGGTTTTTTATGTTTTTATGGTATTTGTGGTTTTTAGGATTTTTATGTTGCTTTATGATTTTTTGATTTTTAGGTCTTTTAGTGTTTTTATATTTTTTATGGGTTTTATGTT
Organism: Viscum album; assembly: GCA_963277665.1. Lineage (NCBI taxonomy): Eukaryota > Viridiplantae > Streptophyta > Magnoliopsida > Santalales > Viscaceae > Viscum > Viscum album. The sequence continues at coordinate 486,027,876 of OY728157.1, forward strand.
TTTTAGGTAATTAGTGTTTTTATGTGTTTTTTTGGTTATAATGGTTTTATTAGGGTTTTCATTTTTTTATGTTTTTTAATGTTTTTTAAGATTTATAAGTGTTTTTAATATTTTATGGTTTTTATGGTATTATTGTTTTTGAGGGGTTTTTGGTTTTTAATTGGTTTTTGAGGGGGTTGAGGTTTTTGGGTTTTTTAGTTTTTGTGGGTTAAAGGTTTTTTTATTCGTTAATGTTTTTAGGGTTTTAATGGGGTTTTAATACTTAATGTAATATTTAGGTTTGGTAAATGTTTTTAAGGTTTTTAGGGATTTTTACAGTTTTTAGGTGTTTTAGGGTTTTAGGATATTTTTAGTTGTTTTATGGTTTTTATTATTTTTTAGATTTTTAGGGGTTTTTAGTGTTTTTATTTTTTTAATGTTTTCATCGTTCAGGTTTTTCTGGGGTTTTAATGTTTTTAGGGATTTTAGATATTTTTTAGTATTTTTATGGTTTTTCGATTTATTATGGATTTTGAGGGTTTTTATTGGTTTTAAGGGTTATGGAGGTTTTAGTGTTTTTATATTTTTTAGGGGTTTAATGTGATTTTACATTTTTATTTTTTTTCTAAGGTGTTTTAAGGATTTTAATGATTTAACATTTTTTTGGGATATTTAGGGATTTTTTAGTGTTTTTATGGTTTTTAGGATTCTCATTGATTTTGATGGGTTTTATGGTGTTTTATTATTTTAAGAGTTTTTATGGGTTTTGGGGGGTTTATGGGTTTTGGGTTTCTTTTTGTTTTTAATAGTTTTTTAGAGTTTTTAATGTTTTTATGGTCTTAAAGGGTTTTTATATATTTAGTGTGTTTTTTATGTTTTTAGGGGTTTTTAACTATTTTAGTGGTTTTATGGTTTTTATGGGTTTTTATAGTTTTAGGGTTTTTAGGGTTTTAGAAACTTTTAGGTTTTTGGGGGGCTTTAACTGATTTTAGGTTTTTAATTTTTTTCTTAGGGTTTTTAGGGGTTTAGGGTTTATTATATTTTTTTGAATCTTAAGGGTTATTTAGGAATTTTATGGTTTTTAGGGGGTTTAGGGATTTTGATGGTTTTTAGGGTTTTACTAAATTTTTATATGTTTTATTGTGTTCTTGTGTTTTTAGATTTTTTTAGATTTATTTTTTTTAAATGTCATTTTAGTGTTTTTTAATTTTTTTTGGAGTTTAATGGGTTTTATAATTTTTAGTGACTTTTGGGGTTTCTGTACATTAATGTTTTAGGGGTTTTTATGTTTTTTAGGGGGTTTTAGGTTTCTTAGTGTCTTTTCAGTATTTTAGGTTTTTTAGCATTTTTTAGTTTTGTAGTTTTTTAGTATTTTTAGTTTTTTAGGATTTCTGAGGGGTTTTCAGGGTTTTAGTGTTTTTTCAATTTTAAGTGATTTAGAGGGACTTTTTTTAAAAAAAAATATGTTTTTTGATATTTTTAAGTATTTTGAGAGGTTTTATGTTATTTTTCGGTTTTAAGTTTTTTTTGGTTTTTAGTGTTTTTAGGGTATTTTTTATGGGTTTTAGGTGTTTTATATATTTAATGTTTTCATAGGGTTTCTTGGTGATTTTTATAGATTTTTTGGGAGGGCATAGGATTTTTTGTGGGTTTTTAGGGTTTTTAGATTTTTTGTGGGTTATGTTTTTGGGGGTTTTTATGGGTTTTTTGAGGTTTTAGGGTTTTATATAATATTTTAGTTTTTTTAGAGTTTTTTAAAATTTTAGGGGTTTAAATGGTTTTTAGTGTTTTTAGTGGGGTTTTATGTTTTTACGAGTTTTTAGGTTTTTTAAGGTTTGTAGGGGTTTATGGGTTTTAGGGGGTTTAGGGATTTAGGGCCTTTCATAAATTTTTAGTGTTTATAGAATTTTTTGTTTTTTGGGGGTACTAATTGCATTTAGGTTTTTATGGTTTTCTTTTGGGTTTTGAAGGCTTTTATATTTTTAGTGATTTTTAGTTTTTTACATATTTAGGATTTTTATGGGTTTTGTTGGTTTTTAGGATTTTTAGGGTTTTATGATTTTTTATCATTTTTAGTTTCTTTATGGGGTTTAAGGGTTTTTAGTTTTTTACAGATTTCATTAGGATTTAGTGGTTTTAGGATCTTCACATTTGTATTTATTTTTATGGATTTCTATTTTTATTTTTTTTGGTTTTTAGGGGTTTTTTGATTTTGAGGTTTTTTTGTGCATTTTAGGGGTCTTGGGGTATTTTTGGTTACTTTGTATTTTAGAGTTTTAGTGATTTTTGGTTTTTATGGGTTTTATGTTTTTTAATCTTTTTAGGTGTTTTTTTAGTTTTGGGGGGTTATTGATTTTTTAGGGTATTTTAGAGTTTTTAGCATTTTATAGGTTTTTGGAGGGTTTTAAATGTTTTTAGGGTTTTAAGGTTTTCTTAGTGTTTTTATGGGTTTTTCATTTTTAAGGTTTTTAGAATTTTTTTTGGATTTTTATGGTTTTTTGGGTTCCCGATATTTTGTTGGGTTTTAGATTTTTAAGGGTTTTCAAGGTATTAATTCTTGTTTTTTTCCTTTTAGGGGTTTTCTGAGTATTATAGGGGTTTTGAAGACTTTTAGAGATTATAACATTTTATGGGTTTAAAGGGTTTTCAGATTTTGTAGTGGATTTTAAAGGTTTTATAGGGTTTTTGGGTTTTTAAGGATTTTAGATATTTTTCTTGTTTTTAGGGGCTTTAGGGTTTTTAGGGTCTTTTTAGGGTTTCTAGGATTCTTATCACTTTTAGGTTTTTTAGGGTTTTTAGTGTTTTTAGGTCTATAATGTTTTATAATGGTTTTCAGGGTTATTAAGAGTTTTTTCATTTTTATGGATTTTTAGAAATTTTTAATGATTTTTATAGTTTTTTAGGGTTTTAGGGATTTTCAGAGTTTTTAGATTTTTCAGTATTTAAAAGGTTTATATGGTTTATTTGGGTTTGAGGGGGGGTGTTAGTTTTTAGGTTTTTTTATGTTTTTTATAGAGTTTTAAACATTTTTAGGGGTTTAAAAGGTTTTTATAATTTTTAGTCAGGTGTTTGGGTATTTATGGTTTTTAGGGGTTTCAATTGTTTTTAGGTGTTTTTTGGTGTTTGGGTAGTTTTATGGGTTTTGGGAGCTTTTATAATATTTATTGGTTTTAGTTTTTTAAGGATTTAATGTGTTTTCAATTTTTATGTTTTTCTTAAGGATTTTTAGGGATTTTAGGGGTTTTAGGGTTTTTAACTTTTTAGGGATTGCATGACTTTTTATGGTTTTTTAATAATATAGGCAATTTTGAGGGTTTTTTGGTTTTTTGGGTTTTTATGGAATTTTAGGGTTTTGTACATTTTTTAGGTTTTTATGGGTTTTAAATTTATTTAAGTTTTATGGTTTTCTTTGGGTTTTCTTGGTTCTATGATTTTTTATGTTTTTCGAGATTTTTAGGGTTTTTGTATGTTTTTTAATGTTTTTATGGTTTCTAGGGATTTGGAGGGGTTTTATGGTTTTTATGGTTTTTAGGGGATTTATGGTTTATTTTTTTTGGGGGGGGGGGTTGGTTATTTTTTTTATTTTTGTAGGGTTTTTATGTTTTTTATAGTTTTTAAACATTTTTAGGTGATTAATGGGTTTTTAGTGTTCATTGTATTTTTTAGGGGTTTTTATGGTTTTTAGGGTTTTATATGTTTTTTACATGTTTTTATAAGTTTTACGATCTTTTAGGGTTTTATAATATTTTTATTATTTTTTAGGTTTTTAGGGGTATTTTTTTAGGTTATCAAGGTTTTCATAGGGTTGTTCCAGTTTTTTAGGGTTCTTTTTATTTTTAGTTATTTTTAGGGATTTTTAGGAAATTTATTGTTTTAGGGTTTTTTATGGTTTTTACGAATTTTAAGGGTTTATATAGTTTTTTAGGTTTTTATGGTTTTTAAGGTTTTTAGTGTTTTTTAATAATTTTAATTGATTTAGGTTTTGAATGTTTTCTTAGGATTTTCAGGATTTCTAGGGTTTTTACATTTTTACGATTTTTTAGGGATTTTATAAGATTTTTATGTGTTTTTAGGGATTTTGATTGTTTTAAGGGTTTTAATGGTTTTTAGTGTTTTATGATTTTTTTTGTTTTTTAGGGGATTAATGGGTTTTTATATTTTTTCAGTGTTTTTATGGGTTTAAAGGTTTTTTTTATAGTTTTAAGTATTTTGTATGGTTTTTATGGGTTTTTTGTTTTTTTAAGGATTCATGGTTCCTATGATTTTTAGGGGTTATATTTTTTTATTGTATTTTAAGGGATTAAGTATTTTTAGCATTTTTTAAAGTATTTTACAGGTTTTATGGGTTTTTATGTTTTAATTGATTTCTTAGGGTTTTTCAATGTTTTATGGTTTTTTAAATTTTTAGGTATTTTATATCCTTTTTATAATTTTTATAGTTTTAGAAATTTTTTGGGGGGTTTGCGATTCTGGGTTTATTGGTATTTTTTTGATTTAATGGGTAAATAATTTTATTTTTTTATGTTTTACTTAAGGTTTTAAATGTTTTTTTTGGGTTTTTTACTTTTTTCGGGATTATTTTCAATTTTTAGGTTTTTTTATTTTTAGGGTATTTATAGATTTTGAGTGGTATTAAGGTTTTTAGGGGGGTTTGAGTTCTTTTGTTTTTCTAGTTTTTAGTTTTTTTTGTGTTTTTTGTGGTTTTAATCAATTTTTAAAGTTTTTTACGTTTTTAGGGGTTTAAATGGGTTTTAGGGGTTTTATGGTTTTTTCTGTCTTTTATGGTTTTACGGTTTTCTATGGGTTTTAGTGTTTTTTGGGTTTTTAGTGTCTTTTTATGGGTTTTTAGGGTTTATTTTTTTAGCTTTTGAGTTGTTATAATTGAATTTAGGTTTCTAAGGTTTTCTGAGGGCTTTTTAGTGGTTTTAGGATTATTTATGTTTTTTGGGATTTTTATGGATTTAGTAGGAATTTTATGGTTTCATTGTGTTTTAAAAATTTAGATAATTTCTTGGGTTTTTAGTGTTTTTAGCATTTTTATTTTGTTATGGTTTAATGCTTTTTAAGGCTTTTAATGTTTTCCAAGCAGTTTTCATGGTTTTAGCTTCTTTTATGTTTTAGGAATTTTTTGGTCTTCTTTGGATTTTTATGATTTTTAGAATTTTTATGGTTTTTTGTAGTTAAGGGTTTTTTGAGTTTAAATAGGTTTATGGATTTTTAGAGTTCCTTAATTTTTTAGGGGTTTAATTGGTTTTTAGTGTTTTTAGTAGTTTTTTTGGTTTTATTGGTTTTTAGGGGTTTTATGGTTTTTAGGGGGCTTATGGTTTTTCCTTATTTTTATGGTCCTTTAGGGTGTTTAGAATTTTTAGGGTTTCTATGATTTTAAGGGTTTAAAGTTTTTTTTGGTTTTTAGTGTTTTCATTGGGGTTTTCCAAGTTTTTATGTTTTTTATTTTTTTAGAGTTTTTACGTTTTTTTTACATTTTTTTGGTTTTTATGGAATTTAGGGATTTTTAGATGTTTTCGGGTTATCATGGTATTTAGTTTTTTTTATCATTTCTAGGTTTTTGAGTGTTTTTAAGTGTTTTTTGGTTTTTTAGGTTTTCTTAGGGTTTCTTCATGTTTTAGGAATTTTTTTTTACTGTTTTATTGGCTTTAGGGGTTTTAAATGTTTTTATTTGTTTTATGATCTTTAATTTTTTAAGGTTTTTAGGATTTTTAGGGTTGTTTCCCACAAAATATGTGGTGCCATCATGTGATTGATTATGGGGGTTGAATTTTTCACAATCTTTCACAATTGTTTCACTTTCTCTGGATGGTTTCCAATAGGTTTTGTTTGTATAACTGAAAACACCAAATAGTTCCCTTAATCGAGATGTTTCACAAACCTATATTCCAAAGGCAGGTGGTTGTTGGGAAATAATCTCACAACACTTAGAGACTCTCATTTTTTGAGAGGATGGGAGGTTAGGATCATCACACCCTTTTTATGGAAGTTATTTTCTACTTCGGGACTCTCTTATAAATTTAATACTTGTTCATGAATCCTTTATTTAATCCCATGTATGAAACATGTCACCCTTGAATTAACAATCACTCATTTACATGTATTGTCTTTAGAATTAGCAATATGTATCTCATGTTCTTCATCAATCAAGACATATATATGTATCTGAGGATCCCCATCGATGCTACCCTTTTGTATACATGCCATATATTCTACTTTTTTTATTGATACAATGCTAGTTTCAAGCCACGCCATAGGGAGCTCTTCAATGTAGCATCATCTTGTGATATGAGAGTTGTTTTAATGTTAGGATCAGACCTATGAGATGGGATTACTACAAAAAATTATTAAGTAAATCAAAACCCATGTATATTAATCCCACATAATGGGGAACATAATACCTTTTAAGGGATTGTGATGAGAACCAAACCATGACGTATAACATCATGCACCAAAAATGTTCAGAAGAAATGTTCATGGTTAAAGCTTGGTGTGGGGATTATAACGAAGAAGATTTAGAAATTTGGAGTGAGTGTGTCCTTCTGGGATGGTTAAGACCCTACTGAGAGTGAGTCCTAGTGAAGATTAGGGTTGATTTAGGGTTTTGGGTTTGGAACTTAGAAAGTTTTCCTATGTATCCCATTTGGACATGAATCAAATCGCATGTAGTTTAGTTATTTTGAGGAACCATGCCTATGGATGCCCTCTAAAGTTTTTTCTCGTAGGGTAATGTAGATCTTTGATATGTTAGTGACATGGTTTTGGGTATTGAACCTATGAGGATTCCCTCGGTGCCATTTGGTGGTGCGGTTCCTAGGGAATGGACACATGGATTTGAGGATCCATGCCTAAGGAGGCCCTCAAAGATGGAAATTAGAAGATCTAGAAAATTATTCTGTACCAAGACATGCATCAGATCATGTGGATTCTTCGATCATCACTAACCTCTAATCGCATATGATACTAAATTGGTGTGGGAAAAAAGACGTAGTTGAAGATCTATCAAATCACACAATCACATTCATTTGTAGGTGGACGAGGCCAGCATGAAAAAATAGAGGAAAGGGCTTTGGTTCCCATCCACTCTCTAATTTTGTGTCCAGGATAGAACATATACTTATGGATACACCCAATGAGAAAATATAAGGGATTGATCTACAAGGTATTCCTTCCTTCCAATTTTGTAATTAGATAGAAGGTTAACACACTAATTCTCTAAGGAAAAAATAAGTGTGATACTATCCTCCCTATCTAAAATGGAAGGTACCTAGTTTTAGAGACAATATGGGGAGGACGGGGCCCTGACCCTTATTTCTATGACCAAGAGGTCTCTGGAATTTCCCCGAAGGATGGGTTACATGTGACCGAAGGGATGAATAAATTCATGAAAATCAATGAACATACCCATTGCGTAGGTAGGTGTGGGAAAACTATGTCCTAAGGAATTCATAACTCAATGGTAGACACGTTGTTATGTCTCTCTCTATCTTTGTAAAATTTGGGAGGCTTTGGTAGAGGTCTCAATTCGGTCCCCCTAAAATGAGGGATCTAATTAAAGAGTATTTCTGCCATTGGTGTCTTGGAAGAGGGTTTTGATGATGCCTTGTGTAGGTGAGGTATGGGAGACCCTAGTAAGTCTCACGCATGGTGGACCTGGGCAGACTGAAAGGGCCTCTCATTGGTAGGCCTTCATGGACTGGAAGGGCTTCATGTAGGTAGGCCTATGTGGGCGAAAACATTATTACACAGGTAGGCGTATGTGGGATGAAAATTTCATAATGATAGAATAACTCGAAAACAACAGTTAAGACCGACCTTTCTCTAGGTTCCTAGGGTATCCTCGGGTGTCCCTAGAAGGGTCTTGCATAGGTCTCGGGTTTTTGATGGGACCTTCCCACTCGTGGTTTTTGACTGGGGGGTCCTCATTTATTTTTCTTGGGTTTTAGACCTTATAGGTACCCTGATCCACTATCCCTCTTAATTATCTCTTCTCTAGGGTTTATAAGACATACATAAGGGATTTTTAAGGACCCGAGAAAAGGGATTTCTTAACCATAGCTTGGAGGTATTTTTCATATTTGTAGTCTTCCAAATGAGAAAATACAAGGTTCTATTTATAAGAAAACAAGGGACCCTAGTCCAATTAGTTTTCTCTAATAGGAATCGAGATTAGATACTCTATATAGGTCCCTCTTTCAATGTTAATGATCCTTCTAGGATGTGTAGGCAGGGTTGCATGAACACCTCAGTGCTCAAACCTAGTACACACAGGCTGACCTGGGTGATTTTTTTTCATCTTGTTTGGGGGATCTTTTCCACTTTATCACATGAAAAATTTTCATTAAATCATATCAACCCATTTGAAAAAAATATCACCCCACCCCTCATGATTGGATCTGATTAGAAGAAGAGGTTCTAGTCCTAAGGTAAAGGGGTGAAAAGATCCTTAGGGTCATGTAGGATATCCAATTAGGTCTATCATCCAGGTGTTCCATATAGGTAGGCCTCATAGGTCCTATGAGTTTGTTGAAATAGTCTATAAATAGTGTTAACCATTCATGGGATTTTACCTTTTTCTTCTTCTAGCCTTGAGCACTCTTCATGCAGATTGTCCACATAGTCTTTCCACACATTTCATTTTTTCTGGTCTTCTGAAGAGAATCCACATGCACATACATTGTACATCCACTTGAGTGATCATTATATCTGACATCACCTAGAAAATGGACCTCTATGAGTAACATGGTTGAGGGGTCTATGCGAGGCATTACCATTTCCAAAATTTATAAACATTTTAAAATCATGGTTTTGATTTTAATGAAAATAATGATGTGTCCTTGTATATCTTTAATGGATGCTTCAATGGATTCCCATGAACAATTTGTTTCATGTGTCTCAGAGATGATCAAATATTTTGGGTTGTATTATAAAGACTTGTGCGAATTCACTCTCCTATAGTTAGTAAATCACTTGATGTGGTATAAATGAGAGTATCCTTGAAGTGACTATTTTCCCCTTTATAGTCACAGAATTCGGATCTATGCTCTCAAACTGAAGGATAGGAGTTACTTTCCAAATTCTTGGTTCATGGAACATTCCAATTTTCCAACCACCAACATATCCTCTAGGAGTGTATACATCAAGTAAGGTATAGTTCCGACAATATGTTTCACGCACCATAGTAGTTATACCCTAGATCTGAAGCCTCACACCTAGGAGTCAAAACCTCACTGCAATAATTCAACCATCCAAAATTCTTAGACATACTAGCCACAAGGTTGTAATTAGTATTGGGAATTCTACTTTATAGGGGGTTCAAAAGTGAATTTATTTGAACGTACTAGGTGCACCAAACATTTGAAAAATTCAATACTGAGCAGTAGGACCTCGAAATTTATAGGGTTGTCTGGGTGGGGTAAATATTTATTTAAAACAACCTCAACATCATCCCTGAAATGCTAAGATGATATAGTTCTTAGAAAAATTCATTTCATCAGATCCATGGAAAATTCTGTATTAGCTTGTAGGAAATCTGTAAGATTTTGGAGCCCCTATCCTTAAGGACATGTAAGAAGCTTCTATTCAAGAGAATATAATGTTAGATGATAATGAAAGGACACCAAATTTGGACCATGAGGTTTTTAAGGTGTCTCAAAACATTAAGAAGGGAGATTCTCACCCAAGGCGTGATATTAATCTAGAAATATGGATGAAGTGTTTCCTTATGCCAGAATGAGAGGACCCCGCTTTTTAACACCCTATGGGATGAACCATCTTATAAAATACAAGAACTCTTGGAAAATTATAGCCTACATTAGAGTAATGTCGGTATACCCATTGCAGTTACAATGTTATGTATATGGATTTTGTGAGGACCCATTTGGTCAACTTCCTCACAATGTGTCTAATTATTTACCTGATGCCAGTTCAAGAATCCAATGGTATTGTGAGACTAGGGACATTTGTTATATAATCCAAACTAGCTGAAGGGATCCCTATAGGGTTGGATGCCCATTTTCTAGAAAAAAATCTACAATATTTTACTACACGCATACAATGAGAAGGACCCATTCCTAATTTTAGGTCCATTTCAAGTGTTGGGGGTGGATCACAACACAATTCAGCTCTTATGATGTGCTAAGTGGACTTTAAGACCCTAATGCTTGGTTTCTCCTATTCCTTCAGGCTATTTCCAGTATCCATCGTTTATCTTTATTAGATGAAGAATTCTAGAGGATTATGAACATATTATGAGATTTATGATTCTTCACTCATGGGGATCTGCCAACTGGGATTTTCACTAATAATGTCAAAGAAAACGACAAGATGAGGTTGTTTATCATTGCATTCATAGATATCATAATGTAAAATTATATTGATAGTGAGATCATATGTGAGTAATATTATCGATATTGAATTACCCACCAATTCAAGTGTCGACAAAAAATCAAGTTTCTCCCCCCATACATGTTTGATTTAGAAACACTCACTGGTGTCATGGAAATTCTGGATCCTAATGGCCATAGAGGTGTCCCCAACGTCAATAAATATGCCTCTATCAGGTGCATATATTAGGCTAGAATATAGGTATATCAGTGATTGTATTTATTCATAACCCAAGGGGAATTAACCAAAGGTGTTCCTTGAGTTGCAGCAACAATAACCGTTGTTCATAGAAACCAATGCAAGAAATTCCATCCCAAAGGTGACAATGTGGTAGTTACAAAGTCTTCATGATGATCTTGAGAAAGGCCCTTGGATCATCATGATGTTGAGAAAGCCACTTATTCAGCGCCAAGATGGTATTGTATTCTCCTTTGTGAGGATACATGAGAGATAAGAGAGGATTGAAAGGGATTTTAATTCAAAATACATCAGGCCTTCCTCCCATATATATGCATTAATATTAGAGTATGTGTAACCCATGGATATCCTAGCATGGTAGGGTGTAACCCATGACATTATAGATATGTGGACATTTCTTTAGATTGGCATCAATATCCAAGAGCTAGTAGATATTATATCAATATATGATATTCATCCCTAAATTGATATTCCTGAGGTGTGACAATATATTTGAGATCTATAAATGTTAATATATTCATCTCATGATCACATCAAAGCCACTAAGTGGGTATCTGACATGTTTGATCGATCTTCTATTGAGGGGATGTCTGGTTGATATGAAGAGGAATGGGATGACTATGACATCCCTAGTGATGTATCTCTCTTTTCTGGATTCTATTTTTCTTCTTCATCCAACATCATTAATTTTGATATTATTTATCTCACTATTTGGAGTAGAAAAATAAGACCAAGCGGGAAAGGCACTCGAGTCGCTGAAATATGGGCCCATAAGAACCCCCATCTGTGCAGTGGATGTGTCTCCCAAATCCAAAGATCTATCCTTGAGTCAAAGGATGATGGGGGATTAAATGATAGGAGGGTATCATCTACTGCCACCTCATGTTCATGTTAGTGATTGGACCAACACAGGACTCTCACCATCTCAAGAAAAGAGATGAAAGAGGCTAGAAAAGTTGGCCTAGTTTATACACCATATTAATTATTTTAACTGTCATTTTTATCTTATGAATCGCCTAGTGTACATGTTTTACCATTCCTACCAATCATGGTATCTTTATATCTTTCCACCATTAAGGGGTATGGTACTAATCCTTAATGGATTGAGGGGGACATCTCAGATGAGGCACACATTCATGTTCATGAATCCATCCCCTTTATGGATGAAGTGATAAGAGATGCAACCAAATTTAATCCTATTAATTTTGAGAGTGGAGAGGTCTATAGTAATGTGTTATATATTTCATAATGTAACTTGTGTTGGTCACTGAATTTATTTATTGCTATATTTCAAATCTGTCGCATACAATGGAGGTCTGTGAAACAACAGCCACTGGTCCTATTTCAACTCTAGAAGGGGTTAACATGGATCATATATGGTCTGGTGAAGGATTTTAAGTGGATCTATACACTTTTTGGTTCAAATATTTTGTGTTTTCCATCATTTTAGAAGAGAGAGTCGATGAAAAATCCAATTCAAGTATTGAGAAACATGTCTCAGATACCCCTACTAGTGATGATGTTGTGAGACTTAAAGAAGTTTTTAATGAAGTAACAAAACATAATGATAGGTTAAATACCTTAATATTACCACGATTTTGTAATATTTTCAAGATTTTAGTAAGTCAATGGATGGACTTGATTTTTATATTTATTTCTTTTTTTATATATAGTCGGTCTCTATATCGACCCCATCTTTTTGAATGACAATTGTTTCTTTAAAAATTGTGTAATATTATTTTTTACTCAAAATACTATATCTATTCAATAATGAAGATATTATAATTTGAAATGTGACCTTCAGGTTTTGACAATTAAATGACTAGTGGTAAATTATGACCGTTAGTCAATGTGACCATCAGAAACTATACTATTTATTATAATTTTGACATTATACTTAGTATTTATATGTATAAATGAGAAACATTAATTAATGCAGAAAGTAGAAATGGTGTACTCAAATAGTAGAGTCATGTCATATGGTTCACATTTGTTATAAGTTAGGATAGAGGTAACATCATTAGGTTTCACTCTTTACCAAGCCTATGATGAGCTTTAACAAGTGAATATTGAATGAAATCGCATATGGGATAAGATCAAGTTAATGGACATTACCACTCTGGCGATGTTACCCAAACCACCCCATTATTCTATTACCATTGCACACCTTACCCTTAGGACGTATGTGGTTGTTATAAGTGGATATGTGTCGAGACCTTATTCACTTAAATTTTAATCCCTTTGTATAAATAAAATTTTTCTTCCATTAATTCCATTTTGAGAATAGTTTTTCCTAAAATTTTTGTCGAAAATTGATAAATTGATTTTTGGATAGATATTGTATATTTCTGAAAAAATATAATTATTATAATAAACTAAGTTATTATGAATAATGTTTTATTTAATGAAATATTATGATTCAAACTCTCCTATTTAAATATAAATGATAATATAATTTTACTTTCTTCAAGTGTTAGAAAATTCTCCATGCATTTTTTATACGATATTATTTTTAATTAATAGGTATTTTTATATTTAAAAGATAAAATTATAATATTTAGATAATTGTTGTGATAAAATAAATATCATTTATTAATCATCATGTTAGAATTAGTTTAGGGATAATTTCTGATAATTTTCTCAAATTCCTTATTTGTTCATGTATTGTAAAAATACAGTTTAACTTTTTTAGTATGTTTAATGACATTATAATATTTTTTTAGGTTTTCATGTATTGTGTACCTTATTTCCCAGAAGATAAATTTAATGTATCCTCTTTTTGTACAACGTAAATGAATTTTTATGCAATAAAAAAGTGAGATTCCATATTTGGTATAATTAGACTGTTTAGTTATTTTAAGAAATCTGGATTTGAAAAATTTTCTAAGAACCTTATAAAAAATTTTAAATATAGAAAAAATACATCTGGGTATTCTGGTGAATTATTAAGTAATTATTTTTTGAGAAAATAAATAACTGTATGTAAACAAGCAAGTGGACAGGGTTCTCGAACAAATGTACTTAAGGGTAACAACTCCAACAAGGTGTGTCAGGCCTAACTCAGTGTAACCTGGAACCCAACAATGGTAAGAGTAATGGACTAGGCACTGACAGCCCTCCGAGGAAAGTTACAATTGAAAACATTGTGATAATGATGAATTAGCTGACATGAGTTATGAACAATAACTAGAATCTAGCTGAGAGACTGGATTCACATTGAAGGGAACAACAATCCATTTGCTACTTTATGTGTCAACTACAGCCAACTTTTATTGGGTATACCAACCCATTGATTGTTGAACAATGTATAGGATCTATAAAAATGATCTTTTATGTAATCTATTTTTCAAAACAAGAGAAATTAGACATGTTTATGTACCACTTTGAGGTACAAGCTGAAAATGGTGGAAAACTAGTTAAAAACCAAAATCCAAGATGGGAGATTGAAGGTAGGGACTGGTAAGAGTTCCGTGGAAACCTTTTCAAAAAATACTTTCCTAGTTCAATGAGAATGAAAATGGAGAAGGAATTCCTAGAGTTGAAGGAAAAGGAAAATGATTATGTGGGAATTTATGAGAGGAACTTTAAAATACATTGTTGCGACACCTATATCTTTCTCATGGATCCTAATGGAAATGTTTATTGATTCTTTGGTGGACTAAGACCCCATCTACAGAATAATATTTCCAATCAAGACTATGAAACCTACAAAGAGATTGTGAGAAGTGTTATGAAGGATAAACTGGAGTTATGAGAGATGCAACGGTCCCATAGATCGAATGAAGAGAATATATCAATAAATGAAATCTTTTGGAGTAAAAAACCCCAACACCCCCCCCCAAAAAAAATCCTAAAACCCCTCAAAACCATAAAAATCCTAAAAAGACCAAATAATCCCTAAAAGAATAAAAAATCCTAAAAACCGAAATTTTCTAAGAAAACATTAAAGACCTAAAAATACATAAAACTGATAAAACCTAAAAATGTGAAAATATAAAATCCCCCAAACCCCTATCAACCATTAAAATCTTCTAATTCCATAAAAACCCTAAGAAACATAAGTTCCTAAAAATACTAAAAAATGATAAAAACCATAAAAACACTAAAATCCCAAATGAATTTCTAAAACAAATAAAAACACTTAATACACCTAAAATAGAAAAAAAAACAAAAAACCAAAAAATATCCTAAAACACTAAAATCCTATAAAAACTATAATAACCTCTACAAAACATTAAAATACCTAAGACCCCATCAAAACCCTAAAATACACTAAAAAATCTACAGACCCATTAGAGTAAAAAAATTGATAAAAAACTCTAAAACACTCAAAAAAACTAATGAAAAAAAAAACTAAAAAACCATAAAAACCCTATAAACCCTAAAACCCCCAAAACCCATCAAAATCCCTAAAATCCATAAAAACCCATAAAAATCCTAAGAAATGCCTATAAATGAAAAACCCCTAAAAACCTAAAAATATTTAAGAAACCCTTCAAATGTTAAAAACACTTATAACCCAAAAAACATAAAAATACTACAACCCTAGAAACCCCAAAACCCTCCAAATCCCAAAAGACCATAAAAATCGACAAAAGACTAAAAATTTCATCAAAAATACCTAATAATAAAAAAAACATAAAAATCCCGAAGTAAAATTTAAAAACCTTAAAGCACTTAAAACCCCAAAAAACCCAAGAAACCCTAAAACCCCTAAAACCCATAAAATCCCATAAAACCCTTTAAACCCCTAAAAACCTATAAATTAAAATAAAATACACTAAAAACTCAACAAACCCTTTAAACCCCAAAAATCATTAAAAAACACTAAAAACCTTAAAAACCAAATAAATCGAAAAAAATATTATAACCAAGAAAACCATATGTACCTTAAAACCCTTCAAACCATTAAAATCCCTAAAAACCCTAAAAACCAAAAAATCCAAAACAAATGGCCTATAAATCCCTAAAAACATAAAAATCCCAAAAAAACATGAAAATCCCTAAGAAGGCCTTAAAACCTAAAAAACACTAAAAACCATAAAACCCCCTAAAAACCCTAAAAAACCCAAAACCCCCTAAAAACCATGAAAACCACTAAAAACCATTAAACCCCATAAAAACTGAAAAAAAAACAAAAATCTATAAAAACACATTAAAACCCTAAAATAAAAAACAATAATAAAAACTCTCAAAACCCTAAAAGCTCAAAAAACCCATAAAACACAAAAATGTATAAAAACTCAAAAATCAAAAAAATTATAAAAACCATAAAAAACCTAAAAAACCTAAAAAACCATAAAAATCCTAAAAACCCATAAAATTTCAAAAAACATAAAAAAATAAAAATAGAAAAAACCCTAAAACCCTGAAAATCACTAAGGAAACCTTAAATATTTAAAAACAGATAAAACCCCTAAAAACATAAAAAAACAACAAAACCCCTAAAAAACAAAGAAAAGCATATAAACTCAAAACCTCTAAAAATCCTTATAAACCTTAAAAACCATAAAAATAATAAAAATACATAAAAATCAAGAAAAATGTTAGAAACCCTAAAATGATTAAAACCCCAAAGTGAACCTTAAAAAACACATAATACTCTGAAAAACCTAAAAATTCTAAAAACCCTTAGAAAACACAAAAAACCAGAAAACCCTAAAAACAACAAAACACCGAAAAACCATAAAAACAACCAAGACCCTAAAAAATAGAAAAAACTCATTAAACTTAAAAATATAGTAAAAATTTTAAAAAACCATAAAAACATTAAAAAACACAAAAAACCTAGGAAACCTAAAAACCTCTAAAATCCTAAATTTTTTAAAAAAACCCAAAAAATACCTAAAACCTCTAAAAACCCTAAAAATCATAAAAATTCCATAAAATTCCCTAAAACATAAAAACCCCTAAAAGCCTTGAAAACATTAAAGAAAACATTAAATAGAAAAAAATGCTCAAAACCCCTAAAAATGATAAAAACATAAAAACTATAAAACACGAAAAACTATAAAAAACATAAGAATCATAAGAAACCCTAAAAAAATAAAAATTATAAAAGGGCCCTAAAATCCCTAAAAACATAAAAACCATACAAATCATAAAGATCATAAGAAAACATTAAAAACCTAAAAACATTGAAAACCCCTAAAAACCCTAAAACCCTAATACCCCATTAAAACTATAAAACCAAAAAAAATGATTTAAACCCCAAAAACAATAAAATTCTAGAAAACCATAAAACACTAAAAAAATCCTAAAAGTCCAAAAAACCCTAAAAATCTTAAACACCCATAAAAATCCTTAAAAAATCTAAAAATTTAATCACTGTAAAATCCCTAAAATCCCATAAGAGAAATTTAAAGTCGGAAGGCACTTAAACCACTAAAACATAAAAACCCTAAAACCCCTTAAAAACCATTAAAACCATTATAATAACTAAAAACCATTAAACCCCTAAAAAATCATAAAATCACTAAAAAACCCTTTAATCCCCTAAAAACGTAAAAAGCTGTAAACACCCTTAAACCTCATAAAAACTAAAAAAACTAAAACAATTACAATGATAACCTAAAAAAACATAAACTCCTCAAAAACCCTAAAAACCATAAAAATACATAAAAAACCTGAAGCCCCATAAATCCCAAAAATTGTTAAAACCCTAAAAACCCTAAAAACCCTATGAAATACATAAAAATCTAAAAAAACATAAAACCCCTAAAGATGTAAAAATTCAAAAAAACCAAAAAACCCTCAAAATCCCTAAATACCCTAAAACACCATAAAAATAAAAATAAAATCCATATAAATAACAAAAAACATAACCAATTGTAAAATCCAGAAAATAACATAGAGAACGTTAAAAACTTATAAAAACTTAAAACCCATACAACCTTAAAAAACAAAAAACTAATAAAACCACAAAACACTAAAAGTCCTTTAAACCCCATGGATTGTTAAAAAAATCTATAAAAAACATAGAAACCCTAAAACCCCAAAATAGTAGTAAAAACACAAAAACCCATAAAATTTCTAACAAACCTGAAAACACTATAAACCCTCAAAATCCTAAAAACCCCTAAATGACTATAAATATCTAAAAAGTCCATAAAATCCCTAAAAATAACTAATGCATAAAAAGCGTAAATCCTTAAAACCCCTAAGAAATCCCTAAAACCTAAAACACAAAACCCCCTAAAAACCTAAAAAATGATAAAAACTCTAAAACACCATAAATCCTAAAAACTATAAAACCCCTAAAACCATAAAAACCCTAAAACTTCATAAAAACCATTAATAACCAATAAAAACTTTAAAAATCCTCTAATCCACTAAAAATATTGAAAACACTATAAAAAAAATAAAACCCTAAAAACTCAATTAAAACCCTAAAACCGAAAAAATATATCAAGAACAATAAAAATACTAAAAATCAATAAAAACCCTAAAATTTATTAAAATCCAAAACAAATACCTTTAAACCCCCAAAAATAAAAAAACCTTAAAACCCCTCTAAAATCCTACGAAAAACATAAAATCCTAAAAACACATAAAACCCCTAAAAACATTAAAATCAATAAAAACCCTAAAAACAATAAAACCCCTAATAACCCAAAAAACTATAAAACCTATAATGACCCAAAAACAATAAAAATCAATAAAAAAATTTTAAAACCAAAAAATGCACAAAAACACTTAAACCACTAAAAATCTAAAAAAATCTAAATACCCTTCAAACACTTAAAAATGTTAAAAAATATAAAAAATCTTTAAAACGCAAAAAAACTATAAAAACCATAAAAACAAAAAAAAAACCATAAAAATAAAAAATAACCAAAAGAAACCTTTAAAACACTAAAACGACTTAAAATTTATAAAGAACCATAAAACCCTAAAAATACATAAAAATGTTAAAGACAGTAAAAAACACTAAAACCATTAAATACATAAAAAAATTAAAACCCTAAAAAACATAAAAACCATAAAATCCTCAAAATCCCTAAAACCTTAAAAAACCCTAAAACCACCAAAATCCCTAAAAACCCAAAAAACCCATAAAATTCATTAAAACTATAAAACCCTAAAAATTTAAAAACCCCTGAAAACAGTAAAAAATCGTAACAAAACCTTAAAAACGTAAAAATAAATAACACTCATAAAACCCATAAAAACTCTAAAACCCCTATAAAACCATAAAATCCACAAAACCCCCAAAAAGCATTAAAAACATAAAAAACCCCAAAAACCATAAAACACCACAAAAAACTCTAAAAACCATTTAAACCCATAAATTTTTCAGAAAACTCTATAAAACCATTAAATCATTAAAATCTCAAAAAAACCCTAAAAACACAAAAAACCATAAAAAACCATAAAACCATAAAACCCCTAGAAATAATGAAAGACCATAAAAATATTAAAAAAACTAAAAACCCCTAAAAACATAAAAAACCATAAAAACCTCTAAGAAAACATTAAAAAGATAAAAACTCTTAAAACTCATAAAAAACCAAAAAACCATAAATGACTGTCAAAACCCACTTAAAACCATAATAACCCCTAAAAACCTTTAAAATCTATAAAAACCCACAAAAAGCATAAAATCCAGTAAAAATTCTAAACACCCTTTAAACCCCTAAAAATATTTAAAAACTATAAAACTAAGAAAACAATAAAACCTCCAAAAAGAATAATGAAAACACAAAAAACAAAAAACCCTAAAACCCTAAAACCCTAAAAACCCTAAAATCTCTAAAATCCCAATAAAAACCTAAATAAAATCCCTAAATTTTTTTGAAACCTGTGAACCCACTAATGACATAAATTTTTCAAAAAAATTAAAAAACATAAAAAACCCTAAAAACCTTAAAACCTAAAAAACCCTGAAGTCCCATAAAAAACCTTAAACCACTAAATACTATAAAAACCATTTTAAACACATTAAAATGTTAAAAGACAACAAAAATCCTTAAAACCCTTAAAAAAAATAAACATATAACCCCATAAAACCAAATAACTGCTAAAAACCATTAGAACCCCCCCAATCCATAAAATCCATAAAAACCCAAAATAAGTCCAAAAAATCATGAAAAATCACGAAAAACATAAAAAACCCTGAAAAAATAAAATAAACCCTTAAAAACACAGGAACACATATAACCCGTAAAAACCCTAAAGCCTAAAAACCATAAAAACCCCTCAAAAACCCAAAAAACCTTAAAAATCACTAAAAACCCTAAAACCTATAATAATCCTAAAAGAATCCATAAAAATACCTAAAAACATAAAAACCTCTAAAAATCTAAAACCACCTAAGAAAACATAAAAAAACTAAAAACACTTAATACCCCTAAAAAACTTAAAAAATGCTAAAACCCCCTAACGACCATAAAAACCCCGAAAACACCCAAAATGTCATAAATCACCTAAAAACCATTGAAAACCATGAAAACCCAAAAAAACCCGAAAACCCACTAAAATCCCGAAAACCCATTTAAACCCATAAACATGATAAAAAACTATAAAACCCCATAAAAATATAAAAAAATCAAAAAGAAACCCAACCCCCCCCCCCAAACATTGAAAACCTTAAAAAGCCTAAAAACATCAACATCCCAACAATCCATAAAAATCCTAAAAAGTCCATAAAACCACTAAAATCATAAAAACCATAAAACCCATAAAAACCCTAAAAACATTAAAAATCATAAAACCCATTAAACCCCTCAAAAACCTAAAAGTGATAAAAACACTAAAAACATTCAAAATCTATAAAACCCCTAAAAACACTAAAAAAAATAAAACCCCTTTAGAACCCAAAAATGATAATATGTAAGAAAAAATAAAAACACTAAAGAAATAAAAAACCCCTAGAAACCCTAAAGAATCATAAAAACCATAAAAACCTCAAAAATCCGAAAAAATCTTGAAAATAATAAAAATACTAGAAAATCCCTTAAAATCCGTAAAATCATAAAAACCCTAAAACCCATGAAAACCACTAAGAAAACCAAAGAAACATAAAAAACAACTAAAACCTCTAAAAAACCTATCAAATTCTAAGGCTGATAAAAAATATAAAATTATTAATAACAATAAAACCAATAAAATCCTTAATACCCTAAAAACCATAAAAATGATAAAAAATACCTAAAAATCCATAAAACATAACAAAATCTAAAACCATGAAAAATCAAAAAAACCCTAAAAACCTTTAAAACCTTAAAAATAATAAAAAATTATAAAAACCAAATTCCATAAAATCCCTAAAATGTATAAAACCCCCTCCAAATCCCTAAAAACCCTAAAACCCAAAAAAATACTAAAATCCAATGAAATCTCTAAAAACATAAAAACCTATAAAAAGTTGGAATATCCACAATAAAACCATAAAAAACTAAAAACAATTAAAACCCATAAAACATAAAAAAACCCATAAAACCCGAAACCCCCCTAAATACCCTAAAACTTTCAAAATTCCTAAAAATCCTATTCAATCATAAAAATACTAAATGTTCTTAGAAATACCAAAAAATAAAAACCCCTAAAAACCTAAAAAACTCTTTAAAAACATTTAAAACCTATAAAATCAAAAAACATGAAAACCTAAAAATGTTAAAAAAACCCAAAAAAGACCATAAAGACCCCAAAACCCCCAAAACCCATACAAACCCCTAATACCATTAAGAACCCTAAAATCCCAAAAAACCATAAACAATTCACTAAATAATTTAAAAACACATCAAATCACTAAAAGTGTAAAAAAATCTAAAAAACAAGAAAATGCTAAAAACTCAGAAAACCCCTAATACACAAAAAAACAAAAAAAATTAAAAACACTAAAAACCTTAAAATCCCTCAAAATCCATAAAACCCTAAAAACCATAAAATTCCTAAAAATCACTACAAATACCTAAAAATGTAAAAGAACTAAAAACTATTAAAAACATAGTAAATCCTTAAAAACCTAAAAACACTTAAACAATTAAAAAAACCAAAAAAAACACTAAAAACCCTAAAACCCATAAAAAAATAAATCACATAAAAACTTTAAACCCCTAAAAACACATATAAAACCCTAAACCCAATAAAAACTATAAAAAACCCATAATAATACTGTAAAAACCTAATAACACTTAAAATACCTAAAACACTAAAAATTAGTAAAAACTCTAAAAACCATAAAACCCCTTAAAACCCTAAAAATCTAAATAACCCTAAAAATAATAAATAACCTAAAAAATACATAAAATTTTAAAATACCCTAAAATACCGAAAACTAAGAAATACTTAAAACCAATAAACATTTAAAACACCAAAAAACCAACAAATGGTAAAAACCCTAAAAGGCCCTAAAAACCTAAAACCCCTAAAAACCATAAAAACCCCTAACAACCTTAAAAACCCCTAAAAACCAATCAAAACTGTAGACACACAAAAAACTCTGTAAACTGTTTAATCCCAGAAAACAATAAAAATTTCTAGATAACCTTCAAGCCCTTAAAAATCAAAAGAATCATGAAATCACCAAAAAAACATATATACCCTAAAACCCTCAAAATCACTAAAAACCCTAAAAATCATAAAATTCCAAATATCAAAAAACCTTAAAATCATAAAACACACAAAAAACCGTGAACCACTGTAATAAAACCTTAAAAACATAAAAGAACATAAAACCCTAAACCCGTAATAATGCTCAAAACCCTAAAACCCAAAAAATTATAAAACCCCTAAATATCCCTAAATGCCCTAAACACCATAAAAATCCTAAAAATTCCCTAAAAAAATAAAATTTTTAAACACCTTAAAAAATTTGAAAAATCCCTATGAAACCCATAAAAATATGAAAATAGATAAAACCCCAAAACCCTTAAAAATTAAAAAAATCAGAAAACCCCTAAAAACTGTAAAAACCAAAAATCCTTAAAAACACAAAAAACCCTTAACACCACTAATAAATCTTTGAACCCATAAAAACGTTAAAGACTCTAATAAAACTGAAAAACTATAAAATGACACAATAAAACCCATAAAAACCAAAAAATCCCATTAAAACCCAATAATCCCAAATAACCCTAAAAACATAAAATTCCTATAAACCAAAAAATACAAAAATTGCCTAAAAATCCCAAAAAATGTAAAAAACCATTAAAACCTTGAAAACCTTGAAGAAAAAAATTAAATACAAATAACACTTAAAAACCCTAAAAACCAAAAAAAACTACAAACCATCAAAACCCTAAAAACCTAAAAAACCAAATAAAACCTCAAAATACCCAAAATCATTAAAAACCATAAAAATAAATAAAAATCCTTAAAAATTCCTAAAAAATTAAAAAACATAAAAACCCCTGAAAACCCTTAAGAAAAACATAAAAACCCAAAACTCTTAAAACCCCTAAAAGCACTAAAAACCCCAAATCCTCTTAAAAGACCCTAAAACCCACAAAACCCCTAAAAACATGAATACCCCTAAAAATCAATATGAACCCAAAAAACCACTAAAAATATAAAAACACTTTAAACCCACTAAAATATTAAAGAACACTAAAAACCCCATAAAACTATAAAAACTCAAAAGGAATCCTAAACCACAAAAAATAATAAAAACACTAAATCCCACAGAATCCATAAACACCCATAAATGTCATAAAAATCCTTAAAAATCCCTAAAAATTAAAAAACCTAAAAAATTTTAAACTCCCTAAGAAAACCATAAAAACTTAAAGACAATGGAATCCATGAAAAACCTAAAAATGTTAAAATCTCTAAAAAAATCGTAAAAACCATCAAAATACTTAAAAAAACTAAAAACCATAATGATCTTGAAAAGGCCCTTAAACTTCCAGATATTTTTAAAATAAAACTCTAAAACCCATGAAACACCCTAAGAAAATAGAAAAAACAAAATAACACTTAAAATCCCTACAATTCCAAAAGATGCAAAAAAAATACCATAAACAAATTCTAAAATGTCCCTAAACCCACCTAAAAACCAAAAAAACCCCGAAAAGATAAAATCCCATTAAAACCATCTAACCCATTAAGAAATACAATACCCCTTTAAATCCATAAAATGTTAAAAACCCTATAAAATACCTTTATACCCCTAAAATATCATAATAAAACTAGAAGAAAAAAAAACCCCTAAAACAATAATAACCTAAACCGCCAAAATTCCTAAAAACTAATAAAACAAAAACAAATCCTAAAAATTCCATAATGATATTTAAATATATAAAAAACCCTAAAAAAATTAGGAAAACCTAAAACCTAAAAACACTTAAATCCCATAAAAATCCAAAAAATAGTAAAACCACTAAAAACCCTAAAAATCATATAAACCCCCAAAAACATTAAAACCCTAAAAACTTATAAAAAACCTAAAACCCATTAAAACTCAAAAACCCTAATAACCCCTTAAAACATTATAAATCTCAAAAAACCATAATATACCTCAAAAACTAAAAAATAATATACCCCCACAAACATTAAAAACCCTAAAACCCTTTAAAATCCATAAAAACCTTATAAGATCATAAAAACACTAAAATTCAACAAAATCCCTAAAATGTAAGAAACCATAAAAATAATTAAAACCCCACAAAAAGAAACCAAAACAAAAAACCCCTAAAACATAAAAAATTTCTAAAACCCTTAAAAGACCTTAAAACCCCTAAAAGACCTTAAAATCCCTAAAACACCTAAAAAACATTAAAACCTCGAAAACACATTTAAAACATAAAACCACCTAAACACCCTAAAACCCAATAAACACTCTAAAAACCATTTAATCCATTAAAAAATAAAAAAAAATATAAAACCCATTAAAACTCTAAAAAAATAAATAAACCGTAAAAATCCTAAAAAATAATAAAATTCCAAAAAACCTCAAAATTCTCAAAATCCCTAAAAACCCATATAAATCCTAAAAAGACCTAAAAATCCTTGAAAACATAAAAATCCTAAAAACTAAAATTCCTTAAGGAAACATTAAAGACCTAGAAATACTTAAAACCCCTAAAAACATAAAAAATGTGAAAAATCTAAAATCCCCTAATCCCCTAACAACCCTAATACCCTCAAAATCTCTTAAAACCATAAGAACCAAAAATTCCAAAAAATCCTAAAAAATGGTAAAAACCATAAAAACACTAAAATCCCATATGAATTTTGTAAACAACAAAAAACACATAAAACCACTAAAACTTAAAAAAAAACATACAAAACCAAAAATACCTTTAAACCCTAAAATCCCCTAAAAACCATAATAACCTCTGGAAACATAAAAAAAATCTAAACCCCACAAAATCCCTAAAAATACACTAAAATTCTACAAACCCATAAACGTCCAAAAAAATGATAAAAATCTCTAAAAAACTCAATAACACTAGAAAAATGAAAAAACACTAAAAACTAAAAAACCATAAGAACACTATAAACCCTAAAACCACCCTAAAACCCATCAATTTTCCCTAAAATCCATAAAAACCCACAAAAACCCTAAGAAATCCCTATAAATGTAAAACCCCTAAAAACACTAAAAATCCTTAAGAAAACATTCAAATGTTAAAAATTCTTAAAACCCAAAAAACATTAAAAAAAATACAACCCTAAAAACCTTAAAACCCTCCAAATCCAAAAACACCCTAATAATCGACAAAAAGCCTAAAATTCCATAAAAATTCTAAAAAATGAAAAAAAAGCCAAAAGTCCCAAAGAAAATTTTAAAAACCTAAAATTACATAAAACCCATAAAATCCCATTAAAACATTAAAACCTTAGAAACCTATAAAAAACATAAAAACCACTAAAAACTCAACAACCCCTTTAAACCCAAAAAATCATTAAAAAACTAAAAACCTTAAAAACCTAATAACTCAAAAGAATCCTATAACCAAGAAAACCATAAGTACCTTAAAAACCATAAAAACCATTAAAATCTTTAAAAACCCTAATAACCAAATAAATCCAAAAAAGGCCTAAAATCTATAAAAACATAAAAACCCCAAAAAATTAAAATCCCTAAGAAGGCCTTAAAATGTAAGAAACACTAAAACCCATAAACACCCTAAAAACCCTAAAAAACTCTAAAACCCTTAAAAACCATGAAAACAACTAAAAATATTTAAACCCCGTTAAAACCCAAAAAACAGCAAAAAACTATAAAGCCACATTAAAACCCTAAAATATAAAACAACACTAAAACCCCTAAAAACCCAAAAAAACTCAAAAAAACCATAAAACAAAAAAGTATAAAAAAATAAAATCATAAAAGGCTAAAAACCCTAAATATCCAAAAAAAACCATAAAATTCTCAAAAACATAAAAAAACCTAAATATGGAAATAAACCCTACAACCTTGAAAATCCGAAAGGAAACCTTAAATATTTAAAGATATATAAATACCCTAAAAACATAAAAAAAACCCCTAAAACCCTGAAAAGCCTGAAAACCCAAAACCTTTAAATTCTTTATAAACCATAAAAACCATAAAGTAATAAAAAGACAAAAAATCAAGAAAAATGTTGGAAACCATAAAACGATGAAAACCCTAATGTGAACCTTAAGAAACACATAAAACTCTGAAAAAAAATAAAAATGCTAAAACCCCCTAGAAAACCCAAAAAACCCTAAAAATAATAAAAAACCCAAAAACCATAAAAACCACCAAAACCCCAAAAAACAGCTAAAAACTCTTTAAACCCATAAAAATGGTAAAAAAATATGTAAAACCATAAAAACCCTAAAAACAAAAATAAACCCAAGAAACCTAAAAACAGAATAAAAACCCAAAAAAATTGAAAAAACCCAAAAAAATCCTAAAACCTCTAAAAATAATAAAAATCAAAAAATATCCCTACAATTCCCTAAAATTAAAAAAACCCTAAAATACTTGAAAAAATTTAATAAAACATTAAAAAGATAAAAACTCTCAAAACCCCAAAAAATAAAAAAATGCTAAAAACCCTAAAAACCATAAAAATACTAAAAACTATAAAAAACATAAGAATCATATGAAACCCTAAAACCCCTAAAAATTATAAAACGCCCTAAAATCCCTAAAAACACAAATAACCTAAAGATCCAAATAAAATATTAAAAACATAAGAAAATTTAAAACCCCTAAAAAAGCGAGAAACCCTAAAATCCCATTAAAACCATAAAACCACTAAAAACTATAAAAACAATTTAAACCAAAAAACATTAAAACTATAGAACAACATAAAAGCTCCAAAGAAACCTTAAATGTACAAAAACCAAAAAATACCTAAAAATAATAACAACCTATAAAAATACTAAAAAACTATAAAAATTTCAACAACCCTAAAAACCCTAAAATCCCCCATGAAAAATTTAAAAAACTAAATGCACTTAAACCACTAAAAAAATTAAAACCCTAAAACCCATTAAAAACCATTAAAACCATAATAAAAATTAAAAAAATTTAAACCCCTAAATACCCATAAAAACACTAAAAAAATAAAAACCCTTTAAACCCATAAAAATTTTAAAATATCGAAACACCCATAAAATTCATAAAAACTAAAAAAACAAAACCAAAAAATATATTGAAAACAAAAAATTACCTAAACCCCTAAAACCCCTAAAAACCATAAAAATCCATTAAGAAAACAAAATCCCTAAAAATATGCAAAAATTTAAAAACCCTAAAAACCCTTTGAAAACCTTAGAAATCTAAAAAACATAAAACCCCAAAAATGTAAAAATTAAAAAAAAACCCTAAAATCCCTAAATATACCTAAATACCCTAAAACGCTATAAAAATAATAAAAAACTATAAAAATACCAAACACCTTAAACAATTGAAAAATCCAGAAAAAATACTTAAAAAAAAATAACAACCTAGAAACACTTAAAACCCTTAAAAACCTTAAAAAACAAAAAACCAATAAAACCAATAAAACCACAAAAAACACTAAAACTCCTTTAAACCCCAAAAATAATTAGAAAACACTAAATTACATAAAAACCTTGAAACCCAAAAATAATAGTAGAAACACAAAAACCCATAAAATTCATAACAACCTTGAAAACACTAAAAACCCTCAAAATCCTTAAAACCCCTAAATAACTATAAAAATATAAAAAATCCAAAAAATCACGAAAAATCACTAAAACATAAAAAAATATAACCATAAAAACCCTAATAAAATCCTAAAACCTAAAACCCTTAAAACACCTAAAAACCTAAAAACGTTAAAAACCCTAAAACCCCTAAAAAATCCTAAAAACCGTAAAACCCCTAAAACCTTAAAATCCCTAAAACCCTATAAAAACCCTTAATAACCAATAAAAAAAATCTAAAAATCCTTTAATACCATTAAAACATTTAAAACTCTAAAAAATATAAAACCATTAAAAAAAAGAAATAAAACCCTAAAATCGAAAACAAAATTATTAGCAAAATAAAAATACATCAAAATACCTTTAAATCCCAAAAAACATAAAAATCCATAAAATACTTCTAATTTGAAGGTGAAGGTTTGTGCTCTAGGCTCCTTAGTTTTTTCTTTGGTTTATGTTGCTGTTGAAGTTCTGGTCAAGTTGAGTTGTGTCCTGGATGATATGGTGGAATGTGGTCTTTTGATCGGTTTTGGTTTGGTTGTGATTCATTGTTGAAGCTATATTTGAGGCAAGATGAGATGGAGTTTGATGGCCGTGGTTCTTGTTTGGTTTTGAATAGCTATGGTTGCGGGATTTTTGTTCTGTTGAGTGTGTTGGATGCTGCCCTGTGTGTTGCTGGTTACTATTTTTTAGGAGGTGAAGATAACTGCATTTGGTTGTGGTGCTTGTGCTGGGGTTTGATGTTGCTGGTTGTTATCGGTTGTGATGTCAGATTTGGTGTTTTTGGTTGTTGGGGTTGGTTGGTTTTGATGCATTGCTGCTGCTGTGTTTCTATGATGATTGAATGTGGTGCTGCTAGATGCTGATACTGGCTGAATGTGGAGTGATTATGTCATTGTTGTGTCTATTTTTGAGTCTTTTTTTTTCTTTATTTTCCTTTTTTGGCGTGGGTAGTAAGTGGTTTTTTGGGTGTGGGTCATTTGACCCCTCCCCTAGCTTGTCTGTCGTGTTCCCTTTTTTCTTTCTAATAAATTGTTGGTGGCTAGGAAGAGCCCGACCCTCGCATCTTCCTTGCCCTAGAAAAATATAAGAAATCCTTAAAAACATGGGAACACATAAAACCCATAAAACCCTAAAAGGAGAAAAACCATAAAACCCCCCAAAACCAAAAAACATTAAAAATCCCTAAATAACTTATAACCTATAATAATCCTAAAAAAATCCTTAAAAATACCTAAGAACCCAAAAAACCTTCCTCGGTTTTCTCTTCCCATGATTTCCTGTCCTCTTTCTCAGAAACGGTTCATTGTCTGAATGTTCCGGATCTCTTTGAAGGTCATCCGCAGCTTCCCATATCGATTTGGGAGTTCACTGAAGCCTCAGATCTACACCGCCAGAATCTGGTTGAGAGGTTCCCGATGTGGGGTCCCAAGGTGGTCTCTTTCGATTGGTTTGTATTTTCTTTCTGGAAGCTTATGGATCACATGATGGTGGGTCTGGTCGATAGTTCCCACATCATGATTTGCTTCGCGTATGGGGAGGATCTGATTTTGGCCTGGTCGGTAGCTCATCGGATATGTAAGGTCGCTCGATTCTCCCTTTTTCTGTGGATCTTTGACTTTCACCTAAAGCGGGACTCTCCGATGGTTGCGACTTGGGTTTGATTTCCTGAACTCCCCATTACCTTTTAGAATTTCTCTATTCTTTTGATGATTAGGAATCTGGTGGGGAGGTTCCTCTGTGTGGATAGTATGACTAGGGCCCTTTCCCACCCGATTTCTCTAAGGGTCTTTGTTGAGGTTGACGATTAAAAAGATCTGGTGGATGCTGTCTGGATTGCTGTAGGGGAGGAGCTCCAGTGGATGCAACCAGTCGTCTTTGAGTCATCGATGGTTTTCTATTATAACTTCTTGAGCTTTTGCATAATGCTCAGTTTGGAAGATGTGTTTCCCCTGGTATGATTGGTTCATCTCTGGTTCAGATGAGTTTTGGGAGACCACCCAAACTCTAGTGGAGGTGAAGGGAGGCAAGAGGGTGATCGAGACCTTGCCCCATCCTCTGGTTGCTGAAGTTTCCCATTTGATAGACCAGATGGCTGGGACTGATCTGGAAGTTTCTTTGATGGACTCGGGTGGTTTCAGCATTTTTCTAGCTAGTGATGCTTTCAATTTAGGAGTTGTCATTGCTGAGGCAGTGCTAATGGATGAAGGGGAGGATCAGCCCCTTGCTGAAGTTGTCTGCGGATGTGCTGAAGCTTTAGGGGGAAATTTGGATAAAGGGAAAGCGATCATGATGGAAGAGTGGTGTGGGAATGATCAGTTGGAGGCCCCCCTAGCACCAACACTGGGAGAGGTGGATATGGCCTTCAAGATGAGTAGTGGGTGTGCTAGAAGTAGTAGTCTTCTCTAGGGGTATGTTGTGCCTCTACATAATAGGTTTCAGAATATAGCCTCAGTTAAGCAGGAAGATGATGATGTCTTAGTGGGAGAGTTTGCGCAAGGGGATGTGGATCCGCACGGTATGCGAGCTGGGGATGAGTTGAAAATGTCTTTGTATGAGAAGTAGAGGTTTGTGATAGAAGGTCAGTCTGAGAGTCCTAGGGTGCGACGCACTGATTGGCTTGATTCCTCCTAGTGCTTGTGGGGTGTGATGATGTGGGAAGTACTCTCTTGGAGGTAGGCTCACCTCCTATTGCGGAAAGGGCCAGTGGAGTGGAGGACCTACTTTGTGCTACTGTTGCAGAATCTATTGGGTTTCCTCTACCACGACTCACTACTATTTCAGGAGATATAGCCTCGAACCTGAAAATGTCCATGGTTGTTTTTGGTGTCCCATTTGCAGATGATCATTGTGTGTTGTTGCATGATAGGATGATGGTTGAATGGGAAAGGTTTCCCCTTGAGGGGGAAGCTAAGAGACTCAGAGAGAGATTTTCTGAGGATGATGGCAGGATAAATGCTGCCATGGCTAGGTCAAAGGAAGAAAAGAATAAGTTTTTAGAAAGGGGTGCTGAAAATTCTGGGTCCGAAAGAAAAAAAAGGTGAGAAAAGGCCTCAAGTGCGTCTAGTGATGGAGTCATTTGTGAGGAAGCAGTGCATAAGGATGGTTCCATCTCTGTACCACCAAAGCGTAGGCTATGGAAGGATTACTCTGCCCTCCGGCGACCTATGGAGACCTGGGACACCTCCAAGAAGGTCAAGTTAAATCTTAAAGTCAATTCGTGGGAGAGGCCTTCACAAACTGCTGAGCAGGAGAGGGCCAGAGAGAGGCTTTTGTCTATTCTCATAATGCACGAGGTGTACGAGTCGGGATGGGATTTTATATATATGGGTGCTAAATCATACTTCTGCTTTACTGGTGTGGGTGCTGGCCTGGGTGTGAGCTTTGGTTGCCGCAGTGTGGAGCTAGATGACTTTGGTGGTGATATTTACTGACACTCTTTTCGTGTGTGTGTCTTTTCTTTTGGACCTCTTCTGTTTGTTTTTTCTTGATCTATCTTTCTTTGGGGTCTTTGGGTCTGGGGTTGTTGAGGGTTTTTGGGTGTGAGCCATTTGACCCCTCCCCTCCCTTGTCTGCCGCTTCTTTTTTCATTATAAAATTTTGGGGGTCGAGGATAGCCAGATCCTCGTATCTTTCTTTCCCTAAAACACACAAAAGGTCTAAAAAACACATAAAAACCATTAAAAACTATGAAATCCCAGAAAAAAACCTAAAACCCACTAAATGGTCTAAAACCCTTTAAACCCCTAAACTCATTAAAAAACCATAAAAACCCATAAAAACAATAAAAACTAAAAAATAAACCCAACTCCCCACCACGCAAAAAAAACTATGAAAACCCTAAAATGCCTAAAAACCTAAATATACATAAAATCCATAAAAATAATGAAAAGTCCCTAAAACAAAAAAAATCATAAAAAACATAAAATCCATAGTAACCCTAAAAACAACAAAAATAATTAAACAGATAAAACCCCTCAAAACCCTAAAAAATAGTAAAAACTCTAAAATCATTAAAAATTTATAAAAACCGTAAAAAACACTAAAAAACTTAAAATTCCTTTAAACCCTAAAATGTTAAAATGTAAAAAGACCTAAAAACCCTAAAAAAATAAAAAGAACCCCTAAAAACCCTAAAGAACCATAAAAACCATAAAAACCACAAAAAAAACCTAAAAAATCATAAAAATAATAAAAATTGAAGAAAATCCCATAATATCCCTAAAACATAGATTCCCTAAAACCCTTGAAAAAACCTATGAAAAAAATGAAACATAAAAAACTAAAACATCTAAAAAACCTAAAAAATTATAAAACTCATAAAAAACATAACGTTCCTAAAAACCATAAAACCAACAAAATCCTTAAAACCCTAAAAACCCATAAAAATGCTAAAAAATTCCTAAAATCCATAAAACATAAAAAACCTAAAACCCTGAAAAACCCTAAAAAACTTATAATATAAAAACACATAAAACCATAAACAGTCTAAAATACTTAGAAAACCGTAAATACCATAAAAAACAAAAAAATAACTAAAAACATTAAAAACCCTAATTACCAATAAAAACCATAAAGTAACTAAAAAATCTAAAACCATTTAATGCCCAAAAAACATTAGAAAACTCCGTAAAAAAATTCTAAAAAATACAAAAAAAATACCTAAAAACATAAAACTCTTAAAAACCTATAAAAAACCTTTAATACCTAAAAAAGAATAATCCCCATAAAAATATAATAAACACGAAAAATCCTAAATACCCTGAAAACCCAAAAAACCAAAAAACCTATAAAAACCTTTAAAACACTGAAAAATGATAAAAACCCAATAAAAAATATGAAACCCCATTACACCCCTAATCATGTTAAAAACTATAAAAATAAAAAAAACCATAAAAACACAAAAAAACCATAAAACCCCAAAAAATCACTAAAAACCCTGAAACCCTCAATATCCCTAAAATCACTAAAAACCTTAAAAATAATAAAAAATAATGTAAAATACATAAAAATTAAAAACCCCAAGAAAACCATAAAAACCAAATAAAAACATTTAAAATCCCTACAAACCTAAAAAATTCTAAAACCCTAAAAATACATAAAAACCCTCAAAAACCTTAACTACCCTAGAAACCCATAAAAATTCTAAAAATCCCTAAAAAAATTTAAAAACATATAAATAACTAAAAAACATGAAAAAACATAAGAAACCCTTAAAACCTAAAAAACATAAAACCAAAAATTCCAAAAAAATTCTAAAAAACTGAGAAACCCCTAAAAAAACTCTAAAACCCTAAAAACCCTAAAAACATCAAAGGACCCCCAAAAACCATAAAAATGCCTACAAATCCCTAAAACCCCTAAAACCCCACTAAAAACAATAAAAACCTAATAAACACCTAAAAACGTTAAAAACCACTAAAAACCATAAAATGTTAATAATCTCAAAAAAAATCCTAAAAACCCAAATTCCATAAAACCCCTAAAAAATAGAAAAAACCCCTCAAAATCTATGAATACCCTAAAAACCATAAAAACCCAAAAATTACTAAAATCCAAAAAAATCACTAAAAACATAAAAACCTATAAAAAGCTGGAATATTCACAAGAAAACCTTAAAAACCTAAAAATCATTTAAACCCATAAAATATAAAAGAACCATTAAAACCCTAAAAACCTTAAATACTCTAAAACCCACAAAATCCCTAAAAACCCTATAAAACCAAAAAATACTAAATATTTCTAGAAATACCTAAAAAAACCCTAAAAACATGAAAAACCCTTTAAAAACATTAAAAACCAAAAAAAATATTAAAACACTTGAATACCTAAAAATTTTAAAAACCCAAAAAAGACCATAAAACCCCAAAGACCCAGAGAGGGTGATTTGGAATTTCTTAAAGAACGCTTTACTGGGAAACTGTGCAATGGTTATACTAGGTACATGCTCTCCTCTATCTGGAAAACTGTTACATACTCGTATAAGGACATCATCTCTCAATCTACTTGGGTTGTCTCGAGGCAATCCAACTTGAATTGTTGGCTCACCCCTTGGCTCAAGAATCCGCTGCATGAATCGATGCAGGTTCCGCATGGCTTGAAACACATGTCCATTAATGAACTCAACACCAGACTTCCATAGCTGGCTAGGATATTACCTGCCCATATCATTTCTGAGATTCAATTCTACAGTTACATGGATTATGATACCATTATCTGGAAACCGAACTTGATTGGCCTGCTTACTGTAAAGGACTTTTACAATCAAAAATGTCGGTATGGGATAGATCCCCCATCACGAATCATGAGATACAAATTCCATTTTATTCCTCCTAGACATTTTCTGCTCTTTTAGAGGATCTGGAGGAATCGGCTTCCCATGCATGGCAAACTTCAAAAAGTTGGTTGGCATCTTGCTTCAGCCTGCTGTATATGCATGCAGGATGCTGAAAATGTGCAACATCTTTTTGTTGAATGCATGCTTTCTTATGTTCTATGGAAGTATTTTCAGGATGTCTTTGGTCTTCAATTTCCCCTGGAGAGAACCGTTGCTCAGATGGTGTCTCTCATCATGAAATCAATGTATAGTGAGAAAATCTAAAATCTTCTCCTTCCTGCTTCGGTAGCCATTGTGGCTTTTCTATGGGCTGCCAGAAACTCTGCTATGTTTCGAAATAATCCAAGCTCCCTTCATGAGGGTATTCTTGCCATACATTCTGCTGTTCGGATTGTCGGAGGCATTCAAACAGGTGCGATGAACAATTTATTTACTGACCTCATCACTCTCCGCACTCTTGGTGTCTCGGGTAGGTGCAAAAAACCTTTGGAGGTGAATTCAATCCGATGGATTCAACCTATCCCGTCTTGGATCAAAGTCAATGTTGATGGTGTGACAGTAGGCTCTCCAGGGCCTTCAGGTTGTGGTGGCGTCTTCCGAACTTATAGAGGTTTTGTCAAGGGCACTTTTTACCACTTCATCAGAATTGGCTGTGCTTATGAAGCAGAGCTTCGGGCTATAACCAAGGCGGTGCGGTTTGCAAACCAGTTTGGTTAGAAGCAACTCTAGATTGAGTCTCACTCCATGCCTACGGTTGAGACCATTTGTCAAAATTCAAGGAAGGTTCCCTGGCAGATTCTACCCCAATAAATTGATTGCATTAGTTTATCCAAAAATCTGGTTCTCAAGATCACCCATGCATACAGGGAAGTCAATATGGTAGTTGATGTGCTTTCTAAAAAGGCTATTGATGAACGCTGCTCATGGTGGTCTTTTGTTGCTCCCTCTTTTTGTGCGTCAATTGTGGATTCAGACATGAAGGCTGCTACCCGTACCCGGTTTCATAAGCCCCCCTTGTAATTCCTTGCACTTTATTTTTCATTTATACACTTGAGGGACCAAGCCTTATGCTTGGCCCCACGCCTTCTTTTCCCAAAGACCCAGAAAAAAACTCATACAAACCCCTAAAAGCATTAAGAACCCTAAAATCCCATAAAACAATAAATGTTTCACTAGAAACATTAAAACCCCATCAAATCACTAAAACAGTTAAAAAATATATAAAAAATTAAAACACTAAAAACTTAAAAAACTCCTAATACCCAAAAAACCACAAAATTTTAAAAACACTAAAAACCATAATATCTCTCAAAATCCATAAAACCCTAAAAAGAATAAAATTTATAAAAATAATTAAAAATTTAAAAGAACTGTAAACCATTAAAACACCTAATAAATCCATAAAAACCTAAAAACACTTAAACACTTAAAAATCCTAAAAACTCTAAAAAACCCAAAAACATATAAAAACAATTAATCACCTAAAAACATAAAAACCAATAAAACACATATAAAACCCCAAACCCACTAAAAACTAAAAAAGACCTAAGAAGACCTTAAAAACATAAGAACACTTAAAACACCTAAAACACTAAAAAATAGTAAAAACTAAAAAAATCTATAAAAACCATAAAAACCCTCAAAATCCAAAAAAACATAAAAATTATAAATATCCTACAAATTCCATAAAAATTTAAAATACCCTAAAAAAACTTAAAACTAAGAAATATATAAAAACTAATAAACATTTAAAACACCTATAACCCAATAAATGGTAAAAACCCTAACATAACTTAAAATCTAAAACCCCTAAAAACCATAAACCCCCAAAGAACCTTAAAAAACCGTAAAACACGTCATCTTAATATGGCTTATCCGCTCTACTCTCGTGATGGTGATCCTACCACTCCATCGCTTGCTTGAAGATGAAACAGATGGTTATGCCCTGGCCTCCCCCCTCTGCGGGGATGGGGCCGCCTCTGCCCTCTTTTAAAGATAGATTCTCACTTTTCTCAGATCCTGACTCGCTTCCTGCTTTCCAACAGATTGATCTCTTCCCTAAGGTACCGGGTTTTCACGAAGGGATTCCAAATCTTCCTCTGTTGATTGTAGAGTTCAACAAGGCCTTTTCTCTCCATAGCCTGGTCCTTGTAGCCAGGTTTTTAAACTGGTGTCCCTGGTTGGTGTTTTTCATAGGTTTCTGTTTGCGCATTAGGATCTTAGGGACCGCGCCACTATTGTTTTGGTCGACTTCAGCCACATTTTGATTCAGTTATTGTGGCAGGGCGACATGGTTTTACCTACTCACACAACCCATAGAAAGGCTATGGTGACGAGTGACCCTCCAGTGAAATGGAGGGCAAGGATGGAATATTCCTCCCTGCCTAAGCCAATGACTACTAGGGACTCCTTCAAGGCTAGTAAAGGTAAAGGATATGCACATGGTATGGATGAATGGGCTACCAAATCACAGCTATACGTAGAACTCAGGAAGTATTGTGCAGCTTTTCTCAAGCAATACGAATATTCTGAATGGGAGTCGGTGAACTCGGATGCTTCCTCGGGCTATGGTACTGATGGAGACCCTTATGAGGATGGTGAATTTGGTCTGTAGCTGTCCCTCATTTTGTTTTTTGATCCTTTTGGACTTTTGTATGTGGGGGTGTTCAGGTTTTTTGGGTGTGGGTTGATTGACCCTACCCCTCCATTGTCTATTGTGTCGATTTTTATAACAAATTTGGGGGTTAGGAATAGCCTGACCTCACACCTTCCTTGCTCCTAAAACCCATCAAAACTATAAAAACACAAAAAACCTATAAAAACACATCAAACCTAAAAAACCTTAAAAATTTATAGATAACCTTAAAACCCCTAATAATAATAAAAAATCCTAAAATCCCAAAAAATCATAAATACCATAAAACCCTCAAAATCACCAAAACCCCTAAAAATCATAAAATTACAAAGCTCTAAAAATCTATAAAAACTTAAAAAGAAGAAAAAACTATGAAAACCCATAAGAAAACCTCAAAAACCTAAAATCACTTAAAACCATAAACTCATAAGAATGCTAAAAACCCTAAAAAATATAAAAAATTATAAAACCCCTCAAATCCCAAGAAATTGTAAACACCATAACAATCCTTAAAAAATCCATAAAAATCCATAATGTTTTTAAAAACCCTAAAAACCTTGGAAAATTCCTATGAAAAGCATAAAAATATGAAAACACATAAAACCCCAAAAAACCCTAAAAATGTCAAAAAACCCGAAAACCCCTAAAAACCCTAAAAATCCTAAAAACCAAAAAACCTTAAAACACTTAAAAACCCTTAACACCACTAAAAACTCTTTAACCCCCTAAAAATGTTATTGAATCTAATAAACATTAAAGTGTAAAAAAACACAAAAAACCAAAAAAAACAAAAAAAAAACCATAAAACCCCAATGAACCCAAATAACCCTAAAACACGTAAAATTCCTATAAACCATAAAAATAATGAATTCCCTAAAATGCCAAAAAATGTAAAAACCATAAAACCTTGAAAATGCCTAAGAAAAAAATTAAATACTAAAAACAGATGAAAACCCTAAAAACCTAAAAAGGCTAAAAACCGTCAAAACCCTAAACCACCAAAAAAACCTAAAGAAAACCCAAAGACCACAAAAAAATCTAAACACCGTAATAAATCCTAAAATATTACTAAAAATTCCAAAAAACATAAAAAAAAACTAAAGCACCCAACTCTTAAAACCACTAAAAACACCAAAAAAACCCAAAACCCCTAAAAGACCCAAAAACCCACAAAACCCCAAAAAAATATGAAATACCCTAAAAACCCATATAAACCAAAAAACACTACAAACATTGAATACCCTTTAGACCCATAAAAATATTAAATAAAACAAAAAACCCATTAAACTATAAAAACTAGAACAAAATCATAAACCCCAAAAAACAATAAAAACCCTAAAAACTCACAGAATCCATTAATACCCTAAAATCCCATAAAAATCCTAAAAATGGAAAAACCAAAAAATTGAAACCCCCAATGAAAACCATAAAAACATAAAAATAATGGAAACCCTAAAAACATAGAAATGTTAAAATCCCTAAAAAAACCCTAAAACCCCTTAAAATACCTAAAAACCCTAAAAACCATAATGATCGTCAAAAGGACCTTAAAATTTCAGAAATTTTAAAAAACCTAAAACTCATGAAAACATCTATGAAAACCGAAGAAAAACCTAATATCACATAAAAATCCTAAAAACCTAAAAGATGCAAAAAAAACCCTAAAAAAAATTCTAAGATGTCCCTAAAACCCCTTAAAAACAAAAAAGAACATAAAAACCAAACATCCCATAAAAAAATAAAACCCACTAAAAACTATAACACCTATTTAAACCCATAAAATGTTAAGAACCTCTAAAATACCTTTAAACCACTAAAAAATATCATAAAAAGCTAAAAAACAATGAAACCCCTAAAACAATAATAACTATAAAACCCTAAGAATTCCTAAAAACCAATAAAACAAAAAAATGATAAAAATTCCATAGAGATCCCTAAAAATATAAAAAACCCTGAAAAAACAAAAGGAAAACTTTAAACATAAAATCACTTAAAACCCCTAAAAATCCTAAAAAATAGTAAAACCCCTAAAAACCCTTAAAACCCTTAAAAACATTAGAAATCTATAAATACCATAATATCTATCAAAAAATGAAAAATAATAAAACCCCCAAAAACAATAAAAACCCTAAAACCCCTTAAAATCACTAATAACCCTATAAGATAATAAAAATACTAAAATTCCATAAGAATTCCTAAAATGTAAGAAACCGTAAAATTAATGAAAACCCCACATAAATAAAAAACAAAAAACCACTAAAAACATTAGAAAAACTCAGAAACCCTTTAAATGCCCTAAAACCCCTAAAAGACCCTTAAACCCATAAAACCTCTAAAAACCTTTAAAACCCCAAAAACCCATGAACAAATTTGATAACCCATAAACACCCGAAAAGCCATAAAACGCTCTAAAAACTATTTAAACCACGAAAAAAGAAAAAAAATATTAAACCCTTTCAAACTCTAAAAAACCCTAAAAACCCTAAAAACAATAAAAACCCAAAAAACCTAAAAACTCTAAAAATCCCTAAAAACCAATAAAAATCCCTAAAAACCAAACAAATATTAAAAAGTGAAAAAAATAAAACCCATAGTAATATTAAAAACAAAAAACATTAAAAACCCCAAAAAACCTAAAAAAAAATTCTAAAATCCCTAAAATCCCCTAACAAACCCTAAACACCATAAAAATATCCAGAACCCCATAAAAACCCTATAAAACCCCAAATAACCACTGAAAACTCTTAAAACCCTTTAAACCACTAATTTTTTTAATAAAAACTAAAAAAATTAAACCCTAAAAAATCAAAAAAAAAACCTAAAACCCTAAAAAAATTAAACCCCTAAAAACATCAAAATCCCTAAATACTTAAAAAACCATAAGAATCTTTAAAAATACATAAAATGTAAAAAAATATTTAAACCCTGAAAAACCCTATCAAAACCATAAAAACCTAAAAACATGTAAAATCCCTAAAAACATAAAAATGTCAAACAGCCTAAAACCCTTAAAACCATATAAATCCCTAAAAACCATAAAACCAGAAAAATACTAAAAATGCAATAAAAATGACTAAAAACATAAAAAAACCCTAAAACCCCAAATAATTCCTTAAAATACTTAAAACATATAAAACCTATAAAACATAAAAACTTCTAGAA
Source organism: Viscum album (assembly GCA_963277665.1). Classification (NCBI taxonomy): domain Eukaryota; kingdom Viridiplantae; phylum Streptophyta; class Magnoliopsida; order Santalales; family Viscaceae; genus Viscum; species Viscum album. The sequence goes on from OY728157.1 coordinate 486,067,670, forward strand.
ACCCTAAAATAACTAGAACACTAAAATCCATAAAAACCATAAAACAATCAAACCCCATAAAAATCCTAAAAACCACGTAAACTATAAAAACCCTTTTAACCCCAAAAATCTTAAAAAATTATTAAAAAATATAACACACTAAAAAACACAAAAAATTCACTAAAACCAAAACAAACCCATAAAAACCATAAAACCCCTCAAAATACCTAAAAACCCTAAAACCCTAAAAATCTAAAAAAGCCTATTAAAATCCATAAATACCTTAAAACCCTAAAACCCTAAAACCCCTAAAAACCCTCAAAATCCATAAAATATATAAAAAACATAAAAATCCATAAAACCCCCAAAAATCCATATAATTGTCAAATAAACTAAAAACCATGAAAAACACAAAGAAACCCTTCCACCCAAAAACACTTAAATTACATAAAATACCTAAATAAGAAAAAAACCTAAAGACCCTAAGAACCCAAAAAACCCCTTAATACCATAAAACCCTAAAAAACTTTAAAACCACATAAAAACCATAAAAACTGCTGAAAACTATAAAACCACTAAAAACCTCAAAAACCCTAAATCCCCAAAAAAACAATAAAAACTCAAAAACACCAAAAGAACCATACAAACCCAAAAAACCCAAAAATCATTTAAAAACGTAAAAATCCTAAAATCCCTAAAAGGAACCTAAAATATAAAACCACAAAAATGTCAATAAACATCAAACTGAAGACAAAACATAAAAACCCCAAACCCCAAAAACCCAAAAAACCCAAAAAACCTTAAAAAATCCCTAAAACCATAATAACCCATAAATAATCATAAATAATCACTAAAAATCCTTAAACATAAAAACCCTTAAAACCCCTAAAAACCACTAAGAAAAAACCATAAATACCTAAAAATACTTCAATCCTCGAAAAAAAAACACTTAAATCCATAAAATCCCTAAAAAACTCTAAAAACCTTAAAAACCCTGAAAAACCCAAAATAATAAAAACCCTATAAAAACCCTAAAAACCCACTAAAACACCTTTAAAAACCAAAAAACAATAAAAACTCTATGAAATATTAACAACCTTAAAATATAAAAAATTAAAAAATTTAAAAAACCCAAAAAACCCAAAAAACCATAAAAACCCTCAAAATCCATAAAAACATTAAAAATTCTAAAAGCCAAAAGGCCTAAAAATACCTAAACACCCACCTAAAATATAAATACCCTGAAATCCCCTAAATAACTCTACAGAAAACTAAAAAAACACATATAACCCTTAAATACCTAAAAATTCAAAAAACAAAAACAAAACCTAAAACCCAAAACCATTTAAAACCTGAAAATCATAAAAAATAATAAAAAGTTAAAATATCCTTAAAGGCTGTAAAAAACACTAAAATTGAAAAAAAAATCTAAAACCCTATGAAAATAATAAAAACATAAAAAACTAAAAACCCCTAATAAAAAAATTCTAAAAACCCTAAAGTGACTATAAAACTCCTAAAAATCATAAAACCCCTAAAAACATAAAAACCCCATAAACCCACAAAAACTACTAAAAACTCTTATACCACTTTAAAACCTTAAAAAATAATAAAAAACTATAAAAATCCTTAACTCCTTAAAAAACATTAAAACCAATACAAATAATAAAACACTAAAACCCATTAAAAACACAAAAAACACAAAAAATTACTAAACCCCTAAAAGACTTTAAAAATACTAAAAATTCTTAAAAATTCCTTAAAACATAAAAACCAATAAAAACCCTTAAAACCTTAAGAAAACCTTAAATATCAAAATACACTAAAAACCCAACAAAAATAAAAAATGCTAAAAACCCTAAAACGCCTAAAACTATAAAAAACAAAAAAAATCATCAAAATACCTAAACCCCTAAAAATATTAAAAAAACCTAAAAATAAAAAAAAATATTAAATAAACATGAAAACCTAAAAATCCTTAAGAAAACAAAAAAATCCAAAAAAAGAAATATCCCCCCAAAAACATAAAAACCTTAATAAACACAAAAAAACCTAAAAATCCCTAAAACCAAAAAACCAAAAAACCCATAAAAACCCAAAAACCCATAAAAACCCAAAAAACTAATAAAAACACTAAAGTCTTTAAACCCCTAAAAACCTTAAAAACTATAAAAAATATAAAACCCCATAAAACTCAAAAAAACTCACATAACTCATAAAATCCCGAAAAGCACTAAGAAACCAAAATCCTTGAAAATCCCTAAAAACCCCAAAAACCATAAAAATCATAAAAATCCCAAAAAAATCTTAAAAATGTAAAAAAACATAAAAATCCTGAAAACCTGTAAGAAATATCAAAACCTAAATAACCCTAGAACCACTAAACTACCTAAAAATTATAAAAACTCTAAAAAATTTAAGAGCCCTAAAAAACCAAAAAATTCCTTAAAATACCACAAAAAAACTAAATACCATAAAAATACTAAAAACACTAAAGATCACTAAAAAAATAAAAACCCAAAAAACCATGGAAATCCCTAAGAAAAACATATAACCTAAACACATTTGAAACCCCTAAAAACCTAAAAAACACTAAAACCCTTAATAGACCTTAAACAACCATAAAAACCATAAAACAGTTAAAAAGTGTAAAAATCATAAAACCCCATGAAAATTATAAAAACACTAAAAACTATAAAAATAATTTAAACCCATGGAAACATTAAAAAACTACAAAAAACCATGAAAACATTGAAAATTTTAAAAGCCACTAAAATCCCAAAAATAATATTAAACCCCCTTAAAACCCTAAAAAAAATAAATACCCATAAAATCCCTATAACCATAAATAATATAAAAATGTTAAAAAAGAACTAAGAATCCCTAAAACAAAAAAAATCCTAAAACCCCTAATAATACCATAAAAAACCTAAAGACACTTAAAACTCCTAAAAACCTAAAAAATTCTAAAAAACCTTAACACCCCTAAAAACTCTAAAACCCATAAAAATCCTTAAGTCTCATAAAAACCCAAAAAACATAAAGAAACCATTAAAAACTCTATAACCATTTGAAGCCCTTTTTTTAAGAACTCTAAAAATATAAAAACCCTAATAATTTGAAAACCCCCCTATAAACCCAAAAACCCATTAAAACCGTCAAACCCCTCAGAACCCTCAAAATCCCTAAACACCCCCAATTTTTCTAAAAAATCCCAAAAAATCCCTTAAAACATAAAAAACCCTAAAATACTATAAAAAGAATTAAAATATTAAAATCCTAAGAACACATAACATCCATAAAAACCTAAAAAACCTAGAAAAACAAAAACCCTAAAGCTCTAAAATCCTTAAAAACCCTAAAAGTCTTCAAAATCCCTAAAATCTTTAAACACCAATAAAAATCCAAACAAACACCTAAAAATCCCAGAAAAGGTGAAAAAACCCTAAGATAGCCTTAAAAACGTAAATACACATAAAACACAAAACCCCTAAAAGACCCTAAAACACATAAAACCCCTTTAAAACCTTAAATAAACTAATACCCCTTAAAACCACTAAAAACCCTTTTAAAACTATAAAACCCCATTAGACCGCTAAAAACATTAAAAACTCTAAAAACCATAAAACTCTAAAAAACTAAAAATAACCAAAAATAACCAAAAAATTAATAACCCTAAAAATTATCAAAATCACTAACCACTCTAAAAAATAATAAAAATCCTAAAAAGGACATAAAATCCATAAAAATATAAAAACCCATAAAACCCTAAAAAAACCCTATGAAATTTTTAAAAACCTAAAACCTTTAGAACCATAAAAACCTAAATATGCTAAAAACCCTAAAAACGATTAAAATCCCTAAAACCCCTAAACATCCATAAAATGTAAAAAACATAATTTTTTTAAAAAACTCTAAGAAAATCTTAAAAAACAAAAAAAACATAAAATCCATAAAAACTAAAAATGCTAAAAACCCTAAAACTACCCAAAACCCTAAAAACCATAAAACCCATAAAAACATAAAAACCATAAAAACCACTAAAATATCTAAAAACCCTTCAAACCCATGAAATCGTTAAAACGTATAAAAAATCTTAACTAAAGAAACTCAGAAAAATCCTAAAACCCCCTAAAAAATATAAAAACACTAAATATACAAAATCCTCTAAAAATCATTAAAAACCCTAAAAACCAAAAAACCCCTAAATATACCAAAAAATATCTAAAATCTAAAAACCCATAAAAACCCTGAAAACCCATAAGAAAACCTTGATAACCTAAAAACACCTAAAAACCCTCAATAACCTAAAAATGTTAAAAATAATATAAAAACAAAAAACCACTAAAATTTCTAAAAAGCCTTTAAATCCCTAAAAATGATGAAAAAATATAAAAACCATTTTAAACCATAAAAAAATCAAAAAAAATTGAACACCCCAAAAAACAATAAAACCCATAAAAATAAAAATAAACCCTAAAACCATCAAGATCCCTAAAACCCATAAAAACCATGAAAATCCTAAAAACCCCAAAAATACCAAAAAACAAAAAATCCCTTGAAACACAAAAACTGCTAATAAAAACATGAAAATCTAGAAACACTAATAACCCATAAAAACCTAAAAATGATAAAATCCTAAAAAAACCCTATATACCACAATAAATTCCCAAAACACTAAAAATCACTAAAATCCCAACAAACCAATAAAAATTATTAAAACCCATAAAATACCTAAAAATGAAAAAATCCCTAAAAATCCTAAGAGAACCTTAACAACCTAAAACATTAAAACCCATAAAAACAATAAATATCCAAAAATATCTGAAACCCCTAAAAAGAATAAAAGCTCCAAAAACCATAAAAATCATAAAAAACCCACGAAAAACATTAAAACCACTCTAAACCCCTCAAAACGTTAAAAAATATAAAAACTATTAAACCCCATAAGAATCTTAAAAAACCCCCCCAAAAACCCAAAAACCCAAAAACCATAAAAACTCAAAAAAATTCATAAAACCCTGAATACCCTGAATCCCTAAAAAACCATTAAAATATCAAAAGCCTTGAAAATCCCAAAAAATTTAAAAACACCTAAAAACATTGAAACCACAAAAGAATACCTTAAGTTCCTAAGAAACATAAAATATATACAAACATAAAAAACACTTAAAACCCTAAAAAACTAAAATACCTCAAAATCCCTAAAACCCATATAAAATAAAAAGCCAAAAACTACCCTAAAAATCCCAAAATTATAAAAAACCCTAAGAAACCAGAAAACATATAATAAATCCTTAAAAACTTAAAAACACATAAATCCCCTAAAACCATAAAATCCCTAAAACCCATAAAAACCCTTAAACACACTAAAAAAATATAAAAACCATTTAAACCCCTAAAATATTAAAAAAATCCAAAAAACTATAATTCCCCAAAAACACAAAAAAACCCCTACAAATAAAAAAACCATAAAAACTATAAAAACCATAATACCCTTATAATGCATAAAAATCATAAAACCATAAAAAACATAAAAATATATAAAATTCCCTAAAATGTAAAAAATCCCTAAAAACTGTGAAATACACTAAGGGAACCTTAAAAACCTAAAAAAGTAATAAACCCACTAAAAATCTAAAAATTTATAAAACCCTAAAAATAATGATATCACAAAAAACCAAAAAACCCATAAAAACACAAAGAAATCATTAAAAAAATTTAAACCCACTAAAAAATCTAAACCCTTAATCTCCAAAAAAATATTAAAATACTATAGAAAACCATTAAACACAAAAAAACATAAAAAATACCCTAAAACCCAAAAAAAGTCATAAAAGGCCCAAAAACTACTTAAAACCCATAAACCCCCACAAAAACCCTAAAACCCAAAAGAATTCTAAAAAAAGAACTCAAAATCACTAAATACATGAAAACCCTCAAAACCCCTAAAATCTCCTAATAAAACCTAAAAATATAGAAACACATTACACCCCCGAAAATCTAAGAAATGTTGAAAATATTAATACCCTAAAAACCCTAAAACCCATGAAAATCCTTAAAATCCCGAAAAACATAAAAAACTAAAAAATGCATAAAAATCCCTAAAAATGTAAAAAATTCTAAAAACCTATAAAAACTATAAGAAAACCAAAAAAATCATAAAAACATTTAAATCACCTAAAAACCCTTAAAATCTTAAAAACCCTAAAAAATATAAAGCCCTAAAAACCATAAAACAAATAAATACACTAAAAACCCAAAATAACCCTAAAACCCACTAAAAACACTAAAATATCATTATAAAACTGAAAATTTAAAAAATCTAAAACCATAAAACCCTAAAACACTCAAAATAAATCCCCCCAAAACCCCCAAAAAATAATAAAACAATAAAAAAACCCCAAAATCCCTAAAAACCATAAAAATAAAAAAATTCCCCAAAAACCTTAAAAACATAAAAACCACTAAATACCGAAAAACCTAAGAGAAAAACTGAAAAAAAATAAACTCATAGAACACCTAGAAACCCAAAAAATTCTAAAACCCCCAAAAAGTCATAAAACCCCCAAAAAACACTCAAAATCCCTAAATAAAATTAAAATCATTAAAAATCCATAAAAAATACTTAAATAATAAAAAACTGTTAAAACCCTAAAAACTGTAAGAAACCCATAAAATCATATTAACACTTAAAATCCCAAAAAAACCTAACAAATGAAAAAACCATAGAAAACCCTAAAATACCCTAAAAACCCTAAAAACCAATAAAACCCCCTAAAATCCTTAAAACCCATAAAGAACAATAAAAACCCCATAACCCCACTAAAAATTCTAAATATACTGTAAACCCATAAAAATGTTAAAAACATTAAATATTCTTAAACACTAAGAAACTAAGAAACCCCAAAAACTGAAGAAAACCCCTAAAACCATAATACCCCTAAAAACATCAAAATCCCCAAAACCCCTAAAAACAAGAAAAACCAAAAAATCCCGAAAAATCCCAAAAACAATAAAACCTCTAAGAAAACCATAAAACCTAAAAACACATAAAGCCCTTAAAAATAAAAAAAGCTAAAAACCCCAAAAAACTATAAAACCCTCAAAATACATAAGAAACCCAAAAAACCAAAAATTCAAAAAAATATCTAAAATCCCTAAAATTTAAAAAAAATCCCACTAAAATCCCTGAAAACCCCTGAGAAAAAAACCCAAAAAACACTTAAAACCCTTAAAAACATAGAAAATGCTAAAAACACTAAAATGACCCAAAAACCCTAAAAACCAATAAAACCAATAAAACCCCTAAATAACATAAAACCCCTAAAAACCAAAAAAAACTCTAAAACCCTTTAAGCCCCTAAAAATTAAAAAAATCTCTAAAACCCATAAAACCCAAAATACTAAAAAAAACAATAAAAATTCAACAAAACCCATAAAAATCCCAAAACCCATAAAACCACTATAAACTTATAAAAGCCTAAAAATCATAAAAAAATGTACAAACTAAAAACAATTAAAAACCCTAAAAACCTAAATACCCTAAAATAGCTAAAACCACTAGAAATTGTACAAAAATCCCTAAAAACCAGAAAAACCCATAAAAACCATTAACAACCCTAATAATCCATAAAATCAAAAAAACCAAAAAATACATTAAAAACCCTTTATATCGATAAAAATTTAAAAAACTATACAAAAACCATAATACCCTTAAACACACAAAAGTAACCGTAAATCCGTAAAAGAAACATAAAACCCCTAAAAATCTCAAAATTCTTAAAAACCAAAAACCCTAAAAAATCATAAAATTCATAAAAGTCCATAAAAAATAAAAAAACTAAGAATTTTGATAAACCTAAAGAAAACTCTAATCCCAAATCCCCAAAAACACCTCAAAAACCCAGATACCCTAAAAACCCATAAAAATTTATAAAAATTCCTAAAAATATAAAAACCCCTAAAACCCTGAAAACCATAAGAAAACAATAATATCCTAAAAACCTTAAAACCCATAAAAAACCTATGAATTATAAAAACAAAAAATACCCTCAAAACCTTAAAAACCAAAAAAATACCATAAAAACCAATAAAAATGGTTAAGCCCCATAAAATGCCTAAAATCCCCTAAAACCCCCACAAAAATTATAAAAAAATTTAAATCCTATGAACGTTAAAAAACTCTTCAACCCATAACCCCCCCTTCCTCGCCCAGAAAAAATCCCAAAAACCCATAAAACCCCAAAGAATTATTAGAACCATATAACCATAAATAAACCCTAAAACCCTCAATATCCATAAAAACCATAAAAAAAATAAAAACCATAAAAATCTTAAAAATATTCTAAAATCCCTAAAAAGTTGAAAAAAATTAGAAACCCTGAAAAACCATATGAAAACCTTAAAATCATAATGACAATTAAAACCCTAATGAAATGATAAAAACCAAAAAAACCAAAAAAACCATCAAAATCATTAAAAACCCTAAAAACCATAAAAATCCTAAAAAATCCATAAAAATATTTATTAATGCAAAATCCTTTAAAAACCTAAATAACACTAATGTACCCTTAAAAACCTAAAATCACATAAACCCCCAAAATATCCTAAAGAATAAAAAAACCCTAAAAACCAAAAAATACTCTAAAAACATAAAAACCATAAAACCATAAAAATCCAAAAAAAAACTATTAAAAACCATTAAAATCCATAAAAACGATAAAAAAAACTAAAAACCCTAAAAACTCTTTAAACTATAAAAATGTTAAAAACTCAAAAAAATTGTAACCCCCCCCCCCACACACACACAAAAATACTAAAAATAAAGGATAACCAAAAAACCCCTCAAAATCTCTAAAAACCTGAAAACCATAAAAAGACTAAGAAATCCCTAAAAATAACAAAAATATAAAACCATTAAAACCCTAAAAAACATGAGAAATCCTCAAAAACCAAAAAACAATTAAAACCCCTAAAAACCTAAAAATTATAAAAACCATAAAATACCTTGAAAACCATAAACCCCCTAGAAACCTTAGAAATCATAAAACCGGTAATAACAATAAAACCCCACTAAAAACTCTAAAAAATCATTCAAACCATGAAAATGATAAAAATACCTAAAAAACTAAATAAATGCTAAAAACCCATAAAAACATGAAAACCATAAAATCCCTATAAATCCTAAAACCCCTAAAATTCATAACAACCCAATAAAACCATAAATATACTAAAAATCCCTAAAAATATAAAAAAACAAAAAAACCCCTATAAATCTTAAGAACCCTACTAAAACCCTAAATTCCTAAAAATAATTAATACCCAAAAACTTAAAAAAAGAAAAACCACTAAAAACCATAAAACCCTAAGATACCCTGAAATCTCTAAAAGTAACTAAAACCCCAAAAACTATAAAAAATTATAATTCCTAAATACATAAAAAATTCATAAAAACCCAAAAAGGCCCTAAGCAGACCTTAAAACCTAAAAAAACATTAAATCCTAAAAAACTTAAAAAATTCTAAAACCCTTAAAGACTATAAAAACCCTAAAGTTCATAAAAATCCATAAAAACATTTCAACCACTTAAAACCAACAAAAACTCTAAACACCATTTAAACCATTTTTTTAAAACTCTAAAACCCCATTACAACCCTAAAATTTCATGAAAAACATAAAAACCCAAAAACCCATTAATTCAATAAAAACCCATAAACCTTGAAAATGATTGGAAACACTAAAAAACCATAAAAATCCAAAAAAACAGCTAAAACCCCTAAGAAGGTAAAAATTAGTTAAAATAGTGAAATCAATTAAGAAAACCATAATAACATAAAAACATTAAAAACCACTAAAACCCAAGAAAAAGGCAAAAAAAGATGAAAACCCATAAAACCTTAAAAAACTAAAAACAAATCAATACACTAAAACCCACAAAAAAACACTTAAAGACTACTAGACCCCTAAAAATGTTAAAAAACTCTCAAAACTTAAAATCCCTCAAAAACACAAAAACACCCTAAATCCAAAACAACCATAAAAACATAAAAACGCTAAAAACACTAAAACCCCACAAAATCAATAAAAATTAAGAACCCTACAAATGATTAAAGGCCCAAAAAATTTATAAATATGTAAAAAACACTAAAACCCCAATAAGACCCTAATAAACATACAAATATATTAAAAATATTAAAACCACTAAAAACCATAAAACACTGAAAACCCTAAAAACACATAAATCCATAAAAACACTAAAACCCTACAAAATCCCTAAAAACCAAAAATAAATTTAAAAATACTAAAAAACCCTAAAAATCCTCAAAAACATAAAAAATCCCTAGAAACAATGAAAACCCCTAGAAAACCTTAAAAATTCAAAAACACTTAAAACCCATAAATCCTTTAGAACACTAAAACACCTAAAAACTCTAAAAAACTAAAAATACTAAAACCCTTAAAACCATTCAAAACCTAAAAATCCTAAAAACACTATCAAACTACATTAAATCCATAAAACATTTAAAAAACTAAAAAACCTTAAAACCCCTAAAAACTCAAACACCCCTAATAAACTAATAAAACAAAAAACATTAAAATCATAAAAAAAATTAAAAAAATTAAAATCATTAAAAATACTAAAAAACCAATAAAATACTAAAAATTCAATAAAATCCCAAAAAATGTAAAAACCATAAAAACTAGAAACCCCCTAAGACAAAATTAAAAACATAACAACATTTAAGATCTTTAAAAATCTAAAAACACTAATGACCACTAAAAAACATTAAAATACTTCAAAATCCATTAAAATCTCTAAAACATTTAAAACCATAAACATCCTAAAAATCCCTATAATCTGCAAATACATAAAAGTCCTAAATCTTTGAAAATACATAATAAAACCTTAAAAACCTATAAACCAAAAAACCCCTAAAAACATAAAAATGCTAAAAAGTCTATAATACCCTAAAACCCCTAAGAAACCCAAGAATGAAAATGCCACAACTCTCTCCTGGGCTCTCCCTCCCGATGCGGCGACTTCCAGGGTTACCTTCTGGAATCCTCTTCTGAATCTTCGTTGATCTCTTCCAGATTTTTGTTGTGGATGGATTTCTGTTTGAGAGGCTTTCTCCCCTGGCGCGATGGTGGAAATTGAGAAGGATGGTCGATGTCTTTGTGTCCTGGTGGGTTGTTTTAGGTATTGGTGATGTTGGGTTGGTCTAGATTTTTCGTCATTGTGTATTGGATTTGTTAGATCTGGATCATGCTCCACCTCGGGCGTCCTCTTTGTTGCTCCTGCGCGGCGGCAATGATGGGTTTCTTATGGTCTGGGTGAAGTCTTTGAGGTTTTTGGTGAATTCAATGCATGCGCAATGGATGTTTTGACGACTGGACATAGGTGTGCTTGGCCCGATCTTCAGCAAGATGCTCTGGTGGCTTCGTCTGGGTGAGTTTTGGCCTCGACTTGGTGGAAAGTGGGTCCGGCGGGCTTTGCGACTTCTCGGCGATGGCGCTTACGACTCTTTTCTTGGATCTGCGATTCTTGTTTGGACACGAGGAGGGTCTTGGTGGATTTTTAGGCTTCACGACGGGTCATGGTGGCCGATAAAGGTGAAGATGCAGGTTTTCTTTTCTGGTTCCGATCTCTTGTTCCTGAATCCTGCTGCTGATGAAGGTGTGGTCATTCTGTGCTATGTTTTTTTTGATATGCTAGACTGTGTGTCCTTCAATTGTGGCTGGTTTGGTTTTTTGTTGTTGTTACTGCTGAATGATGAGCATAAGGAGTTGTGGATGATGTGGAATGGGTTTAGGCATGGTGGCTGGTGGTATTTTTCTTCTAATTTTGATGGGATGTTGGAACCGGTCTGGTTAGGAGGAGTTGGTCACTGGATTTGGGGTTATTATATAATTGCTGTTGGTTGTTGGTTCTTTCATAAGGTGCTTATGTTTTTTGGTCTGGTATTGAGGTGCTAGATGATGAGCTACTGGACTTTGGCTATTTCTGCCAATGGTGGTCCTCTTTGGCTGGTGATGGACCTGCCTAATGTGGTGGTACTAGATGATGTAGAGTTTGGTTTTTTACGGCTGGTGGTTCGATTTTTCTGGTGGTTCGATGTTTCTGGTGGTTTGATGTTGCTGGTCGCTAGATCTGGTGCTACTGGGTATCATTTTCTGCTTCGATGGGAACCACTGAAAGAGTTGCTAGCTGTTGGAATCTGATGGGTTGGGCGTTTTCTGCTGCTTTCCTGAGATGTGATGTTGCTAATGCTTTGGAGTTGATGAAGTTCCACGTATGGTGATGGTGTTGCTGCTGCTTGATGTTGGTTGCTTCTTGGTTGGGACTGCTGCTGGATATTTGTTGCTTGGATTTGTGTGCTTTTTCTTTTTTGATATTTCTTTTTTTGGGGTCTTTTTCATCTTGGGTTTGTAAAGGGTTTTTGGTTGCGGGTCGTTTGACCCCTCCCCTCCATTGTCTGCAGAGTCTTTTTCATAATAAAATTTGGGGGGTTCGGGAATAGACCAATCCTCGCATCTTCCTTGCCCTAAGTAACCCAAAAACAGATAAAAACATAAAGGTGCAAAAAACATTAAAAACCCATAAAATCACTAAAACCCACCAAAATCCCAAAAATGCTTTAAAACCTAAAAACATTAAAAAACTCTAAAAACCCTAAAAAACTAGAAAAAACCATAAAATCTGAAAAACCTTAAGACCCCTCAAAATCCAAAAAACTCTCAAAATCAATCAACCCCTTAAAAATCAATAAAAACACTAAAACCAAAATACACTAGACACCCATAAAACCCCATTGAAAATATTAAAAACTTAGAAACACATTAAACCCTCAAAAACCTAAAAAACACTAGAGACCGTAAAACCCTAAATACCTTTCAAAACCCCTAAAACCACTCAAAATCTCTAAAAACCCCTAAAATCCTAAAAAATATATAAAAACCCTCAAACCCTGAAAACACAAATAAAACTTTAAAAACATAAAAACACATAAAATAAAAAAATACAAAATACCAAAAAACCCCTTAAAAGACCCTAAAAACCATAAAACCTCTAGAAACCATAAAAAAGCATAGAAACCAAAAAGATTACTAAATACTATAAAAAACTTTTAAACCACTAAAATTTATTAAACTCTAAAAAATATTAAAACCCCTAAAAACTAAAAAAATGAAAAAAATCCAAAAATCATAAAAACTCTAAAACCCATTAAACCATCTAAATCCCTAAAAAACAAAAAAAATCATAAAAATACAAAAAAATATCTATAAATCCCTAAAAATCCCAAAAAAAATTAATAACCAAAAAACCCCAAAAACACTAAGAAAACCATATAAATACTTAACCCCCTTAAATCCTAAAAAAATCCAAAAAATCTAAAAATCCCTAAAAACCAAATATCCCTAAAATCCATAAAAACCCATAAAAACATAAAGCACAAAAAACCTATAAAAACCCTATAAACATTAAAACTATAAAAACACATTAAACTCCTAAAAAGGTTTAAAACACTCCAAAAATCCCAAAAAAAATGAAAAAACCCTGAAACCCAAAAAAATAAATCCCCTTAAATCCCAAATAAATCCTAAAACCCCGCAAAATTTATAAAAAACCAAAAACCCATAAAAATCCTAAAATATACTAAAAATATCGAAAAATTAAAAAACACTAAAAATCCTTACTAAATCCTTAAAATCCTAAAAACACTCAAAACCCCTAAAATACTAAAAAACAATAAAAAACCAAAAAACACTAAAAAGACCCTAAAACCCATAAAACCCACTAAAATCCTTAAAACTACTAAAAACACCTAAAAACATAAAAAACCAATATAAACTCTAAAAACCCTACAACCCCTAAAATGCTAGAAAGAGATAATGAAACTTTAAAAACATCAAAAACTCAAGAAAATCATAAAAACCAAAAAAACTATAAAATACATAAAAAAACCCTCAAAATCCCTTAAACCCTAAAAACATATAAAAACCTCAAAACCCCTAAAAATCCCTAAAAACCAAAAAAACCATGGAACCCCCAAAAAACCAAAGAAAACCATAAAACCATAAAAACACATAAAACCCCTCAAAATCAGAAAAACACAAAAAAATAATAAAAATTCTAAAAACCTTAATAGGCCCAAAATACCCTAAAAATCTCTGAAAACCCTGTAAACCGTAAAAATACAAAAAAGGAAAAAAAATCCCTAAAAACATATAATCTTCAGAAACCACTAAATAACCCTAAGAAAGCATTAAAAACATAAAAACACACAAAAAACCTAAAAATTCTAAAAAAAATTAAAAGGAATAAAATAACCCTAAAACCCCTAAAAACATAAAGACCCATAAAATCACCATAAAAACCCTAAAACCAACTAAAATCTACAAACACTTTAAATCCATAAAAATTTCTAAAACCCTAAAAAATCTAAAAATATAGAAAAAAACATAAAAAAACAAAAAAAAACCATAAACCACATAAAAATCATAAAATACCTAAGAACCTGCAAAGTCCCTAATAAACCTTAAAACTATAAAAATCCAAAAAAATCCCTAAAAAGATGAAAAATGCTAAGAAAACCTTAAAAACTAAAAACACTTAAAACCCCTTGAAACCTAAAAAATATTAAAAACCCTAAAAAATACTAAAGCCCCTTAAAACCCTCAAAATACCTAAAACACAATAAAAATCCCCAAAAACCCCAAAACCACCTAATAATGTAAAAAACCCTAAAAACCTAAAAACACATGAAACTCCTAAAGAACGTAAAAAATGATAAAAATCCTCAAAATCTCTATAACTACCCTAAAACCCCTTAAAACCATAAAACTCTTAAAAACCAATAAAACCCCCCCAAAACCCACTCTAAAATCGAAAAAACCATTTTAATCCCTAAAAATGTTAAAAAATCTAAAAAAAACCTTAAACCCCAAAAAAATCAAAAAACACCTAAATCTGAAAAAACCATTAAACCATTAAACCCTCAAAATACATAAAACCCCTAAAAACCATAAAAACCCTAAAAATAACTGAAATCCTGAAAACCCCTAAAAATTTAAAAAGATATAAATGCATAAACCCCTAAAAACAAAAAAGATGCTAAAAATCCTAAAATACCACAAAACCCTAACAACCATAAAACCCCATAAAATTGTTTAAAACCATAAAAATCATAAACACTAAAAACCTTTTTAACACCTAAAATCATTAAAAACTCAAAAAAAACCTTTAAATCCCAAAAAACTTAAAAATACCCTAAAATCCTAAAAAAACCATAAAACCATAATAAACCCAAAAATACCAAAAAAATCCCAAAAAACCATAAAAATAATAAAAATACTAAAAAAACCCCAAAATAACTAGAAACATAAAAACCATAAAAACCTTAAAAACCCTTAAGAAAAAAAAATAAAATCTTAAAAACACTTAAAACCCTTAAAAACATAAAAAACCAATAAAAATACTAAATACCCAAAAGACCCTAAAACCCGTAAAAATACCTAAAGCCCCTAAAAACCATAAAAATCATGAAAAATCCCTAAATATCCCTAAAGTTTTAAAAACCCTAAAAACCCTTATGAAACCATAAAAACTAAAAAAACTTAAAACTCCAAAAAATACAAATATGTTAAAAACCCTAAAACCCGCTATAAATAATAAAAACCCCTAAAAAAATAAAAATACAAAAAACCACTAAAAACTCTTACACATTCCAAGACCCACTAGGAAATATTCTAGGAACATTTTTTAATATTCCTATTTTGAGAATCTAGATCTCTATAAGAAAACTAGTGTGAAGGGCTCTCAATGGTGGAAATGAAGAAAAATGAGAGAGTTAGTAAACATAAAAAACAATGAGAACTTTTTATTTCTAAAAACCTGACCACAAGAAGCCACAAAGGATGACCAATCCTTGGACAAGCCACGAAATAAGAAAGAACAAAAATTTTGAAATAAAAACTCACCACAACAACTTACCTTAATTCATGATTTCCAAATAGTACAAGGGGTGGTTATTTATAGCCAAAGAGTGATACAAAAGTCGAACACCTTGTTTTCAAAAGTCAAAAACTCTAAATGATGCTTTTTAAAATTTTAGAACATGCCCATTACATTAAGAGACATGTTTCACTCTTTTTTGGAAAGTAAATAAAACTAGGCCACAACTTTTCACATTGATGATTCCATGGTGAGATGGGATTGAAATTGGTATCACATCATAGATTCCGTATTTAAAATCATTTTGGGCCTTAATTAATGTAAATATAGGCTTGGATACATCACCCATGTATGGGTATTGGTCCTCCCCATGGATATTCATGATTAATCCATGTAAGGCCACCTTCACCATCTTTTTCCTTTCCCGTGTCATTGGGCCACATATTCCTCACATTGGGTCACCTATTCCTCACATTGTGTCTTGCACAATCATGCACATTATGTCTTTCTCATCAAGTCTTCCTTCAACCCTTTGATGAACAAGTGTTCCATGATCCCCATAATATCCTCCATCATTAAAATTATTCATCCTAGAATCTGAAAATAAAAAGGGATAATGATTAACAACATTAAATGTGGTTGTAACATTTCCATACCTATCGGGTAACTCAATCTTGTGGGAATTGTCATTTATTTTCTCAACGAATTTTAAAGGAAAATATCTTCATAGATGGAGTTTTTATTTCATTGCTATGGTATCATCTCCTTCCACATGTTGACCAACAACCATTCTATTGGTTGAAAAACGATTTTCTACCAACCTTTTTTTGTGTGTTTCAATAATTTTTTAATATTCCACTCAATGTTTTCCTTTACCTTTGAAAGAAACTACTTAAAAAACTTTTCCTTTTAATCCCCTTAAATAATAAAAAATTTATTAGTATGAGAAGATAGAATATCAAGTGGATTAAATGATATAAAACCATACACAACTTCAAAAGGTGAAGAAATAGTTGTAGAGTGAACTGGTAGATTATAAGAAAACTCAATGTCTGTCATGTATCTTTACTAATGTTTCAAATTTTTTCTAAGGATGTTGTGAAAAATTTGTAATTTGTTATATTTACCACCTCATTTTGACCATATGTTTGTGGGTGTGCATTGGTAAGAAAAAAATTAGTTCTATTTTTGTTCCACAATTTCCTATAAACATGACTAAGGATATTGACATCCCTAACTATCACAATGATCTTGGGTAAGACAAGAAACCTAATAATTTACTTAAAAAATTAGGGATGTAAGTTGAATAATTGGTTTTAAAAGAAGTAATAAAGTGTTTAATCTTACTAAACCAATCCACCACCACAAATATGTTATCCTTCCCTGATTATTATCATAGCAAGAATATCATTAAATCCATTGATATGTCAACATACGTATGAGAAGAAATAAGAAAAGTGGGGGTCTAAGTCATGTGGAAGAACTTTTGACTTTTCATGTTTACACACATTAAAATTTTCACAAACATTAACCATTCCAATATGCATGTGAGGCCAATAAAAATGTTCACACAATAAGTAAAAAGATTTTTCGACCCCAAAATGACCCAGTAATCCGCCATTATGAGTTTCTCTAACAAGAAATTCATGCATAGAAGAAGATGAAAAAGGAAATTTATTTTATTAGAAAATAAACCCATGATATCTGTAAAACTATTTTTCCCATGTTTATCACATAGCATCTAAATTATTGAAAAATTATAATCATTCTCATGCATGCTTTTAAATATTTCAAAACCAAATATTTTAGCATGAAAATAAGTGATAAGAGAGTATATCCTAGAATAATCAATCATAAAAACTTTTTATTTTTATTTTTTATGCTTAATGATATAAGGAAATGTTTCAATGTATTCAATCCATCTTTATTTCAATATATTATATATTTATTGTGACTTTAAAAATTTTAGACTTTTATAATCTGAATGAATCACAAATTTCCTCGGCCAAAACGAATGTTTAAAGTATTCTAAAGTTATTTGAGGGAATAAAAATCCTTTATAATGTTATAGTAGTTCAATTCATCCCCATTAAGAATCTCACTAAATTAAGCAATAGGCTTATAGTCTCTCATTAAAACAACCCCAATTCCTATTCTAGAGCCATTACACTCAACCTAAAATAGTTTAGAAATATCGAGTATAATTAAGTGAGTTGAATTGGTTAACATAAAGTTAAGTGTGTAGAAGGTATATTATTTTGATTTTATCCCCATTAGAACCACTCCTTTCTTGACTAAATCATTCAATGGTTCCGCAATGGTCAAAAATTCAACTACAATCCTTTGGAAAAAGCTCACATGTCTGTGGAAGCTCCTCACCTCATTGATATTCTATGGTGTTATACAGTCTCAAATTGCCTTCAAATTCACATTATTGACCCAAATGTCAACAAATCCTACCATAAAACAAGTAAAATAACCAATTTTAAACAAAATGTACATTTTTCTATGTTTTCAACCCACCTATTTATCTTAAATTTCTAAAAAACATTTTTAAAATATTCATGATGTTCATCAATGATCTTAGAATAAACAATGATGTAATAAAAATAAACAAAAACAAATTTCCTAATGAATGGATGTAAAACATGATTAATTATATTCCTAAATGTACTTGGGTAATTAGTTATCCCAAAATTAATATCTATTCATTCATACAACCCAAACATATTTTTAAATACAGTTGTCCATTTATCTTCCTCTTTTATACTAATGGTATAGTATCCACTCCTTAGGTAAATTATAGTAAACAATAATGTAATTTGGAGTTCATCAATATTATAATCCAAACAGGGTATGGGATAATGATACTTTACTATGATTTTTTTGATATATCAACAATAAACATGCATTCTCTACTTACCAACTTTTTTGGGGATAAGGATTATCAGCACCGAACCAGGACTCAACCTCTTTCAAATAAATACATTATAAATTATTACACATTTTATTTGATTTATTGAGTCTCCTATATATTTTATTTATATGTTGACCAATTAGGATGTGATTCTCTTGGGAGGAAGTCGATGTGGTGCTCAATACCCTACAAGGAAGGTAATATATTAAAATTTTCTTCTGGAAACAAATCACAATATACCTCCAAAAAAGACACAAAACTATAAGGAATTGATGGTTTAATAGAGTTAGTGTTAGAATATTCTCCCCTTAATATAATTATGAGAGTTTCCTCCCCCTCTAATTCTCTATTTATCTCTCTTTTTTCTGAAAATAAACTCACTTTTCTCTCAACACTCTCATTTTCACCTTCATTGAATCCATATATCCTCACTTACATTATATTATGGTTTGGAATCCTTAACATAGAATAATATTTTAATGATTACCATAAAATTTAAGGATCATCCTTTCTTATTGAACTTCTATAGTTTCTTTTGTATCCATGTAAATAGAATCCTCTATTTCTAAGTAGTTTTGTATGTCCATTATGTATCAAATGTCATGGTTGAGGCCATTGAAAAACCGTGACATGGGGGACTCTCACTCCTCACAAATAATGTCCTGAATCATGATGATATCCATCTCTTGTTGATATTCCTAAACACTCATGGATCCTTTTTTCAATCTGTATAACTTTACTAACAAATCATGATAATTATTTCTATGAATTAGGATTTTACGCATTACCACTCTCATCTCCTCCCATGTATGGATGAGTGTTTCTCCAATCCATCATCGACACAATTTTAGTTGGTACCACCAAATACAATTATAGTTGGTGAATTCCATAGCTTCCAACTTTACCTTATTTTACTCTGCATAGTTGTGACAACAAAAAAGATTCTCTACCTTTTATTCCCACACCAGGTATGTTTCAAGATCATTTTTACCTTATAATAAAGGGATCCCAAACATTATTCATCCAATATCATTGGTTTGCCTCTATGGTTGTTGATTTATTCGAATTGTTGACTCATGAATATTGGTAAAATCCTCCTCTTCATCAAAAAAACTCCTCCTTTTGGTTCTCCAGAATCAGGAGTGGATTACAATTCATCCATCCTCACACTAAAATTTTATATTTATTCTTGTAAATCCCTTAATAACAATATAATTCTCATTTCATTTGTGTTTATATCCTTAACCATATTGGAATCCCATAATAAAATTTGAAGATATTTTGATATGTACCCCATACACTTCCTCGCATGTTTACAATCCAATATATTATGTTCACTTGTATTACTCTCAATTTTGGATTTTTTAAGAAAATTTAACACTCTTTACTTTTACCACTCAACATGATTCCTATAATGTTATTACCCAATTTACATAAATCTAGAGGATTGTTAAAATTTGTAAATCCCAAAGTATAATTAAAAAATAAAATTTAAAAAGATTTTTTTTCCTTATTCAAGCTCATATTCAACTGAATTTTCACGAAGGGATTATGGACAGAATTTAATCCTTGGGAATATCAATAGGAAGTTGTAGAGAAATAATTCACACAATTATAATCAGTACAAAAGCCTTAATCTGAATGAGATACCAAAATCCCACTCCCACCAAATTTCAAGATCCCTATGTTTCTAATATTCTTTGTCTCAAGATACTTGTAATAGAATTTGACACTTTTTTTGTACCATTATGATCCCATGATTGTAACCCCTATGAAAAAAGAAGTGGTAAAACATATATGCTTCATGAAAACCTTGTCTTGGTTGAAATTCATATTGTATACCAGTTTTTCAGCGCATTCAATCATTAGATGTGAGGATCTCTGTCGATAATTTCTCATTCAATTTAGATCAATGATAAAATAGACAATAATCTTTGATCTCTCAAACTAAAAACAATGGGAGAATGAGAGGGTAACATATTTCATTTCTAGGTGGAAGGTACTAACATACTCTCTGAACCTAGAGTTTTCTTCAAGAATATTATACTTCTCTCTATAAAAAGAATCTCTACAATGAGTTATGAATTCTACTCATCTTGATAAGATATATAGGTGGGATTCAAGATCTCTCCACAATTTCTTAAGTAATATAATATTCTATATAGATAACTAAGATCAAGTCTCAAATTATTCCATTATCCCTAGGGAATGTAATGAGAAAGTTAGAGGCTACATCCTTCACACTTAATATAGCCTCTATGGCATCCTAACTCCAAAACATGCACCATATCATGTGACACCCCCTATTAATCTACAAAAACATCTTCCTAATCAAGAAACATAGAGGGGGGGCTAGGGGAAATTAATTCAAGGACCAAAATAATAAATTTTATTCACTTCAAGTTGAGAAATTATGCCACTACTTTTTAACAGCTATAGAGAATGATTTACTCAACTTTCCAGATCCTAAGAGGCCCAACTAGGTTGGTCTCAAAGATCATTCAAATTATTTCCCCTTTCACTCAATGAAATAAAAAACCATTCAATAATGATTCTTCTTCATGGAAATCTTGTAAAAAATTGTAGACTCTATGAAAGTGAAGTTGGGGAAACTAATAACACAAATAACATGTTTTCTCCCTACTCCTACTAAGGAATGAGGAGAGTGGAAAAAGTTTCTAGTAAAGGCATGAAGAGGTTTAGTGATTGGATGAATTGAAATATATTCAACCTAACTCATGCCATCTTTATAATTTTACCTTCTAAAAATCATAAGAGTTAAGAGGACTTCAAAGAAACATGGCCTATTTTCAGAACTTTATAGAAAACATTGTAGTAAAATGTATTCCATTAACGAGGTTGATAAAAAATAGGATTAAATATAAGTATATTTGTGAATGTTAGGAAGCGGTAAATGGACTCATGAAATATATTTTGATCTTTCAAGTACTGATGTCATATGTTGAAGGAAGATAACTTATGTTTTTTGAGACAACCCTAGAGTGGTCACTGGGTGTATTCCTCACACATAAAAATAATTTTGGAAATAAAAACACCCTTTAATACCTCAGTCGAACCATGATCGATGTTGAGGCACAATATTGTGATATCAAGAAAAGTTGTACAGTGCTAATATTTGTAGTCCAAAGACTAATGCATAACCTGCATCATTACGATGTCCATTTGTTCTCTGATAACAACCTACTCAAATACATTCTAAGTTTTCCTATTCCGACTAGATGTTAGTCATGATGTGTGGTCATCCTATAGTAGTTTAGTATTTAGTTTGTGTTATAGAAAGTGGTGAATGTTTAAGTGTTGTTATATTTCCATGAGGAACACCCCTAGACAGAGATAATGTCATTGGATACTGAATTAGCCAATGAAGAGATATTATCCATTCAAGAGGACCCATAAATATGGGAGATGTATTTTAATAGTGAATCTAGAATCTGAACAGGGAAGAGGATAAAAGACCCCATGCTCTACAAAGTGGGTTGGGAGTTGTAATTATTTCACCAATAAAGGTAGTTATACTCTACTCCATCCATCTATCGAAAAGGTTATCAAATAATGATGCATAATATTGGGCCCTCATTAAAAGGCTAGATTTGTCCCTTCAGGTTCCATTAAATTAATTTATATAAAAGAATATTCAAAATAGGTCATGAAATATTTCATTATTGATTATACAATCAGAAAAGAATAATTGATCCCCCTTATTGACAATGTATGTGGTTTGATGTTAGAATTTCACTCAGAATTGACATTGGTTCATCTGATTCTCATAAAATTTCTAATAGGATACCTTATAAAATAAATCCACAACTTCAGTAGATCAAAACCAGGATGAAATAGTCATCAACATCACAAACTATTTAATGGTGGATCATTTTGTTCATAACAACATGAAATAAATCAAGAAGATCAATAATTTACCTAAACTGGAGGGTTATGCATCTAGTTATATGAAACCCATTGTGTACTACATCAAAAATGGTGTACTCCCATCTGATAGATATGGGAAATAGAAAAAATTATGGATAGAAATAACCTTTGTTCTTTTTGATGGAAAATGATCAAAATCTCATATATTAGTGTGGCCTTCATGGATTCTTTATTAGGTGATTTGATGTGGGAGAGACATTTTTTCATGAAATAAGTTCACACTAGAGCCTACAGTGCCCTCTAGTCAGGGTTCAATATTTTTCATAAAATCAGAATTTTTGGGTACTATTGGCGTACAATGACGTGGGATGGCACAAAATTATCCAAATATTGTCATTCATACCTAGTATATACAAACTTCATTCATCAACCAACAATGTTTTTTCACACTATCATAAACACCTATCTATTTTTTTATGGGGGATGGATGTTGTGGGTCATATCCTACAGCCACATCCATGAATTCCAAGTACATTCTTACTACCACCAACTTATTTTCTATGTGGGATGAAGTTTAACCCCCTCAAATAATTTAGGGAAAGGAATATTTTTAGCTTTGTTATATCCAATATCATCACTAGGTTTGGAGTCACTCATATGATTCTAATAGACAGTGGCACCGAATTTTTCTATGATGAGTTGGGAAGGATGTATCAGAAGTATGACATCAAGTACAACCATTTGCTTGATATTATATAGTATCTAATAGAAAAACTGTGGCCTTTAACAATACTTTGGAAAATATATTCCAAAATATGGTAGATAAGGAAAAAAAATCTTGTTTGTAAAAGTTTTATAATTTCTTGTGGGATTACTAGAGTTCCACCCACACTTCCA
Source organism: Viscum album (assembly GCA_963277665.1). Lineage (NCBI taxonomy): Eukaryota > Viridiplantae > Streptophyta > Magnoliopsida > Santalales > Viscaceae > Viscum > Viscum album. Next base: position 486,091,309 of record OY728157.1, read on the forward strand.
TAAAGGAGACCTCAAACTCATTGGTATATGAGATAGAGGCAATCCTTACCATTAAGGTTCAGCTTCCATTAGTTTGTATTTCTATCTATGACCAGTTTTACATAGACAACCAGTCTCAAAATTCTCTAGATGAATTAGAGAGACTGTATGAAAAGAGATTTCATACCTTACACTATTGGTAAGTTCACTTAAAATGGATTGCATGATCATTTAAAAAAGTTTACCTTTTTTCATTCTTTGTGGGAGATATGGTGTTGATCTTCAGGATTCTGATAATGCCTAGAAAGAAACCCCAAAACCCGAAGCCAATGTGGTAGGGCCCTTACTACATACAAAAATTCTACTCCAATGGGGCTTATTCTATGATCTTGATAGATGGAAAGATTACCACATCCCCCACCAAAATGAGGTTCTTTATGAAATATTTTTTGTAATCCCATAAGACTTTTCTTGGTTTCATATTGATAAACTGCATGACATATGGACTTATAGGCACGACATTAAAAGGAACACAATATGGAAATTTGTACTTAACCTAAAAATGAATGACATATCATCCTTTTTCAAGAAGATATACTATGTGACACCAATGTCTTCATTGTACAATGCTAAACTGCCTAACATCATCATCCTAATTGCATGATGTTTAACTACATGGTAAAAAATCCTCAGTACATGATGATAAATGGAATCCTTACCCCATCCTATAAATTCTCGATGCCTCATCCCATCCATGAAATACCTTGATTTCCTCACTAGAGATAAATACCCCATTTCCAATAACAGTCTTCTACCATTCCATTATTTAGAACTCTGTGTGGCTTGCTTCTTATCCACATAGGATACATAGTGACACACATATCCTTTATTCTAGATGAAACATATTTTATAATAAAGAATGTTCTTCTACCTATATATGATCTTAATCTAGGTAGGTAACTTCACACACCTTGACCAATGTCAATATGAATGCCTTTGGTATGTTATGATACGTTCCTTTTACATATCATACTACTTAAATTGGGAAAATTAGAATCTCAATAAAAATTATTCAACTATCAATAATGGAATGTCAGATTCTTGAGGACACATTTTCTTAAATATGAATAATATACCCCAATTTGTGTCTACATAAGTCTCCCTCCAATGGACTGTCAACTAGAAGCATATTCATCATCATTAGAGACCTCTTCTATCTTTGTAATCCCCAACAACACCATATTGGAAACCTCTTTTTGAACATAGTCCATGGTCACTACTTTATTTTTTCAATATCATTTCTCTTAATCTAAGAACCCCAAAGACATTGGTTTACAATTTCCATCTTCACATCCAAGGTATGTAAAAACATCTTGTCTTAGTATTCCTTTTTATTACTCTATGTTTCCTTGAAATATAGTTTAATTCCTATTACATAAAACTACAATACATCATGTCATGATAACCTCAATATATTAAACTTTATGAAAAATTAATTAGCATATGATGTTAAAATGTAGTCTTACCTTGTGTACCAAGCATAGGACACCCTAGAAAACTAGCTCAAGAAACCTCACATTAAGAACATGAGATGCCTCTTGTAAAGTGATTTCCTAGATTCTTGAATAAAATATATGGGGATTCATTCCTTTATTTTTATGTTGAGTCACCTATGTCCTTACTACTTCATGTTAAACTGCATGGATAATGTCCACACTACATGAACATAAACTAAAATTTTTTCTATAGCTATCTAAGGATTGATTCTCATTCTAATGAGATATGTATCAAAACCTAGATTTTATATCCTGGTGTAGAACCCCAAAAATTATAATTTCCCTATCCATTATTTTAACCACCTATGTGTGATGAGATAATCATTTTCCATTCCTTTTTTCTTACACCAAGAATAGCTCACATGGGTTTAGGAACTTTGGTAAAGGGATTTACTATATAATCAAGGTGTATCATCACACATTAGGGGTACCCTAGTCCCCAAATAAAGACCTTAAAAGGTAAAAAAGTCATCCTTACCATAAGTTGTTAAACTATACAGTCGATGTCTCTTAGAAGATGTAAATCTAAGAAATATATTTGGCTAGATTCCTATTAACATGGGATACATATTGATACCTAGATCCTATATCCTAGTCCAATATTAATATAAAAATTCCCCCACTCTATATTGTATGATCCAAATCTTTAATGGAGGGTCCAGTATTGGTTCTCACATTGCTAATGAGTTTGTGTTTAAACAAAAATGTCCCCTCACCCACACAAGAACTCGATCAGTGTGGGAAATATTTACTAGAACTATGTATGTCTTGATTATCTATCTGAATAGATACATAGTGATTTTTGGAGACTATGTATCTATAAAATCCATAATAAAATACCCCTTTCCAACATATGTCTTAGACCTGCATAGGGAAACATTTCTACCCATTATCGAGTAATTCTGAAATTAAATGCTCCTTTCGTATTTAGGAACCTTCCTTCTATAGACTGAAATATATGTTTAGAAAAATCCAAATATCCATAATCCATTTTCAACTATCAATAACGGAATTTCAGATTCCTAAGGAAACTATTGTTTGAATATTAATTAATACACCCCAATTTTATTTACATTATTCTCCCACTAAAAGGGTCTTATAAACTAATGGCACATTCATCCTTATGAGAGGCCTCTTCTATCTCTGTAAGACCAAATGATGTTTTAATCCCATATCACTCTTCTGATCTAAATACCCCTATATTAAATCTTAAAAACCATTCCCCTTCATGATAGAAGATGGTGTTATATTTTTAGACAATGTACAAAGAAAGGGAAAATCCTTAATCTATCAATCAAAGATATACGACTATAAACTATATCCCTCAATGTCATTTCCATAAGATGTTAAAAATATATTATCCAAGTCCTAGCATCATTACATTAAACTGCATGATGCTTCAACCCTTGTAATAGAGGGGACTTCCCACCAATATATGTCATTTAATAGAATTTACCCTCCCTTACAAAATCCAAATTCATGTATGAGTTGTTTCCTATTCAGGGTCAGTGTTAATAGAGATTACCTATTTATTCTCATGCATCATAAATTTACAAACCAAACTTTGTGATTGGGAAAATAAAAATCTCTATAAATATTTTTCAACCATCCGTAAATGTCATATTCTTGAGGCACCTATATTTTACTATACATTGATACACCCAAGTTGGATTTTCATAAGTCTCCTGCTAAAAGGGTTTGTCAAGTAGAGTCTCATTAATTATTAGGAGATAAATCTTCCATCTATATAATCCCTAAAAAAATAATGTCAGAAACTTCTTTCAAACATTCTCTATGGTCACTCCTCTTATACTTTTCCCCCCATCATGATTCAGATTTTAAAATAATTGTATCAAGGCTTAATATTTCCCTTTATATGTAGTCTGTCTTAAAAGACACTAAACATCCCATGAAAAGATACATAATAATCACCAAGATGATAAATCACAAATGGAACCCGGTGTAAAAGTCAAATCACACCCACTAAGTCCATGCCACATGGGACATAAGAAGAAATTTGCATTGTAATAGAAAATATGAAATTTTTGTATGGTTTTTCATGTAACCCTACCAATAGTCTAAAATACGCTCTCTAAGTACCTTGGATTGGTAAAAATTATAACATTAATTTAATTTTATTAATCCAAATAAGTTTAATCTTGAGTTATGATGATGGTAATTATGATCATACCCATCATTGTGAAATATTCAGGAAGAGATTATTTAATCTTGACTATCCTGGGTGATGATTGAGATTAATTTCTAGTGTTAAAACCATTCAAGTTATCTATGAGGTTATCATTCAAAACATTTCATGTTATTACTGATTGACATTATAGGATAAGATAAAGAATATCTACTATAGGTTGTACAATTTTTCATTTATTTATTAAATGGAAATAAAGGAGGAACATCCATATCCTGGAGCCTCTACGTATTAGTAATATATTAATGTTACAAAGACCACACTGTGGATTCTTAAAGTTGAATCATCACTTGATCAGAATCATTGATGGCTCAACATATCTCGTACAACATTGAAATCTCTGCATTAACACCATCCCACAATGCATCCACCCTCTTACAAGAATTGAATCATGCCTCTATGCCTCTTCTACTAACTATTTCTCTTTGTCAATGGTTACCTCAGTATGATCCAATAATTTTTTGATAGTATCACACTCTTGATTAATCCATTCCAGTAAGGTCCTCTACTATGAGACTTCACCCTATAGCCTCACAACCTCCTCAACATACTGAGATGCTTAATTATGAAGGAAATTTCATACATTCACAAATTGGACCATGGACTCCCCAACTAAGAGACAAAATGAGAGGATTTTATCACTCTCCTAATTGGTAACCAACTTTTTCACCATGTCATGTATATCATGATAATAAAACCCCCCATACCAAAGCAACAACAATGTGAGACATAGTCTATGTTGTTTTTTTTGAAACGTTTCTACGGGGCCTAAGAAATCATCTTTCATATATCTTTCCACATAGACTAATAGCCAACATGAGGATATCAAGAGTCTCATGGTCTACTTAATAATCTCTCTTAGATAGTGGAATGTATTTAGGAACTAGCATAAATAGAGAGGGTCATGACTTGTGACCTCTAACATGGGTTGAATTTGCGATAACCAGCTCCTTTGTAGCTTCAATAAGTTTATATGTTAAAGATGCATCTGGAACCATAGAGGCTTTTGGAAATAATTATGGATTCAAGTGGTTGAAGTAGTTAGTACCTAAACTATTAAATAGAAGGAACCACTAGAAGGTTTGAGAACTTACATTCATTTTTTGATGTTCCAGCATCCTCGACCTCCATTTCCCTAGAAATTGGAAAAACATAGGTTTCAACATTAGTTTATAGGTCGGATTTAGTTTCTTTCAGGGATTCCTACAGTTCATGTGCATGTTATTCTAAGTTATTGTCCTAAAAATAGTCTTTTAATGATATAAATAATATAGGGGTGATGATCAGGGAACTGGTAGTGACAGTTGGGTCAAACTCTTCTTGAACCTAATATGCTGCCTCTCCCATGGTGGTTATCGCTAAAGGGGAATGATGTATATTTATGATAGAAGAATCAACACTTGAAGGCACCCCTCCTAATGATATATATGTTATTTGATCCAAAAAGGTTAAACCCACAGGGCTTGGAGTCTCCATCATATCCTCAGCGCGTCTTTGGATCCTATCTGATCTCGATGCAACAATAATTATTACCACCTCTGTCTCTAAAGAATAAGGGGCTATAGACCATTTTTCAGTTAATTATTTCTAGACCATCAGACCTATGCCAATTAATTTGTGAGTTAATTAATCATCAAATTGAGACACACAACATGATGGATATGTAATGATATTGAACATCCACCTTTCATTCCATACCAAATATGTGTCACTATATTTATTTCAAGTCGAAGCTTCATAATGTTTCACAGAGATAGTCTCATGGGGGAATAAATAGTTGTGTCCTTTAGTGAGAATACTCCTGTATGATTTTTAGAAACCACCTATATATACATAACATCCCTAGGAGGGACTTCTCCAAGAGCTCCCTCACTCAAAAATATGTTCACCCCAACAATAATACCCCTTGGAGTATACTCCAAGGATGGGAGAGGTGACTGGATCTCTACAGCTTCCAAAAAGAATTTTCAGTAGTGATTTAATATCACATAAAATAATAGAAAGAATAGTAGAATAAATGGATTATATTACCTCGACATTGGAATCATGTTCTTTCATGGGTATCACCATATCCTGTTCTCGATTGGGTTGGTAGATTCTACCCTTAAAATAATGAATATAGGTGTCCATCTCCTTGAGGTATATTCGCACATCATTAGGGATATTTTGGAAATAAATTCATTCGGGAGTGGTGATGTGCCAAAACCTAGGATGATCTAAATCATCATCCTTAATCACTACCCAAATATATTTAGTGGAAATTCTTTCTCTCTAGGAGTCCCATTCTTTCCACACCTCTAGGAAGGATAAAGTCAGGGAAAACTAGTTTCATTTGGTTTTACCTTAAATATGGGGTGGGTTCTAACCACAGTACATGATTCCTTGGAATCTCATCCACCTTAGGACCCCTTGATTTTGGGCTCTTCAGAGGCCCTAGTTAGAAAGAAGAATAAAATTACCTAACAACAGTTTTCATTTTATGGGTTGGCTTCATCATCCCCATCAGAAGCACAAATGTTATCCTCTTCACTTTTACTAACATCTTGCTTAAGAAATTCAATCACTCTATGGAAAAATATATTTTAGTTTTTCAGTGAATGGATGGAGGTTCAAAGATCATTAATATAGGATTCCACCATCTCAATGTCATAAATATTAGAAATTTTTTCAGGTGTTGATATATATTCATATTCATATAATGAAACCTCTTTCTCTTAGAGAAGGAATGTGATATCATTAATGGTAAATGGAATTCATAAAATGGTCCCCCTATATTTAGGATGTTGGATAGGTAGCCTAAGGATGGATGAGTTATTTTGTTTGAGAATCATTTCCAATATCCTAGGTGGTTGAACTTTAGATTCTAAAAAAATTTCTCATAGTTTAAAAATAAGATATTTTGTCTTCTCTTTCCAAGACCTAGAAAGGGCCTGCCAGTCAATACGGTGACTTCCCCTGGATTAATAATCCTGATATAAGATATATATTTTCCATGACTGGGACTATAAGATTAATAAAACTTCCAATGACGAACTATAATTCCATAAAAAAATTATTACATTGACATTGATACTAGATTTTCACACCAAAAATAACCATCCAATAAGAAAAATGGTGTGAAATTATGTTGATCAAAACATGTGGTCAATGATGGGGACAATATTCCATCCCTTCTCACTAAACCGACCCAACTAATTAATCTTCCAATAGTAAAAAACACATCATTGAGTATAAATGGTTGTGGAGTCCTCAACTTTCTTGCACGAGGTTCGTGGATGCTTGGCATGGATAAATATTTAATCCAATCGTAGAATGAAACATATTTCTTTGAGAGAGGTTCAACCTTTAAAAGATCCTTCACCTCATCAATAGTATTATTTTCATGTGAGGGGATCTTTTCTGTGTTATACCAAGTCAAAGATGGAGGCAGTAATTCTTCATCCATATATCCAATAATTGGCACCCCTAAGATTATATAAACATCCCAGAGGATAATTCCTACTTCCCTATAAACAAAATGGAAGGTATTAGTGTTTATAATCCATTGGATAAGTAGATACAAGTTGAAATATCAGTTCCAATGAGCATTGGTCTATGATACTCAGATATCATCATATAATGCCGCATCCTTCAATTAAGATTGGTATTCCCTAGAGCTTTGGCATACCTAGAAAGGACACCCCTAATCTAGATCGAATTAGCCCTTGGGGTAAGGGTCAAATTTTGATGACCATCCTAACTACTCACGTGTTGTGGCCATCCTTACGATGCTCTGATAGTTGGGTACATCTAATTCTGGTACTTGTATATTTTCCTCTAGTTACCAAGGAGTGTACTTTAAATGAATCCTGGTAGAGTAGGCTTCCCGAATGATAGACCCTTTAGAGGAGATTATTTCTCAAGGAATGTTGCTATATTTGAATATCCATGACAAATCTTGATTTACTCAATTATTTTTTGGGATCAAAACATCCAATGGTAACCTAAATCCATAGATAGGCATCCTAGTTGAGGCCAGATAACCCCATTAGACTACACATTGAAGTCCTGACTGAGATTCATGGCATGGTTAGGCATTACATTTTTAATTTCTATCAACAAAATAAACCATTAAATTACACCTCTCATCATTAGCTAGAAAAGATAATGAGTGTGGTCCATAATTTATACATTCTAAAAAAACATCAGGAAATAAATGGTATGTTTTATTAAAAAATAAAAGTATGTCAAAGCCACAAAGCATGTTGCGAAGGTCATGAAACATCTGCCTTTGAGGAATTCAGTCAGTCCAGTAAGCATAAAATTTCTATACAGACAACCATATTACTATACGGGTGAGCATAAATATTGTTCACGTGTGAAAAAATTTGAGTTCATGGAAAATTCATCCACATAGAAGAATTATATGTGGGAGCAGTGAGTGATGGAGGATCTGAAAAGGGACAGTTCACACATAAAATATTTTGTAACAGAAATGTGATCTTGGCCACTTTTTAAAGGCTTGTTCCCTATTTTGAGTCTGCATGTATATCACAAAGAAGTTCAAATGGGACAAATTTATTTTTCAGAATCAACTCCTCTTCATCCCAATCAGAACCCATTCCGGTTGGAGGAATTTTTGGTTCATGAAAAAAATAATTTGAAAATGAAAATGATTCCATGAATTAGGTAAAGGGATAATCAACCCATAATAAAGTTATAAAATTGTTAAAGAATGTGAAGCCACAAAGGAGGGATTAATTATGTATATAATTATCTCTATGTGGACTTCTGCATTGTATAGTGTCCTTAAAATGAAAAATTATTTGTAGGAAGGGACAATATTTCCAATTTCCTACAAAAAATCCATTTCTTGGGTCTAACAATATTTCATCTATCCCACAAATGAAAAATAATTTGTGGGAACTAATGGTTTTTTGGAATCCCAAAAATTAAGATTCCTTTGCATTCACCGACGGTCATTCCACCATCCAAAAAACAAAAAATCATTTTCTAGTGATAATAGTCTTTTTTGGATCCAAAAAACTAAAATTAATTTACGAGATCATGATGTTCGTTTAGGTTCCTACAAATGGGAAATCCCCATGGCCGATGTGGACCAGCTATCATGGATGGTGGTTACCTTAGTGCCTCAATAAAAATCCTAGAGGGAGAACTGAAAGGGGGACTGATAGATGAAAAGATGATGAAGAAGCAATATATAAGAAATCAAGAGAAGGCATGGGAGAAATAATTTTCACTAGGTAACCCCTCAAATGGTGATTATGAGAGAAAGTAAAATCATTTGATTGTACTCATAAAAAAGAACCTTTGTGGACACCATCTTATGAACCATTTGCAGATGATCTCCTTTTAGGACATCACCACTCATAGAAAAAGGCTACGTGGAAGAATCACCCCACATAAAAAAACGTTACATGTAGGGAAAACACACTCGTGTAAAAAAAATCTACAGGGAGGTAACCCCATAACACATAACAGAATACTATGTGAAATAGGTAATCTTAGGTTTTCCTGCTTTCTTGTCTTGTTTCCATTATCCAGTATAGAATTTGGCTCCACTTTGTACCCTCCGTGAAATTTCTTAATGGTCTTCCCCATATTCTTCTTTTCTATGAAGTTCTAAGAACCAACTGATCCCATTCAAAAACCATTAGGCTAAGGCCTCTCCCAAAACCACTGGATATGTATGATCAAATAAAAAAGTACAATAGTGTGACCTCTCAATAATAAATTCCCATGGTAAATGATGCTATATTGGTAACCTACTTAACAATGGGTATCCTTTGAATTTTCTCAACAATACATTCCCATGGAAATGAAGATCCTGACCTTGGCGGAATTTCCATGGCCCTCCCCAATTCAGAAATTTAGAGGAACCACTTGCCTTTCCGTTTGTTAATGTATATTGTTGGATCCTTCTCTCATCCATTCTGAAATTGGGACCAAGGTATCCCTCTTATAGTAATCCCTTAATCTTTCTAGATGGTCATATACAAGGATAGATGTGACCATCATTGATATGAAAATATGAGAGAGTATGGGAATCATAGCCCTTTCTCTCCCCTATCGCCATAACCATATCTTCCGGTTGATGAAGGGGATTGTGTGGTTTTTCACAATTTTGACTTCCACTTATTTCTCACACTAAGAGTAACTCACATGCGTTATAGGGTAGTAATGGTCACAATATCTGTATATTCAAATGAAACTAGGGTCATCCTCTTAGGTGTAAGCCCCAACCAAAACAATGGGAATCCCCTAGGTGTAAGCCCTAGCTAAATCCATCGGCATCCTACAAGGTGTATGCCCCAACAAAATCCATGGGAATCTTCCAAGGTGTAAGCCCTAACCAAAACCATGTCAATATCCTCTCAATGGGCCATATTCCCTTTGAGACAAAATTTTAAAGGGTAATACTTCTGATGAATAAACAAACTAGTCCTCCTTCAAAGGTGTAATCCCCAACCATTCTAAATTACACGGGCTTTGATTCCTGACTAACCAGTATATGTAGGATGCCTCTCTTAGGCCCAAACCAAACATTAATATTCACCCTAATGTTATCTAGTATAAATTACCAGTAGGTTCATATCCAAATTAGAGGGCCATATTACTTCTGAGCCCCTTTCATCACTATCCTTATTGGACCATCTTCCCGATAAGATCATACCCCACCCAAGAGACCACATCTCTTCTAGGTACCTTGGTTTTCTTTGGCATATGTCCCACTCTAATCTTTGACTAGGAACTTTTCACCTAGACATCCTTGCTGCATGATGTTAAACTGCATTGTTTTATCCTTGTCACATGACTTTAAAGGTATGATATGTCCCATTAAGTGGCACTGAACTATGTGGGTTATAATTCATCTCATAAGGATATGTAGGAATCCCATATCATGGACCTGATCCAAACACCCAAATAACTCCCATATCCCTGCATGATGATAAACTCCAATGTTCCCCACTGCATGGCTTAAACACATCATTATAATAATAAACAACCATAGAATCTAAAATTCATCTGTTAAAGGATACCATTGATGGAGAACCCTAGATACATACATATATCTTTGTCAATGAAGAACTCTATATACAAATAGATGATTCTAAGTTCCTTGTATGCTAATAATTGATTGTTAATCTAAGGGGGACTTGTGTTTCATTCTAGGTATTTAATAAAGGATTTAAGAAAATATTTAAATCAAATCTACAAGAGAGTCCTAGAATAGGCAATAATTCCCAAAAAAAGGTGTGATGAGCCCAAACTCCCATCTGATCGACCAATGTAAGTTCTTAAGTATCGTTTGCCAAGTTACCCAATGAGCGTCTGCCTTCAGAAAGTAGGTACATGGGCCATCACAAATATGTTATCCATTAGGTGTTTAAGGTTACATTAATAAAACCCACTGGAAACCATTATAGAATGACTACACCTATGTGAAATATTATGTAACACTCAAACTCTAAAAATTGACCATCATCTTCCACAGTTCTCATCAAAACACCGTAATACCCCAAAACCCCATAAAAATCCTAAAAAATCTGAAAAATACATGTAACATAAAAAACCCTAAAAAACCTTAAACCCTAAGAAAACCTTAAAATCACAAAAAAAAAACACATAAAACCCCCACAAACCTAAAAACCCAAAAAACCCAAACACCCCTTAAAAACCCAATAAACCCTAAAAACCCAAAAAACTTAGAAAACCATAAAAACCCATAAAACCACTAAAACCAGAATAAAAACCCAAAACCCATTTAAACCCCTAAATACATTAAAAAATTCTAAAAACATTAAAACCCTAAAAATTAAAAAACCCATAAAAACCCAAAAAAACCAAAAATCCCACAAAATCACTAAAACCCCTTAAAAGCATAAAAACCCTAAAAACCATAAAAATCCATAAAACACTAAAAAAACTCTAATAAAAACATAAAATTATAAAAAAAATATACTCCTAAAAACTCCTAAAAACATTAAAAACTAGAAAAAACCTATAAATCCCTAAAAATTTTAATACCACCAAAAAATTTAAAAAACCATAAAAATCCCTTAAATTTTAAATAACCTTGAGTACCCTAACAGAACATTGAAAATCTAAAAACGCTTTAAACCCCTAAAAACCAAAAAACTACTAAAAACCATAAAAGATACTAAAACCATTAAAATGCATAGAAATAAAAAAACCATAAAAAACCTAAAAATCCAATAAAACCACTAAAAAAATAAAAAAACCCTCTAAACCCATAAAAATGATAAAAAATATTAATAACCACAAAACCCCAAAAAACCTATAAAAACCCTAAAAACCCAAATAAAACCTAAAAACCCTAAAAACTCTAAAATACCCAAAATCCCTCAAAATCCTTAAAACCCCAAAAACAATTAATATCCTAAAAAATTCCCTATGAATCCCTAAAAACATAAAAAACCATAAAAACCCTAAACACCATAAGAAAACCTTAAAAATATAAAAAAACTTAAAACCCCAAAAAATTCTAAAAATCCTAAAAACACTAAAACCTTAAATTCCCTAAAATGCCTAAAAACCATAAAAACCATAAAGGCACATAAATACCCAAAAAACCATTAAGAACTCAAAAAACCATTAAAAACTCAAAAAACCATTTAAACTAATAAAATGTTTAAAATAAATCTAAAAACCATAATACCCAAAAAACACTAAGAACCCTAAAATTTGTGAAAAACCATAGAATCATAAAAACCCTAAAACCCCCAAAACCCCTCAAAAATCCTTAAAAATCCAAAAACCTATAAAAAACCTTAAAACTCCATAAAAATGACTAAGAACATTAAAAACCCCTAACAAACCCATATAAAACCTTAAAAAGCGAAATACACTTTAAACCCCTAAATACCTAAAAATTATAATACCACTAAAAAACCAAATGAAGACCGTAAAAACCCTATAAACAAAAAAACCAAAAAACCCCAAAAAACCCAAAAACCCACTAAAAACCCTATGAAATATTTAATCCCCTAAAAATGTTAAGAAAACTCTTAAACTGTTAAAAACTCCAAAAAAACCCAAAAAACAAAAAAACAAAAAAACCCTAAGACCCCTCAAAATACCTAAAAACCCTAAAACCCATGGAAATCCAAAAAAATACCTAAATATAACTAAAATCATAAAAACACCTAAAAACCCTATGAAATCTTTAAAAACAAAAAAAACACATAAAACCCCTAAACACCTAAAAATGATAAAAACAGAAAACCCCAAAAACATCTCAATACCATAAAAACCAGCAAAATTCCTAAAATAATAAAAAATGATAAAATTATTAAAAAATCCTGAGAATTACATTAAAATATAAAAAACCATAGAAACCATGAAAAACACTGAGAAAACATAAAACGCTTAAAACCCCAAAAACCTAAAAATGCTAAAATCCATCAAAACCCTAAAACTCCCCGAAAATCCCTCAAAATCCCTAACAAAATAGAAAAACCATAAAAAACCATAAAGGCCCTAAAATACCTAAAAACGTAAAAAAAATGAAAACCCCTAATAAAACCATAAAAAAACTAAAACCAATTAAGACCCCTAAAAACCATAAAAAATTATAAAAACCTTAAAAATGCATAAAAACCCTAAAAACAACTAAAACCCAAAAAACCCCTGAAAACCTTTAAACCCAATAAATACACTAAAAAATTAAATACTCTAAAAACCATTTAAACTCCTAAAAATGTTTAAAAAACCCAAAAACCCAAAAAATGCCAAAAAAACTGAATACCCTAAAAAATCAACACCCCTAAAAAATCCCTTAAAACCCTAAAAACCATAACAATCATATTTTTTAAAAAAATACATAAAAACATAAAAACCCCTAAAAGAACTAAAAAGACTAAGATAACCTTAAAAACCAAATAAATGAAACCATAAAAAACCTAAAAAATGCTAAAATCCCTTAAAATCGTAAAGAATAAGAAACCCACAAAATCTGAGAAAACAATAAAAAACCCTTAAAAATCCAAAATAGAAACTAAAAAATCCTAAAAACACTAAAAAATACAATCAAAACCATAAAAACAAATAATACTTAAGACCCCTAAAAACACTAAAATCCCAAAAAAAACCCCTAAAAGACCCTGTAACCCTGAAAGCCCTAAAAAGCATAAAATACCCTAAAAACCTTAAAACCCTAAAAACCCATAAATACCCTAACAACCTAATAAAAATTTAAAAAACCCTTTCAACCCCTAAAGATGTTAAAAATGCAAAAAAATTAAAAATATATGAAAATAGAAAAATATCCTAACTCTCGAAAATACCATAAAACCCATAAACACATAAAACCCCAAAAACGAATAAAAATCCTGAAAAAACTCAAAAAATCTCTAATAACATAAAAACCACTAAAACCTTGAAAATCCCTATGAAGACCTTAAGAACCTAAAAACACTTAAAACACTTAAAAAACTAAAAAATAAAAAACCCCTAAAACACTAAAAATCCAAAAAAATGATAGAAACCCCTAAAAAGAAAAAAACCCTAAAACCCATAAAACACCAAATACCCCACAAAAATAATAAAAACCCTTTGAATCCATAAAATTGTTAAAAACAATAAAAACCTTAAAGAGACTAAAAATTAAAAAGAACCCTAAAACCCCAAAAACCTAAAAAACTAAAAAACCTAAAAACGCTGAAAACCCTCAAGTACCTTAAAACCCTCAAAATCCATAAAAATCCTAAAAAAATTAATCCTAAAAATTCCATAAAAATCTCTAAAAATATAAAAAACATTAAAAAACCTAAAAAACCATAAGAAAACCATAAAAACCTAAAAAAAACTATAAACCCCCAAAAAATCTAAAAACACTAAAACCATCAAAAACACTAAAAACCCTAAAAACCATAAACACCTAAAAACTGTAAAAACTAAAAAAACCTAGAAAACCCATAAAAACCACTGAAAACTCAAAAAACCCCTTTTAATATGCTAAAAATGTTAACAAACCCAAAATAACATTAAAACCCCTAAAAACTCATCACCCCCCCCCCCTAAACCCCCTAAAATATAAAAAAAATACCTAAAAACGCTAAAAGAGAACTAAAAATCCATTAAATGTAAAAAACCAAATATCAAAGAAGACCACTGAGAAAAAAATAAAAACCTAATAATTATTAAACCACCTTAAAAACATAAAAATTCTAAAAACCCTAAAACCTAATAACCATAAAACCCCTAAAAACAATAGAAACCCTAGTAATCAATAAAAACCCTAAACCACTAAAAACATTAAAACCCCTTAAATTGCTAAAAAAACTAAAAACATTAAAAACCATAAAAAGATAAAAACTCATAAAACACCTAAAGACCCAAAAAACCAAAAAAAATCCTAAAAACCAAAAAAATCCCTAAAATACCACAAAGACCCTAAAAACCATAGAACACTATAAAAATACTAAAAAGGCCCCAAAAATAAAAAAAATAATAAATACAACTTAAAACCTTAAAATCCCTAAATAAAATAATAAAAACCAAAAAACTCTTAAAACTCCTAAAAACACTAAAATCCCTAAAAACACTAAAAACCCTCAAAATCCATAAAACAAGTAGAAACTATAAAATTCATAAAAAATCCCTAAAAATTCATAAAAATGATCAACCCTTAAAAACATGGGAATACCCTAAAAAATCCTTTGAAACCTAAAAATTGATAAAACCCTAAATAACCTAAAAAAACTAAAAACTCTAAAAGACCCTAAAACCCCTAATAACCATAAAACCTTATAAGAACCTTAAAAACCCAAAAAACACATAATAACACTAAAAACTATAAAAACCCATTAATCCCCCCAAAAAGATAAAAAAAACTAAAACCATAAAACTCCTAAAAACTCATAAAAAACCCTAAAAACAAATAAAAACCCTAAAACCCCTAAAACCCCTCAAAATCCCTAAAAACCCTAGAAACCCATAAAATACTAAAAAGTCCCAAAAAACCTAAGAATGTAAAATGATATTAAATCCTTGAAAAACCATAATAAATCCTGAAAAAACATAAAAACATTTAAATCACCTAAAAACAAAAAAAAAATTCTAAAAACCCTAAAATACCCAAAAAAACCTAAGAACCATGAAAACAAAAAAAACATTAAAAACCCTAAAATTTCTAAAAACCCTAAAAACCCTTTAAACACATAAAGACATTAACAAACATTAAAAACATTAAAACCCCTTAAAAATTAAATAAATCCCTTAAAAATTCAAAAAAAAAACCATAGAAACCATAAAACCCCTAAAAATCCTAAAAATATCTAAAACCCCATAAAAATACACAAAAATCATAAAAACCCATAAAAATATTTAAAAATGTAAAAAAACCCCTAAAAATCTGAAAAACCCTTATAAAATACATAAAAACCAAAAAACACCTAAAATTACTTAAAAATCTGAAAAATGCTGAAAAATCTAAAAACCAATTAAACCTTAATAAATCCCAAAAACGCTTAAAACCCCTAAAAAGAATAGAAATCCTAAAAATTACTAAAATATCTAAAAACACTTAAACCGCATAAAATCCTACAAATGATAAAAACCCTAAAAAACCCAAAAAACCATACGTTAATAAAATCCCTCAACACATTAAAAATCCTAAAAACCTTAAAGCAAAAAAAACACCCAAAAAATTACTAAAAACTCTAAAAACATTAAAAACCTAAAAATGATAAAAAATCTACCAACCATAAAACCTCTAAAGAACAAAAAAAAATCACTAAAACCCCAAAAAACCATAAATACCATAAAAACCCTAAAAACCCTTAAACCCTCAAAATCCCTAAAAATAGTATAAAACCATAAAAATCCAAAAAAATACCTAAAACCTCTAAAAACATAAAAAAACCCAAAAAACCATACGAAAAACTAAAAATACATAAAACCCCTAAAAATCTAAAAATGAAACCCCCCTAAAACCACTAAGAACCCTATAAAACCCTCAAAATCTCTAAAAACCTAAAAACACATAAATATTTATATAAAACCCAAAATATCCCTAAATATGTAAAAACAATAAAACCTCTAAAAAACCCTAAGAAAATGTTAAAAACATAAAAACATTATAACCCATAAAAACATAAAAATTACCAAAAACCCTAAAACCCCTATAAAAACCATGATATCCCATAAAACCCTGAAAACTATAATAACCCTATAAACCCCTAAAAATTTTAAAAACACTAAGAAACCTTAAAAAAACTATAAAAAAACTAAAAATGAAAAAAAACCCAAGAAACCCTAAAAAACTAAAAACCCTCAAAATCTCAAAAAACCATAAAATAGTAAAAATCCATCAAAAGTCATAAATTTGTAAAAATCTCAAAAAGCATGAAAAATCCTAAGAAGAACTTAAAAATATTAAAACACATTAAACCCCTAAAACCTAAAAATTCTAAAACCCTAAAAACCTCAAAAACACTAAAAACCCTAAAACCATAAAACCCCTAAAAACAATAAAAACCCCTAATATCCATAAAACCCTAAAAATGACTAAAAACTATACAAACCATTTAAACTCCTATAAATGTTATCAAAACTCTAAAAACCCTTAAAATAAGACAAATATAAAAAACCCAAAAACCCATAAAAACCCCAAAAATGTGAAAAGCAATTAAAAACCAACAAAATCCCTAAAAACACTAAAAACAAAAAAATCATAAAAAATACCTAAAAATATCTCAAAAGGTAAAAACCCCCAATTTAACGTTTAAAAAACAAAAAACACTTTAAACCCTAAAAATCCAAAAAACTTCTAAAAACCTTAAAATCCTAGACATCATAAAAATCCATAAAAGCATACAAAATAAATAAAATCCCAAAAAAACTCTAAAAACATAAAATTCCACAAAAATTCATAAAAACCATAAATACCGTGAAAAACCACAAAAATTTTGAAAACCTAAAAACACATAAAATTACTGAGAACATAAAAAACCTTTCAAACCCTAAAAATACCATTAAAACCCGAAATGATCAAATAACATTAAAAACCTTAAAACATTAAAAGAATTTAGAACCCATTAAAAACATAAAAACCACTAATAAATAAAAAATTGATTTAAACCAATAAAAATAAAAATATATAAAACCCCCTAAAAACCCTAAAAACAAAAAACCTAAAAACCCAAAAAAATCAAAAAATCCATAAAAACCCTAAAACACATTAAAATACTCAAAATCACTAAAAACTCTAAAACACATAAAATTCCTAAAACCACTAAATTGTAAAAAAATTCTAAAAGCATGAAAACC
Organism: Viscum album; assembly: GCA_963277665.1. Lineage (NCBI taxonomy): Eukaryota > Viridiplantae > Streptophyta > Magnoliopsida > Santalales > Viscaceae > Viscum > Viscum album. The sequence goes on from OY728157.1 coordinate 486,109,342, forward strand.
CCTATGAAAACCATAAAAACCTAAAACACTTAAAACCATTAAAAACCTAAAAAAGAAAAAAACCATAAAACCCCTAAACCCCCTAAAACCATAAAATCCCTAAAACCCATAATAAACCCTAAAACCCCATAAAATCCTAAAAACCACTAAGAACACAAAAATACCTTTAAACCTCTAAAACATTAAAAAAATTTAAAAAAATTTAAAAAAAATAACGAAAAAACCCAAAACACCCCAAAAAACGAAAAAAACACCAATAAACAAAACAAACCAAAAACCCTCAAAATCCTTAAAACACTAAAAACTATATAAAACCAGAAAAATCCCAAAAAAACATAAAAACCCCTAAGAACCCTGAAAACCCTAGGTAAATCTTAAAACCCTAAAAAAACATGATACCCCAAAAGACCTAAAAATGATAAAATTACAAAAAACCCCATAAAAAATTAAATACTCTAAAAATCTAAAAACATAAAAAACCCATAAAACACTAAAAAACACTAAACACTATAATAAGCATTTAATCCCCTAAAACACTTAAGAAACAGTTAAACCTAAAAATTTCAAAAACCCCAAAACACAAAAAATCCCATAAAACCCTAAAAATATTAAAAATCCATAAAAACAAAAAAAAAGCCCATAATTTTTTTTACAAATCCCTAAAAATTAATAAAAATATAAAAAACCAAAAATACCCTGAAGATCCCTATAAACCATAAGAACATGAAAATACCATAAAAACCCTAAAACCCGCTAAATATATACAAACCCTTTCAACCCCTAAAAATTATAAACATCTAAAAAAACCTTAAACGCACTAAAAAACTCAAAAAAACCATAAAAACCCAAAAATAACAATAAAAAACCTAAATATAAAAAAAGACCCCTTTAAACCCTTTAATCCATAAAAATCCATAAAAACCCACAAATCCATTAAAATCCTAAAAATTAAAAAATACCTAAAACCATTAAAAACCCTAAGAAAACCAAAAAAATCTTACAACACATAAAACCCCTAAAAACCTAAAACATGATAAATATCCATAAAACCCCTAAATACCCTAAATACCTCAAAATCCCTAAATATTATAAAAATCCATAAAATTCAAAAAAAATATCCATAAATATATGTAAAAACATAAAACCCCAAAAAAAAATTGAAAACCCATTAGAAAATATAAAAAACATAAAAGCACTAAAAACACAAAAAATAAAAAACAACTAAAAATATATAAAAACCCTTTAAACTACTAAAAATGTTTAAAAAAATCTAAAAACCCTAAAAATATAAAAACATAAACAAAACCATAAAAACCCTAAAAACCTAAAAACCCTAAAAACCTATAAAAATCCTAAAATCAATATAAATACTAAAAATCACTTAAAATCATTAAAAATTTAAAAAATATTAAAACCCTTGAAAACCCCTATGAAAACATTAAAAACCTAAAAAAACTTAAGTCCCCTAAAAAACTAAAAATTATAAAAAGCCTAAAATGACCCTAAAACCCCTTAAAACTTCTAAAAACCATAAAACCCCTAAAATCCTAAAAACACCATAAAACCCCCGAAACCTACTAAAAACATTAAACACACTTTAATCCCAAATTTTTTTATAAAACTCCAAAATTAATAAAAACCTTAAAATCTCAAAAAAATCATATAAAACCATAAAACCACTATAAAACCTAAAAACCCCAATAAACACTGGAACCCCCTAAAAGCCCATGAAAATTCAGAAAAATATTATAAAATCATTAAAAATGTTAACAACCAAAAAACCCTAAAAATCCATAAGAAAACATTAAAAACCTAAAAACACTTTAAACCCCTAAAAAACATAAATATTTAGAAAAACCTAAAAAACCCTAAAAACCCTAAAAACCCTAAAACCATAAAACCCCTAAAAATATTTTAAAAACCCCATAAAATAATAAAGGTAAAAAAAACTCAAAAAACCCTTTATACCTCTAAAATTTAAAAATACTCTAAAAAATATTTACACCTCTAAAAAACTAAAAAGAACCATAAAAATCGTAAAATCCGTAAAAACCCTAAAAACAGTCCAAATCTCTAAAGCCCCTTAAAAATCAAAAGAAATAAATATAAATAACTAAAAACATAAAACCCCTTGAAAACCTTAAGAAATCCTTAAAAACATAAAACACTTAAAACCCATTAAAAACTAAAATAAATTAAAACACAAAAACACGCCTTAAATCCACAAAAACCTTACAACCATAACAAACTCTAAAACCACATAAATCCCAAAAAACAATAAAAAACTTAAAAATCTAACAATATCCCTAAAAATCCTAGAAAAATGTAAAAAATTGTAAAAAAACCAAAAAACCATAAGAAAACCTTAAAAACCATAAAACACTCAACAACCATAAAAATATATAAAATGATAAAAACCCTAATGAACCATAAAAACAAAAAAAAACCCTTAGAAACTCAAAATCTCTAAAAACATTAAAAACCCTAAAACCAATAAAAACCCTAAAATCCATTAAAAACTCTAAAATCCTTTTAAACAAATAAAAATGATAAAAAACTATAAAAAAACATTTAAACCCTAAAAACTAAAAAAATAATAAAACAAAAAAACAAAAAAACCCTGAAAAACCAAAATAACCCTTAAAACGTCAAAATACCTTCAAAACCTAAAACTATAACAATATTAATATTCCCTAAAAATCCATAAAAATGTGAAAATCCATAAAACCCTGAAAACCCCTTAGAAAAACCTAAAACCCCCAAACACTTGAATCCCATAAGAAAACTAAAAAATTCTAAAAACCTAAAAAACAGTGAAATCCCTAATGCCCTCAAAACCCATAAATATAAAAAATACCTAAAATTACCTAAATGTGATAAACCCTAAAAACCCTAATAAAAACTAAGAAAAAATTATAAACCATAAAATTCCTAAAACCCCTGGAAACCTAAAAAATTCGATAAAACCAAAAAACCCAAAAAACCCTAAAACCCCCAGAAAACCATAAAAACACATAAAAACATTAAAAACCATAAAAAGGAATAAACACCTAAAAACCCCATAAAAAATATAAAAACCCTTTTAACCCCTAAAATAAAAAAATAAATATAAAAAATATAAAACACTAAAACTAAAAAAAAAACATAAAACCCCAAAAATACCATAAATCACCTAAAAACCCTAAAACCCTGAAAAATCTATAAAACCCCCCCAAAAAATTAAAAATCCTAAAAAGGTCCGAAAAATATTTGAAAACATAATAAACAATGAAACCGAAAAAAATACTAAAACCCTTCAAAACCCTAAAACTGTCAAAATCCCCAAAACCCTAAAAACCATAAAAATACTAAAAAGATATTTAAAAATCACAAAAAAACCTAAAACCACTTAAAACCCAATAAAACTCTATGGAAACCATAAAAAAAAGAACAATTAATACCCCTAAAAACCCTAAAAATGCTAAAACCCCAAAAGGACAGCAAAATCCCAAAAAACATTAAAACCCCAAAAAACCTTAAAAACCTAAAACACATAAAAATATTAAAAAAACTAAAAACTATGAAATAAATTTAGTCCCCTAAAAATGTTACAAAACTGTAAAAACCTTAAAACCCTATTAAAACATAAAAACCCCATAAAACCCAAAAAAACAAAAAACCCTCAAATCCAAAAAAACCCTAAAAAATCATTAAAAAACCTAAAAATATGTAAAAAACCTCAAATTTTGAAAAATAAAAATTACTCTAAAAAACTCTAATAAAACACTAAAAACATAAAAACACATAAAACCCATAAATACATTAAAATGGTAAAAACCCTAAATTCCCATGAAAACCTTAAAAACCCTAAAACCCCACAATAATCCTAAAAACCACTAAAAACACTAAAAATCAAATAAACCCCTAAACTGTTAAAAATTATAAAAGTCATAAAAACATTAAGAAACCAAAATACTTAAAACCCAAAAAAACTGTAAAACTATAAAATCAATAAATATCGTAAAAAAAATAAAAAACCTAAAAAACCATAAAACCCCTCAATATTCCAAAAAGCCCTAAAAACCATAAAATTCCTAAAAAAGATAAAAACCCATGAAAACATAAAAACCCTATAAACCATTAAAATCCTTAAGAAAAACATAAAACCAAGTAGCACATAAACCCCCTAAGAATAGAAAAAATCAAAAAACACAAAAAAAGTCTAAAATCCCTAAAAACCCTAAAAAACATAAAACCTATAAAAACCATTAAAACCCATAAACTACATAAGGAACCTAAAAAACACTAAGAAACCCTTAAACCCATAAAAAATTAAAAACTCTAAAAAACCTTAAAAGGGCTAAAAAACTCAAAAAACCCCTTAAAACCCTAAAAAAACCATAAAACCCCTAAAACACTAAAACCCCTTGAAATACCTAAAAACCAGGAAAATCATAAATAATCCCTTAATTACCTTAAAAATATTAAAAAACCTAAAAATATAGAAAACCACTAAGAAAAACAAAAAAATTTAAAACACTTAAAACCCCTAAAACCTAAAAAATGATAAAAACACATAAAAACCTTAAAAACCTCAAAATCCATAAAAAACGTAAAGTCCAAAAAATATATAAAATTCATAAAAATCCCTAAAAATATAAAAACAATGAAAACCATGAAAAATTATAAGAATTATTGAAAACAAAATAACACTTAAAACCCCTACAAAACCAAAAAATAATATAACCCAAAAAAAATAAAAAGACCATAAATCCCCTAAAAACAATAAAACCCCTAAAAACATTGAAAAACCAAATAACCCATAAAAACTATAAAACCAATAAAACCCTAAAATCCCTTTAAACCCCTAAAAATTTTAAAACCAATAAAAACAATGAAACCCTAAAAACTCAAAAAAACTCTAAAAACAAAAAAAAACACTAAAAAACTAAATGATCTTAAACCCCTCAAAATCACAAGAATCCCCAAAAACTATAAAATCCCTGAAAATACCTAAAAACATTGGAAATTCCAAAAACACTAAAAATCCTAATAATTACTTAAAGACCTAATGACATATAAAAATCATAAAACCCCTAAAAATGCTAAAAATCATAAAAACACGAAATGACCATAAAACCCCTAAAAACAATAAAATCCCCTAAAAACTTAAAAAAACCTAAAAATCATAAATGCCCAATAAAAACTCCAAAACCCCTTAAACCCCTAAAAATTATTAAATACTCTAAAAACCCTAAAAATATTAAATAAAACCCTAAAATGCAAAAAAACCTAAAAAACCTATAAACCCTCAAAATATCTAAAAACACTAGAAACCATAAAAATCCTTAAAAAGCCCTAAAAAATCCAAACAACATAAAAAAACTGAAAACACTAAGAAAACCTCAAAAAAACTAAAAAAACTAAAACCCAAAAAAATTACAAAACTAAAAAACCAAAAAAACTCTCATAATCCCTTTAAACCCATAAAATAATAAAAATCCTAAAGAAACCAAAAAAAATACCTAAAAGGGTAATACCCCCTAAAACCCCTGAAAACACCTAAGAAAACCTTAAAAACCAAAAAAAATTAAAATCTCTAAAAAAATAATGATGATAAAACCCTAAAAACCGCTAAATGGCCCTAAAAGACCCTAAAACCCTAAAACCCCCTTAAAACCATAAAGGTCCTTAATAATATTAAAAAACTATAAAAGCCCATAAAACCCTAAAACACACTAAAAACTATAAAAACCATTTAACCACCTAAAAACATTTCAGAAATCTAAAAAACTATAAAAACACTATAAACTCAAAAAAAAATATGAACCCCCCAAAAACCCTTAAACCATAAAAACCCTAAAGACCCCCCAGAATCCCTAAAAACATTAAAACCATAAAAATCAATAAAATTCCATAAAAATCATTAACAATGTAAAAAAATCATAAAACCCCTAAAAAACCCCCAATATAACCAAATAAGCCTAAAAAACTTAAAACCCCTAAAAACTATAAAATTCCCTAAAACCCTTAAAAACATTAAAAACCAATAAAAACCACAAAAAATCCAAAAACCATTTAAACCCTAAAAATGTTTAAAAACCTAAAACACCTTAGAAACTCTAAAAACATAAAAAACACTATAACCCAAAAAACCCCCAAAATACCTAAAACCCTGAAAGAACCATAAAACTCTTCAAAAGGATCTAAAAATCCCTAAAAAGGTAAATAACCCTGAAACCCAAAAAAATCCATTATAACCCCTTAAATACTAAAAACACTTAAACACTCGAAAAAAAAACTAAAATGCCAAAAACAATAAAACCCACTATGAACCCTAAAAACCCAAAACACAAAAAATCCCCTAAAATCATTAAAAACTTAATGCCCTATTAAAATAAACAAAACCCACTATAAAAAATTATACCCTTTTAATCCCTAAAAATGTAAAATAAACTATTAAAAATCATAAAACAAAAAATATATAAAATAACAGAAAAATCCAAAAAAAACTATAAATACCCTAAAAACCATGAATTTTCCAAAAAACCCAAAAAACCCAACAAAATCCTAAAAATCTCTAAAAATCACTAAAAACCAAAAAAACCTAAAAACTATAAAAAACCCAAGGAAACAAAATAACAAATTGGAATCACATAATACTCCTAAAAAATCTAAATATGCTAAAAATCATAAAAACCTGAAAATCATAAAAACCTAAAAACCTTAAAAATTCTAAAACCCTAAAAATACACTAAAACTACAAACCCTTTGAACTACATGAAATATTAGAAAACTCTAAAAAGCCTTTTGAATACAAGAAACTAAAAAAATACTAAAACCCTTAATACCACCCCAAACCTAAAAACCATTAAAAACACATAATCCCTTAAAATCCCAAAACCCCCAAAAAAAACCCCATAAAAAACCTTCAAATCCTTAAAATCCGTAAAAATGTAAAACACTTAAAAACATTGAAAAAACTATAAGAAACCCATAAAAACCTAAAAACACATAAAACCAAAAATTACAAAAAATATAAATACTCTAAAGAAACCCCAATAACCATAAAATTTTTAAAATCTTATAGAACCTTGAAACCCCATAAAAACCATAAAAACCCACTAAAAACCCCAAACCCCCTAAAAATACTATAAACCCTCAAACCGCTCAAAATCCCTAAAAACCGTAAAAACCATTAGAATCCTAAAAATTCCTAAAAAATCCATAAAAATGTAAAAAAACCTAATAACATAAAAAATAATATGAAAACATTAAAAAAATATAAACACTAAAACCCCCTAAAAACCTAAAAAAGCTAAAAACACTAAAAACTATAAAAACCATTAAAAAATCAAAAAACATAAAAACCCCTAAAACCCTTTAAAAACTCCAAAACCCTAAAACCACTAAAAACTATAAAACCCCTTTAAAACCCTAGAAATTTTTAAAAAATCCCTATAAACCCTTTAATCCCTTAAAAACATGAAAAAAAACTAAAAGCAAAAAAAATATATAAAACCCTAAAAACTAAAAATCACTAAAAATACTAAAAACCAAAAAGAATATAAAAAGGGATAAAAAATCCATAAATACATAAAATCATCGACGCCCCAAAAAACAATATAGAAAACATAAAAATATAAAAACACATAAAACCACTTAAAACCTAAAAAATACTAAAAACTCAGAAAACCCAACCCCCCTAAAACCACCAAAACCCCTCTAAAAACATGAAATCCCTTAAAAAATATAAACATCACTAAAAACTCTAAAAACACTTTAAACCCCTAAAAACGTTAAAAAACCTAAAAACCCCTGCGAACATAACCCCCCCCCAAGCCTAAAAAACTTTTAAAACCCTAAAACCCTCAATTCCATAAAAACCCTTAAAAACCACAAAAATACAAAAATAGTCCTAAAAATCCCTAAGAATATAGAAACCCTAAAAATCTTGAAAATCACATAGAAAACTTAAAAAACAAAAAAACATTTATAATCCCTAAAAACAAAAAACAACTCTAAAAATCGAAAAAAAACTCTAAAAAATCCAAAAACCCAAAACCCCCCCAAAACCCCTAAAAATATTAAAAACCCATAGAATACCTAAAAAACTAAAAACCTAAAACCCTTTAAAATATTAATGTGTTAAAAAAACTATAAAAAACCTTAAAAAACCTAAAAAATCAAACAAATCCCTAAAACCCATAAAAACACTACAAACCCCTAAACCCCTCACAATCACTAAATACCCTAAAAAAACCAAAAAATCATAAAAAATAACAAAAAATAAAAAAACAAAGGAACCCTAAAAACCCCCAAGAGAACCTTAAAAACAGAAAAGCACATAAAATCCATTCAATACCTAAAAACACTAAAAACCGTAAAATACCCAAAAAACACTAAAAACACTAAAAACGCTAAAACCATTCAAAACCCCTGAAACCCTTAAAAATCATTAAAATTTAAAAATTCCCTAAAATACCTAATACCTAAAAACCCATAAAACCCTAAAACCCCTCAAGAAAACCTTAATAACCTAGAAACACATAAAACCATTAAAAACTATAAAATGTTATTCTTAGGAGTGTCTTCTAGATTGGCGACAGATTGTTTGGATTGTTCCTTATATAGGTTTGGTGGATTGTGTGTGTTGAGTTCTTGTGCTATTAGATACTAGATGGTGGCACTGCTTGATTTTTACTTTTGATCTCATTGGTGTGTTCACTACTACTGACATCTTTTGTGTTCAGCTTCTTTCTAGTCCTGTTAATTGTTGGCTATAAGTGAATTTGTAGTTAGATTTTCTTTTTCTAGTGTTTTGTCTACTATTTCATAGTGGGTTTGGTTCTATACCAAGATGGTGGTAGTGATTACATGTCATATTATTACTAACTAAAGGGGATTTATGAGTTCTTCGGCAATTTTAATTTTCTTGTTGCTTAGCCACTCTTGGGTGCCTTTTTAGCCTTTGGTCCAACTATTTCTCCCCTTAGGTTATCATTTTGTACTTCAATTATTCCATTTACCTTTATTATATACTACATTCTTTTTGACTTTCAAAAATCATAAAAAGTAATAAATACATAAAAACCCTAAAAGACCCTAAAGCCTTTAAAAAACCAAAAAACCATAACCCCCCTAAAAACCCAAAAATCCTGAAATCTATAAAAACCCTAAAAACCACTAAAATCTCTAAAAATTGTTTAAACCCTTTAAACACTTAATAATTGTAAAAAAACATAAAACCCAGAAAAACCCCCACAAAATACCGAAAAACCATAAAAATCCATAAAAATCCTATATATTCACTAAAAATCCCAAAAATACAAAAAAACCCAAAAAACTATAGAAAACCCTGAGAAATCCTTAAAACCCTAAAACACTAAAAACCCCTACCAAACCTAAAAAGACTAAAAAACCTCAAAAACCCTAAAAACAAATAAAACTAATAAAACCATAAAAAACACAAAAAACCTAGAAAAACCCTAAAAACCACTAAAAAATATGAAAACCCTATAAAAACCTCAAAATGTTAAAAAAATCTAAAAAACCATAAAACCAGCGAAAACTCAAAAAAACCATAAAACCCCAAAAAACCAAAAAACACAAAAAACTCCTAAAACATCCTTAAAACCCATAAAAAGCATAAAAATCGCTAAAATACCATAAACCATAAAAAACACTAAAAACCGAAAAAAAACCATAAAAAACCTAAAATCCAATACAAATCCTCAAAAATCCCTAAAAATAACTAAAAACATATGCAACCCTAAAAACACTGAATACCGTTAAGAAACCCTTAAAAAACTGAAAAAAAAAATTAAAACCCATAAAAAAAATAAAAACACTAATAACCTATAAAAACATTAGAAAGATCTTAAATAAGCTAAGAACCCATAAAAACCAAAAAACACCTATAAATCTTATTAAAACCTAAAAATCCCATAAAAACACTCAAACCCAAAAAAAATCAAAAAACCCATTCAGACACAAAAAAAATTAAAATCACTAAAAAGTTAAACAACAAAACACTCACAAACCCATAAATGCATAAAAACACATAAAAACCCAAAAGAACCATAAAACCCCCCAAATCACAAGAATGCCTAAAATTCATAAAATTCATAAAAATTCCCTAAAAATTTCAAAAAATGTAAAAACCCTTAAACCCTAGGAAGAATGTGAAAACATAAAAATACTTAAAACCCCTATAAACATAAAAAATGATAAAAAAACTAAAAACCCTAAAAATAATAAGAATCCAAAAAAACCAAAAAATGTTGAAAACAATATAAAACCCAAAACCCCTAAAAACCGTAAAATCCACTTAAAATAGAAAATCCCTTTAAACCCCTAAAAATGATTACAAACTCTAAAAACCATAAAACCCTAAAAAACTCAAAAAAAACCTCAAACCCCCCCAAACCCTAAAAAACCTAAAAAACCATAACCCCCTCCCCCTTAAAATAAAAAAAATCCTTATAAGACCTTAAAGATACTAAGAATTCCTAAAATTCCCTAAAAAATGAAAAACCCCATAAAAACCTTAAATACCCATAAAAAGGCTTAAAAACCTAAAAAAACTTAAAACCACTAAAAATGCTAAATACAAAAAAAAAACCCAGAATCCTAAAAACCCTACAAAACCTCAAAAATCTTAAAAAATATAAAACCCATAAAAATCATTAAAAAATCCATAAAAACCTAAAAATAGAAAAAACCTTGAAAAAATATAACAAAATCTCAAAACCTAAAAACACTTAAAACCCCTAAAACCAAAAAAATTATAAAAACCCTAAAAAGAAAAAAAACCCTCAAACCCCTAAAAACAATAAACACCCTCAAAACCATAAAAACCCTATAACTCATGAAAATCCTAAACCCACTAAAATTTCAAAAAACTACATAGACCCCTAAAATCGTTTAAAACCTCTAAAAACCATAAAACAAAAAAAAATCAAAAAACCCTAAAAACCTGAAAACCCTAAAAACCCTGAAAACCACTTGAAACCATAAAAGACCATAAAAATATTGAAAATCCCAAAAAATCCATAAAAATGTAAAAAACCAAAGAAACAATAAGAAAAATATAAAAACGTAAAAACACTTAAAACCTCTAAAAACCTAAAAACCTAAAAACCCTAAAAAATTCCTAAAAAACATAAAAATCATTAAAAACAATAAAAAAATGAAATCCCATAAAAACCCAAAAACATGCTAAAAATTTTAAAAATCCTTTAAACCCCCACAAATGTAAAACACTCTAAAAAACCATTAAACCCTTAAAAACCCCAAAGAAACTCTAAAAACCCAAAATAACAATAAAACCTTAAAAAACAAAAACAAATCATTAAGATCCTTAAAATATGTAAAAATGTGAAAAATCCTAAAACCCTAAATATTACTTTAAAACCCATAAAATCTAAATAGTATATAAAATCCCTAAAAATCAAAAAAAATTCTAAAAACATAAAAAATCATAAAAACCCTTAAAAACTATAAATCCCCTCAAATCCATAAAAAATAAAAAACCCATAAAATCCATAAAAAACAATAAAAACACTAAAATCACTTTAAATCCATATATATCTTAAATAACATAAAAGAACCTTAATATTTTATAAAACTCACAAAGCCCCAAAATTTCTAAAAAAACTATAAAAGCCTAAAAACCCCTAAAAACCCCCCGAAACCCATAAAAACCTATATAAATTCCTATAAATCCCAAAAAGTCCCTAGAAACATAAAAATCCTAATAATCGAGACAAAACACTTAGAAAAACTTAAAAATCTAAAAACAATTAAGACCACTAAAAACCTACAAAATGAAAAAAAATCCTAAAAACCCCGGAACACCTAAAAACCCTAAACCCTTAAAAAAATAAAAAAGTATAAAGCCCCTGAAACACTAAAACCCGTTAAAAACTGTAAAACACCCTCAAAACCATAATTTTTTTTAAACTCTAAAAAACAATGAAACCCTAAGAAAACATAAAAAGACAGTAAAACACATAAAGAAACCATAAAAACCCTAAAAACCCACCCAAAATCATCTCAAAATCCCTAAAACCAATAAAAACACTTAAAAATCACTAAAATATATAAATTACTTTTAATACCCTAAAAATATTAAAAACTAAAAAAATTCTTTTAAAACCTTAAAAAACTCAAAAAAACACTAAAAACCCAAAAAACCATAAAACCCCTAAAAATCCCAAAACCCCTAAAAACCATAAAAATCATAGAAAAGTATAAAAAATCTATAATAATGTAAAAACTAGATAAAACCTTTAAAAACCCTTAATAAAACATTAAAAACAGAAAAAAAACTTAAAATATCCTAAAACCTAAATAAACACTAAAACCCTAAAAAAACCTAAAAAACCCCAAAACTCTAAAAACCCCTAAAAACCATAAAAACCCATAAAACCCCATAAATAAAATAAAAACCATGAAAATATATATAAAACATTTAATCCCATAATAACATTAAAAACTCAAAAAAATTAAAACCCTAAAAACTAAAAATACAAAAATAACTCAAAAAACACCATAAAAAACCTTAAAACCCCAAAATACTTAAAACCTAAAAACCATAAAAATCCTAAAAAGTTGTAAAATTACCTAGAAATTTAAAATATACCAAAACCCTTGAAAACCCCTAGGAAAAATTCTTGCCCCTAAAAATAGTAAAAATGATAACAAACATAGAAATACTAAAAACCCTAAAACCCCTAAAACCCCTTAAAACCAGAAAAATCCTTAAACTATAAAAATCATAAAAATACCTAAAAATACCTTAAAACATAAAAAACCCTGAAAACCCATAAGAAAACCTTAAAAACATAAAAACACTAAAAACCCAAAGAAATCCTAAAATGATAAAAACCATAAAATATCTAAAATCCCTAAAAACCATACAACCACTAGGAAACCTAAAAACCAAAAACCCACTAAAAACACTAAAAACCCTTTAAACCCAAAAAAATGTTAGAGACTAAAAAAACTATTAATGACCCCAAAATGAAATAAAACACTTAAAACCCAAAGAAACACTTAAAACCCTAAAAAATATTAAAAAAATCTAAAACCCTCAAAATCCCTACAAACATTTAATATCCATAAAAATTCTAAAAATTCAACAGAAATGACCAAACATAAAAAAATTATCAAAACCCCTTAATAAAACCTTTGAAACCTAAAAAATCATAAAACCCCTAAGAACCCTAAAATTGGTAAAACCCTAAAAAAACTAAAAACCTTAAAAACCATCAAAATTCCAAATATCAATTAAAACCATAAAACTCATAAAAAATTCCCTAAAATACCTAATAATTTAACCCCCCAAAAAACTATAAAAAACACTAAGAAAACCATAAAATCCAAAAAACATATAAAACCACTAAAAATGATAAAACCCCTATCAATCCTAAGAAACACCCTATATCCCTAAAACCCCTAGAAATCGTAAAAACTATTAAAAAACTTAAAACCCATAAAATCCATAAAATCTCTAAAAACACAAAAAAAAACCCTTTAATCCCCAAAAATATTTTAAAACGAAAAAAAACTATTAAAAACTCCAAAAACCCTAAACCCATAAAAATCTATAAAAACCCTAAAACCCCTCAAAATCTCTAAAAAGACAAAAAAACCAAAAATACTAAAAATCCCTATAACACCTAAAACATAAAAAACCCAAAAAAAATAAAGAAAAACATAAAATCCTAAAATAACATAAAACCACTAAAAAACTAAAAATTAATAAAACACTAAAAGACCCTAAATCCCCAAATAACATCTAAAAACCATAAAACCACCTAAAAAATAAAAACCATAAAAAGTGATAAAAACCTTAAACCACTAAAAATTGTTAAAATCCATTAAACCCCTAAAAATGATAAAAAAACTCTAAATAACCTTAAAAAACGTAAACAAATCCCAAAAACCCTAAATACCCAAAAAACTAAAAAACCCCTAAAACCCCTAAAAGTCCATAAAACCCCCAAAATCCAAAAAACCCATAAAATCATAAATATCCAACAAACCATATAAAACATTCTAAAATCATAAAAACCCTTAAAAAATTCTCATAAACCCTTAAAAACATAAAAAAATTAAACACATAAAATTCTAAAAACCAAAAAAACCCCAAAACACTAAAACCATAAAACCCTCAGAATCCTTAAAACCCTAAAAACCCATAAAATCCATAAAAAATCCTAAATTTCCTAAAAATGTAAAAAACCATAAAAATATTGAAAAACTATAGGAAATACATAAATCCAAAAATAACATCTAAAACCCTTAGAAAACCTAATTGCCCCCTTGAGGAGGAATTAAGGGCTTCTTTGTTCTCTTTGAACATTGATAGTTCAGTGGGACCAGATGGATTCACTAACACCTTCTTCATGTCTTACTGGGATATCATGCATGAGGGCATCACCAGCGCTGTTAGGGAAATTTTTATCTCCAGTGTCTTTCCACATGGAGTAAACTCTAATTTCATTGACCTGATTCCCAAACAAGACAATGCCATAGAAATTGGTGACTTTTAGCTAGTGTCTATTGGGAATACTATTCCAAAAATCAATAGTAAGATTCTGGTCATGCGAATTGAGAAATTTGTGGGAGGAATTCTCACTCCAAACCAATTCGGGTTTGTCTTGGGGTGGAACATTTAGGAATTCCTATTCACAACCTCGGAACCCATCAATTTCATGTGGAATCAGTCCAAGTAGGGAAACATTGCGCTTAAGATTGACATCTCTAAGGCTTTCTACACTATTATGTGGAGGTTCATTTTTCATGTTCTCTCCAAATATGGCTTCTCGAATAGATTTATCAAGATGGTTATGTCCATATTTAGTAGTGCTTGGGTATTTGTCCTTATAAATGTATCTCCCAAGGGGTTTTCCCTCTACTACCATGGGGTTAGACAGGGTGACCTGCTATTAGGAATTCTCTTTTCAATTGTTGAGGATTACATGAGAGCAGGTGTCTTATTGACCTTGGTTAGGCTGGTCTCTTCAATTCTATTAGGTCAAGGAGAGATATTCATGTGTTGTCCCATATGTTTTATTTTCATGATATTCTTCTATTTGGGATGATGACAAATGGACCTTGTCCTCAATCCAGATGATTTTTTGGCATTATGAAAATGTGGCCGGAAATCTATCTGTTGGTGCAAGTCTTTTATTGTCTTTGGGGAGGGGGTCTCTCAACCCCATTAGATTTTCATTTCCAGGTCCCTTGGGGTCAATAGAGGGTCACTTCTTTTTGATTACCTGTGTGTCCCAATTTTCTGGGGATGAGTCAATCATTGTCACCTTGAGAGAATTTCCACTAGAATTACTCAACATTTGGAGAAATGGAAAGGGAATTTCCTATCGCAAGCTGGAAGGGTCTTCCTTATCAACTCGTTTATCACTTATATGTTCAAATATGCTTTCTCTATCTATAGATGGCCAGTTAACCTTCTTAAAGACCTACAAACAATGATAAGGAACTTTTCCTGGATGGGATGCATTAGTGAAAAGAAATTGGTTACTGTGGGGTGGAGGGACTGTACCAAACCAATTGTGCTGGGATGTCTTGGCATTAATGACCCTAGAAGATATAATGATTCTCTCCTTGAAAAATTTACTTGAGGGATTAATAACCATAAGAGTGGGGGTGTGGGATTCACTCAAGAGAGGTTTGTGCTTAATCTTTGTGATGAGTACACAAGTTACTTTCCCTCCATTGTTTGGCCAGTAGTTCATGATTCGTACAAAGGTATTATTTCTCACTCGAAATGGATTGTTTCAAAGAACTCAGAAATTAATGCTTGGCCCACACCCTGGCTTGATGGGCCTCTTCAACAATTCATGACTCCTACTGCTAGCCTTAAGAGCTTGTCCATCGTGGTGCTCATTCCTCGGCTAGAAGAGCTTGAGGTGCTCCTCCCAACTAAATCCTTTATTAAAATTCAGCATTATGCCTTTGTTGACTCTGACATTTTGATTTGGAATCCCAACCTTGTTGAGAAGATTAATGCTATGGATTATTATTGATATAATAGCAATCATAGATCCCATACCCCATCCTGGCTCTCCAAATTTAAGAGAAATTTTATCCCTCCATCCATCCATCTCCTTCTTTGGAATCTCTGGAAGAATCATCTGCCTATTCCGAATCAGTTTCATAAAGCGAGGCACATCCTTGCCTCTATTTGTTTTCTCTTCCTATGCACTGAAGAGACTATTCAACACACCTTTTTCCAATGCAAATTTTGTGCAGTGATTTGGGGATACTTAAAGCATATTTTTTGGCTCCTAGCTTGCATGGAAAAGCCTCTCTTTGAGCTCTTGGGTGACTTGACCAGTTGGGATTACAGTGAACAGGTACGCAACCCCCTTATGGTTTCTGCTGCATCCACCATCTCTTATATTTGGACCTCTTGGAATGCGATTGCCTTCAACAAGAAGTGGCTCTCCATCCTTGGTGGTGCGGTGATTATTCATAAGGTTGTATATGTGGCGTCCCACATCCAGACAGGCTCAATGGCGAATGATGTTAGCAAACTCATTATTCTTCGGCTTCTTGGCATCTTAGGCAGGACCAAAAAGACAATGGTTCCCAAGTTCATTAGCTGGGTCCCCCACTCCCCTCTTGGATTAATGTTAACATGGTTGGTCCGACCCTGGGTGTTCTGGGACCTGCTGGGTGTGGTGGAATATTTTGCACCAATTGGGGCTTCGTCAAAGGATGTTTCCATCACTTGATTGGAGATGGGTGTGCCCTTGAAGCTGAAATATGGGATATGATGAAGGATATTAAGTATGTTTTCAGCGTTGGATGGAGGTTTCTATGGATTTAATCTGATTCCAAGATTTCTGTGAATTCCCTTAAAAGCAGATCTAGGCACGTTCCATGGATGATCCTCCATTAATGGATGGAGGCCCTCACCCTATGCCAATGGATGAACCTAACTATAACACATGCCTATCAGGAGGTGAATGTGGTTGCCGATGATCTTTCCAAACAGTCTATTCTGGAGAGGATTTTGTTGTGGTCCTCCGTTGCCACACCTTCTTACTCTTTGCCTGTGGATTCTGACATGAAGGGTGAGTTGCACAACCGATTATATAACCCCTCCTTATAGCACTTTGTTATTTCTCTCTTCTTGTTATAAAATTTGGGGGGCTAAGCGAGCCTGGTCTTGAGCCTTCTTTGCCCTAGAAAACCTAAAAACATTAAAAACCCTAAAAACCATAAAAGACCATACAACCCAAAAATCCATGAAAAATCATTATAAACTCGTAAAAACCATTAGAAACCCATAATAATTCATAAAACCCCCCCAAAACATACTAAAAACTCTAAAACCCATTAAACCAACAAAAAATGATAAAAAACACTAAAAACCTTAAATCCCCTTAAAATATTTAAAAACTTTAACACCCAGAAAAACCGAAAAATAATAAAACCCTCAAAAACCCTAAAACACAAAATAATATATAAAACATAAAAAATATATAAAAATCCATAAAAACATAAGAAACTATTAAAACCATGAAAAATCCTAAGAAAACTATAAAAACATAAAAACACTTAAAAACTCTGAAAATCCTAAAAAATACTAAAAACCATAAACAAATCAAAATGAGACCCTAAAAACAATCAAAATCCTTGAAAACCCTAAAAATTAAAAAAATCCAAAAAAAAGAAAAAAATAACTAAAAATAAAAAAAAACTAAAAATCAAGAAAAACCGTAACAAAAACTAAAAAATCTAAAAACACTTAATATGCTTTAAAAACCATAAAAATTATAAAACCCCTAAAAACCCAAAAATCCTAAAAACCCTCAAACCCTTAAAACCATAAAACAACTAAAAACACATGAAAACACTAAAAACCGCTAAATATCTAAAAACCCTATAAAACCCAAAAACATTAAAAAAAATATAAAAACCTAACAAGTCCTAAAAATAAAAAAAACCTACAACCCCAAAAAATAATAATTAAAACCCTAAAAACCCCTAAAACACATAAAAACCCATAAAACCCCTTAAAAACCATAAAAATTTTAGAAACACCTAAAAAAATACCCTAAAACACTAAAATACCCTATGAAACCCCATAAAATATAAAATCACATAATAATACTAAAACCCCTAAAGAACCATAAAAACCCTAAAAACCCTCAATATCCTTAAAAATCCTTATAATCCATAAAAATAAAAAAATAACTAATTATCCCTAAAAATGTAAAAATCTAAAAAAACTATAAAACTATAATAAAACCTAAAAAAACAAAAAAAAACCCTTAAATCCACTAAAACATAAAAATGTTAAAAACCCTAAAAAACGAAAATAAGACACTAATAACCCCCCCCCCCCAAAACCCCTATAAATTATAAAAACACCTAATTAAGAAGTTGTTTTACTATGTTTATATGCTCGAGGAATCACCCTATAACCTTGAATCCCCCTTAGCATACTCAGAGGCTTAATTAGGAAGGATATTTCATAATTTCACAAGATGGACCTTGGACTCCCGTACTGAGAAGTCATAGAAGTAGCTAGAATCATAGAGTCTTGTAGAAATAATTTTTGAGACTCATAGTTGAAGTAGTAAGTACCTATACATTGAAAGAGATGGAACAGTTGGAAGGGTGGAGAAGTTACTTTCATTTGTCAAATTGATTGCATCCTCAATAGACATTTCCCAAGTGATTGTAAAAATAGAGGCTATATCCTCAGTTTATAGGTTGTATTTATTTTTTTATAGAGACTCTCATGGTGCATGGGAATGTTCTTATAAATTAGTGGCCTCTAAATGGTCTCTCAATAATATTGAGCTTATGAGGATGATAATTAGGGAACTGAGAGTGACAGTTGCATCCAACTCTTCTTGAACCTGATTTTATGCCTCTTCCATAGTTGTTCTCTATGAAGGGATAAGATCCATATGTCTGATAGATGAATCGATACTTGAAGGATCCCCTCATAATGAGGAATAGATCATTTCATCTCAAATGGTTGAACCCCTGGGGATCTTGAATCTCCAAGATATACTCAATGGGTCGTGGGACCCTATCCGACCTAGATGTTGTTGAAGTTGTTACCACCTTTAACTTCAAAGAATAAGGGGATGTAGACAATTGAGAAGTAAACAATTTCTATCCCATTGGATCAATGCCAATTATTGTTGAGTTAATTAACAAGAACATGGAAATAAAAAACATGTTGGCTAAGTAAATAGATTCAACAGCCACCTGTCATTCCATACCAAATATTTGTCACAATCTTTATTTCATGTTTAAGCTTCATAATATTCCATGGAGATGGTCTCGTTAGGGTAGAAATAGGTGGGCCTAGGGTTGGAATGCTCTTATAGTATTTTCAAGAACTAACTTAATTTGATCATCCACACTAGGATATCCTTCTCTGGTGTCTCCCTCACCAGAAGAGATGTTCCCCCCAACAGTAGTACCCCTTGGAGTATACTATAGGTAAGAGAGAGGTGACAAAATCTCCCTATTTTACTACATGAAAATTGATTAGGGATTCAATATCAATGAAAATAATACAAATAATAATTGATACAAAAAATACTATTACCTCTTCATCGACATCATGTTTTTCAATGGGTATCACTATATCCTACTCTAGATTGGACTTGTAGATTCTACCCTTAAAAGAATTAATACATGAAACCATATCCTTGAGGTATTTTCCCAATTTATTGGTGCTCTCTTGAAATGAAATTCATTCAAGAGTGGTGTTAATATGAATATAGAAATATCAACATCATCGACCTTAAGCGCTCCCCAAATATCATCATTGGATATGATTTATCCCTAAGAGTCCCATTGTTTCCATGCCACTGGGAAGGCTACAGTAGTGGGAATGGATAGTTTCAGTGGGTTTTCCCTTATAGATGGGGTGGGATCCAGCTATTGTACTTGAATTATTGGAATCTCATCCTTCCTAAGACCCCTCAGAGTTGGGTGCTTTTGAGGCCCCAGTCTGAAATAAGAATGAATGTCCTTAATCCCAATTGTAGTAATTGGGATGGCTTTATCATCCACTCAGAAGTGTAGATGTTGTCCTGTTAACTTTAACTAAAATTATCTCTATTAAATTCAATCACTTATCAGGTAAATCTATGTCAGTTATGATGTGAATGGAGGGAGTTTTCAAGATCATGTATATAGGGTTCCACTATCTTAGGGTTATCGACATTAGAAATATTTTCAGGTGTTGATATATATCAATATCATCATAATTCAACCTATTTATCTCAGAAAAAAACTCAATATCACCGATGGGAATGTAATTACTATAGGTTTCCCCCTATCTCTAGTCTATTGGATATCATTATGGATGGGTTATTGAGTTTTAGGATTAGTTGTTATAGCATCAGTGGTTGAACTCTAGATTCTCAAAAAATTTATTGGGGTTTAGAAATTAGATATTTAATCTTCTGGTTCCTAGACCTAGAAGGTCCAGTTGTCTTCCTTTAACCCTCAAGGTCTTGGGAAACGATTGAGCATTAACAATGGGAACCATTTTTAATAGTTGATCCCAAAGATATGATAGAGTCCAAGAGTTATCATAAGTCCATATAAGTTTATGAAGAAAACCTTTATAAGTTTGAACTAAATTCAGTATCACATATCTTCTCAAGTGAACATTATCCAGAGTAGCTAATCCATCATTATATCATTTACTTTTTATGTATTGTTGATGGTTTGTGGAAACCTCATCTGGATGTAGTGTAATTGGCATGAAAATCTATAGGGTACATACCCCTCACATATTAGCTTCCCATCAATTTTGGAATAGAATATTCCCTATCTCACCAAGATGAGGAACCCCCTCTTGGTGATATTTCCAGATGCACCATTCACCAAGGTACTAGTAGGGGATGTGTAATAGGTATAGGTGAAATGGTCATGATAGTTGACCCAGTCCATCTCATTGTGATCCTTATCACCTAATGGGTTTCCCAAAATTATATATTACAGATCATTCTAGAATCAGGATCCAAGGATCTCTTGGTTGTTAATAAATTCACAACCTCCCATATGTGTAGATATCTAGTCCTAAAGAACATGAAATTTGTCAACTACTCGATACAGTGACTTCACCTGGATTTTACATCTTGAAAGGAGATATATCATTTCCAACAATGGGACTATGAGATTAATACTCTTTCAAATGGACAATTGGGACGCCATCACAAATTTTGTGACTCAGACTCTAGTTCAAGATTCACACAATGGAAACAACAAGATGCTAAGAAAAATGGTGATAATTTCTTACAATTTAACTAGCCAGTCAACGTTGGGAAAATATTCTATCCCCACTCAGTGAACTGAACCTCCTCGAGCATTTTCCAATAGGAACCAACACATCTCCAAGTGTCAAGGGTTGGGAAAGTACATTTCCTTCTTTCACTAGGTTCATGGTCAATTGGCATGAAAAAAGCTTTAATACAGTTAGAGAACAGAATATCCTATTTCGGGCAGGGGTTAGCCTTCCCATGTTCCTTCAACTTATCAATAGGCATCTTTTGAAGTGGGGGGGGGGGGGTTTCTCCATGTTATCCTACACATCCTAGAGGCTAATGTCAGCATCACCATGCACCAAATGGAAGGTATTAATGTCAATAATCAATTGGCTAAGTAGTTACAGGATAAAAACTTAGTTCCAATGAGAATAGGTCTATGATATTGAGATGGAATCATATAATCTCACTAACTTCAACTCAGTCTTAAATTCCTCAAAACTCTAACAAACCCAGAAAGGACACCCCTAATCTAGATCGAATGAGCCCCCGATGTGAAGGTCCCATTTTGATGACCTGCCTAATGGCTCGCTTGATGTGGCCTTCCTTGTGATGCTCAGATTTTAGTGTACATTAGATCCTGGTATTTTTATGGTTTCCACTAGTTACTAAGGAGTGTAATTCAAAAGAAACCCAATGGAGTACAATTCCAGAATAAATGAAACATTGGGGGATATTCCTGCTCATCGAATGTTTCTATTTTTGAATATCAAATCCTCATGTTTATTGACTCAATGAGGTTTCATGATCTAAATATCTGATCATAGAAAAAATCCATAAAGAGGTAGACTTGTTGAGACCAGATAACCCCATTTTCCATCACTTAGTGGTCCTGGTAGTGATTTATGGAATGGGTTGACATTGTGTTTGGAATTTATATCAACAATATCGACCATAAAATTCCTCCTCTCATCATCATCTAGAAAAGAGATTCAGATTGGTCCATTATTTATAATTTCTGCAACAAAATCAGGAAATAAAGGGGTAGTTTTTTTAAAAAAGAAATATAAAATTCATATAGTTTGCTATGAAGTTTATGAATCATCTGTCATTGAGGCCTTCAGTCGGTCTGTGAAGTATCAAACTGCCACAAAAATGACTATATTTCTATTTAGGTGAGAATAAATATGCTTCACGGGTGATGAACTATGATTTCATGAAAAATTAATCCACAATGTAGAATTATACACGGGATCAGTGAGTGATGGATGATCTAAAAAGCATGATTTTACACCGAAAAGAGTCACTAATAGAAAAATGATCCTAGACCCTTTTTATAGACATGTTCCATATTTTATGTCTATGTGCATATCATAAATCATTTGAAATGGACCAATTTCTATATCAGAATCAACTCCTTTTAGTCCCATTCAGATCCTATTATGATGGGGGTATTTTAGGGGCCCTAAAAACCTACGTGGACTTAAAAAATTCATACAAGAATTAGGTAATGTGGAAATAAGCCTACAAAAATGTTAGAAATTGTTAAAGTGAAAGAATCCAAAACGGAGGGATCAATTATGTATAGAAATATATCAATATAAACAGCATCTCTAAATTGTGTCCTGAAAATGAAAAGTAATTTGTGGGAACGAACAATCATTCCAACGTCGTATAAAATATGTTTGTTGGAACTAATGGGTTTTTGGTCCCCGAAAACAAAAATTCATTTTTAGGCCCTGTCGGTCTTTGTTGGATCTCTAAAATGAAAATTTGTTTTCATTAACTGACGATCTTTCAACCATCCTAAAAAACATGTTTATGGGTGGTGATGGTCTTTTCTAGATCCTGTAAATTAATAGTCATTTATAGGGCCATGACGTCCTTTTTGGGCTCCCTCAAATGAGGAATCTCTGCAGTCAATGTGGAATGACTATCATGGAAGGTGGTTACCTCGGTTCCTCTATAAAAAATGTGTAAGGTAACCAGAAGGGGGATGAATGGAAAAATTGATGAAAAGGAAGAGATAAATGAAAAATCAAGATAATGTTTGGGAGAAATCAATTTAGGAAGGAAAACCTATCACATAATGATTAAGGGAGAAAAGGAAATCACCCAACTAGCCTCATACCAAACACCCTTTATAGACACCTTCCTATAACCCATATATGGATGATCTCCTTTCAGGCCATCACCCCATATAAAAAAGGATACGTAGATGGATCACTACCCCACATATCAAAAAATTATGTGGAGGGAAACCAAACCCATGTAGAAAAAATCAACACAGAGGGAACCCCATCCCACATGAAAAAATTCTATGCAAAATGGGGCATCTTGGGATTTCCCACTTTCCCAAATTTGTTGCTTTCCTCCAGAATAGCATTTGTCTTCGCTTTGTCCCCTATGAAAAAATTTCTATTAGAATTATCCATCTTACTCTTTTCTACAAAGTGCTATGACCTAACTAGGACCATTCAAAAACCATCAGGCTAAGGCCTCTCCCAAAACCACTGGTCGTGTACAATCTAATTAAAGGGTACTCTAGCGTTCCCTCATAATAATACATTCTCATGTTAAATTATTCCATATTGGTAACCTACTTAACAAGAGGGATCCTTAGAATGTTATCAATCATAAATTTCCTTGGTAAAAAGGATCCCAACCTAGGTAATAGTTTGATGGACCTCCCCAATTCAAAAATTGATGGGAAAAACTTGCCTGTCCCTTTGATGAGGGATAATGTTGAATCCTTCTATCATCCTTTCTGAACTCGGGGCCAAGGAATCCCTCTTAGATTAAGCCCTTATCATTTATGGCTAGTCATATCCAAGGAAATATGTGACCATCCTAGATATGAAAATATGATAGGGGATTGGCATCCAATCCCATTCTCTATCTGATCGCCCCAACCTCCTCCACCAGTGGATGAAGGATATTGTGTGGTTTGTCCCATTGTTGACTTCCTTCTATTTCTCACCCCAAGCATAACTCACATGATCTTAGAGGTTAGTGACGTCACATCATATTTAAAATCAAATGTAACTATGGGCATCCTCTTAGGTGTATGTCCCAACCAAAACCATGGGCATCCTCTTAGGTGTCAGCCCCAACCAAATCCATGGTCATCCTCTTATGTGTAAGCCCCAACCAAATCCATGGGAATATTTTTAGGGGTAATACCCAACTAAAACCAAGTTAATATCCTATCAAAGGGACATATTCCATGTGAGACCAAATTCAAAATAGTAATAATTCTAATGAAGTGAGAAATTGGTCCTTCTTTAAAGGTGTAAGACCCAAGCATTTCAAGCTATATGGGAGTTGATTCCTAACTAACTGGGATACATAGGATTCCTCACTTAGGTCTAAACCCAACACCAAAATTCACCCTAATGTTATCTAGTATAAATCCCTAATATATTCATATCGAAATTGACGGTCCATATTACTTATGAACCCCTTTCATAACTATCTTTATTGGTCTATTTTCCCGATAAGATCATACCCCACCTGAGAGACCACATCTCTTTCAGTTCCCTTGGGCCACTTTAGTGTATTTCCCACTCCAACCTTTGACGAGTTAATTATTTCCAATACATAATTTCCTCGTGATGTTAAACAATACAATTTGGTCCTTTTCACGTGACCTTAAAAGGTATGACGTGTCCCATTAAGTGGCACTGGACTACGTGGGTTCTGATATTTCATAGGTATATGTTGGAAGCCCATCTCATGGCCCGGATCTTGATATCTAAAAAAGTCTCGTATCCTATGATGATGATTAACTCCAAAGTTCCCCACAACATGGTTGAAAACCAACATCATAAAAATAAACAACTATAAAATCTATAATTCATCTATTAAAGGACACCATTGATGAAGAACCTTAGATACATACTAATATATCTGTCAATGAAGAACCTCAGATACATATAGATGATTATACGATCCATGCATTCTAATAATTTATTGTTAATCAAAGGGAGATGTGTGTTTCATACTGGGGATTTAATAAAGGATTCATGATTTTATTGAAATCAAATTTATAATAGAGTCCTAGAATATGAAATAATTCCCCCAAAAATGGGTGTGATGAGCCCAACCTACCATCCTATCGACCAATGTGAGTTCTTAAGTATCACTGGCCAAGTTAACCAATGTGATCCTACCTTCAAAAAGTAGGTCCATGAGTCATTATGGATATTATAACCATTAGGTGTTTTAGGTTCCATGAACAAAACCCAATTGAATCCATCTGAGAATGATGAGACCTATGTGAATTATTTTATAACATTCAAACACCCCCAATCAACGGTTGATCGCCATGGTTCTCATCAAAATACCCTAAACCTCCTAAAAAACAATAAAAATCTATAAAATTCCCAAAATTCCAAAAATCATAAAAACACTATGAAATCCTTAAAAAAAATAAAAATAATTAAAATCCATAAAATCCAAAAAAATCAAAAAAAACCATAAAAACCATAAAAAATATGACAACCTTTAAAAACCTAAAAACCCATAAAAACCCTAAAAAATAAAGAAAAACTCCAAAAACTCTTTAAATTGATAAAAATTCATAAAATTATAAAGAACCATCAAAACCCTAAAAAACACAAAAAACCCTAAAAACCTAAAAACCCAAAAAAACCAAAAAACCATTCAAATCCCTAAACCCCTAAAAACCATAAAAATCCTAAAAAATTCCTAAAAATTAATAAAAAAACTATAAAACTCTAGAATAACCTTAAAAATATAAAAAAACAGATACACCTAAAAAACCAAAACAAAAAACAAAAAACCCTTAAATACCCAGAAACCTGAAGAAACCCTAAAAACCCTAAAAACCCCTAAAAACACTAAAAATTGATAAAAAATCCTAAAAAATCCATAAAAATGTAAAAACCTATAAAAACCTAAAGAATAATTAAAAACCTAAAAACACTTTAAACCTCTAAAAACACAAAAAACTCTAGAACATTAAATGAAAATATAAACCCATAAAAAGCATAAAATCCAAAAAAACATAAAACCCCATAATACCCCTAAAATTGACTAAAAACACTAAAGCCCTTTAAACCACTAAAAATATTAAAAAATATTAATAACCATAAAACCCAAAAAAACATAAGTAAACACTAAAACCCAAAAACCATAAAAATATTAAAAACCATAAAAACCCATAAAACCCCTCAAAATCTCTAAAAACCTAAAAACCATAAAAATCCTTAAAAAACCCTCAAAATCCATAAAAATTTATAAAACCATGCAAAACCTGAAAGCCCTATAAAAACCATAGAAACATAAAAAAAATTAAAACCCCTAAAAACACTAAAAACCCGTAAAAACTATAAATATCCTAAAAACCCATTAAACCATAAAAACCTTAAAAAACTATAAAAACCATAAAACCCTAAAAACTACAAAATAAAGATAAATTCCTAGAAGAACCATAAAAAATAAGAAAACCCTCAAAATCCTTAAACAATCTAAAAACCAATAAAACCTCTAAAAATCACTAGGAAACCCAAAATATAAAAAATTATTAAAACAGAAAAAAACCCAAAAAAATCATAAAAACATAAAAAAAACTTTAACCCCTAAAAAACTAAAAATCCTAAAACCCCTAAAAATCCAAAAGAACTATAAAATCCATAAAACCCAAAAATACCATAAAACCCCCTAAAAACTTTAAACCCCCTAAAAACCCTAACAACGACTAAAAACTCTAAGAGCTCCTTAAACCACTAAAAATGTTAAATAAAACTCTAAAAATATTAGAAACCATAAAATACTCAAACAATTCCAGAAAAAGAAAAAACCATAAAATCCCTATAAACCCTAAAACCCCCAAAATCCCTAAAAACCCTAAAAAACAAAAAAATCCAGAAAATCCCAAAATTCATAAAAACCCTTTAAACCCGAAAAAACCTAAGAAATCAATAAAAACCAAAGAACAATAAAAACCCTTGAAATCCTAAAAAAGTAATAAAAATGAAGAAAAAAACCAAAAATCCCTAAAGACTGTAAAAACTATAAAAATTCCTAGAACCCGAAAAAACAATAAAAATCCAAAAAAATTACAAGAAATCCCTAAAAATGTAATAAACACTAAAACCCTAAAAACCCCTAAGAAACCCTAAATAGCCTAAAACACTTAAATCCCCTAAAACACTACAGTACTTAAAATCCTAAAAACCCTAAAATATCTCAAAATTCTGAATAACCAAAAAAACCAAAAAACATCAATGGCCCCAAAAATTCTTCAAAAAGTAAAAATTCTTGAATACCCTGAATCCCCATAAAAAACCCTTAAATAAAAAAAATTAAAACCCAAAAAAACTCAAAAAATCTAAAATCAATAGAAACCCTAAAACCCCTTGAACAATTAAAAACCAAAAAACCCTGAACACCTTAATACCATTAAACCCATAAAAACCTCAAAACAACTAAAATTTTTAAAAACCCTTTAATCCCCTAGAAACGTTAAAAAATAAAAAAAAAACCCTAAAAACCAAAAACCCCCTCAAAGACTCTAAAAACCCCTTAAAATATATAAAACACTGAAAAACCATAAAAATAGTAACAAATCCATAAAAATACCTAAAAATATAAAAAACACTAAAAACAATACAAAGCCTAAGAAAATTATTAAAACCAAAAAAACACATAAAATCATAACAAACTAAAAAAATGCTAAAATCCCTTAAAACCATGAAAAGCACTAAAAGCCCTCAAATTCCCTAAAACCACAAAAACCATAAAAATCCTAAAAAATCCCTTAAAATCATTAAAAACATAAAAAAAACCTTAAACAATGAACAACCCTAAGAAAACAATAATAATATAAAAACACTTAAAACCCCTAAAACCCATAAAATTATAATACCCTAAAACCCTAAAAATTCAAAAACCCTCTAAAAATATTAAAATCCCCTAAAGAAACAGAAACCCTAGAAACCATAAAAACCCCAAACAAACCAATACAAACACTAAAAAACTATTTCTAACCCTAAAAATGTTAAAAATTATTAAAAACATTAAAAACTATTAAAAAACTAAAAAACCCCCTAAAACCCCTACACCCCCCAAAAAACCATAAAAACCAAAAACCCCGAAAAATCCTAAAACCCTAAAAATCCATAAAATCACTAACACCCCTAAAATTTCTAAAAACTATCAACAATAAATAATAAAGTAAAAACCACTATAAGCATTGAAAACCCCTAAGAAAACTGTAAAAACTAAAATACACAAACCCAAAAAACCCAAAAAACCATAAAAACCCATAAAACCTTAAAATACCCTAAAAACCCATAAAAACCATAAAAATGATAATAATACATTAAAACTCTATACACCCTTTGAACACCTAAAAATTAAAAAAAACACTAAATCCACTTAAAAACCATAAAAACATAAAAATACACTAAAAACCAAAAAATACATAAAAACCTAAGAAACCTAAAAAAACAGTAAAAACCATAAAACCCCTTAAATCCATAAAAATCCATAAAAATCCTGTAATCCATTAAAATCCTAAAAAATACCTAAAAATCCCTAAAAATGTAAAAACCCTAAAAAATTATAAGAAATCCTTAAAAACCTAAAAAAGCATAAAACCCCTAAAAGTCCTTAAAATCCAACAACCTTAAAATTTTCTAAAAAACCCTAAATACCATAAAAAACCATAAAAAATATTAAAACCCTAGAAAACCCATAATATCCCTAAAACCCACTAAAAATCAAAAAAACCTAAATCCCTAAAAAACAAAAAAAATCCCTAAAACCCGAAAAATACAAAAAAATCATTAAAAATAATTAAAAACCCATTAAAATGTAAAAAACCAAAAAACTCAAAAAACACTAAGAAAGCAATAAAAACCAAATAAAGTTTAAGACCCATAAAAATGTATAAAACACTAAAAACCCTTAAAAACATAAAAACTCTAAGCACACTAATAACCATAAACCCCTAAAAACCTAAAAACACAAAAAATCCATAAATCCCTAAAACCACTACAAAATCTAAAACCCCTTAAACCCTTAAAAATGTTAAATTACTTTAAAACCAAAAAAACCAACAAAATAAAAAAACCTCTAAAACCCAAAAATCCCATAAAAAAACTAAAACCATAAAACCATAAGACCCTTAAATATCCTTAAAAACACTAGAACACCATAAAAACACTAAAAATGTCCTAAATATAAAAAATTAAAACCCCAAAAAATTGTGAAAAGCCCAAATAATACCATAAAAATCAAAAAAAACATTAAACTCCTTTAAACCAAAAATATCTAAAAACCATAAAAATCATAAAAACCCTACAAATCCCTAAAAACAAAAAAGACCTAAAAATCCCAAAAAAATCCTAAAATTTTGAAATACACTAAAACCTCAGAAAAATCCTAATAAAACATTAAAAACCTAAAAAAACATAATACTCCTAAAATGACTAAAACCACTATGAACCCTAAAAACCATAAAAATACCCTAAAACCCAAAATAACCATAAAAACCAAAAAATAACTTAAAAGAAATTAAACACCATAATACCACTTAAATCACTAAAAACCATTTAAACCCATAAAAATTTTATAAAACACAAAAAACCCAAAAACCTCTAAAAACACTTCAAACACCTCAAAATTCCAAAAAACCCAAAAAAACCCCTAAAAATACTAAAAAAACCTAAAACGATGGAAATAAAAAAACAATAAAATCCTGACAAGCCCATAGAAAACGTGGAAACCCTAATAACACTTAAAACCCCTAAACCCCCCAAAAATTGATATAAATCCTAAAAAATCCAAATAACCGAAGAACCATGAAAACAACTAAAACCCTTAAAACCCCCAAAAAAAAAAATTTCCTACACACACTAAAAACTCTAAAAATCCTTAAAACCCCAAAAAATGTTACAATACTCAAAAAAAATTAAAATCTATTAAAAACAAAAAAAAACCATAAAATCCAAAAAAATTATAAACACCCTAAAAAACCTAAAACCCTCAAATTCCTTAATAAACAGTAAAAACCAAAAAATATTAATAAACACTAAATATCCCTAAAAAAAATTAAAAAACATAAAAACATAAAATCCTTAAAACCCCATGAAAAACAAAAAAACATAAAAACAGTTAAAACACCCAAAAACATAAAAAAAGATAAAAAAGAATTAAAACCCTTAAATCAAAAATAAACCCTAGAATCCCTCAAAATCCCTAAAATCTATAAAAACACATATAAATACTAAAATTTCCTAAACCCCTAAAAACATTTAAAACACATAAAAACCTTAAAAACAACAAAACCACTAAAATCCCTAAAAGACCCTAAAAAACCCTACCTTGAAAAAACCCCTAAAACCCTTAAAAATCATAAAAAACCAAAAACCAGAACCCCCAAAAAATTCACTTAAATCTCTAAGAGCCTTTTAATTGCTAAAAATGTTACAAACTCCACAAATCCAAATTCCTTTAGAAAATACAATAAAAACACCAAAACACAAAAAAAAAACAATATAACCACTAAAAACCCTAAAACCCATCAAAATCCCAAATAAACAATTTAACACTACAAAAATCCTTATAAAGCCCTAAAATTCCCAAAAACATAAAAAACCCTAGAATCCAAAAAAATCCTAATAAAAACTAAAAACACTTAAAACTCCAAAAAAACTCAAAACACTAAAAACCCTAAAAACCTTTTAAAACCCTAGAAAATTCTAAAAACCCACAATATCCCTTTAAAACAAAAAAAAACATATTTTTTTGCAAAAAAATACCAGAAAATAGATAAAAACATAAAAAAACCCTAAAACCCTAAAAATCCTAATAAAAACCTTAAAAAGATAAAAAAAACAAATAACCCCAAAAAATGTGAAAAATGACAAAAACCCTAAAAACCATAAAAACCCACAAATCTATAAAAAACACTAGAAAAACCCTAATGTCCATTTCAATCCATAAAAATGTTAAAAATACGTAAGATACCTTAAAACCCCTAAAAATCTCTAAAAAATAATAAAAACCCCGAAATCCTAAAAAAACTTAAAAACCCTCAAAATCAATAAAAACCATAAAATAATGAAAAACCCATAAAAACCTAATAAACCATAAAAATATAAAAACACTTTAAAATAAAGAAAACCTAAAAAATTTTAAAACACCTAAAAACCCCTAAAACCCAAGAAAACAAAAACCCCTAAAATCCATAGAAAACACTAAAACCCTATAAAACCCTAAAACAAATAAAAACTATAAAAACCATTTAAAATCAAAATAATGTTAAAAAACACTAAAAATAATAAAAAACCATGAAATTTAAAACAATCCTGAAAACCCAAAAAACCATAAAAACCCTAATAACCCCAAAATACACAAAACCCCTTAAAAATCCCTAAAAAACACAAAAAAAATTCCAAAAAATCCCAAAAAATCCGTAAAAACCTAAGAACCCATAAAAATAGAAAAAAAACAAAAAGAAACCATTACAGACTTAAAAAACAATTAAAACCCCTATAAACCTAAAATAATAAAAAACACTAAATCCCTAAATACCATAAAAACCTTTAAACCCCCAAAATCTCTAAAATACCGAAAAAACCTAAAATTATAAAAAAAAATACTTGAATGTCTACAAAAGGGAAAAAGAAACCCTAAAATCCCTAAAAAACAATTAAAAAACATAGAAACACAAAAACAATAAAAATTACTAAAAACATAAAAAAATGTTTAAATTTCTAAAAACCCCTAAAAAAACCAGTGTAGACCAAAACCCATAAAAACCCTAAAACCTCAAAAAACACTATAAATAAATAAAAACCATAAAACCCACTAATAAATATAAAATCCCTTCAAACCCCTAATAATGAAAAAAAACTCTAAAAACCGTAACATCCCTAAAAAAACTAATCTAATAGTAAAACCCCAAAAAACCAAAAAATAGAAATAAAAAATCCTTTAAAATCCCTAAAGTAACTAAGAACCCTAAAAATTAAAATCCTAAATATCATAAAAAGTTAAAGAACACTAAATACTATAAAATCCCTAAGAGAACCTTAAAAACCTTAAAAACACTTAAAAACATTAAAAACCCTAACAAGAATATAAAATTTAAAAACACTAAAACACCTAAAAACCATAAAACCCCTAGAAACCCAGAAATAAAGATACACATTCAATCTAACAATTATAGTACAATAAAAAGTGCACTCAATGATCTTGGGCTTAACAATATGTCAATTCTAATCATCACTGAGGGTATGGGTTGGGTGATCGACCCATATCTCATTCCATTAAAAAAATATAAATCCTAAAAAAGGTACAAAAAAATCCAAAAAAACATAAAAAACACTAAGAACCCTAAAAAACCCTCAGAAAATCTTAATACCCTAAAAACAGTTAAAACCCCTTAAAACCTAAAAATTATAAAACCCCTAAAACCGAAAAACCTTAAAAAACTAAAACCCCCAAAAAAACATTAACAAACTTTAAGAAAACATTAAAACCATAAAAACCAATAAAAAAATAAAACCTCTTTAAACCTATAAAAACTTAAAGAAATATTAAATCCTTGAAAACTCAAAAAACCTTTAAAAACCCAAAAAACCCCATAAATACCCTAAAACCCCTCAAATTCTCTAAAAATACAAAAAGGCCATAAAAATCCATAATTGTTTTTAAAACCCGTAAAAATATTAAAAAACCAAAACACCATAAATACCCCTTTGTACACCTTAAAAACCTAGAATCATTTAAACCCCTAGAAAACCTATGAAATGCTAAAAATAATAAAAACTTTAAAATTCCAAAAAACCGTAAAAACCCAAAATATCCATAAAACCACTAAAAACAGTATATACATTTTAAACCCCTAGAAATGATTAAAAAACTATAAAAAACCATAAAATCCCTAAAAACTCAAGAAAACCATAAAACACAAAATAACTACAAAAACCATAAAAATTTAAAAAAACCACTTAATCCCTTATAACCATAAAAAATCACTTAAAAACCTTAAAACCAATAGAAATCCTAAAATTTTAAAAAATCATAAAAACCCAAAAAAAACCTAAAAAACCATAAAAACTAGTGAACACTTAAAACCCCTCAGAATCCCAAAAATGTTAAAAATATCTAAAAACACTAAAAAAATCCAATAAACCCTCATAATCTCTAAAAACTATAAAATACCATAAACATCATAAAAAATATCTAAAAATACATAAAATCATATAAAACACCAAAAAACACAAAAATCCCCTTAGAAAACCCAAAACACCTAAAAACACTAAAAACCAGTAAAACCTAAAAACGCTAAAAACCCAAAAAGACCCTAAAGCCCCTAAAAACTATAAAAACTACTAAAACACTTAAAAAACCTAAAAATAATAATAATAATAAAAAATCTAAAAACCCTTTAAACCCCTAAGAATGATAAAAAGCTCTAAAAAACCTTAAACCTGATAAAAACATAAAAAACCATAAAACCCCTAGAAAACCCAAAAAACCGTCAAAATCCATAAAAATCCTAAAATCCATAAAAATCATAAAAAATATATAAAAAATCCTTATAACATATAAATCCATAAAAACACTGAAAACCCTAAGAAACCCTTAAAACCCAGAAAACACTTAAAACCCCTAAAAACCTAAAAATAAAAATAAATCCCTAAAAGACCTTAAAATACATAAAAACTACTAAAACCCATACAACCCCCTAAAAAATTAAAAACCCAAAAAAACCACTAGATACTCTAAAAACATCTTAAACCAATAAAATATTCAAAATCCATAAAACACATAATAAACTCAAAAATCCTAAATTCACAAAAAACCATATAACGTTTAAACTCCTAAAATCCCTCCAAATCCCTAAAATACAAAACCCATAAAATTAATATAAATCCTATAAAATCTATAATATTATAAAAACTATGAAATTATTTATAAAAACCATAAAAACCTAAAAATACTTTAAACCCCTAAAAACATAAAAACACAAAAAAACCTAAAAAATCGTAAAAACCACTGAAAAAGTTCAAAAACCTTAAAATCACATAAAAACCGTAAAATCACTAAAAAAATTAAAACCCTTAAAACCCATAAAATGTTAAAAAGGTGTAAAAATCCTTTAAAACCCTAAAAATTCAAAAAAAAACATAAAAGTTGTTAAAGCCCTAGAAAGCCATCAAATATATCAAAATCTCAAAAAACCAATAAAAATCAAAAGAAACCCCTCAAAATCCCTAAATATAAAAAAATACAAAGAAAACCATGAAAAACTCTACAAAATCCTTAAAACCCTGAAAATATTTGATACCTCTAAGAAACCTAAAAACACAAAAAAAACTAAAAAACCTAAAACATCTAAAAACCCTTAAAACCATAAAAAACCCAAAACCCAAAAATCTTGAATCACCGTAAAAAACCTAAAAATGTCCTACAAATACAAAAAAACCTATAAAACTATAAAATCCAAAAAAATGCATGAAAAACATAAAAAACTATAAAACATACAACCCATAAAACCTATAAAACTCTAAAAACCATAAAATCTAAAAAAACCATAAAACCCATAAAAACTAAAAAAACCTTTAAACCCATTAAAAGCCATAAACCCTAAAAATCTACTAAAAAATCTAAAATATCTTTAAACCCCAAAAAATGATAAAAAAATCCTAAAAACCCTTAAAGTACCTATAAAAAAGCTAAAACCCAAAAAACCATAAGACCCCAAAAAACCCAAAAAAACACCTAAAAACACTCAAAATCAATAAAACCCTAAAAACCTTAAAATTCTCAAAATCTATAAAAATACTTAAAAATCCCCAAAAAACATAAAAAAACAATAAAAAACTTGAACTCCCCCACTAAAATAACCTTAAGACTAGGAAAACACATGCGTCCCCTAAGAACCCTAAAAAATGAAAAACACCCTAAAATCCATAATAAATCCTAAAACCCTCAAAATTTTAAAAAATGAAAAAAAATCCTTAAAATTTCTTCAAATCATAAATACCCTAATAACACTAAGAACAATAAGAAACCCTTTAAAACCGTAAAACAATAAAAACCCATAAAACCAAAAATAATCTATAAAACCAAAAATCCCCTAAATGACCCTAAATACCCTAAAACCCCTTAAAACTCTAAAAAGCCTAAAATCATTAAAAAACCTTAAAAACACATAAAACACTAAAAAAATAGAATACTCTAAAACCCCTTTTAACCACCAAAATTATAAGAAGTACCAATAACAAAAAAAATACACTAAAAACAAAAAAAAACCCTAAAACCCCCAAAAATCATGAAATCCTTAAAAACCTTCAAAATCCCTAAAAACCCAAAATCCACAAAATTCCAAAAAAGGCCCAAAATCCCTAAGAACATAAAAAATTATAAAACACTGAAAAACCCTAAGAAAACATTAAAACCCCTAAAACATAAAAAATGCTAAAACCCTAAAATCCTGTAAAAACATTAAAAACCCTACCCCCCAATCCCTAAACTCCTAAAAAAGTAAAAATACCAAAAATTAATAAAAAAACCCTAAAACCATAAACACCTTAAAATTCTTAGAAGACTATAAAAAAACTGAAACACGTAAAACCCTTCAAAACCCTAAAAATACTAAATACCCTAAAAAGTCCCCAAACCCACTAAAAATCATAAAACCCTAAAAACTAACAAGAAACCACAAAACCCATAAACCCCTAAAAACAACTAAAAACTCTAAAAATCCTTCAAACCCGTATTTTTTTAAAAAAATGTAAAAACTTAAAACCCTATAAAACTCAATAAAATACATAGAAACCCAAAACAACATAAAACCCCAAAACCCCTCAAAATCTCTAGAGAACCTAAAAATCCTAAAAATCCTAAAAATCATTTAAAATAACTAAAAATTTTCAAAACACTAAATACACTAAAAAACCCCAAAGAAAACATTGAAACCCTAAAAACACTTAAAACCCCTAAAACAAAAAAAAATGCTAAATACCATAAAAAACCCTAAACCCCTAACCCCCCAAACATAAAAAACCCAAAACCCCACAAAATTCCTAATACCCCACAAAAAACTCTAAAATCCATTTAATCCCATAAAATGTTCAAAATTATGAAAACACTAAAAAATTAATAAGTAACAAATAATCCTAAAAACCGAAACACAATAAATTCCCTAAAAACCCTAAAAACCCAAAACCCCCGCAATATCTCAAAAAAATTTAATAAATAAAGAAACCCTAAAAATGCCTACAAACATAAAAAACCCAAAAACCATTAAAACCTCTATTCATCCCTTAAAACCTTACTGCACTTAAAACCCTTAAAACCCAAAAAGGCTAAAAAGAAAATAAATCCCAAAAACTGTTTAAAAACCCTGAAAAAATAATAACCCTTTAAAACCATAAAACCATTAAAAAATATCTAAAAACGTTAAAAGGCCTAAAAAGTCAAAGAAAATCCAAAAACCCACAAAAACCATAAAAACACTAAAAACCCTAAAAACACTAAAACCCCTTAAAATCCTTTAAAACACTAAAAACCCATGAAAATTATAAAAAATCTCTTAAAGGCCATAAAAATGTAAAAAAACCTAAATATCCTAAAAACTATATGAAAATAAAAAAACATAAGACAATTAAAACCCATAATACCTAAAAAACGATAAAAACCTAAAAAAAAATCCATAAAAACCCTAAAAAATAAATAAATCTAGAAACACTATAAAAATCCTTAAAAACATAAAAACCCTAACACCTAGAACACCACTATAAAAAAATTAAAACCCTAAAGAAACTTAAAACCCCTAAAAACATAAAAACAATAAAAAAATTAAAAAAATATCGTAAAACCCTAACACCACCTAAAAACCATAAAACACCTAAAAACCTTTAAAAACCCTAAAACCCATAAAAATATTAAAATACACTAAAACACTAAAAATTATTTTAAAAAATAAAAATGTAGAAAATAATAAAAATCCTTAAAATCTTAAATAACTCAAAAAACCGCAAGAATCCCAAAAGACAAAAAGAATTCTAAAAACCTAAAAAATTGAGAAACTCCTAAAAATCCCTAAAAACCCTAAAAGCCGTTAAGATCTTAAAACATCTTTAAAAAAATCCCAAAAAACATAAAAACCCCAAATAAGTCATTAAAAAATTAAAAACACATAAAATCCCTAAAATCCATTAAAATCCTAAAAACCCTAAATGACCCTAGAACGCCTAAACATCATAAAAACCACCAAAAACCGTAAAAATACTAAAACACCAAAAAACCCCTAAAACTCTAAAAACACTTAAAACCCCTAAAAATGTTAAAAACTCTAAAAAATATTAAAACACTAAAAATCTCAAACAAAATACTTAAAACCCCAAACCCCCTAAAAATCATAATAACCCAAAAAATCCTAAAAACCTTTGAAACCCAAGAAACCATAAAATCAAAAAAAAAAGATCTAAAAATCCCTAATAACATAAAATCCCTAAAACCTGTTATAACCCCTAAGAAAATATTAAAAACCCTAAAAACCTAAAAAAACTATAAAACCATAAAACCCCTAAAAACTCTCAAAATCCAGTTGAACCCATAAAACAATAGATATCCAAAAAATCCCTACAATTCACTAGAAAATTAAAAAATCATAAAAACCATGAAACCCCAATTAAAACCTTAAAAAACATTTAAAACCCCTAAAAACATAAATACACTAAAATACATAAAAACACCCAAAATACCCTAAATCCCTAGAACCCTTAAAAACCTCAAAAATATGTAATAATATAAAAAAAACTCTTAATCCCCATAAAAACACTAAAAAAACTAAAATCTCCAAAAACCATTCAAACCCCTAATTTTTTTTAGAAAATCTAAGAAAACATAAAAATACTGAAAACTCAAAAAATCCATAAAACCCAAAAAAACCCTAAAACCACTAAAAACTCTAAAACTATCTAAAAAACTTAAAAAATATAAAAACACACAATAACACTAAAAATCTCTAAAATTATAAAAAAGACTAAAAACCTAGAAACCCTAAAAAAAATTAAAAACATAAAAACACTTAAAACCCCCCAAAAACATGAAAATGATACAAACCTTAAAAACCCGTAAAATCCTTAAAAATCCCTAAAAACCATAAAACCACTAAAACCCCAAAAAACTATAATGACCCATACTTTACATAAATTGTTATTACTTCAAAATTGAAGCACACTTATTACAACATATAACAAAACCATGAAAGGACCGTATAGGTATAGTGTCTTTAGAAACTAGAAAGCATAAACAACTGGTTCATAAAGAATCTACTTTCCCTCCCATTTATTTCATCATATCTAGAGTCCCTTTTTGGAATATTCTACTTAATAACATTCTTCCTGACCTGGGGAAATAAAACATACAAAAGGGTGAGCTCAAATTACTAGTAAGGGTAAAAAAAATAAATATCAATCACATAATATACATAAGAGCATAACTTTTGCAAATCTTAACCTGCAAAAGAAATCATAATTTCATAACATGGGATAAATCATAGTAGTGAAATGTAATCCCAATAATCATAACTTAAAACATGTAACTTTGTGTAATACACACATAATCATAGAGAATCATTTATTATTAGTCAAGACTCATTTCCAAGACTATCTTAGTGGACAAAGTCCATTTCTGAACCGAGTTCACTCCTCGTTTCAGTTCTGTTTCACTGAACCGGTTTTACCTGCCATTCCAGCCATGTCTATCTCATGAGATATATAATATTTACCCAATTCATTGGAGGGAGATATAGGTCCCAACGATCTCATAATGAAACCATTCTTATGTGTGCCACAAAAATCATAAATCATACATCATTGCATAACCCATGTAATAAAAATGGAATTTTTAAACATCGTGACATCATAAAACAATTCATATAAGATAAATGAATTCATAAAAATAATTCCATCACAACATAATCAATTCAATGTAATGATAGGGATAGAATCATAACCCTTTATTATCTTAGATGGAAAATAATTTTGATAAAACACTTGAACTCCATTCTTGAGGAAAATATCCTTTCTACTTCAAAAACATTTTTCCTTTCTTAACATGTCATACAATTTTAAACTAAGAGAAGTTGATTAAAAATTAAATTTAAAACTTGTAAAGTAAGCTTCTTTGAAATTATGTTTTAAAAATCCATTCATGCTGTATAAGTTAAAAAAACATTCTTCTCGTACTTTTCTTGGAAAAGTCAAAAAAGTACCTCATACGAAAAACGACAAAAGATTCCTTTCATATCTTTTACTAAAAACTCACCGAAGGATAAAATAGGATTTAAACAATTGTAGGTGAACCGAAATAATATTACATATTGAGGAAACATGGATGTGGATGATAAAATACACCCCAGTAAATGCCAAAGTATAAACAATCTCGGATAAAAATGAGATTGTGATATTTCCCTTCCCTTAGGTCCGATATGATTTGTACGTATCCGAACCTCCTGTATAATGATTTAAATAATGTTATTGACTTATTCCATAATCATAATCATTGTTATGATATCACATATGGTCATATTCTTAGCTTCCTATTAGTAATATTTCATTACAACTTGTTATTCGGGTGTTTATTACTTTTTGTTCTTATGCTTGTTTTGTCAAATAAATTCTTATTCTTCTCTTTAGGTTATAGATACCCCATTTCCAGAATGTTATTAGTGTAATATATATCATATTAATTCAATAAATTTATTTATATAATCATTATGCAATGAAGATCATGTAGAACGAGTCGCATCACATCGTGGAGACGGTACTCCGTACGTACGCACGAGGGATGATATCATTCCCATGATCATGGGATTGTATTGGAGTGTATGTATACTATTTCATAATAAATATCAGTTTACAATAATCATATATAGTCATTATTTACACAATTATACCCATCCAAGTAAGGTGGTGGTGGAAAATAGATTACACCACGGCGTGGAGACGGTATTCCGTACGTACGCACGCGCGGTGATTTCATTTTCCGTAGGATGTATAGATGGTGAAATAGGGTTGTTTCATACTTATAATAACATATCAGTATATGAGTGATACTTATGTTATTATTTCATAATGAAACAACTAATGAAGAATAAGTGGAAGAAGAAATAAAGATGAAAAAATCGGTAACGGACATTACCTCTTCTTTGAAGTGCTTCTTTGAGACCTTCTTTTAGGGCACTAAAATTGGTCTTTGAAGAAGACCAGGACATCTAGGATGTCTCTAGGAAAGTGGAGAGGAGAATTTGTCAGGGGTTGGCTGAGCTTGAAGGCTCAATGTGGTGTGAGGAAGAGAGGTAGGAGGTGCCCTTTTATAAGGGAGGAGAGGGGCACCTTTGGATTAACAAAAAATATTATTTTATTATAAATCCAAATTCGGTTTTAAATAGCTCCAAATTGATTTATTTCGAAGCTAAGGTGGGGATGGGTCGACATACTCTCATCCAATAGAATTTATACAAGTTT
Source organism: Viscum album (assembly GCA_963277665.1). Taxonomy (NCBI): domain Eukaryota; kingdom Viridiplantae; phylum Streptophyta; class Magnoliopsida; order Santalales; family Viscaceae; genus Viscum; species Viscum album. The sequence continues at coordinate 486,150,128 of OY728157.1, forward strand.
ATGTTCCTATTTTGACCTTATCATTTAGACTTAACATTAAGTTAAATAATTTTACTTTTACCTTCTCTTCTTGTGTTCTTCACTATAAGGTTAATAAACTTACTATAAAAATCCAAAAGAACCCCAAGTTGTTTATTATTAATATATATAACCTTATCTAAGTCATTTTGAAGAACCATAGATTTTTAAGAATAAAATAACAATTAATAATATAATATTTGTTTTAAAAACTATTTTATGTCAATTTTGACACTATTTAGTAATTGATTATTGTGAAAATTATAACAAAATGATTAGTTCAAACAAAGTTAATTAAATAAATAATAACATGTCATATTAACCTATAAAATTAGTGGAATTCATTAAAAGTCTCAAATTACATTTATTTGGGTATTTATAACATCAATTATGTCAATATTTCGTTAATAAGATAATTACTCCATCATCATTGTGTCATAAATAAATTAAATTTTTTAATTTCTAAAAATTACAAATAAAATACCATTATGTAGGAAATATTTTTAGATTTCTAATGAATATTTATAGTCGAATTTATCTTATATATAACCTTATATTAAAAATTATTTACCTATTAAACATTGATTTTAACTATTTTAACCCTTCTTTAAATAAATTAATAATAAAAGTCCTAATCTAATCCAAGTGGGCCTAAATGGTCATATTTTATTCCTAAGTTTGTTTTTGGTCGAATTAAACTTATCCAATGGAATTAGGACATGTGTTAGGGTAATAATAATATCATTTTTACCCTTAATTACCCTATTTACTTTTAACCGTGGTAAATAAAAGAAAAAAGTTACTATTCACCAAAAATTATTTTCATCTCATTGAACCACAATTTACTTACTGACATCAACAATGTCTCTCGGATTTTTGAAATTCCACTCACAGAAGTGGTAAAATTAAGTTTTATGAAAAATTTAGTTTTTAACTACCACTTAGTGGTTTCACTATTCATCAAAAATTGAAAGTTTTCAGAAAAATACCAAAATTTCACCCTAGGATAATTTCGATATTCCAATTCTAAAAATGAATTTCATTTTGAAAAATAAAATTTATAAAATTTCAAAAAGTGGTTATTACTATTCATAATGGCTATTTTTAATAATATTTTAATATCATATCATTGTTTAGTGAAACTTGTTATTGCGTACGACGCAAGCTATCGAGGAAGGTCGCGATTGCGTGTAAAGAAAGCCATGCTAGTGTTTTGTGTAGTGAAAGATTCCTTTTACAAAAATATTTCTCATAAAAGTCTCGGGTGTTACATTCTACCAACCATAAAATGAATTTCGCCCTCAAAATTCGTCACTTTGTAACAAACAAATGAGGATACCTCTCCCTCATCATATCCTCAAGCTCCCATGTAGCTTCTTCTAATTGGTGGTTCCTCCATAAAACTTTCACCAATCGAGTGGTCTTGTTTCATAAGACTTTTTCGCTACGATCCCGAATCTCTATCGGCTGTTCTTCATAAGAAAGATCCTGCTCTAGCGGTACAACTTCTGAGGTGAGTACATGTGAAGGATCAGGTATGAACATTCTCAGGAGAGATACATGGAACACATCGTGTAATTGAGAGAGATTCGGTGGAAGGGCCAATCGGTAAGCTACCTTCCCAACACGATCTGGTATTTCTAAAGGACCGATATATCTAGGGCTCAACTTCCCCTTCTTTCCAAATCTCGTGACCCTCTTCCAGGGAGATATTCGTAAGAACACTTTATCACCCACTTCAAACTCTAGGTGTTTTCTTCAGTTGTCGGCATAACTTTTCTGTCGACTCTGAGCTGCTCTTATGTGTTATTGAATAAATATGACCTTTTCTGCCATTTCATCAACAAGATCGGGTCCTAATAGCTTTCTTTCCCCAACTTCATCCCATCAAGTTGGAGTCCTGCATTTCTTTCCATAGAGAGCTTCATTAGGAGCCATCTGAATACTGGAGTGAAATCTATTATTATAAGAAAATTCCACCAAAGGTAGGTGTTGATCCCAACTACCTTTGAAATACATAGAGCAAGCTCTAAATATATCTTCTAGAGTTTGAATTGTTCTCTCAGACCGACCGTCTGTCTGAGGATGATAAGCAGTGCTGAAACTCGACTCTATATCCAGAGTATGCTGAAGACTTCGCCGGAACTTCGAGGTAAATCTCAGATCCCGATCAAATATAATAGAAAGTGGTACTCCATGAAATCTTACCACTTCCTTTACATATATCCTGGCAAGATAATCCAGATAAAAATCCTATCTAATAGCAATGAAGTGTGCAGACTTTGTAAGACGATAAACTATGACCCAGATAGCATTATTGCCTTTGGATGTTTTAAGAAGTCCTGTGACAAAGTCCATAGTGATGTTTTCCCATTTCCATTCAGGTATGGGTAATGGTTGTAACATCCCCTTAGACTTCTGTCTCTCAGCTTTAACTTGTTGATAAACCAAGCATCGAGAGACATATTCAGCAACATCTCTTTTCATGCCATCCCACCAGAAGTACTCTTTCAGGTCCCTATACATCTTCGTGCTTCCAGGATGAATAGAGAATGAAGAACTATGAGCCTCATCTAGCAACTCCTTCTTTAATTCGGGGATGGGAGGAACACAAACCCGATTCCTGAACTTTATTATCCCATCACAATCAAGGTTGAATTCAGGAAAATTTCTCAACTTCTTTTGTAACTCGACATCTTCTTTCTGTGCCTCTTTAATCTTCACATGTATAGATGGTTGAACATTCATTTTAGAAAGATACGATTTTCCCCTTTCATTATAATTCCCAGATCCATCCTTTGTAAATCCATAAATATTGGATCTTTTGTGATCATCATCATGGATAAACTAGCATGGTCTTGTTGACTTAATGCATCTGCCACCTTGTTTTCTTTCCCAGGGTGGTAATGAATTGAGCAGTTGTAATCCTTAATCAGCTCCAACCATCTTCTTTGGCGCATATTCAGCTCCTTTTGTGTGAAAATATACTTTAAACTTTTATGATCAGTATAAATATCACACCTTTCACCATAAAGGTCATGCCTCCAAACCTTTAATGCAAAGATTACCGCAACTAACTCCAAATCATGTGTTGGGTAATTTTTCTCATGTATTTTCAACTGTCGTGAGGAATAAGCTATCACTATATAATTTTTCATAAGAACACACCCCAATCCATTCTTGGATGCATCAATGTAGATCACAAACATTTGTCCACTACAAGGCAGTGTGAGCACAGGTGCACTGGATAACCTTCTTTTCAACTCCTTGAAATTATCTTCACATTCCTCCGTCCAAACAAACATAACTCCTTTCCGAGTCAACATGGTGAGTGGATTAGATTATCGTGGAAAATCATTCACAACACATCGATAATATCCATCCAAACCTAGAAAAATTCGGATCTCAGTTACTATTGTTGGTCTCGACCATCTTTCGATAACCTCTGGTTTTGCTGGATCCACAGATATCCCCTCTTTTGAGATTATGTGACCCAAAAATGAAACTTTTTGAATACAAAATTCACACTTGGTAAATTTGGAATAAAGCTTCTCCTTTCTCAGGGTCTTCAATATAATTCTCAAGTGATCTTCATGTTCTTCCTTTATCTTTGAATAAACAAGAATATCGTCTATAAAGACTACCACAAATTGATCAAGATAGTCTCTAAAGACTATATTCATTAGATCCATGAAGATAGCAGGGGAATTAGTAAGACCAAATGGCATCATTATAAATTCATAGTGTCCATACCTTGTACGAAAATCCATCTTTGGTATATCCTCCCTTTTGACCCTTAATTGATGATACCCTGAACGAAGATCAATCTTGGAAAAGTATTGAGCTCCGCGTAGTTGGTCAAATAGGTCATCAATGCACGGGAGAGGATATTTGTTCTTGATAGTGATCTTGTTAACTTCTCGATAATCAATGCAGAGTCTCATTGATCCATCGTTCTTCTTAACAAATAGAACAGGTGCTCCCCAAGGTGACGCACTAGGGTGTATGAACCCCTTATCAAGATTATCTTGGAGTTGCTTCTTCAATTCTTGTAACTCAATTGGGGCCATTCTATAAGGTGTCTTTGAAATAGGCAAAGCATCCGGTAAGAGATCTATTGAAAACTCAACTTCACGATTTGGTGGAAGACCCAGTAATTCCACCGGAAAGACATCAACAAACTCCCGTACAATGGGAATATTCTTAATCATGTGTTTCTCACCAACCATTTGAGATAAATAACCATCATTTAGTGGAATCAATACCCATAAAATGGAAGAAATTTCCACTGGAGGGTTATGTTCATCCTTGCATCGATAGACGATCATAGATTGATCTGGAATATGAAATGTGACTTCCCTTCTTTGGAAATTGATATGAGCTCCATGTATAGAAAGCCAATCCATGCCAAGAATCACATAAAATTCCACTATAGGAAGGATCCAAAGATTTTCAGGAAGCACTTTCCCACAAACTTCAATTAGAGAAGAATTATAAACTTTTGATGCGACTGTTGTGCCATTAGGGGTTGTCACCGCTAACTCAACATCTAACTGTTGAGGTAATATGGTGATATCCTTATAAAATTCATCAGAAATAAAGGAGTGGGTGGATCCAGAATCAAATAAAACATTTGCTACTTTAGAGTGGATGGTAAGTGTACCTTTCACCACATCGTTATCATACTCCACATCGCTGATAGAAATTTCATGTGACATTCCATTGTCTTTAGCCTTAAGAGTTTGTTGACGTCGACCATAATCATCAACCCTTGGATTTGGGCATTGATTGACATAATGCCCCATCTCCTTGCACTCGAAACATTGATGTGTAGTAGGGTCATTCTGTGTATCCCTTCCTTTGTTTTCATCATTAGACATCTTCTTCCCGTCATTGCGGCATTCAAATGCCCGATGACCTTCCTTTCCACATTTGAAACATTTACTTGTCCCTTTAAGACAACTGCCTCCATGTTTCTTTCCACACTTTGAGCATAAGGGAAATCTCATCTTCTTTTCAGTGTGCTCTTTAGATTTTCCTTTGAATTCCATTTTCCTTTTCTTATCAAACCCATATGATTGATGGGTTACTCCAATCTCCATCTCGACTTTGAGAGCACATCGAACGATTTCCTCGTAGCTATTGAAGTCCCTTATGGCTAACGCCCTTCGAAGACTTGGTTTTAAGCCACTAAAGAATCGATCAATCTTACTCTCAGGTTGGATAATAATACCAGAAGCGAACCTTGCATGTCTTGTAAAATTTTCTTCATAAGTACCAACAGATTCATCATCCTTTTTCTTCAGTTCAAGAAACTCTTTCTCCAACTTTGTTCGGAGAATACGAGGGAAGTACTTATTGAAAAATAAGTTCTTGAACTCGTACCATTCCATGGACTCAATTTCATCCCTTTATCTCGTATTCTTGATAATATTCCACCATTGATCAGCATCTCCTTCAAAACGATACACTACTAGGATGACTTTATCATGTTCAGAACATTGAAGAACTGAAAATATCTTTTCAGTAGTACTGATCCATTGTTCAGTAACTAATGGATCTGTAGACCCGCTGAATGAAGGTGGACGCAGTCTCATGAAGGATTCAAAAGAATGTTGCGCCTTCCTTTGCTTGTTTGGAAGTATTGCATGATTCATAGCTTGAGAAAGTTGTGTGAGCATGGCTACAAGATTTTTCATTCCAGCTCCCATAACGTTTGGTTGCTCAGGGGGACAATCATTGCATTGCCCAACACATTCCGCATTAACATGGTTCCTTCGAGTTCCAGCCATTGACTAAAACCAAGAAGAATAGTGTGAGCAACACTAATTATAATATGAAAACCACATAATCAAGAATAAAATTTCACACTTAAGGTATTATCCTAGGTTATTCATGGTCATTTCTAAAACACTAATATTGTGTTCTATGCTTAGAATTATCCTTAGGGTTCTTACTAAGGCTTTCACATCATAGTTTCCAAAGGATGACTATACCTTTCCTCTGATACCAACTATAACGACCCATACTTTACATACATTATTATTACTTCAAAATTGAAGCACACTTATTACAACATATAACAAAACCATGAAAGGACCGTATAGGTATAGTGTATTTAGAAACTGGAAAGCATAAACAACTGGTTAATAAAGCATCTACATTGCCTCCCATTTATTTCATCATATCTAGAGTCCCTTTTTGGCATATTCTACTTAATAAACTTCTTCCTGACATGGGGAAATAAAATATACAAAAGGGTGAGCTCAAATGCTCAGTAAGGGTAAACAAAAGAAATATCAATCACATAATATACATAAGAGCATAACATTTGGAAATCTTAACCTGCAAAAGAAATCATAATTTCATAACATGGGATAAATCATAGTAGTGAAATGTAATCCCAATAATCATAACGTAAAACATGAAACTGTGGGGAATACACACATAATCATATAGAATCATTTCTTATTAGTCAAGACTCATTTCCAAGACTATCTTAGTGGACAAAGTCCATTTCTGAACCGAGTTCACTCCCCATTTCAGTCCTGTTTCACTGAACCGGTTTAACCTGAAATTCCAGCCATGTCTATCTCATGAGATATAAAATATTTACCCAATGCATTGGATAGAGATATAGGTCCCACCCATCTCATAACTAAACCATTCTTATGTGTGCCACAAAAATCATAAATCATACATCATTGCATAACCCATGTAATAAAAATGGAATTCTTAAACATCGTGACATCATAAAACAATTCATATAAGATAAATGAATTCATAAAAATAATTCCATCACAACATAATCAAATCAATGTAATGATAGGGATAGAATCAGAACCCTATATTATCTTAGATGGAAAATAATTTTGATAAAACACTTGAACTCCATTCTTGAGGAAAATATCCTTTCTACTTCAAAAACAATTTTCCTTTCTTAACATGTCATACAATTTTAAACTAAAAGAAGTTGATTAAAAATAAACTTGAAAACTTGTAAAGGAATCTTCTTTTAAATAATGTTTTAAAAATCCATTCATGCCGTATAAGTTAAAAAAACATTCTTCTCGTACTTTTATCGAAAAAGTCAAAAAAGTACCTCGTACGAAAAATGACAAAAGATTCCTTTCATATATTTTACTAAAAACTCACAGAAGGGTAAAATAGGATTTAAAAAATTGTAGGTGAATAGAAATAATATTAAATATTGAGGAAACATGGATGTGGATGATAAAAAACACCCCAGTAAATGCCAAAGTATAAACAATCTCGGATATAAATGAGATTGTAATATTTCCCTTACCTTAGGTTCGATATGCTTTATACGTATCCAAACCTCCTTTATAATGATTTAAATAATGTTATTTACTTATTCCATAATCATTATCATTGTTATGATATCACATATGGTCATATTTTTAGCTTCTTATTAGTAATATTTCATTACAACTTGTTATTCGGGTGTTTATTACTTTTTGTTCTTATGCGTGTTTTGTCGAATAAATTATTATTCTTCTCTTTAGGTTATAGATACCTCATTTATAGAATTTTATTAGTGTAATATATATCATATTCATTCATTCAATTCATTTATATAATCATTATGCAATAAAGATCATGTAGAACGAGTTGCATCACATTGTGGAGACGGTATTTCGTACGTACGCACGAGCGATGATATCATTCTCATGATCATGGAATTGTATTAGAGTGTATGTATGCTATTTCAGAATTAATATAACTTTACAATAATCATATATAGTAATTATTTACACCATTATACATATCCAAGTAAGGTGGTGGTGGAAAATAGATTACACCACGCGGTGATTTAATTTTCCATAGGATGGATAATGGTGAAATAGGGTTTTTTCATACTTATAATAAAATATAATTATATGATTGATACTGATGTTATTACTTCATAATGAAACAACTAAAGAAGAAGAAGTGGAAGAAGAAATAATGATGAATGAATCGGTAACGGACATTACCTCTTCTTTGAAGTGCTTCTTTGAGACCTCTTTTTAGGGCACTAAAATTGGTCTTTGAAGAAGACAAGGACCTCTAGGATGTCTCTAGTGAAGTGGAGAGGAGAATGTGTCAGGGTTTGGCCGATCTTGAAGGCTCAAAGTGGTGTGAGGAAGAGAGGGAGGAGGTTCCCTTTTATGAGGGAGGAGAGGGGCACCTTTGGAATAACTAAAAATATTATTTTATTATAAAGCCAAATTCGGTTTTAAATATCTCCAAATTGATTTATTTCGAATCTAAGGTAGGGATGGGTCGAAATCCTCTCATCCAATAGAATTTAGACAAATTTAGGTTCCTATTTCGACCTTATCATTTAGATTTAACATTAAGTTAAATAATTTTACTTTTACCGTGTCTTCTTGTGTTCTTACACTATAAGGTTAACAAACATACTATCACAATCCAAACGAACCCCAAGTTGTTTATTATTAATATATATAACCTTATCTAAGTCATTTGGCCGAACCTTAGAGTTTTAGGAATAAAATAACAATTAATAATATAATATTTGTTTTAAAAACTATTTTATGTCAATTTTGACACTATTTAGTAATTGATTTTTGTGAAAATCATAACAGAATTATTAGTTCGAACAAAGTTAATTAAATCAATAATAACATGTCATATTAACCTATAAAATTAGTGGAATTCATAAAAAGTCTCAAATTACATTTACTTGGGTATTTATAACATCAATTATGTCAATATTCCATTAATAAGATAATTACTGCATCATCTTTGTGTCATAAATAAATTAAATTATTTAATGTCTAAAAATTAAAAATAAAATACCATTATGTAAGAAATATTTTTAGCTTTCTAATTAATATTTATAGTATAATTTATCTTATATATAACCTTATATTAAAAATTATTTATTTATTAAACTTTGATTTTAACTATTTTAACCCTTGTTTAAATAAATTAATAATAAAATTCCTAATCTAATCCAAGTGGGCCTAAATGGTCATATTTTAATTCTAAGTTCGTTTTTGGTCGAATTACACTTATCCAATAGAATTAGTACATGTGTTAGGGTAATAATAATATCATTTTTACCCTTAATTACCCTATTTACTTTTAACCGTGGAAAATAAAAGTAAAAAGTTACTATTTACCAAAAATTATTTTCATCTCATTGAACCACATTTTACTTACTGACATCAACGGTGTCTCTCGGATTTTTGAAATTCCACTCAAAGAAGTGGTAAAATTAAGTTTTATGAAAATATCAGTTTTTTAACTACCACTTAGTGGTTTCACTATTCATCAAAAATTGAAAGTTTTCAGAAAAATAACAAAATTTCACCATAGTATAATTTCGATATTCCGAATCCAAAAATGAAGTCCATTTTGAAAAATAAAATTTATAAAATTTCAAAAAGTGGTTATTACTATTCATAGCGGCTATTTTTAATAATATTTTAATAGCATATCATTGTTTAGTGAAACTCAGTATTGCGTACGACGCAAGCTATCGAGGAAGGTCGTGATTGCGTGTAAAGCAAGCCAGGCTAGTGTTGTGTGTAGTGAAAGATTCCTTTTACCAAAATATTTCTCATAAAATTCTCGGGTGTTACAAAAACTATTAGAAAAACTAATGGCCTTTAAACACCCAAAAATGTTATAAAACAAAAAAATCATAAAAATGCAAAATAACATAAAAAATAGTAAAAAACCTAAAACCCCTCAAAATATCTAAAAAACTTAAAGAACCATAAAAAACATAACTGGTACCTAAAAATACCTAAAAATGTAAAAAACCAAAAAACCAAAAAATCCTTAGAAATATTTAAAATCCTTAAAAAACATAAAACCACAAAAAACCAAAAAATACTAAAAAAAATTAAAAAGCCATTACAAACCCAAAACACAATGAAAACCCCTAATAACCATAAAACCCCATTAAAATAACCCAAAATCACTAAAAAAACTAAAAATATTTTCAATCCATAAAACTGTTAAAAAACATTGAAAAATCATATAATAACAAAAATATCAAAAAAACCTATAAAATCCCAAAAAAACCAAAAAAACACTAAAAACTGTCAAAATCACTAAAAATACTAAAACCCCATAAAAATCTTAAAAATCCCTAAAACATAAAAAACCCTAAAAACCTTTAAAACCCTAAGGAAAAAAATATAAAAACTTGAAAACATTTAAAACTCGTAAAAATTCTAAAAACCCTAAAAACATGAAAAACCCTAAACACCACAAAACCCCCCAAGAAGTTTAAAAACCCTAAAACCAATAAAACCATAAATAAAAATGAAGATTAATAAACCCCTTTATACCCTAATTTTTTTTAAAACTCCAAATATCCATTAAATCCATAAAAACTGCAAAAACCTAACCCCCCTCGAAAAAAACTCAAAACACACTAAAACCCATTAAAAATAAAAAAACCCTCAAAATCCCTAAAAACCTTAAAAATACATAAAATAACTGAAAAAAATAAAAATGTATTAACCCTAATACCAAAAAACCCCTTGGAAAACTATAAATACCTAAAAACATTCAAAACCCCAAAAAACCAAAAAAGCTAAAAAAACCCTAAAAACACCAAAAACCATAAAAACCATTAAAACCCATAAGAAACCCTAAAACCCAATAAAAGCCACTAAAAACTCTAAAAGGACAAAAAAACATAAAATCCAATAAACCCTAAAACCCCACAAATTCCCAAAAAAACTAAAAACCATGAAAACCATAAAAATCCTTAAAAATCCCTAAAAACGTAAAAAACCCCTAAAAACCTAAAAAAAATAAGAAAATCTAAATAAAAATAAAAACAATTAAATACCCTAAAAACCTAAAAATAAAAAAACCCTAAAACCCCCAAAAAAATCCTAAAAACCTAAATAACCCAAAAAAACCCCAAAATCCGTAAAAACCATAAACCCCCCTAAATTCACTAAAAACTCCAAATCCCCTTAAAAGACTAAAAATAATAAAAAAAACTCTAAAAACAATTAAAACCCCTAAAAACATGAAAAAACCCTAAAACCACCAGAAACATAAAATCCCTAAAAACCCAAAAAACCCTGAAAATCTATAAAACCCCTAAAATGATAAAAATCCTAGAAAAGGGAAAAATCCCTAAATAGATAAGAAATCTTAAAAACCCCGAGGAAACCCTATAAAAACCATAAAACCCTAAAAAACATAAAACCAATGAAATCATAAAAAACCCTAAATACCATAAATACCATAAAACCCCTAAAAACCTTAAAAACCATGAAATCCGGTAAAAGCTAATAAAAACTCAAAACATAATTAAACTCATAAAAATGTTTAAAAAACTAAAAAACTTTAAAACCCTTAAAAATAAAAAAACCCTTAAACCCCAAACACATATAAAACCCTTTAAAACCATAAATACCTTAAAAATCCATAAAAACCCTAAAAATCATAAATATCATAATATGGAAATAAAAATCCATAAAAAAAATAAAAACCCTAACATCCTTGAAATAGCCTCAGAAAACCTAAAAACCCTATAATCACTTATAACCCCTAAAAACTGAAAAAATTCTAAATACCACAAAAACCCTAAAAAATCCTAAAAACAAAAATAATAATTAAAATCCATAAAAGCTATAAAACCCAAAAAAACCCATAAAATCCTTAAAACCCACTAAAAAATATAAAACCCTTTAAAACCATAAAAATGTTAACAACTCTAAAAAACCTTAAAACCCATAAAGAAATAAAAACCCCCTAAAAATAAAAAAACCTAAAAATCCCAAAAAAAAAACAATGAATCCCCCTAAAACCCCTTAATATACCTAAAAACACAAACAACAAGAAAATCCTAAAAGATCTCTAAAAAATTAATAACCATAATAACCTTGAAAAAACCATAACAAAATCATAAAAACCTAAAAACACAAAAAACCACTAAAATCCTAAAAATGATAAAAACCCTTAAAATGCTCTAAAAACACTAAAAAATTATAAATCCCTTAAAAATCACTAAAACTTTTAAAAATTCATAAAAATTATATGAATTCCCTAAAACATAAAAAACTCAAAAAAAAAACATGAAAGTCCCTAAAACCCATTCAATACCTAGAAACTCTGAAAATTATTAAAAACCCAAAAAAATGTTATCCCTATTTCTGTATCCTAGTTTGGTGCTTGATAGTTGGGATTGTTCATTATACTGATTTGGTATAGCATGTGTGTTGGGCTCTTGAGATATTAGATGTTGGCTGGTGATGCTGCTGGATTTTTTTTTTCTAGTGTACACATTGAATTGTTTGCTGCTACTGACATATTTTGGGTTGAAATGCTTGGTGGGCTTGGGAGCATATGACTGGGAGTGACTTTATTGCTGAATTTTCTTATTTATGTTGTATCTAAGTGGGTTTAGTTCTACACAGACATGGTTGTGGTGCTTTCTTATAATCTGATTACTGACTGTAGGGCCTTCATGAGGATCTCGGTCCATTTCAGTTTTCTTATTACTCGGCCACTATTAGGTGCCTAATTGGCCTACGATCCAACTATTTCACCCCTTGGGTGATCAATTTGTACTTCAATTACATTCCACTTTGTAATATACTACGTAGTATTTTCCTTACTCAGAATCAAAAAATGCTAAAAACCATAAAAACCCAAAAGCATTAAAATCAATAAAACCCCTTAAAAACATAAATAACATAAAACCCATAAAACCCTAAAAACCCACTAAAACTCTAAAAACTATTTAAACACATAAAAATGTTAAAAATCTCTAAAAACCTTAAAACATCTAAAAAAGGAAACCCTAAAACCCAAAAATATCATAAAAACCCTTCAAAACCTAAAAACCCCCCAAAATACCTAATAACCCTAAAAGCCATAAAAATCCTAAAAATTCCCTAAAAATCTCTAAATACAAAAATCACTAAAAATCATCTAAATCCCAGAGAAAACCTAGAAATCCTAAAACAAAAAAACCTCTAAAAACCTAAAAATGGTAAAAAAAACCTAAAATACCTTAAAAACCATAAAAACTGAAAAAAAACATTAAAAACCCAAAAATATATAAAAACAATTAAACTAATAAAAACATTGAAAACCCTTTAAAACCCTAATAACGTTAAAAAGCTGTAAAAACCATAGAACCTCTAAAAAAACAAAATCCAATTACCACCCCAAAAAAACTTAAAAACCCTTAAAACACATAAACCCCTCAAAATCCCTAAAACTAAAGAAATGATAAAAATCCAAAAAAAAACTCAGAATCCTAAAAAAACCAATAAAACCCCTCAAAATACTTAAAAACCTTAAATTGCCAAAAATAATACTAAAAGAAGCCCAAAAAATCTATAAAAATGTAAAAAACCATAAAAACCATGCAAAAACCTAACAAAACATTAAAAACCTAAAAATAATTAAAACCCATAAAAACCTAGAAATTGTTAATAACCATTAAAAAGACTAAAAATAATCCAAAAACCCAAAGAACCACTAAAAACCGTAAAAACCCCTAAAAACCTTAAGAAAAGTAAAAACCAAATTAAAACCTTAAAATCACAAAAACCTCTAAAACCCCTTTAAAACTATCAAAACAATAAAAAAACTAAAATCATTAAAACCATAGAATTCAACAAACCCTTAAATACCCAAAAACCATAAAGCCCCTAAAGAACCCTAAAACTCCACAAAATCCCCCAAACCCCCAAAACCCCTAAAAACCTATAAAATCCTTAAAACATTAAAAAAAATGTAAAACCCACTAAAACCCATTTAAACCCTATGAATAACTTGAAAACCCAAAAACACTAAAAACCCTAAAACCTGAAAAAATGTTACAAACTCTTAAAATCCCTAAATATTCTAAAACCCCAAAAAAACACAAAATCCATAAAACTATAAAAAACCATAAAAACCCATATAAATGCTAAAAACCACTAAGAAATCAAAAATATATTTAAATCCCTAATTTTTAAAAAAAACTCTAAAAACCATATAACCCTAAAAAGTCAAAAATACAGAAAACCCCAAAAAACCCATAAAAACCTAAAACCCCCTAAACCCCCCCCCGGAAAATCACTAAATCCCCTAAAAGAACATAGAAATCCTAAGAAGTCCTAAAATTTAATAAAAATGTACTAAACCATAAAAACCTTAAAAACCCCTAAGAAAACCTTAAAAACATAAAAACACTTAAAACCCCTAAAACATTAAAAACAATAAAATATCCCCAAACCCCTAAAACCCCTCAACATCCCTAAAAATCATAAAACCTATAAAAATCATAAAAAATCCCCAAAAATCAATAAAAATGTAAAAATCCCTAAAAACACTTAAAAATTTATCAAAATCTTAAAAACCTAAAAACCATAAAAACACTTAAAACCTAAAAAACACTAAAAACCCAAAAAGACATTATAAAAGGACTTAAAAACTAAAAAAACTAGAAAAAACATAAAAACACCTAGAAAACTTAAAAAATCCTAAAAACCCTTAAAATATCAAAATACACTAAAAACTCTAAAGTCCTTTTCGAACCCTAAAATCGTTTAAAAACTCTAAAAAACCTTAAAACCCATAAAAATTTGAAGAAACCTCCTACTACTCCAAAAAAACAAAAAACCCAAAAAAATCATAAAAACCCAAAAAATCCCTTAAAACCCTAATAACCTATAAAATTCCTACAAAACAAACAAAATCTATAAAAACATAAAAAATCCAAAAACCCAAAAAATATAAGAAATCATTAAAAACCTAAAAACACTTAAAACCCATAAAAACTAAAAATCTAAAAACTCTAAAAACCCATATAAACTCTCAAAACCTTTAAAATATGTAAAAAAAATAAAAAAACAAAAAAAACCCCTAAAACCCAATAAAAATATAAAAACCACTTAAACCCCCAAAACATTAAATACTCAAAAAAAACATTAAATCACTTAGAAACTCATAAAAGCACTAAAAACTCTAAATAAATATAAAACCAGGAAAATCCAAAAAATCCAAAAAAATACAATAAAATGTAAAAACACTAAAAACCATGATAAACACTAGGAAAAACTTTAAAACCAAAAAAGTTACTTAATAACCTCTAAAAACCTAAAAAAATCTACAAATAAAAAACCCTAAAAATACCTTAAAACCATAAACCGTTAAATTCCTTTAAAAACCTAAAAACCCATAAAATCCCTAAAAACCAAAAAAAATAATTAAAACACTTAATACTCCTAAAAAAGATAAATAATAAAAAAATGTTAGACCCCTATAAAACTAAAAAAACCCCAAACTTCCAAAAAAAAACTATAAAAACTCTAAAACCCATAAAAACCATTAAAACCCATAAAACCCTAACACCCATAAAAATACCCAATAACCCCTAAAAACCAAGTAAAACACTTATAAAACCATAAAAACCTAAAAACACTTAAACCAAATAAAACCTGAAAAATGATAAAAAATATGAAAAACCCTTAATACCTCTAAACCCTTATAATCATAAAAAACACTAAAAACCCATAAAAACCCTAAAAACACATTAAAAATTCTAAAACCCCTTTAATTCCCTAAAAATGTTTATAAAAATATAAAAACATTAAAAACCAAAAAACAAAATTCCAAAAACTCTAAAACATAAAGAAACCATAAGAACCATAAAAACCCTAATTGAACCAAAAACAACTAAAAATCCAAGAAACAAATAAAAGCCCTAAAACCCCAATAAATAATCTAAAACCCCTTTGATCACAGAAAAATTTTAAAAACTAATAAAAAAATTAAAACCCTAAAAAACTCAAAAATTCTAAACCCCACAAAACAATAAAAAACCTAAAACCCTAAATCCCTAAAAATCCCTAAACCACTAAAAACCGTAAAAATATTAGAAAAATTAAATAATCTCAAAAATTGTAAAAAAAAATATAAAAACCATGAAAAAACGTTTGAAAAAATTAAAGGAAAAAAACATAAAATCACAAAAAAACCAAAAAATCACTTAAAACACCAAAACTCACTAAAAAGGCCCTAAACACCAAAAATCCCAAAAACCCAAAACCCCCCAAAACCCCCTAAAACCACAAAAAACTATAAAACCCCATTATGCCTTTTAAAAAGGTTAAACAAATTTAAGAAACATAAAACCCCTAAAAACTAAAAAATACTAGAAACCCAAAAAACCCTGAAAACACAAAAAAAAAATTAAACTCCAAAAACTCTAAACCCACCCCCCCTAGAATCTATAAAAACATAAAAACCGAAAAGCAAAAAAATCAACAATATCCCATAAAATTTAATAAAGCCTAAAAAACCCTAAGGAAATCTTAAAAAACTAAAACACTAAAAATACTAACAAACCTAAACATGCTACAAATCCTAAAAAACCCTAACACCCCTAAAACCCTAAAAACCCACAAAAAATTGGAAAACCCATAAAAATCCTAAAAATCCAAAAGATACTTAGAGACATAAAAAATCCTAAAAACCCAAAGAAAACCATAAAAACATAAAAACACTTAAAACCCCTAAAAACCCTAAAAAATGAAAAAAAAACCCTAAAACCATAAATCCCCTAAAATACTTTTAAAAACCATCAAAACAATAAAAAACCACTAAAAACTCGAAAAACATTTTAACCCCCTAAAAACATTAAAAACTATAAAAACCTTTAAAAACCATAAGAAATCAAAATTACTAAAAATAAAAAATATACTTTAAAAAACCAAAATACACTAAAAACCCTAAAACCCGCAAAAGCCCAAAAAAATATAAAAAATTCCCAAGAAATTCCTTAAAATGTAAAAAACCATTAATGCCCATAAAAACTATGAAATCATAAAAACACTTTAAACCCCTAAAACCCTAAAAAATCTAAAAAATACTAAAAACACTAAATACCCTAAAACCTGAAAAATTCCTAAAACCCCTAAAAACAACAAAAATCCAAAAAAATATCTAAAAATTCCTAAAACATGAAAAACCTAAAAAAATATAAAAAATCCAAAAGAAAATGTTAAAAACCGTAAAAAACTTAAAAACTCTACAAATATAAAAATGTTAAAAATCCTAAAAAACCCTAAAACACCCTAAAACCCTAAAACCCCGAGAAACAATAAAAGATAGTAAAATCTCGTAATAACTTTAATACCCCCTAAAACCCCACAAAAACTAAGATACCCATTTAAACCCCTAAAAACAGAAAAATAACTAAAAACTATAAACCCCATTAAATCTAAATAACACTAAAACCCCTAAAAATAAATAAAAACACAAAAACCCCTAAAAATCACAATTAAAGATGAAAAACCAATAAATTCCGATAAATTCCTAAAACCCCTAAAACATAAAAAACCATAAAAACCCTTAAAACTCCTAAAAACATAAAAACATAAAACCACTAAAAATTAAAAAATGTTAAAACCCTAAAAGAACCTAAAAGACTCTAAATCCCTAAAAAAACCATGAAAATATATAAAACGGCTAAAAACCTAAAAAATCATAAAAATCGATAAAGACCATAAAACCAACTAAAAACTCTAAAACCCCTTTAAAACCCAAAAACTTATAAAAAAACTCTAACGAACCTGAAAAATCTTAAATAAATTAAAAAATACCTAAAAACCCATAAAACCATTAAACCCCTACAACCATATAACCCAAAAAATCCCTAAAAACCCAAGAAAAATAGAAATGTCCTAAAAACCACCTAAAATTCCTAAAAACATAAAAACCTTACAAAAGTTTAATCCCCATAAGAAAAACATAAAAACAGAAAAACACTTAAAACCCCTAAAAACAAAAAAAATTATAATGACACTAAAGCCATTAAAAATATAAAAACCCACAGAACCCTAAAACCCTAAAGACAACTAAAAACAAAAAAAAATCATAAAATAGATAAAAATTTAAAAAACTCTGAAAACCCTAAAAAAATCTAGGAAAGCCATAAAACTGATAAAAACATAAAAATACTAAAAAACATAAAAACCCTTTAAAATACAGTAAAATCAATAAAAACCTTGAAAATCCATAAAACTCCTAAAACAAGTTAAAAATCCCTAAACCCCATACAAATCCTAAAACCCCACTAAAATATCTAAAACCCTATAAACCGATAAAAATGTTAAGAAACATTAAAAAACCTTAATAACCCTTAAAATAATAAAAATCCCTAAAACCATAAAAACCATAGAAACCCTAAAATCTATAAAAACCATCAAAACCATGAAAAAAAAATACTATAAAAATCAGAATAATCCCTTAAAATCCCTAAAAACATAAAAAAGTATAAAAAATTTGAAATCCCTTATGGAAACCTTATAAAAATAAAAACACTTAAAACCCTAAAAAGCTAGAAAAATGCTAAAAAACCAAAAAACCAAAAGAAACCATAAAACCCCTCAAAATCCACAAAAACTGTGAAATAATTAAATTTCTAAAAAATCAATAAAAATAAATAAAAATATAAAAAACCAAAAAATATGAAAACCCAAAAGGAAAACTTCAAAACATAAAAATAGTTAAAACTCCTAAAAACATTAAAAATTATAAAAACCATTAAAACTATAAACCCCTAAAAATTAAAAAAACTAAAAACCCTAAACACTTCTAAAAATATAAAAACACTATAAACCACAAAAAAAACATAAAAAACATTAAAAACGCTTAAATTCCTAAAATGAAAAAAAACCCTAAAATCTATAAAGATCCTAAATATCCATAAATATCCCCTGAAATGAAAAAAAAACAGAAGTAATGAAATTACCCTAAGAAAACACCAAAAATCTAAAAGAAATTAAAACCAATATAAATCATAAATATTGATAGAATCCATAAAAAACCCTAAAAACCCCAAAACCCTAAAATCCTCAAAATCCTTAAAATCCTTAAAAAATCATATAAATAAAAAAAAACCTTATTATCCCTAAAAATATAAATATAAAAAACCTTAAAAGCTCTTAAAACTTGAAAACCAAAAAATTCTTCAGTCCTATAAAAACCCAAAAAATAGTAAAACCCCCCAAAAAATAAAAACTTACAGATAATCCTTATAAATATTAAAACTATATAACCCATAAAGCCCCATAAAACTCTTAAAACTCAAAAAAATCCTTTAAACCACTAAAACTGTCAAAATCCTTAAAAAAAGAAAACCCTAAAATAAGAAAACCCTAAAAACTCAAAAAAAACCCCCAAAACTCTAAAACCCCATAATACACTAAAAACCTATGAAACCATGAAAATCTCTAAAACCCATAAAAACCCATAAAAACTGAAATAAGACATAAATATTTCCAAAAACATAAAATATGGTTGAAACCATGAAAAAACATGAGAAAACATTAAAAACCAAATAACAAATAAAACACATAAAAACGCTAAAAACGCTAAAAATAATAAAACCCCAAAAATCCATAAATCACTTAAAACCGTCAAAATAGCTAAATACCCTAGAAACCATAAAAATACAAAAGAAAACCTTAAAATATATAAAATGTAGAAAAACCTAAAAACCCTAAAAAATCATAATCAACCCTTAAAATCCTAAATACCCTGAAAACCCATAAGAAACCCTTAAAAGCCTAAAAACATTTAAACCCTGAAAAAAATATACAAAATACTAAAAACCCTAAAAAAGACCCTAAAAACACTAAAACACCTAAAACCCATAAAAACCTAAAAACTCAAAACCCATAAGAATATTTTATATCCCAAAAAAGAAAAAAACTCTCAAAAGCATTAAAACCCTAAGAAACTCAACAACCCTAAAAAAATTGTAGAAACTGTAAAAACCACAAAACCCTTAGAGTACCTAAAAACCATAAAAACAAAAGAATCCTAAAAAATGCCTAAAAAACATAAGAAAAATTAAAACTCCAAAAATCCCTAAGAATAAGCTTCAAAACCCAAAACACTTAAAACCCCTTGAAAAACTAAAAAATACTAAAAACCCTAAAAGACCAAAAAAACATTAAAAGTCCCTAAAAACCCAAAAAAACCATGAAAAATTTAAAAACCATAAAAACAAATAAAAACAATAAAAACCACTAAAAAACTCAAAAAATACTTTAAACACATAAAAATTTTAAAAACTATAAAAATTATTAAAACCTAAAACATCATAAAATATATGAACCCAAAAAACACTCAAAATCCCTAAAAACCCAAAAAACCATAAAAATCCAAAAAAAAATCCAAAAAATGTATAATAAGATAAAAACATAGAAAAAGCCTAAGAAATCCTTAAAAACATTAAAGTACATAATACCCCCAAAAAACCTAAAAATAAAAAAGGACCCCTAAAAACACAAAAAATCCCTCAAAGCCTTAAAACAAAAAAAACCCTTAAACCCCTAAAACCCATAAAATATTAAAAACCCTAAACACTCTAAAACCCTACAAATCCCAAAAATTGTTAAAAAGACAAAACACATTAAAAACAAAAGAAACATAAAAAACCCAAAAAACTAATAAAAAGACTTAAAACCCTCCAAATCCCTAAGAAACCAAAAAATCAAAAAAAATAACTAAAAATCCCAAAAATGTAAAAAACACTAAAAAATTAAAAATAACCTACGAATACCATAAAAAAAACACTTAAAACCCATAAATCATAAAGAATGATAAAAACACCAAAAACCATAAAAAATCTAAACACCCGCAAAACCATCAAAATACATAAAAAACCCAAAAAACAACTAAAGATCCTAAATAATCCATAAAAATATATATAAAACATAAATAACCCAAAAACCATAAAAAGCCAAGAAAAAAAAATCTTAAACCCCCTAAAAAGCTAAAAGATGCAAACACCCCTAATAACCCTAAAGCTCCATAAAAACCTAAATACCCCTAAAAACTGTAAAACCTCCAAAAAACCATAAAACCCATAAAACCCCTAAAATCCAATAAAAACACACTAAAAAAAATAGAAAATACCATTATACTCTTAAAATAATGAAAAAACTATAAAAAACCTTAAAACCCCTAAAACCCCAAAAAAACCCTAAAACCCATAAAAACCCATAAAAACTATAAAACCCCTCAAAATCCAAAAAAACCCTAAAAAATAATTAAAACCGTAAAATCCCTAGGAAAAGATAAATATGTAAAAAACTATAAAAATGCTGAAAACTCATATAAAAATCCTTAAAAACCTAAAAACACTTGAATCCTCTAAAAAATATAAAAAAGCTAAAAACCCAACAACTCTTAAAAAATCGTAAAAACCATAAAACCCCATTAAAACCCTAAAAATCTAAAAAACATAAAAAACCTAAAAACAATAACTCTAAAAACCCTTTAAACCCTTTTTTTCGAAAACTATGGAAAATATTAAAACCACTAAAAAATTAAAAAAATCGTAAAAATCCAAAAAAAAAACCCATAAAACCCAAAACCCTAAAAAACCCCTAAAACACTCAAGATCCCTAAAAACCTAAAAAACCTAAAAATCCCTAAAAATCCTTAAATTTATAAAAACTCTAAAACCCCTTAAATAACCTAAGAAAACCATAAAAACCTAAAAACACTTAAAACCCCTTAAAACATAAGAAATGCTAAAACCCCAAAAAAAATTCTTAAAAACCCTCAAAATCCCTAAAAACCATAAAAAACCATTAAAATACAAAAATCGCCCAAAAAGTCCCAAAAAGTGTAAAAACCCAAAAAAAACCTTGAAAAAACCTACGAAAATGTCAAAACCCTAAAAATACATAAAACCCCTAAAAAACCTATAAAATTCTAAAATCCCAAAAAAAAATCCTAAAGGACTCTAAAAACCCTAAAAACCACAGAACCCATAAAAATCCTAAACCCCATTAAACCCTAATACCACTAAAAATATAAAATCCCATTAAACCCATAAAAACATTAAAAAAATATTAAAAACCATAAACCACTAAAAACCCTAAAAAACACTAAAAATCGTTAAAAGCTACAAAATATCTAAAAATCCTAAAGAACTAGAAAAATTATAAAAAATCCCTAATCAAACCTAATAATATAAATAAACCTAAAAACCCTTATGAAAACTTGAAAAACCTAAAAACACTTAATACCCCTAAAAAACTAAAAATTCTAAAAAACCTAAAAAACTCTAAAAACCAAAAAATCCCTAAAACCAACAAAATCCCAAGAAACTAAAAAAAACCACAAAATAAAAAAAAAATTCCCTATAAATCACTAAAAATTTAAAATATCATAAAACCATAAACACCCTTAGAAAAAAATATATACCAAAAAACACTAAAAGTTCTTCAAACCAAAAACAATGGTAAAAACCTTTAAAAACCCTAAAAACACTAAAAACCTTGAAAATCCCCCAAAACACTAAAAATACCATAAAACCATAAAACCCCTGAAAATCACTAAAAATTCTAAAAACCATTTAAACCCATAATACTTTTAAAAATTTTAAAAACCTTAAGAGCTATAAAAAACTTAAAGAACCCCCAAAACCCAAAAACCATAAAACACTAAAAACCCTAACAAACCCTAAAAACCCTCAAAAACCCTTAAACCCTTACAACCAGAAAATCATAAAAAATTCCTAAAAATCAAAAAAACATAAAAAAATAAAAAATGTAAAAAAAACCCAAGAAAACCATAAAAATATAAAAACAATTAAAACCCCTAAAAACATTAAAATTCTAAAAACCCTAAAATCATTAAAAATAATAAAAACCATACATCTCTTAAAACTCATAAAATACTAAAAATCATAAAAACCTCATTAAAAAATATAAAAATTCTTTAACCCCTAAACCATTCAGAAATATTAAAATAAATAAATACCCTAAAAACTAAAAAAACCCAAAAAACCATAAAACATATAAATAACCCAAAAACCTACAATATTCCTATGAACAATAAAACCCCATCAAAATCATAAAAATCCTTAGAAATCCCTAAAAACATAAAAAACCCTAAAATAGTTAAAACCCTTTAAACCCTACATAAAACCTTAAAAACTAAAAACAATTAAATACTCTAAAAACACTAAAATTCCATTAAACCCTTAAAATACCCGAAAACTTAAAAACCCATAAAAATACTTAAAACACAATAAAAATCAAAAAAATTTAAAAAAACCATAAAATCCCTCAAATCCCCCAATTAAACCTTAAAAACAAAAATCACATTGAAATACTAAAAACCATAGAATGGGAAATGAAATCCATGGGAAGGGGTTATTGCTATATTGTTTTTCAATCAGATGACTAGAAATGTAGGGCATAAGGCATTTGGATGCTTAATCTCAAGCCATGTCTTCTTTGAATCTAGGATTATGATAAGAATTTTGACCCCTATAGTGTAAAAACACTTTTTCTCAGGTTTGGATCTATATCTATAAGTTGAACTAGATCTACTTGAACCCCTAGATCTTGTGGGACCTAACCTCTTGATTTTTTTTCTTGATCATAATTGAAAAGGAGGCATATATCCCAAGATATATGTATTATTTTATGGTCTATATTGAGTTTGACATGGAAAGTGCCCTCGTAGAGGAGGTTGTTCTCAATAAACTTTAGGACAACCTCACTCTTGAAATCCAATATGGAAGAGAACCCAAATTTTGATTCAACTGCAATTTCGTTGGTCATGTCGAAGGATAAATGAATGAAACGTCTATAATTATCATGGACATGATACTAGCACCCGCAGTAAGAATGGTGGGAGAGGAAAGTAGAGGCCTCATAATCCCTCCACCTCCAACCCCCTAAATATTTATATTAAGGATGGTAATATGAAGGTCCGCTTTCTAGACAATACGACGTAAGTGTCATGTCCGAATGACTCATTCAATACTGAGGCTCTTACTCTTAGGCCCCCTATATAGAAGATTAAGGCTTTATCCATTACCCCACTAGAGATTATGGATAGCAGTCCGAGCATTTTGATCACTACTAGTACCTCTCCTAATGGTAATTCTAATCTGTTGAATGCACTTGTGAATGGTGTTTCTTCCCACCTCGATCTAGATTTAGCTTCTCCCATCCAGATAGAGAAGAGGAATCCTGCTTCTGACCCAGCTACAACTAATGTGGTTGGAGTACGTTTTGCTGATACTATTGTAAACACTACCTCATCTTCAAGGAAAAATTTATCCTCAATTTGTGATGCCTATTATTGTGTGATCTTTCCCTATTATCAGCATAGTAAAACCATATACTCTAAATGATGTTGGACTTGAGGCCCCCTCCCATGTTGAGGGGATGGATTCAATTGTAGTTTTGGATGTTCCCAACCCACTGAAGCCTCATCAACATGCTGGTCAGTGCATCAATCCCAAGTAGATAGAGTTCATTTCCCTCCATGTCCAGGAAAAGGATGATTCTCCCCAAACACAAGGGCCATCTAAGTGCTTTGGACAGGTACTGGTGTCCTCCCAATATGTTAGTACTCTAAAAGATGGAAAAAAATAGACTTTTAATTATGTAGTCCATCTCTTAGTGGGCTATGTGAGGCCTCCTTCACTCTAGTACCTATAGGCAAGGCTTTGAAAAGAACACTAGGCATTGATACAATCAAAAAAAGAGTATCCTACACTAATAACTTCACTTCGCTAAGTGGGGAATACACTGTTGACTCTATGGAGGATGAAGATGATAAGGATTCCCAAGACCCTGTGAATGGGGACCATATAGATTAATTCAGTTAATCCAAACCACCACAAAGCTTTAGGTAGGACAAATAAAAATGAGAAAAAGAATAAAGTAATGAACAACCCTTCCAACACCAATTCTAAAAATAAGGGATCACCCCACCTAAGGGCCAAGAATTTGAATTAATAAAGATCGTGTTCTTGAATTTCCAAGGGCTCGGGACCTTTCCCATGATGAAATTTTTTAAATTGGAAGGATTTTAATTGATCTCATCTTAGATACTCTCTTGTTTTACACAATGGATATGATGCTTCCATGGAGACCCTTTGGGTTCCTAAGTACAACTACATCTATCTCCTTTATTTTGGGATGATCCATTAACTCATATATCTCACTATCCACTCCCATGGTTCTACCATCACCCTCTTCTCTTATTTATGCATCCTAACTGTATATCCAAAGAAGGGTTCTGTGAATCAAATTGATGTAGCAGAATGATGTTATAGATCCGAACTAGATTATTATCGGTGACATTAATTTTGTTTTCAGTCCAAATGAAAGGATTTTTTCTCACTTCTATAGAACCACTACCGAGTATTTTTTCTGATATATTGATCATTTCAACCTCACCATAGTTTTAATTGTTGGAGTGGACTTCATAAGGGGAATATTCACTGTTAATGGGAGGTAGGAAAGCATCCTTTACAGATGCCTTTCTCAAATCAATGACTAGGGCGCCCCCATTTCCCTTTCTAGGTTTAGTCTAACCAAATTAAATTCGGACCATAATCCCATTATTGTGGAAATTAATATGGACAACATGTGTTCATACCAAATGACCTTAAAATTAAATAATTCTTAGGCCATGATCCCAAGATGTAGGAATGGAGTGATAAATGGGTGGAATAACACATATGTTGGCAACACTCTCTTCATGTTGACATCCAATATCAATAAAATAAATGGTCTCTTAAGGGAATGGATAAATATCTATTTTTCGATGTTGGATGAGGACATCAAGACAGCTAAATGATGGCATTATAATTTCCAGATCTGTAATTAGTAAAAAATTGCACCTCTAGAAAATAGCTCCAGCTCCATACCAAGCAGGACGACCATCTGGCTCCCGAGGATAGGCTTATAAAGAACCAATTCAATGTTAATTGGCTCAAATATGGTGATAAAAACTCCAAGTTCATTCATTGGCTACATAAGGAGAAAAAATCCAAGAGAATTCGGAATGTCATTCAAATAAATAGTTCGCTACTCACATCCGGGAATGAAATATCATGTGTTGTGGTGGATTACTTTAAAATGATTTACAATGATAATGGCAGTGGGAAAAACATCAAGCTTGCTGAATCTATTTTTCCTTGTATAGAGGAGCATTATAATAGTTCCTTGATTGGTCAACTATCTAAAGAGGAGGTAAAATATGCTCTGTCCACTTTAGATATAGAGAGTGAAGTGGGTCTGGATGGCTTCAACAATAAGTTCTTCATGAACAATTGAGATTTCATGCATGTAGAGATCATGAATTCCATTAGTGAATTCTTCCTCCCCAACTCTATCCCTAATGTAATTAATTCCAAATTCATTTTCTTGATTCCAATGGCTGAAGATATAATTGATATTCAATACTTCCAACCAGTTTCCATTGGGAACACACTTCCAAAGGTCATTAAAAAAATGTTGATCATGAGGTTGGGTAAGATTTACCCCTAAAAACGTTAAAATTTTCAAAAAATCCAAAACCTTAAAATCATAAAAAACCCCTTCAAACAAAAAAACCGAAACCCCATAAAAACCCTTAGAAATACTGAAAACTCTAAAAATCCAAAAAACATCTAAAAATACCTTAAAATTTAAAAAACCCTACAAACCTTGAAACCTTCAAATAAACCCATAAAACCAAAAAATACATAAAACCATAAAAAATCTACAAATTTCTAAAAACCCCTATAAACCATAAACCCCCCTAAAACCTTAAGAAACAAAAAACTCAATAAAACACTTAAAATTTACTAAAACCCTTAAATCCCTTTAAACACCTAAAAACATAGAAAACACTAAAAAATATAAAAAAACTAAAAAAACCTAAATACCGAAAAAACCATAAAACCAAAAAAATCCTAAAAACCCTAAAAATCCCAAAGAAACCCTAACAAATAATAAAAATCCAAAAAATGCCCAAAAATCCATAAAAATTGAAAAACCCCTAAAAACCCCAAAAAAATCTAAAACCCAAAAAACACATAGAACCCATAAAAATATGAAAAACCCCCTAAAAACTAAAACACTTTAAAAAACCTTAAAACCCTCAAAAATATTTATTATCCTAAACACCATAAAAAGCATAAAAATCCTTACAAATCACAAAAACTATAAAAAACCCAAAAACCCATGAAAACCATAAAACTCCTAAAGACCTTAAAAAATTCAAATAAACTATAAAACGACTACAAATAATAAAAACATTTTAAACCCCTAATTAATTTACAAAACTATAAAAACACATAAACCTAAAAAAACCTTCAAATTTCTAAAAACCCTAAAAATATTAAATGTTCCCTAAAAATACCTAAAAACAAAAAAGCCATAAATACACTGAAAAAACCAAAGAAAGCCATAAAAACATAAAAAATAAAAACAGTTAAAAACATAAAAACTCTAAAAACTCCTAAAAACCCTAAAAGTACCATTAAAAACCTAAAAACCCATAAAAACCATAAAACCCCTAAAACCCATGAAAACTCTAAAAACCCTAAAACAACTAAAAATTATAAAACCCCATTAAAAACAAATTTTTTTTAAAAACATTAAAAACCCTTAAAACTAAAAAAACTCTAAAACCACTAAAAAATAATAAGACCACTAAAAATAAAAAAAATAAAAAAAACCTAAAAAAGAACTAAAATCACTAAAAATAAAATAAACTATAAAAACCTACAAAATCCTTATAAACTCATAAATTCCCTAAAATTACCCTAAAAAACATACACCCCCTAAGATTCCTAAATACACCTAAATAGCATAAAACCCAAAAAAACTCATAAAACCCATAAAACCCAATAAAAAAATCTAAAAACCTTTTGAACTCCTAAAACTATAAAAAACATAAAAATACTAAAAAACCAATAAAGACCCTAAAAATCCGTAAAAATACTAAAAAATATATAAAAATGCATTAAAATTTTAAAAACCCATAAAAAACTAAAAACCCATAAGAAAATATTAAAAAACCAAAAAATGAAAAAGAACCCAATAAAACCTAAAAACCCTAAAAACCCTAAAACCCCTAAAATCCATAAAACACATCAAAATCCCTAAATTCCCTAAAAAATAATTCTAAAAATCCATAAAAACATAAATGATAATAAAAAACCTGAAAAAACCGAAGAAAATTTAAAATACCAAAAAAATGTTAAAACCCCTAAAATCCACAAAAATTGTAAGATCCTTAAAACCCCTTAAAAAACCCTAAAACTCTAAAATCCCATAAAAATCTAGAACCATTAAAAACTCTAAAAACCCTTTAAACACCTAAAAATGTTAAAGAACTCTAGAATACCTAAAACACCAAAAATCTCAAAAAACACTAAAAAACCATAAAAATCCCAAAACCGCAGAAAAACCATTAAACACCCCGTCTACCAAAAAACCATAAAAATCAAAAAAATACCTACAATCACAAAAACATGAAAACACTATAATATTGTGGATGTTCCTATGAATACCTAAAAAATTAAAAATACTAAAACTCCCAAAGACTAAAAAGCACTAAAAACCCTGAAATCCCTAAATCCCCTATAAAAACCTAATTCCCCTAAAATGCCCACAAATGTGAAAAATGATAAAAAATACTAAAAAATACCTAATAATACCTAAAAAAACCAAAAACCATAAAACCCATAAAAACTCTAAGAAAAAAATTAAACCATAAAACACATAAACCACCTAAAAAATAAAAAACATGAAAAACACTAAAAACCCTAAAAACATAAAGACTCTAAAAACATTAAAAAATCATAAACTTATAAAAACTAGAAAACCCACTAAAAACACTAAAAACCCTTTAAATCCATAAAAAGTAAAAAAAAACTAAAAAATCATAAAACACATAAAAAATAAAAAACAAACCCCTAAAAACCCAAAAAACCACTAAAAACTCCCAAACCCTATTAAAACCCTAAATACCATAAAAATATTAATAGGCCATAAAAATACCTAAAATTTGAAAACCATAAAAACACTAAAACCATAAAAAACAATAAGAAAACCCTAAAAACCTAAAAACAATTAATGCTCCTCAAAATATAAAAAAATTTAAAACCCTTAAAAACATAAAAAAAATAAAAAAATTTTAAACAATCCAAATCCGTAAAACCCATAAAAACTATAAGAATGCTCTAAATTCACTAAAACCCCATGAAATCATAAAAAACCATAAAATGAAAAAAACCTCAAGGAAAACCATAAAAACCTGAAAACACTTAAAACCCTTAAAAACTAATAATTCATTAAAAACACTTAAAACCCATAAAAGACCCTTAAAACCCTAAAACCCTAAAAGCTATAAAATACCTAAAAAATAAAAACCGTAAAAACACAAAAACCCATTTAATTGTTTAAAACTCACAAAACCATAAAACCCCTAGAAACTCAAAATAAAACCCTGAAAAACCCATTCATTGAATAATAATCCTTAAAAGCATAAAAATAACTAAAAACCCAAAAAAATATAAAAATAATAAATCCCACCTAAAAATCCCAAAAAACTTAAAAAACATAAAACCCTAAAAACCCCAAAGAAACCCGTAAAATCATAAAAACACATAAAATCCTTAAAGACCAAAAAAACTCTAAAAACCTTAAAAACACAAACAATCTATAAAAACCATAAAAACCCCTAAAAACTTAAAAAACCTAAAAACAATAAAACCCATTTAAAATACTAAAACCCCTTTAAACCCCTATAAATGAAAAAAATATCTAAAAAACCTTAGAAACCCAAAAAAACAAAAAAACCCTAAAAATTAAAAAAATCATAAAATCACCAAAAGCCTTAAAATCCATAAAACCCTAAAACCTCTATAAATCCTGAAAAAATCCAAGAAACCCTTCAATTTTAAAAACCCATTAATGTCCAAAAAAACCTTAAAAATAAAAAAAACACATTAAAGCCTTAAAAACAAAAAAATCTAAAAACACTAAAAACATTTAAAACTATTAAATCCATAGAAACCCAAAAAACCACAAAAACCCTAATATCCCCTAAAACAACAAAAAAATATAAAAACCCATTAATCCCCTAAAATATTAAAAAACACTACAAACCTTCAATCCCTAAAAACCCCTAAAAACCCTATAACACATGAAATCATAAAAGCCTTAAAAACACCTTAAAACCCTGAAAACCCATAAAAAATAAAAAATTTTAAAAATAACAACAAATACAAAAAACATAATAACCCATAAAACTCTGAAAAACTATAAGTAAAACATAAAAACCTAATTACATTTAAAACCCATAAAAACCAAAAAAAACTCTAAAAACCCAAAATACCCTAAAACACATAAAAAATCTGAAAAAAAATTAAACCCCTAAAATGTAAACACCCCTTAAAACTCTAAAAAACCTAAGAGAAACTTAAAAACATAAAATCCTAAGAATACTAAATACCCTTAAAAAACTAAAAGACCCTAAACCACTATAAACCCCTAAAATTAATAAAAACCAATAAAACCTTATAAAACATTAAATACCCATAAAACCCCACTAAAAACTATAAAAAAAATTAAACATATAAAAACATTACAGAACTATAAAAACAATTAAAACCTTAGAAAATTTAGAAAAACCTAAAAAACTGAAAACCACTAAAATAATAAAAATCTAAAACCCTAAAAATCCATAAACCCCTAAAAACAATAAAAATCCTATAAAATCCTTATAAATAAAAAAACATAAAAAACCCATAAAACCATGAAAAAACCTATGAAAACCATAAAAACCTAAAAATAATTGAAACTCATAAAAACCAAAAAATGCTAAAAACCCTAAAAACACCTAAAAAGAAAAAAAATCTAAAAAATAAAAAACATAAAAACCATTAAAAACAACAAAAAACCTCAAAAACCAATTATAAATCCAAAAACTCATTAATCACTAAAAACATTAAAAACCACTAAAACCCTTACAAATCCTAAAAAATCTAAAAACTCTAAAAACCTAAAAAAACTATGAAACCCTAAAAACCAAAAAAACATGATTACTTCTTAAAATCCCTAAAATCCAAAAAAAATCCCTAAAAATATTAAAAATGACCAAAAAATACCTAAAATGTAAAAAGCCATGAAAACCCCCAAGAAATCCTTAAAAACCTAAAAACACATAATACCCATAATAACCCTAAAAATGCTAAAAATATTAAATAGCCCGAAAAACATTTAATCCCCTAAAATCAATCAAAATCAATAAAATCTATAAAAACATAAAAATTATAATGATCCCTTAAAATCCATAAAAACAAAAAAAACCATATAAACCATAAAAATAATAATAGAACCTTACTACCATAAAAAAGTAAAAAATATACAAACTAAAAAAACTCTAAAACCCTGAAAAACCAAAAGAATATCATAAACACCTAAAAAAACCCTGAGAAACATAAAAATCTCAAAAAACCATAAAACCATAAAACCCTATTAGCCAACTAAAACTGTAAAAATCTTCTAAAACCCTAAAAAATGAATAAAAACACTAAAAATCAAAAAAACCCAAAAAAAACTCAAAAATCATAAAAACCCTAAAAACCCAAACCCCCTTCAAAATCCATGTTTCCTCTGGAATTGGGGATGAACTCATTGATTGAAGTTTCAAACACACCAATCAGTTTCTAACGGGTTTGTTCATAGAACTGGAAACATTCAATGATTCTATATCCATTTGGACCTTCTTTCCAAAGGTAGGCACTCATTAGTTGTGGACTGATGAGGCATAGGAATTTTCATTGGTCGAGAGGATTATAGGTTGGACTCATCACACCTTTCTAAGGGGAATTATTGTCTACTCTGGGACTCTCTTTATAAATTAATGTTATGTTTGTGAATCCTTATTACATTACCAAGTATAAAATGAGCTTTCCTTTAGATCTGACAATCAATGATTGAATATGAATGAAATTTAGAGAATCTTTTATATGTATTCATGGTTCTTAATCGATAGAGAATCATCTGTATTTGTTAGAGATTCTTAGTTGATGGTATCCTTAAATTCATAAAAGTATCTTGGTCATTATGATGACCATACTGGTTTTAAAGCCACTCAGTAGGCACTTGAAGTTTATTGTCATTCAGGAGGACATGGATTGTTTCAGTGTTGGGATCGTACCTGCAGATGGGATACCTAGGTATCCTTTGTTTAGAAAAGGAATCATAACCCACATAGTTT
This sequence comes from Viscum album, assembly GCA_963277665.1. NCBI lineage: Eukaryota > Viridiplantae > Streptophyta > Magnoliopsida > Santalales > Viscaceae > Viscum > Viscum album. The sequence goes on from OY728157.1 coordinate 486,182,198, forward strand.
GAGTAAGGGAGTATGATGTTTATGCATAATTGATGTCTCAAGGAAAGATGTCATGATTAATTTTACACTCTAAGATCACGTGAGTCATGCTCGGTGTGAGAAACACGAGTTATTGGTGAAACCAGACAATTGTGCCATGAAAAATGCAATGATGTGGGGCTTATGTATGTATGACTGCCCAAATATATGAGGATTAAGATTTACTTCAGGGAAGAAATCCATGAACAGGGTCCATAAAGGTATATATGCTTTATGGAGATTTGGATTCTCTAATCTTGTGACATACTCCTAAGGAAGATGCCCAAGTTAAGAGGGGACTTATGATTGGGTTTTACTCCTAAGAAGGAAGCCCAGATCAAATGGAATTATGACTAGTTAAGAGAAATTAAGACTGGGGATTATTCCTACGGAGGATACCCATGTTAATGGGATTTGAAAATTAAGGGACTTGGGGATTACTCCTAAAGAGGATGCCCATATTTGATACTAGGGATTACTCCTGAAAAGGATACCTAGGTAAATGGAATTAAGGTTTGGGGCTTACTCCTGAGGAGGATGCCCAAATTTGGGGAATTATGAATGGGGCTTATTCCTGAAAAGGAGGCCCAAATTAAAGAGGACATGGGAATTACTCCTAAGGAAGATTCCCAAATTAATGAGGATTTAGACTGGGGATTACTTCTGAAAAGGAGGCCCAGGTTAAGGATTCTCTCATCTTAAAGGATGCGGTTGAATGAATGAACTCTCTAACTTTAGTGATATAAAGATGTCAAAGTCACTATGTTTTGAGAGATGTTCCACGGAACTCCTTTCAGATAAAGAATTCAATCATGAAAACATTCTATAAATGGATTTGAAGAGTTTCTTGAAGACTGAATCTTGAATAGGAGAGTTGGAATGGCATAAGAGGGGTTAAATGGGTAGGAAGGGCACCCAAAAAATATAAGGGCGTGTAAGTCCTGGTAGGCGCGCAGGTACTGCGTGGGCGCTTAAGTATTGGCCACACAGGTATACTTGTGCGACACATGGGTACTTGCGCGATCCTTGACTTGTATAGTAATACTTGGGCAATTCATGACCAAAGCCTTTAAAATCATCCTTAGGTACTTCCAAAAGAGTGGCGCGCATGTTTCAATGAATAGGTAAAGAGTCGTGCCAGTGTGTTCATTTCCCTTAAGGGAAAACATTTAGGCGTGCAAGTGTTAGTGATTTATAACACTTAGAACATATACCTCTTGTTTAGAACTTCCATTCTAGGTAAAGAATTACCTTATAAGTGTTCGGAAGACTTGAATAAGAGACTTGGGCGTTCAGAGCTCTGTATCTGAATTCTAGAAAAATCCCTCATGAAATTGTCACGACCCGTTCTCGGGGCCCATTCCGTGACTACCCCAAGCCCGCCTTCCATAAGACAGGGGATGGAAACTAGCACCAAAGGCGTAATTCCCGAAACGAGGGAATACATTGCCTTTATAAAAGAAAACAAACAACAAAGAGCAAGCAAGAAGAAGTAAACACTATGTAAAACCGGGTACAATAGTAAGTGTGGAAAAAGTAAGTGGGCCAGAATACAAACCCAAACTGAAAGTAAAGTACAACTGAAAAGAAAGTACAACAACTGAAAATTAAAACAGAAACACTGAGCCATTCACTGGAAATCCCACTTGAAGGGTGGGTACAGATAGCCTCATCAGTTCCTCGGGTCCAGTTGTCCACTCTATGTACATTCCACCCAGTGGTCCACCTCCAGGTACCGACTTGCTCCACAAGCCCCAACCACGATCAGCACTGTCCATCGTCTGCATCCAACACAATGTAGTGCGGGCATAGCCCGTGCAGGGGTGAGTATACGCTACTCATTAAAGACCTGAGACCCCTGAAGGAATCCCAGAATCCACAACGGATAAACCACAAAGGAAATTTACAATCATGAAATAACAACCAACACTACTTCGGTATATTCCCATACATATACCTAAGTGATCAATTTCCAGTTCGTCTCCAACGTCCGAGCCCAAGTTCGATCACGTCCACATAGGATAGTACAACCCAATCCACATAGGAAAGCACAACCCAATCCACATAGGAAAGCACAACCCAATCGTCACAGGAAGCACAACCCAATCCACAAAGGAAGCAAGTCAATCATATCAAAGATAATGATTGAAAGTCAAGACTCAGCTCACACATGTATACTTCTTCGTAAGGTGATAGAGATGATCAGATGTAGCCACTGATTCATCTAGCTAGGACCCACATAGGATACTAGACCAGCTAAGCTATCAGACCCACATAGGTTACTAGACCAGCCACTCTGTCGGACCCATGTATGATACAAGTACAGAGTCAAATACCGCCGGACCCACGTAGGATACAAGAACAGTAGTCACGAACTACCGGACCCACATAGTATACAAGAATAGTAGTCATCATCGTTGAACCCACGGAGGATTTCAGTACGGTCGTCGTTGCTGTCGAACCCATGGAGGATCCCAGTACAAACGTTTTCATCATCGCAGTCGCAGCCAGCTCTATGGTTCTCGCACACAGCATGCTCGTTTTCGGGAGGGTCTGCTCCACGAGCCAAGGGGTTGATACATCAACTAACATTTAGTTTGGAGTTGATGTATCCCGAAGTTCCGTCTCATCGATAGGAACTCAACATGATAGAAGGCGCGTCAATCGGATGCCCGGTCTGAGAGTTATTGGATTTTTTGTCCCAGGGGCCAGGTTGGTTTTTAAATAAAAACCAACCCGTTCATACTCCAGCTACATCCAAACCTCTAGCAGAGTAATCCAAAAGAACCATATCACTAAGAGGAATCCAACATTGTCAACGACACATCAATTGGACATCCGGAGCTCAAGTTATAAGCGTTTCTACTCCGAGGGACCGATCGGTTTCATGTTTGAACCTACCCGACCATCCCCCAAGTTCTCTGAAACGTTGAGTGTAATATAAAAAAACGACCTTATCAATCCAAGGATCGCATCTCAACTGACATTGCATTGATTGGAGTTTCTTAGCCCAAGTTACAGGTGTTTTAACGAAGCTTCCCGTTTTTAGGAGGTTTTGGGCCCGGACCGACCCAGCCCAAAACCCACCGGGTCGGCCCGAGCCGGGTCGACCCGAACCGGGTCCGGGTTGACCCAACCCGGGTCTGGGTTCGGCCCACTAGGGTGCGGCCCGGCCAGGCTGGCACAGCCCAGCCCGGTCAGTGAGGCCCGGCCTGGCGCGGGCAGCCCGGCCCAGTGCGGCTGGACCATGCTGGGCGGCGCGGCACTGGATGAGTGGGGCGGCTCGGCGCTGGCCGAGCAGACGCAGAAGGGGGGTGCATTGTCCCCCTTTTTTGAAAGTATGGCCCCCATGTGGGGGCCCGTTCCTTGGCTAGCTGGGGGTTACGACCCACGGTTCTTCCGAAAAGGACGACCAAGTTGGCCGGCCGGTGTGGCTCCGCGGGACCACCCGCGGTCCTGCCTTCCATGCGCCGGCGGCCGGCAGTTCCAGCCGTTGCTCCCTGAACCTCCACGGCCTTAAGCTGCGGCCTTGTCCGACCGGCGCAGCGCGACGGCGCCGTGCCCCTCCGCCGCAACCCCACTCCGGTCGCGGCCACTTCGTGGTCCTCCGGCGCAGCGCGACGGCACCACGCCCCTCCGCAGTGGCCCCGCTCCGGCCGTGACTTCATTCAGCCTCAACAGCGCCATACTTCTTATCCATGTTCCTCCTTGTTTTTGCACGGTTCCGTTGCACCGCGCCGCCTTCGTTCGAGCCGCAACGAATACAACCACAAAGGGGGAGGAGGATCGGCCGTGTTCGGGCGGTCCGACCTCCTCCCGTTAAATTGATAATTGGAGGCCCTAATATTTAACGAAGATTGCAAAGAATAATCACTTCGTAAAAAAACACACCCCTACCTCGAAGAAGTCATCGAACGAAAATCGTCATGGGAAAAAGACGTCGCGGAAGACAGCGTCGCGGAACGAGGCTCCGTAAGCGTCATCGGTGTTCGCCCTATGAATGATGTGGCACATCGTCGTTCTATGAAGAAGGCATCTGTCACCGGAATCGGAGAAGAGAGGAGATGGCACGATGATCTCCCCTTGCGGTGATATAGTTCTTCGTCGTAGACTCGGCGTTCTTGGAGAAGAAGATGATGTTCTTCAAGACTGGAGCTATCCTCTCCAAAAATCTCCACACAACGATTCAACAGTAATAAAATAAGGCTTTCCCTTATTTTATTACTCATGCCAACCCTATTCAAAATTCAAAATGAATTCTCCAAATAAATTAACGTGCATTGTCTAATTAATGAGGCATTTTATTGGCATGCATTGTAATGTGGAGGAAATACAAATTAATGGGGGTGCGGCTGTGTTACACAATTAAAAAAAAATGGAGGTTTTAAGGGATTTGAAGTGGTGGGGATCGTGTGAGCCCCACCTCACTATTATCCTACCAAGTGGAGTTAGGATGTAGTGGGTCCCACCTCAACTTCATGCATAGGTTATAACTGCTTAGAATAGAAATAAAAATTGTAGCACAAATTTTTATTTCACACTTCAGTTAGCCCATTTATATAACAACCTCACCTGAGCAAACACAGCTCCAGAAAAGGTGTTCCTAAGCAATTACTGGCACTACGGTTCCATCGGTGCCCTCGTATTTTGATTCCATGCACCGGTTCAAAAGTTAGGAAAACCCGCTCGTTCGTTCACTGAACATACCCGAGCTAAACTTCAGAAATTGATTCTGGGCACACAGGGCCTCGGAATCAGGTTCTGTTAGAAACTGCGTACTCATAAAATCCCATAGAAAATTAAGAAAAAAGTTTCCCTTGAAATTTACGATTCTTTACATTACTACACCTCAGGGCTTTATGTCCCTGTAAAGATACATCACAAACTAGAGAATCAAATGAGGGTACTGAGCACGCATTTGAGCCTCCCGCTCCCAAGTGCTCTCATGGAGGTTCCCATGCTACCATCTGATTCGCACTATAGGAATAGACCACCCACGTAGGACTCGCTTCTGTTTATCCTCGATCTCCACCGGGACCTCTACAAAATTATCCCCGTCATCAATGTCCAGCTCCCCATGGTTGATGATATGCATCAGGTCGTGCACGTATCTCCTCAGCTGAGATACGTGGAAACGTCGTGCACTCGGTGCAACTGAGGTGGTAGAGCCAGGAGATAAGACACCTCGCCTATCCTACTGAGAACCTAGAATGGTCCGATGAAGCATGGAGATAACTTGCCGCCCTGGAAAAATCTCTATAATCCACGTCGAGGTGAGACCCGCAAGAAGACGTGGTCGCCATCCTCGAACTCTAGCAGTCTCCGCCTCCAGTCAGCATAAGACATCTGTCATCACTGAGTTGTCCTCATCCACTCCTGGATGACCTGGACCGTCTCCATCATGGCTTGGACCATCTCTAATCTCACAAGTGCTGACTCCCTAGGGTCTGTCTAGCACTGAGGTGATCTGCAAGGTCGGCCATACAATGTCTCGTATAGTGCCATCCTGATGGTTGAGTGTTAGATGTTGTTGTACGCAAACTCCACCAAGGGTAGGTGATCCTCCCAGCTGCGACCAAAGTCGAGGAAACATGCACAGATCATTTCCTCAATATTATGAATGGTCATCTCTGTCTGACCATCCGTATGAGGGTGAAAGGCGGTGCTCAGACGTAGCTGCATCCCGAATGCCTCTTGCAACCCCTTCCAAAGCCGGGAAGTAAAGCGAGCATCCCGATCGGAGAAGATAGATGATGGCACACCATGAAGTCGTTTGATCTCCTGAACATAGAGGCATCCCAAGCTCTCCACTAAGCCCAACTCTTTGATGGGTAAGAAGTGGGCTGACTTGGTGAGTCAGTCGAAAATAACCCAAATGGAGTCATGACCTCTGGAAGTACATGGAAGTCCAGTCACGAAATCCATAGATATCCCATCCCACATCCACTCTGGGACCTCCAAGGGCTGTACCAAGCCTGATTAGACCTGGTGCTCCGCCGTCACCTGCTGGCAGGTGAGGCATCAAGAAACGAACTCTGCTACAACCTTCTTCATACCCGGTCACCAGTGCTGTCGTTTGAGATCCTGGTACATCTTCCCCACTCTTGGATGTACCGCTAAAGGGGAAGTGTGAAACTCCCACAACACCTCCTCCTGCAAAGCATCTAGTACCATGGTACGTCCTCTGAAAAGGACGTCGTGTTATCCTCCTATAGAGAATCCATCAGGTTCCTGTCCTGAGGATATCTATGCACGCCGCGTCTCACAGTCAACATCTCCACGCTGTGCCTATTTGACGCGATGTAGTAGTGGAGGAGTGACAGTGAGTGACTGCAAAAAGGTTTCTCCATCTCCATCCATGAAGGATATCTGCAAAGCGGCAAGCTTCTCTGTCGCCTCTCCAAGTAGCTAAATGTCCGTCCTTCTGCTGAGAGCATCAGCTACTACGTTCCCCTTTCCAGAAGTATAGACTATCTCAAAGTCATAATCCTAGAGGAAATCGATCCATCGCCACTGTCTCAGGATCAGGTCCTTCTACGAGAAGATGTATCTGATACTCTAGTGGTCAGAATAGACTGTAAAGCACTCGCCCATCAGATAGTGCCGCCACATCTTCAGACCGAAGACCACTGCTGATAACTCCAGGTCATGGGTAGTGTAGTTCTGCTCATGCTGCCTCAACTGTCATGATCCATAGGTGATCACTTCCCACTCCTTCATTAGGACACACCCGAGTCCTGTCCCTGATGCATCACAGTAGACAACGTACCCTACTCCCTCCTCTGGTAACCTTAAGATGGGTGTGCTGGTTAATCTCTGTCTCAGCTCCTGGAAGCTCTGCTGACATCTATCTGACCACACGAAGGGTTTTCCCTTCTTTGTCAAAGCTGAAAGTGGTGATGAAATTCTGGAGAAGTCTTGCACAAATCTCTGATAGTACCCAGCCAGTCCAAGGAAACTCTGCACCTCTGTCACGCTCCTGGGTGGCTCCCAATCTAGCAATGCCTCAATCTTCACAGGATCCACCGCAACTCCTGCCTCAGAGATGACGTGTCCCAAGAAGTGGACCTCACATATCCAGAACTGACACTTCGAGAGCTTACAATAATTCTGGTTCTCTCGGAGTGTGTCCAGTACAACCCGCAAGTGGTAGGCGTGCTCCTCCTCAGTGGTCGAGTATATCAATATGTCGTCAATGAAGACCACGAAAAATCGATCGAGGTAAGGCTGAAAGATCCTATTCACGAGGCTCATGAACACTACTGGCGCATTGGTTACACCAAAAGGCATAAACAAGAACTCATAGTGTCCATACCGACATCTGAAAGCCGTCTTCTGTATGCCCTCATCCTGAACTCTGAGTTGATGATAGCCTGACCTGGGGTCTATCTTCGAGAACCACCGTGCACCATTGAGCTGATCAAAGAGGTCATCAATCCACGGTAGTAGATACTTGTTCCTCACGATCACCTGGTTCAAGCGACGATAGTTTACACACAGTCGCAAGCGTCCATCTACCTTCTAGGAGAACAATATCAGGGAAGCCCAGGGTGAAACACTGGGTTGGATGAATCCCTTGCCCTGAAAGTACTCCAGCTATACCAGTAGCTCTCAAAGCTCAGCGGGAGCCATCTGATATACTGGAGTGGCTATCGAGGATGTCCCGGGGTATATGTCAATATATAAGTCTACCTCTCTATGAGGAGGTTGTCCTAGAACGTCATTAGGAAAAACTTCTGCATACTGATCCACCACTTCAAGAAAACTCAGACTCCTCATTTCAACTGCTCCTAGGATGAGGCTAGCCAACTGATGAGTGATCAGCTATCCTCTCCTCTGCATGAGTCCATCATGTGCTTCTAAGGCTACCTTCTCTTCGGTGAAGGTGAACCTGCTCCCATCGGTGCAGACACACCGCACCTTGCGCCTAATACAGTCGATCTGAGCATGGACTGTAGATAACCAATACATTCCCAAGATGATGTCGTAGGGCCTCGATCCCGCAACAAGAAGATCCAACCCAATCTCTCACCTCCTAGAGTAAGCTCACACTGTCGGCACTAGTGCGTAATCATCGAGTCTCTTCATGTAGGAGTCTATAGCAGTAAGTATCGAGCCAACGAGTCCATTGGAATCTCCGAGCTCCGAACAAGGGCAGAGGTAATGAAATAATGACTCGCTCCTATGCCTATAAGAACTGCAGAAAGGGTGGAGTATACACAGATAGTACCTCGAATCATCTCTGGAGCACCGTGGTCGTAGGCCTCCACTGCCTAAAGCTGAGCCTGTCTATGCCCGCCAGCTCCCTGTGGTCGGGGTGGACCTCCTGGTGGTGGTGGTGGTAAAGTCTCAAAGCGTCGCACACCACCTGCTGCTCGGTCAGCTCTTCTGCATCATCTGCCTTCTCTCTGCGGACCGCCATGGTCAACCCTCTGCCTCTGCCTGGGTGTCCCATCAACCATCTGTTGCTCCTCTGCACGGTGGGTCGGGCAGTCCTGAGCCATGGGGCCCTACCCACCACATGTGTAGCACTATCTTCTCCTCGTAAGAATGGCTTCGTGCCATGTGCCCCGCACCTCTGAGCCAGTGTCCTGAGGCCGTCCGCCTACTTGTCTGGTCTGACTGGACCCCTGTGACGTCTGTCGACTACCACCTATAGAAGACTCTACTATGTACCGCCCTGCGGTAGGTCTCGCTGCTGGTGTAAACTCAGCAATAAATCTCTCTATGAGAAGGGCTCTCTCCAGTACTCCAGCCTGGGTCGGAATGCTGAGGGAGATCATCAATGCCCTAATCTCACGCCTTAGTCCATGTTTGAAGATCTGGGCCTGGAAGAATGGGTCTCGTACCATGTTCATCGAATACCGCGAGAGATCGATAAATCTCGTCGAGTACTGGGATACCATCATGTTTCCATGCCGCAGCTGTAGTAGCTCCTGAATGCGCACCACACGTAGGGTGGCTGGGATGAACTCTGAGTAGAAGAGGCTCTCACAGTCTATCGAGAGGAGAGATGCCTCATCGTGCACCTGGAGCATCAGGCTCCACCATCTGCCTGTTGCCACGTGCAGAAGGCTCACTGCAAGGATCACCATGAGGTCAGCTGGTGTCCCTACTAACAGGAAAACTCAAACTGCAGCCTCCATCCAATCCTTGGATGCCTGAGGGTCCATCTCCCCACGGAACCTGGGCGGTATCTAACATTGGAACTCATGCAGTTCACTAAGGTGGCGTGCACTCTCAGCGGCTTGGGCTGGTGGCATCGGTGGCTCGGCGGGTAGAGGTACCGCCGGTTCCTCTACTATAAAAGGGCCCTGCACCGAGGCCTCGTCGCTCGGTGGGATGTCTTCTTTTACAAAGCTCTAAACCCTAGCTAGCTGCCATCGTGGGACAATCCTAAAAAGAAACAGGTACACCAAGGTCAAAACAGTATACCTGGTGAGCTGACACAAAGTAATCACAAAGAAAACATTTGAAACACACATGCAATCAATGTTTTCATGCACTGAGTCAGAAATCAGAAGTCAGGGTCCCGGTGTATGGATACGTCGGTCGCTGCACCAACACTGGACTCCCTGGACTGATAACCACACTCAATACCCTTAATAGTATTTCTTCACATAGAAGAAAGATCAGCGTCCTGAGTTCTGTGGTTGAACCGAACTCCTCTGATACCAATTTGTCACGACCCGTCCTCGGGGCCCGTGCTGTGACTACCCCAAGCCCGCCTTCCATAGGCCAGGGGCTGGCGACTAGCACAAAAGGCGTAATTCCTGAAACCAGGGAAGGCATTGCCTTTATAAAAGAAAACAACTACCACTGAGCAAGCAAGCAGAAGTAAACAGTAAGTAACACTGGGTACAACAGTATGTGCCGAAAAAATAAGTGGGCCAGAATACAAACCCAAACTGAAAGTAATGTACAACTGAAAAGAAAGTACACCAACTGAAATGTAAAACAACAATGTCGAGCCGTCCACTAGAAATCCCACCTGAAGGGTGGGTACAGATTTCCTCCTAAGCTCCTCGGGTCCATCCGTCCACTCTGTGTACATTCCACCCAGTGTTCCACCTCCAGGTACCGACTTACTCCACAAGCCCAACCCACGATCAGCGTTGTCTGTCATCTGTATCCAACACAACGTAGTGCGAGCATAGCCCGTGCAGGGGTGAGTATACGCTAATCAGTAGGGACCCCGAGACCCCCGAAGGTCTCCCAGAATCCACAAAAGGTAAACCACAAACGAATTTTACAATCACGAAATAACAACCAACACTACTTAGTTATATTCCCATACATATACCTAAGTCATCAATTTCCAGTTCGGATCCAACGTTCGAGCCCAAGTTCGATCACGTCCACACATGAAAGTACAATCCAATCCAAACAGGAAAGCACAAGCAAATCCATATAGGAAAGCATAAACCATTCCACACAGGAAGCACAACCCAATCCACATAGGAAGCAAGTCAATCATATCGAAGATAATGATTAAAGGTCAAGACTCAGCTCACACATGTATACTTATTCGTAAGGTGATAGAGATGATCAGATGTAGCCACTGATTTATCTATATGGGACCCACATAGGATACTAGACCAGCTAAGCTATCGGACCCACAAAGGATACTAGACAAGCCACTATATTGGACCCACGTAGGATACAAGTACAGAGTCAAATACTGTCGGACCCACGTAGGATACAAGAACCGTAGTCACGAACTACCAGACCCACAAAGGATACAATAACAGTGGTCATCGCCGTCGAACCCATGGAGGATTTCAGTACGGTCGTCGTCACTGCTGAACCCACGGAGGATCCCAGTACAGTCGTCATCATCGTCGAAGTCGCAGCCAGCTCTAGGGTTCCTGCACACAGCATGATCGTTTCCAGGAGGGTCCGCTCCATGAGCCAAGGGGTTGATACATCAACTTACACGTATTATAGAGTTGATTTATCCCAAAGATCCATCTCGTTGATAAGAACTCAACATGACAGACGGTGCGTCATTCGGACGCCCAGTCTGAGAGTTATTGGTTTTTTTTCCCAGAGGTCCAGTTGGTTTTTATGTAAAAACCAACCCGTTCATACTACAACTACGTCCAAACCTTGACCAGAGTAATCCAAAATAACTATCTCACTAAGAGGAATTTGACATAGTCGATGGAACGTCAATCAGACGTCCGGAGCTCAAGTTATAATCATTTCTACTCCGAGGGCCTGGTTGGTTTCGTGTTCGAACCAACCCGGCCATACCCCAAGTTCTTTGAAACCTTGATTTTAATATACCTAAACGACCATCTCAATCCAAGGATCACATCGAAACTGACGGTGGGTCGATCAGAGGTCCGTATCCCATGTTACGGGCATTTTAATGAACCTATCCGTTTTTAGGGGGTTTTGGGCCCGCACCGACCTGGCCCAGAACCCCCTGGGTCGACCCAATCTGGTTGGACCCGACCTGGGTCCGGGTCCATCCCACTAGGGCGCGGTTCGGCCCGACCCAGCCGGCGGGGCCTAACCCGGCGCGCACGGCCAGGCCCGACACGGGCGGCCCGACCCGGTGCGGCCGGTACGGCCTGGGTGGCTCGGCGCCGGTCAAGCGGGGCGGCTCGGCGCTGGCCGAGCGGACGCGAATGGGGGGGGGGGGGGTGCTGACCCCCTTTTCTGAAACGGTGTCCCCCACGTGGGGGCCCATTCCTTTGCCAGCTGGGGGTTGCGACCCCCAGTTCTTCCGAAACGGCTGGTCGAGTTGGCTGGTCGGTGTGCCTCCGCGGGACCCCCCGCGGTCCCGCCTTCCATGCGCCGGTGGTCAGTGGTTCCGGCCGCCGCGCCCCTCTTCCATGGCCCTGCTCCAGCCATGGCTTCTTTCGGCCTCAACGGCGTGATGCGACAGCGCCGTGATTCTTCGCCGCGTTCCTCCTTGTTTTCGCGTGGTGCCGTTGCACCGTGCCGCCTTCTTCGAGCCGCAACGAATACAACCACAAAGGGGGAGGAGGATCGGCCGTGTTCGGGCAGTCCGACCTCCTCCTGTTAAATTGATAACAGGCAGCCCAAATATTTAACGAATAACACAAAGAATATTCACTTCATAAAAAAATACACCCCTACCTCGAAGAAGTCGTCGAACGAGGATCGTCACGAGAAAAACACATCGCGGAAGATGGTGTCGCAAAACGAGGCTCCATAATCGTCGTCAGTGTTCGACCGATGAAGGATGTGGCGTGTCATCGTTCTCCGAAGAAGGAATCTCTCACTAGCTGTAGAGAAGAGAGGAGACGATACGGCGATCTCCCCTTGCGGTGATGGAGTTCTTCGTTGTAGACTCGGCGTTCTTCGCGAAGAAGATGAAGTTCTTCAAGACCAGAGCTCTCCTCTCCAAAAATCTCCACACAATGATTCAAAAATAATAAAATAAGGCTTTTCCTTATTTTATTACTCATGCCAACCCTATTCAAAATTCAAAATGAATTCACCAAATTAATTAACGTGTGTTGTCTAATTAATGAGGCGTTTTGTTGACATGCATTTTAATGTGGAGCAGATACAAATTAATGGGTGTGCGGGTGTGTTACACAATTAAAAGCACAAGGGAGGTTTTAAGGGATTTGTAGGGGTGGGTCTCGTGTGGGCCCCACATCACTATTATCCTACCAAGTGGAGTTAAGATGTAGTGGGTCCCACCTCAACTTCATTCATAGGTTATAACTGCTTAGAATAGAAATAAAAATTGTAGCACAAATTTATATTTCACTCTTCAGTTAACCCATTTATATAACAACCTCACCCGAGCAAACACAACTCCAGAAAAGATGTTCCTAAGCAATTACCGGCGCTTCGGTTCCATCGGTGCCCTCAGATTTTGATTCCGAGAAATGGTTCAAAATTTAGGAAAACCCGCTTGTTCGTTCACTGAACGTACCCGAGCTAAACTTGAGGAAATTGATTCTGGGCACACCGGGCCTCGGAATCAGGTGCCGTCAGAAACTGCGTACTCGTAAAATCCCAAAGAAAATTAAGAAGAAAATTTCCTTTGAAATTTATAGGTCTTTATAGAAATGGGGGGCCCACAATGTCTATTTATAGGCTGCTGAAGACCCTGGGCGGTTTTCAAAGAGGGAGCGCAAGTCACTTGCGCGACCATTAGGCGGCGCGCAAGTGTAATTGCATGGGAGTAAGGGAAATTGCATGGTGCATGTGCATTTGAAACCTTGTTCATGCCTTTATCGATTTTTGATGTTTTCTTTAAAGGCTGAATCAATTTGTGCTAAGTCATTTCCCATTCCATTCCTTTAGATAATTTGATGAAAAGGAGCATCAAGAAAAGTCCCCCCTCAGAGTTAGATTCTGAAGAATAAGGATGTGACTGTGAGGAAAAGAAGAGAAACCAAAGGGAAATAGGAGTTCAAGTGTTCAGCACGTAACACTCATCATGCAATTGTGGGTCGCGCGGGGCGGGAGCGCACTGGATAGAGCACGCTGGCTATAGGCACGCAGGTGGGCAGCCTGGCCTATAGGTATGCGATCATTTGTCGCGCATAGCACCCATTTCTGTATTTTCGAGCTCTCACCATGCATGTCAACTTCTCCACGCAAGTTTTTTGTTTTCCGCTATTTCTTCACTGTCGCACTGCTGTCAAGGTATTTGGACTTGCGCAGTTATACTTGCACGCCAAATACATGCGCGACACATCCACACTTTCGCGCCAAGTTTAGACTTGCGCACCTTAATGCCTTTTCCATTTTTTCAGAATTCATTCACAAATTTTATAAAAATTAAACTTACTTAAGAGTTAATTATTCAACCTTTGTGCAAATTCAATGGATCCCAACAGAATCGAAACGGTTGATGAATTGGCTAGAAAGTAGATTGATGACATGATGAACATTGTTGTCCATGATTACTATGATATTTATGACAGCACTTTCCTAGATTTGGCTAAGTACTTGAGGAAATTTCATATAAATTTCACACAAAGCATCTACCTACCTCTGTATGGTCATGGTCATCTGCAAGGAGTCAATGTTCTAAATGCAAAGAACTATATGCCTGAGATGCAGCTGCACCACTACTCCTCTATTTCGGTTATGTTGTGCATTAAGAGAAACAACATTGCTGTGAACTTTAAAATTTTTCCTCCATGACATTTCCTTGCAAATATGATAATAGAAAACCCATGGGATGATATGTTTTACGCTGCCGGTTGGTGGAGAAAAGAATATCATGACATTAGAGAAATATCTGAAAAGAGTACTCTCTCCAAATGGATCTTTACTTCCAATGCTCCATTCTCAAATCCATGTATCCATCATCCAAGTTTCTTGGACAGAAACAGAGTCATTGTTTGATCAGTAGAAAATTTTCTCAAACCGCACTCAAGATCATCCTTTTACAATTATTCCAAAAAGAGCTCGTATCACTGCATCTCTTATTGTATCTAGTTGAATGAATGAATTCCAGGTGGCTACTGATGAAGCTCAAGATGCCGTAAATCAAATGAAGAGTTATGTTGAAATACTTTTGTAATTCCTAGAGAAGATAAGAGAATCCAATCTATGGATTTTCTTCTAGTTATTATGGATCAAATGGAAAAATGCTTTCATTTTCAATCATCTGTGCACACATTTTCCCACTACCTGATTTAGATTTTTACCTAAGCCAATGGGCCTAGTAAGAATAGTTTGATTTTTACTAGGAATAGTATAAATAAGCCTAAAAACATTGAATCATTTAATTGCTCAATATTACCTAAATCATACAAAATTTATGTTTAGTGAGTTGGAACTTGACTTTTATTCAGGGTTCCCCTATCTTTTGTGGGTAGTTTAATGTTATGCACATCGGACATAAAGAGTCTAATGTTTAAGGTCGAAATATCTTTGAACTAAATGGATTAAAACTAACTCAATTCCTTGAAAATTCATCTGAAAACATATTACCACACTTAAGTATGAAGGAAAATATGTAAACTATGACTTAAGAAAATTTGAATCTAAGGAATGATATGAAAAAGGGCTAAAAAGGCATTAGAAGAAGTAGTTCCCAAGAATGACGTTACCATTATTTAACAAACCCGTTCGGGGGTTGAATTATGCAGGGCCACCTAAGGGCATTGTCTACGTAGTTAAATAATAGCATCTTTTGGCTGACAGGTACATTATGTAGACTATTTATGCAACGCCTCCTTAGGGTATGTGCTGCATAGTCAGGAAAAATAGCTCTCAGAAATTTACTTTTCTACTGCTAAAGAGCCAGTGGAAGTTTATGAGGATTCAAATTTTCCAAAGTATAGAGTTTGATGTATGGAGAGAGGTACTTGAATATGGAGAAGATATTTCCGAACAGGATTGTCTAATAATTGGATGACTGTTACTCCTACGAAGGTCTGACCCAAACGTAGGGAAGAAAAAAATAAACCATATACATGAATAATTTCAGATCCTGAAAAAGAGTATGGGACAAATATGTTAAGGATAGACATTTTTTTGGATCCTTACATATCGTCATTACGACAACCAAAGACAAAAGAGATTTTCCTCCCAAGAATGAAGTAACCAATATTTGACAAACCCGTTAGGGGGTTGAATTATGCAGGGATGCCTAAGGGCATTGGCTACATAGTCAAATAATAGCATCTTTTGGCTGACACCTCTGTTATGTATACTATTTATTCAAGGCCGCCTAAGGGAACGTGCTGCATGGTCAAGCAAAAGAATTCTCAGAAATTAGACATTTTGTTACCAGAAGTTAAGAAAAGGGTTATGAAGATCTGTAATTATTCAAGATTAGGATTATGACACATAAATATGGGTATTGTTCGATATATGCAGAGATACACTAATCAATGATAACCATAATCATGTTTTGGCTGGATCGTAAATTGAAATGATGTACTTCACTATGTATCCCATAAAGATTGGAATCAATCCATACATAGTTCATGAAATACAGTTTAACGTCATGTGGGATGAAAGTATGAGAGATCTTAGTTTAGGGTCATAGAGCTCGGACCATTATAAGAAATACATAGTGTGTGTTTTCATGGGGACTTTTCAGCTAAGGGAATAAAAATGGAATTTGGGGTTAGGCCCAAAAGACTTGGGGCTGGATTCGAGAGACACTCAAACATTCCTATGTATCCCATAAGGATGGGAATCAAGCCCACATAGTTCTAGAAATACCCTCTGTACATATTTGGTTCGTACATGTGAAGGGTGAAAGGGGACTTCAGTGTAATGATGGTTTAACCAAAGATAAAAGGTTCGGGCGTTGCCATGTATGCACGTAGTCTTTGGAATGAAACATGATTGAAAAATCAATGTAAATATTGATTCCCTCTCAGGTGAGGTTATCAATGAATATTGTAGTTTACTGTCATACAGGAAAAAAGGTGTTGTACATTTTAACCAAATGTTGCAAGGATAAAGGTGAACCAATGTAAAGATATTGATTCTGGGGGCGGTTTCACAAATCAACATCATATGAGATGGAGGTGTACAGATGTGATGAGATTGGTTTTGGGATTGAACCTTGGGAGGCTGACTACGTACCCAGCCTAGAAGGAAAGGATCAAAGTACACGTAGTTCAGTTAAATAATGAATTAGTGATCAAGTTGTTTTTTGGAGACAACGAACTAAAAAAATGATGTTGGGACTTACGCGGGGTTAGCAGACCAAAGAGGGTGTTATGGTTGAAGTTTGATCTAAGCTCACATGAGTCATACTCGGTGTGAGAAGCAAGAGGTAACAACAACCTTAACGATGTGTAGTTTAATGTCATGTAGGACATATGAGGGGACTATTCAGTTTAAAGTCTTGCAGTTAGGACTATTGGTGCTGCCATTTTAGTGTCATGTAGCAGGGACAAAAATATAGTTTAACGTCACATAGGATGTATTAAGGGATTTCTATACAGTTTAGCATCATGTAGTTAGGACGATGGGGACAATATAGTTTAATGTCATGTTGGACAAAAAGTGGACTGTGTAGTTTAATGTCATGCAGTATAGACAAAAGAGGACACATTTTAATGTCATGTTGGACGTATTAGGTACTTTTTCATAGTTTAGCGTTATGTTGGATGAAAGTGCGAATAGTTTAAGGAAATATGCATGGACCGTTGGTTATGCAGTTTAACGTCTTACTGGACATAAGGGACTTTTGTATAGTTTAGCATCATGTAGTCTGGACGTCACAGTTTAGTGTCATGTTGGACATAAGTGCCAATAGTTTAAGGTCATATGCATGGACCATGGATAGTGTAGTTTAATGTCTTGTTGGACGTAAGGGACATGCAAATAGTTTAAGGTCATATACATGGACCGTTGCCGTATAGTTTAACGTCGTACAAGATGATTAAAGGAACATGATTTAACATGATGTTGGAAGAAAGAAATGCAAATAGTTTAAGTTCATATGCATGGACCGTAACAATGTATTTTGTGTTTATACAACATACTTCTTCATAAATCTGGCATTTGTTGGAGTAGTTATGAGTTATCCATCCATTGATATTAATGAATATGATCCATTGGAAGAGACCTTATGTATTGAATAAGGTCCTTCCCAATTTTTCTCAAGATTGGGAGGTTTCTTTCCTGGTATCATTGGAGTTCTAAGAAATCATACCAATTCTCCCTGAACGAATTAACGAAGATGAACTTTTTTGTTGAAAGATCGTGCTATTCGGTTCTGATAAACTTCCAAGTGGTGAAGAGTGCACAATCTTTTCTCATCTAACCATTACAATTCATCCAATCGATTTTGAGATTGTTCATCTGTGGATGACTGATCACAAATGGCAACCCTGAGTGAGGGTAGTTGACCCTCAATTGGCATGACTGCTTCTGTTCCATATACCACTGAATATGGAGTTGACCATGATGTAGTGCGGGTGGTGGTCCGATAATCCCATAAACCATGAAAGAGTTTATCAGGACATGACTTCTTATCTTTATCCACCATCTTTTGTAGTATATTTGATAGAGTCTTGTTGAAATCTTCTACTCATGGAGAGAGGGGAACAGGGTCGCTGACTACTTGTCCTCGGTGGTCCTTAATGGCACGGAGAAGGTGTTTCTTCACTCTGCTGTAAGTATTACTCCTAATGGGATTGACTTTATTAAAGGGTATGCATTAGGGCTGCATCATTTTAGGCCCCCATAGTTTCTTTTTGGGCGGGGGTGGGGGTGGGAGATGGGTTTCTGTGCTTCTCCTTTTTTTATTTTTCCTCCCTATCCCTTTATAAAATTACATGATGATGATGATGTTGAAAGCTTCTATCTGGCCATTGGCCGCTGCATGATACCGAGATGAATGATTGGATTTAATGTTGTATTCTTGATACAAATTCATCACCTTGGATGAACAGAAGTTAGTGCCATTGTCCGTCGATATGGTATGAGGGACACCAAATCTGGTAATGATGTTAGACTTGATGAATCTAACAATGCTTTTATAACTAACTTCTTTGAGAGGTATTTCCTCTGCCCATTTAGAAAAGAAGTCAGTAGCAGTAAGAATATACTTAAAATACTTGGCCATAGCTGAAGGGTAAGGTC
Organism: Viscum album; assembly: GCA_963277665.1. Taxonomy (NCBI): domain Eukaryota; kingdom Viridiplantae; phylum Streptophyta; class Magnoliopsida; order Santalales; family Viscaceae; genus Viscum; species Viscum album. The sequence goes on from OY728157.1 coordinate 486,200,777, forward strand.
CCACCACATCCATTCCCCATGCGGAAAATGGCCTTGAGCATTTAGCTGTATGAAGCAACTCTGGAGGTTGATGAATGAAGTTGGCATGTACATGGCATGAATGAATCTTCTTTGTGAAATCAACACAATCTTGTATCATTGAAGGCCAAAAGTATCCAAGCCTTTGAACCTGATCAGACAGTCTATGTCCAGACTGGTGGGCACCATAGATTCCTGCATGCACTTCTTTCTTGATACCCATTTCTCTTCACCATCAATGCATCTAAAGAGAACTCCATCAAAACCACGCTTATAGAGAAATTTATCTAGGTGATCTGGGCCATCATAAAGATTAAAATTGACCACACATCGCCAGATTTGTTCTTTCCCAGCTATATCAGGTGGAAGTGTTCCATTTTGAAGGTATTCCTCAATAGGTGTCATCCATTATGTAGTATGACCATATGGTTCATAGATGGGACTAATTTCATTGATTTCCTCTGTTCTGGCTTGAACATAAGGTGAAATTGTACAATGCTGGGCAATACTGATGGTTGTCTCGTCCCGATTTGGATATGCCAGAGCTATGGCTATATTATCCAGTGCATCATCATGGGCATTTTGGGATCTTGGGACATAAGAAAATGTCGGTTCTGAAGGGAATTCCTCCATTTACTCTCTCACGTAATCATACAAAGGGATTAGTTCTTAATTTCTGATTTCATAATCCCCATTGACTTTTTTGATTACCAGGTCTAAATCACCTTTTACTTTTAAGTGATTCACTTGTGCTTGAAGTGCCAACTCTAATCCTACAATAAGAGATTGGTATTCTGCTTCATTATTGGTACCACCTCCCAATAATGAGAAGGAATAAGGTAGAAATGACTTTTCTGGGGAAATGAGTACAGTTATTAAACCAACCTTATTGAATCTAGGATTTTCCATTTTCCTCCCTATTGGACTTCTGGAAGCACCATCAAAGTACATTTCCCATGTTTGAAGACTATCTTCAATAGAGAAGACTTCCTCATCAGGGAGTTCAATATATGAAGATGTGTCTTCCATTGAAGGGTTTTCATCCAGGAAATCAACCAGATCTTGGCCTTATATTGCCGTTTGAGACACATACTGAATGTCGAATTGCTGCAAAATAACTACCCACCTTTCCAGACGTCCTTTAAGCATTGGACGACTAAGGATGAATTTGAGCGGGTTATTGCGAGATACCAATTGGACCTTGTGATCTTGCAGGTAGTGTCTCAACTCTTGAACTGCAATGATTAATGCCAGGAAGCACTTCTCAAAACTTGAATATCGTTTTTCTACTTCAAGCATAGTCCGACTGAGATAGTATAGGCTATTTTCATTCCCAGCATCATTTTTCTGAGCAAGAAAGGCACCCAATGATCATTCTAAAGATGTCAAATAGAGGATAAGTGGTAAGTGACTCCCTTATTCATCAATTTGGTGAAGGGTAAACTTTTGCCTACCAAATTGGTTATGAAACACTGAATATAGGCTAAGTGTACTTGAATTCCTCTCAATTATTTCATATTTTGAGGAGGTGACATACCAAGGATTGACTTGGTCTTCTCAGGATCAACTTCAATACCATGATGGCATACAACAAAGCCGAGAAATTTTCCTGACGTTACCCCAAAAGCACATTTTATGGGGTTTATCTCCAAATTATGCTGCCAAAGCTTGTGGAATATGACTTATAAATTTTCCAAGTGATTAGAACATTGATTGGATTTGACCACCAAATTGTCCACATAACATTCAACAAACTTTTGCAGAAAGGGTTTGAAGATACGATGCATGGCACACTGATATGTTGCGCTTGCATTCTTTAGGCCAAAGGGCATTACCCGATAGCAAAGCACACCCTGAGGGGATCTGAAAGCTGTAGATTCCTCATTTTCTGGAGACATTCATATTTAATTATATTTGGAATACCCATCCATTAAGGAAAGTGCTTCATAGCCAGTTTTTTCATCGATTAAAAGTTCTGTAATCGGAACTAGAAAATCATCCTTAATACAATGCTGATTAAGATATCTGAAATCAATGAAAACCCTAATTTTCCAATTCTTCTTTTTCTCCGGGACAATATTAGCCAACCACATGGGATATTGAACTTCTCTGATGAAGTTATCTTTGATATGTTTATCAACTTCAGCCTCAATTTTGGAAGCATAGGTTGGGTGTGTTCTTCTAGAAGCTTTCTTGAATCCTCGATGTTCTTATGGCAAACCCAAATGAGGAGTGGAAACATCAGGATCACACCCTGGAATCTCTGTATAGTTCCAAGAAAACAAATATCAATTTTTCTTTAAAAAGGAAATATTCATCTCTTGTTCTTCAAGAGTCATGGCCGCACTGATTAAAGTGGGGCGTGGATCTTCTTTTGTACCAAGATTTATTTCTCTGAGTTCATCAACGGTAGTAGAGATACCCTATTGAAATGTTGTAGGAGAATCCCTGATATCTTCTTCTTCTTCTTCAGCATGTGTTATTTCTTTTGTTTCTAGTTTCATAGTAGATGATGAAGCAGAATTTCCATAATCAGAAGAGAAGTCAAAATTTGCACATCTTGAAGAAAAAGCCTCCATTTCTGACCCGATTGATGATGAAGGGTCTTCTTTGGCTAATAAAGAGGAGATGATGGATTAAGAATCGACATCATCATTAACCTCTAGAATTTCTATAGCTTCTTCTGGCCTGGTTGGTGATGTATAGACTTGATGGATTTCAGAAGATGAAATGAAGACATCTCTATTTGAACTTTCATCGTTGCTTGGTGGATCACCAATTTCTCCAATGTTGTCTGGCTGAATTGCCGTAATTGACATTATGGAACTTTCCATAAGAGTATTTTGATTTGGGTCTATCCTGTCAATTTGACTGATAGGAAACACATAATCTGTACTCACATGTGCTAATGGGTTTATGGGAATCTTTTCCAAACCATACAGAGAATTAACTTTGGTAATCTCCTTTGTTGTGGATTACTCCCTTCCTTTCATGTGGTAGAATTCCACCTCAATGTATTGATATTCACATGTCTTGAATGGGGCCTTATCACTATATAATGTTCCAACATCACCATCGAAACAGAACTTGAGACATTGATGGTTTAATGAAGGGATAACCGCATGCCGATGTAGCCAGGGTCTTCCAAGCAAGATGTTGAAGGCTGAGTCTTGATCAACATCCATGAAATCTTAATTGGCCACAAGATATCAAAACTGAGTTCTAAGTGTAATCTCACCTAGTGGTTCTTGTTCATTTTTATCATATCCTTGTAACATCATGGTATAAGGAGATAAATCAGATTCCATGAGGCCAAATCGATGAAGTGTATGAATGGGCATGAGGTTGACTCCTGAACCATTATCAATAAAATCTCTCCGAATGTCTACGCCGTTGACCTTTCCAGATAAGTACAAGGGTATAACATGTCCATGCACGACATCATCTTCATCTTCATCAGTAAAAGATATTACTGCATGTCATTCTACAGGATTATTCTCTACATGGTAGACTTCAGCTGTAGCATTTTCAGTCTCAAACTCTTGAGGACTTGACAAAGCCTCAATGAGTGCCTCCCGAAGATCCTATGATAAGTTCAAGGCATCCAGAATTGATACTTGGCTAGTACTTAGGCCAGGTGTTCCAATATATCATACTTTTGATCCAAAGGTCTTCATTTTTAAACAGGAACATGTGGTTTAGCTGGTGCCTTGGAAGTTGATGCTTTGTTATTTGATACATCTTATACCGGGATAGGAGTTGGTAATACTCCTGGATTTGGATGATTAGACTTATTAGGTCTATTTACTTGCTGAGAGGAAAAATATGGAACCTTCAACCGATCATCCAAAATAATTGTGCCAGGATTGAGTCTACCTTGTGTGGAAGAACTTTCTTGTTCTTGCTGAGCTTGTTGAAGGGCTCTACCACATGTTTCTGCTGCATACACGGTTCTAGTAGGGGTATAATTGGAATAGTGGCCTCTGAAATATCCATGTCTTCCCTTGTACCCTGAGCCTCTAGAACTTCCTCTGATTCCTCTATTTGATATAGGGAGTTCAGGCTCATCAAAATTGAAACTACGACTGGCATATGGATCTATTAATTGAATCATATTAACAAAACCAAAGATCAAGTCTTCATACGATGAAGACTCTGCCTTATTATCCTGTTTAGGTTGTGCCATTTGATGGGGCGGTGCTCGTGAATTTGAAGTAGATGGCATGAAGTCTGCCAAATTCAAAAACAACATAGGCTTTGACACATACTAATTTTCTCCTGATTCTTTTTCTTTCTTTGAATCATGCCGTTTCTTTGAGTATTTTCCCTCTTATGAAAAGGGTTTTGTTGCGGAATTCATGGAAGAAGGAACAATTGGTTTCTTCAATTGCGTTGGCAAAATGGCATGAGTTTGGTTGATCGTTTTTCTGACCATCCAATCATCATATTTTTGCACAGTTTTTCTTTTGACTTCTTTCCATTCGCCTTCCTCCTCTGGAACTGTAGCAGTAACACATGCTGCCTGATCTAAAGAACCTTTTAATTTGACTTGTCCTGAGTTGACCATCTTTTGCAGCAGGACTTTGAAGACAAAACACTCCTGGGAGGGATTCCCCAACATTTGATGAAAGGGGAAATATTTGGGATGGTCTTCATCTCCTTCCTTGATTGGCCTCTTGGGCCTTGGAAATTGAACCCAATTATTTTCCAGAGCCAAAATGAAATAACCAGGAACTTGTTCATTTCAGAAAGAGTAAACATTTCTCTTTAGATCCTCAAATGTTTTTCGTCTTTGATCTCATTGATCATCTTGACGAAACAAACTTTGTTTTTGGCACTCAAGAGATGGATCCCTTCGAGAAGATGAAGGTTTTAAAGTAGAAGCAGGTACAAGTGATTGTTTAAGCATAACTATAACAGTCTCTGCTTTACCCATTCTCTTTCCTGGAGCTAATGGAATTATATGATCCTTATCCTTAGTCTTTATAAGAGAATATTCAATCTGTTGAGCGATTGAAGTAAGGTCTCGAAACCCTCCTGTATATTTCACAGGGATCAACGGCGTGTCAAATTCGTAATGAAGATTTTCCACATAGATTGGGAACAGTTCTTCCTGAGGGCGTGATAAGCTTTGGGAATATGTTAATCCCTTCCAGTGAGCAATGAAATCTGAGACCCTTTCATTCTCCCATTTCTTACAGTTTGTATGATCAAAAACTTTTGTCTTTGGAAACATTTAGCTGAATTGGAGAAGGAATTTTTGGCGAAGATCTTCCCACCTGGTAATTGACCGAGATTGCAGGCTTGTATACCAAACAAAAGCTGGTCCTTGCAAAGTTCGCACGAATCATATGAGTTTCACTACTTATTGTTGTTCCGAAGTTCCCATCATAGGATCGCAACAAGACACGTAATGAATCAAATGCTGTTCAAGATCGCTTGATCCATTGAAAATAGGGAATACAGGGTTCCCAAAACATGATGGGGGAAGGATTGAATCTACCCATTCAAGGTAAGATCACTATTCTGGTTGAACCTGTGCACGCTTCCCTTCCATAGTTTCTAACTAAGCTATTAATGACTCAATGGTAGTTATAAACTTTTGAGAAACATCCGGTTTAACTTGGATTTGAGAAGTTGTAATGACTAGAGCTGGTACAGATGTGGTGGCTGGTACTAAAACTGATGGTATCACCACCAATTGTTGTTATACTTGACCCATAGGATTAGAACTGTGATGGTGTACTGATAGAGGAGGATATTCTTAATCCATCTCAATAACTGCAACAAACTCCCTTGACTGACTGACTCTAGAATGCTTAGGAGGAAGACTACTTTGAAGTAGTTCTGCATTCAACCTTCTCAATTCTGTCATTTCTTCCTCTTGTTGTGAAAATATTTTCTCTAGTGAGAGTGATTGGCCCTCTCCAGAGGAAGGGTATGTAACCTGATTCTTTCCTTTTCCCTTGTTATCTCCCTTTCGGAGAGGGGGAAGTGGGTTACTTGAAGTATTACCTAGGTTCTGAGTAATCCATTTATTTCGTGTACGCACACCATCTTCATTTGTGTCTATGCATACAACTTCTTGAGTAGGAACCTCTTCATCTAAGTCCCCTGAGTGAGCCTCATCTGGGGGATCAACAACAATTACATTGATGACATTGATTGATGCATAATGCATCACATCCCTTATATCAGCATTTCTGTGATATTTTCTTCTTCCATGTACCTGATGAGACATTTCCTTTTGTTGATTCGATCCCTCAGGAACTTCTTGGTGAAGCTCAATTTGGAGGGAATCTCCTGATAATTTTTCTCTTCGTTCCTCTTGAGGCTTCTTCCCTAATCGAGAGAAGACTGACTTTTGCTGAGGATGGGATTGATGATTTGAAAAAGTCCCCAGTCCGGTGGACTGGGGCTGTTCCTGCTATCTTGGCTCAACTCATCGAATCCTATTTGTAGATTTTGAGGGTTGGTTTAAAAGAGTCCTCAGTGTGGCGAGCTGGGGTGGCACTTGACATGCTATGTCTGAGAATTTATTAAAAGCTATCCTGATCTTGCGGACCTTATTCTGGAAATTAGCAGGATGCATCAATCGACATCTACCTTTATCACCCGACTCAAAAGACCACTGAATGATTTCTGACACTTCTGTGACATGGTGATGTGCTTTCTCCATACGAGAGGCATGTTCAATATTCTTGTTTGCTTGATGCAGGAGTAATTCAACAACTTGTTCTCTGTATGCTTGATTTTGAGAGGAACTATTGAATCCTGTTCTTGGGCAAGCTTTTGATTACAAAAAAACCCCATTGACTGTGGCCAGCCACGGGCAATAACATTGCATGAGACCATTTTCAGTGGACTTTGCTGACTAGAGAGCACAGTGAAATGTAGTTCTCCATTAACAACAAATTCTCTGACATAAATACCAGATGGGGCATTGGAAATTAACTGGCACAATCCTTTTAGTGTGCCAAGGCATGAATGCTGAAGGGCACTCTGCTGCTTTTCAGCCTTCGGATATCGATAGACTAATAGAGATTCCAAGTCAATTTGGCATTTTAACCCTTATATTATCTTAACATGATTTTCATATTTATCATAAGATAATACTTTCTTTTTCAACAGAAAATGAGTTTTCCATATGTTGAGACGAATATCATGAATTCCATATTTCGTCAACATCTCTGGAATGTCATACTGAGTGTCATCCAGAGGCCAAAACATGAATGGCACTTCAACTTTAACTAGTTGTTTTCTCATGTTCATTACTTCCTCTTTATCATTCAATGAAGATTCTTCTACCTGGTTAGACCAGAGCTGGTGCTTACTTGTTGCTTCATCATATTCAACAAGACTAGTAGAGAAATCACTGATTAAACTAGAAGATGCTTGACTTAGGGGTGGTTGGATAATGACCTATTCCCTGGGCTATCTTCTAGTTGAGAAAGGATTTCAACTGCTAGCGATGAAGCATCAGGCATGACTAGTTTTTCATTTGCAAGAGCCTCAAGATAAGAGGGCTTTCTTGGCACTACATTGTCCACTGAAGCATTTTCGGGGCAATGTGCATCACTACTGTGGAGAGGACTTTCGTAGAGAAATTCATCATCATGGATAGGACCACCATGGTGGGTTATCGCAAAAGATGAGATCTTTTGCTCCTTGGTCTTCTGACCACACAGACGGTTCCTGTGGCTCTCATCTAAAGATGAAACATCAAGATCGACCAAACTGTCATGAAACAAGCCTTCCTGAGGAAGTGTCTGTTGAAGACCTTCCGAATTAATGTTACAACTATTGGGAAATGAGGGAGTAGAATCTTGGATTCCAACAGATAATTTTCTGAGGGCTTCAAGAAATCCAGCATCGAGCAAGGCCTTGTTACAAATTGGCTCTTGATCTCTTGATTGTGTTGGGTGGGTCTTCTTCTTAAACACCTTCTTACTCACCTTGGAAACCAATTGTTAAAGAATGTGGAAACTCTGAGTAGGTTTATGTGCCTGATCAGGAGATATGGCTTGGTTAGGTTGATGATCTCTACTCAAATCAGGTGTATGTGCCTGACTTGGTTGTCCGTATCATATGGGGGCATACGCCCCATAACCCTCTTGGACTGGAATAGATGTGTGTGTCTGTTCCGAACTGAACTGTTGATGTGTCACTCCACTGGTAGGGATATATTTATGTGTCTTTCCCTGAGATGCTGCTGAAGCTGTTATAATATCCTGGCAAGCATCCAGAATATGAGCAGGGATTTTCTTCTGCTCTTTCACCATTGATAGAATATGCTTGGTGACTTCAGCTGCCAGAACGAGGATATATGTCCATTCCTTTCTTTGAGTAGGTGTGTGTACCTGATCTTTTCCCCCTTTTCCTGTCAGTGAATCCTGACAGTACTCAAGTGTGGGGGTAGAGAGTTGAGTCTGCCTTCTATTTGTCGCCGGAGCTTTCCGACTGACTTCTCCGAGTGCTATCAAGTGAGAATGTTGGTAGGCTTAACCAATACTAGCAGGTGTATGTGCCTGATGATTATACTTCAGCGAATGTGGTTGGCGAGATCCATCATATGTAGTCAGACGATCCTGCTGACTAGCTGATGACGTATAAACAGGTGTATGTTACTACCTATAGTACTCCGCCAGAATTGCCTGGTGGGATTGGCATGATGTTGCCAGACGAGTCTGCTGGACAGCGGAATTAAAACGGATGGGTGTATGTGCTCGCTCGTTGCTTGCCACCAAGTTAGGTTGGTGGACTTCTCTAGAGATGGAAGAGATGAGAACCTGCTCACTGTAGACCATATTTTTCCTCTGGCAATTCGTCTTGCCTGCTCGAGTTTGAGGAACCTGAGCCGAACGCATGGAGTCGATACCCTCATCATGTTGAGGGCACACTGCTACATGATTCTGGCGACGATTGTTTATGGGAGCCCTGGGGAAGGACTCATACTTCCTTGAATTAAGGCCCTATGGGACCTTCTCATTCACCTCCCCAAAATATGGGAGGTAATGGTGATTACGTTCCAGGGATAACGACCCGAAATGGTTGGAGACAGTGGTTAGCACCGCCTGCTTCTTGATCGCTGGTCGTCGCTGTCTGGATGACCATGTTGAATTATTGACTTGGAGGGCTTGTCGAGCAGCCTCCAGAGTCGGAATAGTACCGTTTTGACGTTACTCCTTAACCAGTGCATTTGATACCCAGCGTTAAAGACGCTGAGTAGGTGATGTCATCCTAATAGTGGACGATGATCCATAAGAAGTAGCAGTAGTGGCATTTGCAGTAGAAGTTTTCACAGCAGAGGTATTCATAGATGTGAACTTAAGAGAAGCCATTCTGGAAATGCAGAAGATCTTGGAAAGGAATGCATGTTTGATATAACAGACATAGTCAATATAAGTCCAGCCACTACATCATTTGGATGAGAAAATATGATATTGATTACTTTGTTGGCCCTCTCATTGAGTTTTAAATAGGGGCCTAACAAATAAGTAAAACAACACTTTAACTTGGTTAAGGATTCACGTTGGGTTCACCATTTTTTGTTTCCTCTGGAATTGGGGATAACCTCATTGATTGAAGGTTCAAACATTCAAATCAGTTTCTAATGGATTTGTTCATAGAACCGGAAACATCCAATGATTCCATATCCATTTGGACCTACTTTCCAAAGGTAGGATCTCATTAGTTGTGGACTTATGAGGCTTAGGAAATTGCATTGGTCGAGAGGATGGGAGGTCAGACTCATCACACTTTTTTTAGGGGAATTATTGTCTACTCCGGGACTCTCTTTATAGATTTAATTTATGTTCGTGAATCCTTATTACATTACCAAGTATAAAATGAGATTTCCTTTAGATCTGACAATCAATGATTGAATATGAAGGAAATTTAGAGAATCTTTAATATGTATTCGAGGTTCTGCATCGATAGAGAATCATCTGTATTTGTTAGAGATTCTTAGTTGATGGAATCCTTAAATAGATAAATGTCTCTTGGTAATTATGATGACCATACTAGTTTTAAATCCAATCAGTGGGGCACTTGAAGTATATTGTCATTCAGGAGGACATGGATTATTTCAGTGTTGGGATCGTACCTGCAGATGGGCTACCTATGTATCCTTTGTTTGGAAAAGGAATAATAACCCACGTAGTTCGAGTAAAATAGTATGATGTTTATGCATAATTGATGGCTCAAGGAAAGATGTCATGATTACTTTTACACTCTAAGCTCACGCGAGTCATGCTCGGTGTGAGAAATAAGAGGTATTGGTGAAACCAGACAATTTTGCCATGAAAGATGCAATGATGTGGGGCTTATGTATGTATGACTGCCCAAATAGATGAGGATTAAGATTTACTTCAGGGAAGAAATCCATGAACAGGGTCCATAAAGGTATATATGCTTCATGGAGATTTCGATAGTCTAATCTTGGGACCTACTCCTAAGGAAGATGCCCAAATTAATGTGGATTTGGACTGAGGATTACTCCTGAAAAGGAGGCCCAGGTTATGGATTCTCTCGTCTTAAAGGATGAGGTTGAATGAATGAACTCTCTAACTTTAGTGATATAAATATGTGAAAATCACTAAGTTTTGTGAGATGTTCCATGGAACTCCTTTCAGATAAAGAAGTCAATGAATAAAACATGCCATAAATGGATTTGAAGAGTTTCTTGAATACTAAATCATGAATAGGAGTGGTGGAATGGCATAAAAGGGGTTAAATGGGCAGGAAGGGCACCCAAAAAAAATAAGGGCGCGCAAGTCCTAGAAGGAGCGCAGGTACTGCGTCGGTGAGCAAGTATTGGCCGCGCAGGTATACCTACGCGACACTTGGGTACTTGCGAGATCCTTGACCTTTATAGTAATACTTGGTCGATTCTTGACCAAATCCTTTAAAATCATCTTGAGGTACATCCGGAAGAGTGACGCGCAAGTTTCAATGAATAGTTAAAGAGGCGCACAAGTGTGTTCATTTCCCTTAAGGGAAGAACATTTAGGCGTGCAAGTGTTAGTAATTTCTAACACTTAGACCTTATTCCCCTTGTTTAGACCTTCCATTCTAGGTAAATAATTACCTTAGAAGTGTTTGGAAGACCTGAAGAAGAGACTTGGGCGTTCAGAGCTCTGCATATGAATTCTGGAAAAATCCCTCTCGAAATGGGGGGCCCACAGGGTCTATTTATAGGATGCTGAAGACCCTGGGTGGATTTCAAAGATGGCGCGCAAGTCACTTGCGTGACCATTAGGCGGCGCGCTAGTGTACTTGCACGGCAGTAAGGGAACTTACGCGATTCATGTGCATTTGAAACCTTGTTCATGCCTTTGTCGATTTTTTATGCTTTCTTCAAAGGCTGAATCAATATGTGCTAAGTTATTTCCCCTTCTATTCCTTTAGAAAATGTGACAAAAAGGAGCGTCAAGAATCCCTAAAAACAAAAGATTAAAAAAATCATAAAAAACAAAAAAAAATAAATAAAAACAAAAAAACCAAAAAATCATGAAAACCGCTAAAACACCATAAATACCTAAAAACATTAAAACCCCAAAAAAAGCTTTTTTTAAAAACACTTAAGACCCCAAAAACCTTAAAAACCCAAAAACCCATAAAAACTCTAAAAACCACTAAATACTCAAATTTTTGTAAAAAGCTCAAAAAAATATTCAACACCATAAAAATTTATAAAACCAATAAATACATAAAAATATATAAAACCCCGAAAACCCTCAAAATCTTGAAAAACCTTACAAAAGATAATAATCATAAAAATCTCTAAAAACCATTAAAAAATAAAGAACCCTAAAAACTCAGAAAAACGGTAAGAAACCCATTAAAACCTAAAAAATCATAAAATCACTAAAAACCTAAAAATGCTAAAAACACTACAAAACATAAAAATCTTAAAAACTGCTCAAAATCCCTAAAAACCTTAAAACCCATAAAAATCATAAAAATACCTTAAAATTCTTTAAAAAAATAGAACAACCCATAAAACATGAATACCCCTAAGATAATCTTAAAACCCTAAAAGACTAAAACCCATCAAAAACCTAATAAACGAAAAAACACTAAAAATACACAAAACCCCCAAAAACAATAAAAACTCTAAAAACCATAAAATCCATAAAACCCTTAAAAATTATAAAACCACTAAAAAATATAAAATCCCTTTAAACACATAAAAAAATTAAAAACTCTAAAAAACATAAATACCTCAAAATAACTAAAAGAATAAAAAATACATAAAAATCCCAAAACTCCATGAAAAAAAATAATAATTCCATAAAAACTAAAAACCACTTAAAACATTTAAAAATGGAAAAAACCTTAAAAAACCTAAAATTCATACAAACTTTAAAAATCATTAAACCAATAAAAAACATCGAAACACTAAAAACCCTAAATCTCTGAAATTCCCTAAAATTCTCTAAGAAACATACAGAACATAAAAATTACCTAAAAATCCCTAAAACATAAAAATCCTAGAAACACTAAAAAATAATAATAAAACCATCAAAATATAAAAATTATTTAAACCTAGAAATAAAAAATCAATGATAAGAACCCTAAAAACCCAAAAAATCATTAACAAACCCTAAAAACCCACTAATCCACCTAAAAATCATAAAATCCGAAAAACCCAAGAAAGTCCAAAAAATAAAAAAAAACTCTAAAAACCATTAATCCCTTAAAAACACTAAGAAAGTTCTAAAACCACATAAAAATTATACAAGACACTAATAAAACCAAAAACCCAAAAAAAACATAAAAAACCTAAGAATCCCTCAAAATCCCTAAACTCTATAAAAACCAAAAAATTCAAAAAATTCCTTAAAAATCCCAAAAAACATGAAAAAACACTAAACCTATAAATAATAAGAAAACATTTAGAATCTAAATTTAATTAAAATCACTAAAATCATAAAAACCTAAAAAACTATGAAAAAAATAAAAATACCTAAAAACCAAAAGAAAATCATAAACATCCAAAAAATATATATAAATATCCTTTAAAACATAAAAAACCTATAAAACCTAAAAACCCCTAAGAAATCCTTAAAAACATAAAAAAACTTAAAGCCCCTAAAAACAAAAAATGTTTAAAACCCCTAAAACCTATGAAAACCATAAAAACCCCCAAAACCCCAAAATATCTAAAAACCTTAAAGCCTAAAAAATCCTAAAAAGACCCTAAATTCCCTAAAGACATAAAAAACCTAAAAACCCTGAAAAACACTATGAAAACCTCAAGAACTTAAAAACACTTAAATCCCTTGATAAATAAAAAACCTAAAAACCCTAGAAACCCTTATTTTTTATAAAAGACCCTAGAAACCAAAAAAATCCATAAAAACCATAAAAACCCTAAGAAAACATAAAAATCCCAAAACCACTAAAACTAAAAAAACTTTATAAACACCAACTAACATAAAAAACATTAAAAACCAATAAAATGATAAAAAAAACTCAAAAAACCCTAAAACACTATAAAACCATAAAAACCATAAAACCAAAAAACCCTCAAAATCCCTAAATCCCTAAAATCCATTAAAATCTTAAAAATACCAAAAAATGTAAAAATCTCTAAAAAACATGAAAAAAACTAAAAATATCTTAAAAACATAAAAACACTTAAAACCCATAAAAATTATGAAACCCTTAAAAACCCTAAAAAACCTAATAACTAAAAAACATAAAAATTCAAATCACCTTAAAAACTCTTAAAAACACTTAAAATTCCAAAAAATCACAAAAACTATGAAAAAAATTAAACCAATTAAAACGTAAAAAACAATAAAAATATTTAAAAACCGTAAAAACATGAAACCAATAAAAATTCAAATAAATAATAAAAACCCAAAAACCTTAAAAAACCCTAAAAATGTTAAAAATCATAAATATCATAAAAACACCTAAAAATAATAAAAACATAAACAACCCTAAAACAAAATTAAAAACCATAAAATGGTAAAAAAACTAAAAACCCTCAAATAACATAAAAACACTAAAACCCTAAAAACCCTAAGAAACCTCAAAACACCTAAAAAATAAAAAAACATAAATCTTCTAGAAAATACCTAAAAAACATTAAAAAATAAAACATCTTAAAAAAGTAGAAAAACCTAATAAAAACATAAAAACATAAAAACCTAAAACAATTAAAACCCCTAAAATACCTAAAAATGATAAAACCCCTAAAACAACCTAAAAGGACCTAAAACACTAAAAATATAGAAAAATAACCATAAGAACAGATAAAATCCTTAAAACACTTTAAACTAAACAAAATCCCAATAATTCACTAAAAAAATTAAAATCTCTTTAAAACCTAATTTTTTAAAATCCCTAAAAACCCACAAAATTCATAAAAAAAATCCCTAAAAATTTAAACCCCCTAAAAAACTTAAGATAAGTTAGGAAATATTAATACAATTATGATCCATAAAAATTGGAAAAATGATAAAAAACCTAAAAACCCAAAAAAGAACCCCTAAAAACCACAAATCCATTATTAACCTTAAAAAGATCTAAAAACTCATAAAATCCCGTAAAAGACTAAAAACTCTAAAAAACCATTGAACTACTAAAATCAATAGACAATTATGAAAAACATAGAACCACAAAAAATAAAAAAACAAATACTAAAAACACTAAAAACCATAAAAAACCTAAAACACTAAATACCCTCAAAATCCCTAAAAACCCTAAAAAACAATAAAAAACATAAAATTCCTAAAAATAATTTAAAAAATAAAAAACCCCAAATACCCATAAATTCTTAATAAATACTTAAGAAACTAAAAAAACTTAAAACCCATTAAATATAATAAACGGTAAAACCTTATAAACTCATAATACCCTCAAAATCACTAAAACCCTAAAACCCACAAAAATCATAAAAAATCACTATAAATCCAAAAAAAATTAAAAAATCCGAAAATATGAAAAGAACCTAAGAAAATCTTAAAAACCTGAAAAAAATTAAAACCCCTATATAGCATAAAAATTGTAAAATCCTTAAAAACCCTAAAAACTCTTAAAATCCCTAAGAACTCAAAAATAATAAAAAACCTAAAAAACAGCTAAAATTCCCTAAAACATAAGAAACCCTAAAATCCATGAAAAACCTCGAAGAAAAACCTAAAAATATAAAAACAATTAAAACCTATAAAAACTTAAAAATACTAAAACCCCAAAACATCTAAAAACCCTAAAAATATAAAAATCCCTAAAAACCCTAAAACACCCTAAAAACCATAAAACCCCACTGAAAAAATTTAAAAACGTTTTCAATCCTAAAAATTATTTGAAACTATAAAAAACATAAAAACACTAAGAAACCCATATAAAATCCAAAAAAAATTAATACCAAAAAAATTCTAAAAACATAGAAAATCCCTAATAACCCTAAACCCCCCCAAAATACTAAAAACCCCTAAGAATACCTAAAAATGAAAAATCCCAAAAAACCAAAAAAACCCAAAGAAAATATTAAAAACATAAAAACTATTACAACTCATAAAAACTAAAAAAATGATAAAACCCGTAAAAACTACTAAAAAGAACATAAAACACTAAAAACACTTAAAACCCACAAGAAAACAAAGAACATTAAAAACCCTAAAATCTAAACAACACCTAATAAACCATAAAAAACTCTTAAATACCTTTAAAAACCTAAAATGTAAAAAAATCAAAGAAAAACCATAAAACCCTAAAAAACTAATAAAACCCTAAAGACCCTATGAAACCATAAAACCCACAAACACCAAAAAACCATAAAGAACCTCAAAATCCTAAAAAATCCTAAAAACATAAAAATCCTAAAAAGCCTTAGAAATTATTTAAAACATAAAAACCCAGAAAATCTTTGATAAAACCTAAGAAAATCCTAGAAACCTAAAACACTCAAAACAACTAAAAAATTAATAAATTCCAAGAACACTAAAAAACATAAAACCATAAAAACCATCAAAAACCATCAAAACCCATATAAAACCTTAATTCCTTGTGAAATTTAAAAAATCCCAAAAAATCCCTAAAAACATAAAAACCTCTATAAACTCTAAAGGACCCCAAGAAAACAATAATAACTTAAAAACAATTAATATTTCTAAAAAATAAAAATTTATTGAAACCCTAAAAAAATAAAATACCCAAAAATACCCTAAAACCCCTAAAAACAATAAAAACATCTAAAAACCACTAAACTCTATAAAAACCCATAAAACCCCTAAAGATACACTAAAAATATAAAAATTCATTAAACCCATAAAAACATTGAAAAACTTATAAACACCATAAAAAACTAAAAAACTAAAAAAAACTAGAACATAAAAACCCAAAAAATTCCAAAAGCACTAAAACCCCTAAAAATCCATAAAACCCATAAAAACCATAAATATACAAAATAGAACAAAAATTCCTAAAAAACCATAAAAACCCTAAAAATTATATAAAAACATAAAAACCTAAAAACACTTAAAACCATTAAAAACATAAAAACGGTAAAAACTCTAAAAATCCCTAAAACCCTAAAAATAATAAAACATATAAAAACCTGAAAAAATATATAAATCCTCTAAAACGCATAAAAACCCTAAACACCCTCTAAAAACTCTAACAACACTTAAACACCTAAAAATGTTAAAATCTCTAAAAATAACTTTAAACCCTTACAAAACCCAAAAAACCATAAGACTCAAATAAACCATAAACACCCTAAAAAACCAAACAGAATCATCAAAAACCATAAAACCCCTAAAAATCATAAAAATTCTAAAATCCCTAAAAATCCCTAAAAATGTAAAATACCATAAAAACCGTGAAAACCCCTAAGAATACTAAAAAACACATAAAACACCTAAAAATTTCTAAAAACCCAAAAAGTTAGAAGAATCCCCAAAACTCCTAAAAACAATAAAACCCTCGGAAACCTAAAAATACCTAAAATCCCATAGAAACCTTAAAACCCACTAAAATCTCTAATTTTTTTAACATATACTCTAAAAACATTAAAAACCATAAAAACAAAAAAAATCATAAAACCCAAAACTAACCTAAAAAACTATAAAACCCCAAAACCAATAAAAATACCTAAATACATAAAATATCCATTAAAATCTTCAAATAGCCCTAAAAATATGTGAAAATTTTAAAAAATCGAACACATTTAAAACCCCTAATAAAACCATAAGAAAATACACTTAAAACCCCTAAAAACATAATAACTATAAAAACCCAGAAATATCCTAAACCCTATAAAAATCATAAAACACCCTAAAAACATAAAAACACTAAAAAATAATTAAATAATAAACCACTAAAAACTGTAAAATACTATTAAACCCCTAAATTTTTTAAAAAACACTTTAAAAACTATAAATCCCAAAAAACCTACAAAACCCATAAAAACAATGAAACCCCTAAAAACAAAAAAAACCCTAAAAAATCCTAAAAACCCTAAATATTTAAAAAAATCCTAAAAAATACTTAATAATCTATAAAAATGTAAAACCCTCTAAAAACCATGGAAAACCCTAATAAATCCTCAAAAACCTAAAAAAATAACACCCAAAAAAACAAAAAAACTGTAAAACCCTAAAAATCCTAAAAAAATATAAATCCCTATGAATAATTGAAAAACTTACATCCACCTAAAAATCCTAACAATAACCAATATCTCAAAAAAACCTTTAAACCCCTAAAAACATTGAAAACAAAAAAATAATTAGAACACAAAAAATTAAAAACAACGCGAAAAACCCAAAAAATATCATAAACCCTGTAAAATCCCTCAAAATCCGTAAAAAAATTCAAAAAACTAAAAAATCCCAAAAAGCACTAAAAATCCCTAAAAATGTAAAAAACCAAAAAAACCCTAAAAAATAGTAAGAAAACATAAAAACCATAAAACCATTAAAACCTCTAAAAAACCTAAAAAAGATAAAAATCTAAAACCTTTAAAACCCTAAAACATAATAAAACCACTGAAAATCTTCAAAACCCCTAAAAACCATTAAAATCCTAAAAAATATCTAAAAATCACTAAAAATGTAAAAAATCCAAAAACCTCTAAAAACAAAAAGAAAAACATAAGGACCTAAAAACATATTAAACCCCTAAAAAACTAAAAACTCTAAATGCTATAATAACTATAAAAATACACTAAACCCATACAACCACCTAAAAACCATAAAACCCTAAAAACGATGCAAAAACCCTAAAACCCATAAAAACCCTAGAAAACCATACAAACTATTAAAACCATTTAAACCCCTAAAACATTAAAAAACACTAAAAAACTATAAATTCATTTAGAATTTAATTGAACCCTAAGATCAAAAAAACCATAAAAATGATAAACCCCTAAAATAACAAAAAAACACTAAAACCCTATAAAAATCCCCAAAAAATACCTAAAGATTCATAAAATTGTAAAACACCATAAAAACCCTAAGAAAACATTAAAACCCTTAAAACACATAAAACCCCAAAAAACATAAAATGGTAAAACCCTATAAACTCGAAAAACTCTAAACACCATAAAACCCATAAAACCATAAAACCACTAAAAATCCATAAAAACTCTAAAACCCCATTAAAAAAATATAAAAAACCATTATAAACCTAAAAACATTAAAAATATATAAAAAAACCTTATAAATACAAAACACCCTTTAACCCAAAAAAAACCATAAAACCCAAAAATCTCTAAAAACCATAAAACCAGTCAAAATCATTAACACCCCTAAAAACCATAAAAACCTAAAAAATCACTAAAAATACATTAAAACATAAAAACCCCTAAAAACTTTAGAAATTCTTGATAAACCATTAATACATAAAAACACTTAAACCCCTAAAGACCTAAAAAAATAAAACCAATAAAAATCCATAAAACCCACAAAAAATCTTAAAGAACATAAAAATGACTAAAAACCATAAAACCAATAAAAAACCCTAAAAACCCACTAAAACTATACAACCCTTGAAATCCCTAAAAATGATAAAAACTAAAAATAGTATTTAAACCCAAAAAAACCTTAATACCGCAAAAAAAAAATACCTATAAACACAATAAACCTTAAAACCCTCAAAATCCCTAAAACCCCAAAAAACCATAAAAATCATAAAAGGATAAGAAATCTATAAAATTGTAAAAAAACCCTAAAACCCCTAAAAACCCTTAAAGATACTTTAAATGCCAAAATACACTTAAAACTCTTGAAAATTCTGAAAAAATATAAAAACACTCAAAAACACTAAAAACTATAAACCCCTAAAAACCCTGAAAAACTATAAAAACACTAAACACCAAATAAAACTCTTAAAACCCTTTAAAACCCTAAAAATAGTAAAAAATCGACAAAACCATAAAAAACTAAAATTTTGAAAACTCCCTAAAACAAAAATAACATTAAAACCTCTAAAACCCCTAAAACCCCTCAAAATCCCTAAAAAATACTAAAAAATATATAAATTCAAATAATAAAAAAACTATAAAAATGTAAAATCCCTAAAAACTATAAAATCACTTAGAAAAACATAAAAACCTAAGAACACATAAAACCCCTAAAAATAAGAATAAAAAACCCTAAAAACTATAAAATCAATTTGAAAAACATAAAAACCTAAGAACACATAAAACCCATAAAAACACGAATAAAAAACCCTAAAAACACTAAAATCCTAAAAACACTAAAAATAGTAGAAACCATAAAAACCATAAAAATACCTAAAACCCAATAAAAAATCTTAGACCCATTAAAAACTATAAATACCCTTTAAAACCCTAAAATGATAAAAAATAATAAAAACCTTTAAAACCATAAACAACTCAAAAAATCATAGAAGCCCAAAAAAATATAAAACCCTAAAACCTTAAAAACCCTAAAAACACTAAAAGAACATGAAAACCCCAAAAGCATTAAAAATCCATAGAAATATAAAAACCATAAAAACCCTAAAAAATCCTAAGAAAACCATAAAACATAAATCACATAAAACACCTAAAATACTTAAAAATTCCAAGAACTCTACTACCCTAATAACATAAAACCCCATAAAAACCTAAAAACCATTAAAAACCCATGTATACCAGAAAAAAGAATAAAAACTAAAAAAATTAAACCCCTAAAAATGTCAAAAAAAATTAGAACCATAAAATACTAAAAAATCGTAAATCCCACAAAAACAAAAAAAACCCCTAAAAACACTAAGAACCCCTAAAACCATTTAAAACCCTCAATATCCAAAAAATCCCTAAAAACCATAAAAAAAATCACTAAAAATCCAAAAAATCGCAAAAACCAAAAAACAATGAATACCCATATAAAAAACTTAAAAACATAAACCATTTAAACCCCCCAAAAGCATAAATACCCTAATAACCTGAAAAATTATTTAAACCCTAAAAACCCTAAAAACCATAAAAACAATAAAAGCTACAAAAGACCCTAAAACCCCTAAAACTTCTATGACATCTAAAAAAATTTAACCCCACAAAAATGTTAAAAACTATAATAACCCTTAAACCATAAGAAACTCAAAAAACACCAAAAAACAAGAAAAATCC
Organism: Viscum album; assembly: GCA_963277665.1. Lineage (NCBI taxonomy): Eukaryota > Viridiplantae > Streptophyta > Magnoliopsida > Santalales > Viscaceae > Viscum > Viscum album. The sequence goes on from OY728157.1 coordinate 486,221,385, forward strand.
ATAAAAAACTAAAAAAACTGAAAACCCAATAATAACCCAAAAATTCAATAAAACCCTAAAAAACGAATTAAATCCTAAAAATTCCTAAAAAATACATAAAACAAAAAAATATGAAGAACATGAAAACCCCAAAGAAAATATTAAAACATAAAAACAATTAAAACCCCTAAAATCATAAGGACACTAAAACCCCCAAATACCCAAAAAAACCCTCAAAAGCATTATACCTGTAAAAACATTAAGAAAACCTAAAAACATATAAAAAACCTAAAACCCCAATAAAATATATAAAAACAGTTTAAACCTATAAAAACATTCAAAAACTATAAAAACCTAAAAATGCTAAAAACTGAAAGAAAAACTAAAAAACCAAAAAAACCATAAAACCCTAAAAACCTAGAAAACCCTTAAAATATATAAAAAAACTAAAAATCCATAAAAATCATAAAAAATCCCTAAAAATAATTAAATACATAAAATACAATAAAAACACTAAAAACCATAATAAAACAATAAAAACATAAAAACACTTAAAACCCCTAAAAATAAAAAAATGCTAAAATCCAAAAATAACCCAAAATCCTCCAGAAACTATAAAAACTATAAACCACTCAAAACATTAAAACCCTTTAAAACCCATAAAAACCCCCCAAACCACTAAAAACTATAAAAACCATTTAAACCCATATAAATGTTAAATACTCCAAAAAACCATCAAAACATAAAAAACTAAAAAACCCCTAAACCCAAGAAAACCATATACCCGTAAAAACATACACCCCCCAAACCTTAAAATTTCCTAAAAACCCATAAAAATCATAAAAAACCCTAAAATCCATAAAAACAAAAAATAACCAAAAACCCCCAAACCCCTAAGAAAATCAGAAATCCCTATAAATCCTAAAACCGTAAAATCTACTAAATGCTAAAAACCAAAGAAGCCCTAAAAAATCCTAACAATCAAAAAACCAAAAAACCCCTAAAACCATTTAAAAAACCTAAAATGATATAAAAACCCTAAAAACCTACTAATACTCTAAAAATAATTTAATCCCCTAAAAATGTTAAACTCTAAACAACCTTTAAAACCATAAAAAAATCAACAAAAAACCATAAATACCAAAAAAACCGTAAAACCGCAAAACCACTAAAATCGAATAGAAAACCTAAAAATCCCAAAAAACATTCCCTAAAAACATAAGAAGCCCTAAAATTTTGAAAAAAGGATAAGAAAACCTTAACAACCTCAAACCACATAAAACAATTAAAGACACAAAACATGCTAAAAACCCTACAGAACCCTAAAAACCATTAAAAATATTAAAAAACCTCAAAATACCAAAAAAACATTAAAAGAAATCCTAAAAAATACATAAAAATCCCTAAAAACAGAAATACCCATAAAACCCTATGAAAACCTTAAAAACCTAAATAAACATAAAACACCAAAAAAATCTAAAAATCTCAAAAAATGGTCAAAACCATCAAAAACAATAATAACACTAAAAATCCAAAAAAACCCCTATTAACACAAAATCCTAAAAAAGGCCTAAAAATCCATAAAAATTTAAAAACCCTTAAAAATAATGAAAAAAACCATTGAAAACCTCAAAACCCTAAAAACACTTAAAAACCCTAAAACCTAAAAAATCATCAAAAACATCCAAGAACCATAAACCCTTGCAACCACTAAAAACAATAAAAACCCTATAAATATTTTAAAACCCATAAAAACCCTATAAACATTTAAAAACCATTAGAACCCAAAAATACACTAATAACCCTAAAAATCCCTTAAACACATAAAAATACAAAAAAACTAAAAAACCATTAAAAACCCCAAAAAACTCAAAAACTCTATAAATACTCCAACAACTCCTTAAATCCCTAAAAACCCCTCAAAATCACTAAAAACATTAAAATCTATAAAATTCCAAAAAAGTCTAAAAATCCATAAAAATGTAAAAACCCCTAAACACTAGAAAACCCCTATGAAAACCTTAAAATCCCTTAAGACATTTAAAACCCCTAAAAACCTAAATGATCTAAAAAAGGTAAAAAACATAGAAAATCCTAAAAACCCAAAATCACTAAAAATATAATAAGGATCTAAACCCTAAAAATATTAAAAACTCTAAAAATGTTAAAAGGTCTAAAAAACTCACAATAAACCTAATACCCAAAAAACCAAAAAACCATAAAAACCCTGAAAACTTTGAAAAATCCACAAAAATGCTTAAAATAATAAAAATACCAAAAAAGTACTAAAAATATATAAAATCATAAAAATCCATAAAACAATGAAAACCATAATAAATTGATAAAAATATAAAAATAATTAAAATACCTAAAAACCTAAAAGATTCTAAAATCCATAAAACCCCTAAAAACATAAAAACCCCTAAAAACATAAAAAATTGCTAAAGCCCTATAAAACCCCTAAAACACAACTAAAAATGATAAAAACAAATTAAACTTCAAAAAAATGTTAAAAACTCTAAAAAATATTTACAATTCTAAGAAAAAAATCACTAAATTTTAAAAATACCAGAAAATCCAAAAAACCAAAAAACCCATAAAAACCCTTTAAATTCCTAAAACCCAAAAACCATAAAAATCCTAAAAAATACCAAAAATCCTAAAATAAAAAACAATAAAAAATATAAAAAACATAAAAACTTTAAGATAACATTAAAAACCATAAAAACACATAAATCCCTAAAAATTCTAAAAATGATAAAAACCCTAAACCCTCTAAAATCTAAAAACCCTTAAAATAAATAAGAATAATAAAAACCATAAAAATCCTAAAAAATAGCTTAAAATATCAAAAAAATTCAATACCATTTTAAATCGTTAAAAACCTAAAAACATATAAAACACTTAAAAACATAAAAACACTAATATTCTAAAAAACCTAAAAGACCTAAAAACCATACAAACCCCTAAAAATAATAAAACCCCATAAATTCATAAAAACCATTAAAACCATTCAAAACTATTAAATCCCTCTTAAGCTAAAATAACATTACAAAATTTGAAAACCCTTTAACCCCCTAAAAACATAAAAAACAATAACACCTGACAACAAACCAAGAATACACTAAAACCCTAAAAACCCCCAAACCCCTCAAATGACCTAAAAAGCCAAAAACCCATAAAAATACTTACAAATATCTAATATCCCTAAAAAGGTAAAATCCCTAAAAACATAAAAAATTGTAAACCCCTAAGAAAAATAAAATCTCGTTAAAATGCTAAAAATACTAAAAACCTTAAATCCACTAAAAATCCTTAAAAATACTAAAACATATAAAAATACTAAAAAGAAGTAAAAATAAATAAAATGAAAAAGACCCTCTGATTGATATTTTTTTAAAACCACTTTATAGTTATGCGGTAACCTTACAATTAACTAAGATTAAACAAAACCCCCAGATTTAAAAATTTTAATTCAAGTGAGACTTCAACCACAGATCCCAAATTTTATATTCAAACAGATTCATCCATCAATCCCATCAACACCGTATCACTTTGGTCCACGAAACCTCGAGTAACAAGCTACTTCGAGCAGCTCCCCATGACATTCAAGTTTAACTCTATTACATCCACTTTCTTGGAACAAATACCCACCAACCTTCATCCAACTAAAGATTTAAACACCATCTGATATGGCACATTCAACCTCATGCTCTTCATTTCCTAAAAAAACCCATCATCACAACAGTTCACCAAAGAGAGCCACCCACAAAAATCCATCATTTCCACCATTAAAACACCATAATCTCAACTATAAAAAACTATTTTTTCCACCACAAAAACATCATAAAAAAAACTAGTGGACATTAGAATATTATTTGAGAATAATAATAAGTAACTCAAGTATATAAATAATGCAAGCAATTTAATGTTGTTTCCTTCCTTTAGATACCATTGGCCACTCAAACAACACATCACAAGTCCTCTTTAATGTCACTACATTAGACCAAGTAGCAAGGGAGAGCTGGGCCAACATGTTAGAGAAAATTTGATCGAATAGAGCCCTCAAAAGCTGACCAAACAAGAGACCACATTACCATAATTGATGGAGAGAACAAATAAGATTTACTACGATCCACCATTAAAGAACATACCATTAACACAAAATCAGATTAATTATCACCATTGATATATCCTCCCAAAACAATTATGATCTCAACATCACATCACAAACCCAAATATCATTCCATATAAAAAATAAACCAAAAAATAAAAGGGAAAAACCAAACTAAATTTCAAAATACCACTAAGAGACCATAAATTTACAAAAAAAATCCCTAAAAACATAAAAAACATAAAAAACCTAAAAAACCTATGAAATCAGTACAAACCATAATATAATTAATGGAGGTATGGTGCATATAGTTTTGTAGAAATAGGGGTGGTGTTAAACATATGATATCTACACTAACAAGCAACATAAAGCGATAAGGGGGAGGACAAAACGATAAAGGGAAGCAAAAGTTGAATCAAGCGAAGTGAGGAGCTCCATCACCACCGAACATAATTGTAAAATAAAAAAAAGATAAAAACCCTAAAAAGACACTAATAAATATAAAATGCCCCAAAAACTATAAAAACCCCTCAAAACATTAAAAAAACTAAAAAACAATAAATACCCTAAAACCCACCAAACACACTAGAAAACATTAATCCCATAAAAACATAAAAAACACTAAAAAACTATTAAAACACTAAAAAACTCAAAAAAAAAACCCTATAAACCCCCCAAAAAACATTAAAATATTTTAAAAACCACAAAATCCATAAAAACAAAAAAAAACATTAATATACAAAAAACCCATAGAAATCCTTAAAAACCTAAAAAACCCTAAAACCCAGAAAACCCCTATGAAAATTATAAAATTCAAACACATAGAAGACCTAAAAAACCAAACAGACACAAAAAAACCTAAAAACACTAAAAACTATAAAAACCATAAAAACCATAAAAACCATAAAAACCATAAAAACCATAAAAACCATAAAAACCATAAAAACCATAAAAACCATAAAAACCATAAAACCATATAACCCACTGAAAACCCTTTAAAAATTTAAAACCCTTTAAAAACTGAATACCCAATCAAAACACTAAAACCCCTCTACACTCTTAAAAGCTTTTTAAAACTCTAATCCCTTTAAATATATTAAAAAAATAAAAAACCATAACCCCCCCCCCAAATTAAAAAACTATAAAAATAAAAACCCACAAACCCCTAAAAATTAAAAATACCCCTAAGAGACCATAAAAATAAAAAAAATTCCCTAAAAACATAAAAAACCTAAAAAAACTAAAAACCATAAGAAATCCATACAAACCATAAAAAAATTAACACCATTAAAATCCTAAAAAATGATGAAAATCATAAAACCCCAAAAAATCGTAAAACCCCTAAAAACACAAAACCCCTAAAAACCATAAAGACCCATAAAAACTATAAGTAAAAAAAATATATAAAATCCATTTAAACCCCTAAAAATGTTAAAGACATTAAAACAAAATAAAAAAAATAAAAAATTCAAAAAACCCCTAAAACCACAAAAAACCCATGAATCCCCTAAAAACCCTAAAAACCTTAAAAATATCTAAAAACCTAAAAAATAAAAACAATAATAAAGAAGTACTAAAAATGAAAATAATGTAAAAAATCATAAAATCCATGAAAAACCATAAGAAACCATTAAAAACCTAAAACCACATAAAACCCCCAAATCCCCTAAAAATGATAAAATCTATAAAAACCTCAAAACCCTAAAAACTATAAAATCTACAAAAACACTAAAAACATAAAAAAGATAAAAATACATAAAAGCACTAGAACCCATTAAAAACACTAAAAACCTCAAAACCTATAAAAACATTAAAAAAATTTAAATAACCTTAAAACGCTATAAAAATAAAAAAACCTGTAAAACCCACATAAAAACCATAAAACCCAAAAAAAACTAAACAAATTCAAAATCCCTAAAAATCATAAAAAATAATAAAAACCCTAAAAATCACTAAAAATCCCTAAGAAGTAAGAAATACCTAAATACTTTAAAAACCTAAAAATTCATAAATACCCCAAGAGAAATATTAATGCCCAAAACACTTAAAAACCCAAAGAAACATAAAAATTGCTAAACCCCTAAAAGCCATAAAACCCATAAAAACCATTAACCTCTAAAAACCTTAAAACCCATAAAAACAAATAAAACCTCTAAAAACTCACTAAAAACTATAAAATCCTTTAAACCCTTAAAAATTTTATAGAACCAAAAAAAATAAAAAACTCTAAAAAATTCAATAAAAACCTAAAATCCAAAAATAAACTGGAAAATCTGAAAATACACTAGAAACAAAAAAATCACAAAAACCCCATAAAACTATAAAAAATCTAAAAATCCATAAAAACACTACACACATAAAACTATTAAAATCCTTGAAAACCCCTATGAAAAACACAAAATATTAAAATACTTAAAACCCATAAAATATAATGAATGCCTGAAAAAAATACTATAGAAATCCTAGAAAAAATATAAACCCCCTAAAAACCTTAAAAACTAAAAAAACACTTAAAAACTCTAAAAAATTAAAACCCTCTTTAAACCATTAAAAATGTATAAGAAAACATTGAAAACTATTTAAAATCCTAAAAAACAATAAAACTCCCTAAAACTCCAAAAAATCGAAAAAAACCCTAACAACCATAAAATACTCAAAATACCTAAAACCCTAAAATCCCTAATAATCTTAAGTAATCCATAGAATCCCTAAATATGTAAAAATCCAAAAAAACATTGAAATATATAAAGGAAACCATTAAAACCTAAAACCTCTTAAAACCCTGAAAACCTAGAAAATGTCAAAAACCATAAATACCCTTAAAAACTCAAAAATAATAAACCCCTAAAAAACATAAAAACACTAATACCCCATAAAATCCTAAAACTCACTAAATATTATAAAACCCTTTAAAACCCTAAAAACATTTAAAAACATTAAAACCCATTAAAACGCTAAAAAACACAAAAAAACCCAAAAACCCGAAAAACCATAACACTAATAAGAATTCCTAAAAACCCTAAATATCTATAGAAAATTTGAAACCTTATAAAAATTTTAAAAATACCAAAAAAATCCATAAAAATGTAAAAACCCATAAAATCTTAAAAAACCTATAAAAACCCTAAAAACCTTAAAGCACTCAAAACCCTTGAAAACCTAGAAAAGGATAAAAACCCCAAAAACCCAAAAACCCCTAAAAACCCTAAAACCCAAAGAAATAATAAAAAAACAAAAACACCAAAAAAACCCCCAAAAACAACAATAACTCTAAAAGTCTATAAAACCCCAAAAATTTTAAAAAAATATACAAATATTAAAAACCCTGAAAAATAAAAAAAATATCCAAAAAGACCATAACAAACCATAAATCCTTAAAACCCCAATCAATTTCTAAAAAACCTAAAGACCCTAAAAATAAAAAAAAATCCATAATGTCCCAAAAAATATTAAAATCCTTAAAAAACCTAAAAACCCTATGAAACCTTAAATACCTAAAAAAATGTAAACCCCTGAAAAACTAAAAAACACTAAATACCCAAGAAAAATAAAACTATAAAAAATGCTAAAAATCACTAAAAATATTAAAATACCATTAAAATACATAAAAAACCCAAAATCCCTAAAATAATAAAAACCCCTAAATCACTAAACCTAATGTAGAAACAATAAAGACGTATAAATACTTTCAACTTGTAAGAAACCCTAAAATGATTAAAACCCAAAAAACCTATAAAAGAATATAAACACCCTATAAAACAAAAAACCCATAACACACATAAAAACATTAAAAACAATATATCACATTAATCCCCTAAAACATATGAAAACACTAAAGAACCATAAAACCCCTAAAAAATAAAAAAAATAAAAACTAAAAAAACAAAAAAAAAACCCATAAAAAGCTAACAAATCTCAATATCCATAAAACAATATAAAACCATTAAATAATAGAAAACTCTAAAAGTCCTTAAAAACAAAAAAACTTCTAAAAACCCCTAATAAAACCTAAAAGCACTTAAACCCCATAAAAACCTAAAAAATTCTAAAACCATAAAACACTACAAACATAAAACCCATAAACCCATAGAAAACATATAAATCCCTAAAAAAATATAGATAGAGCTAGGAAGGGAGCCATATGGCCATGGGGTTCCCATATGGCCCTAGATTGCGAGCCATTCAGATTGAAATAATGGAGTTCCGGCGGTGGTACCATCGGACATGGTCAGTCATAAGGAGCTCTTCCTCCTTTGTAGATCTAGCCAGGCAGAGACAAATGACCTGGGGGGTGGGGGGCTTTGGGGGCATCGGGTTCCAAGAAGAAATTCACAGAGGTAGTGAAATTAGTTGCATCCCTTACCTTCACAAACTTTGGTTATCCATCCCTTGGTTATGTGATTTGGAATGTTTGAGAGGCACATGTCTCGGAAAATCAAGAAGCAACAACAGAACACACTAGTTTATGTCATTTATCAATCATTATAAGGGCGATTGTCCAAAAATGGGGGAGCCTATAGAAAAGTTATGATCTATCCAAGAACATTGCTGATATTTGGGGGTTCTATGAATGAAATATAAAAACCATGTTAAGGGGTTTTATCACATCATATTTACCTCAAATGACTGGAAAAGGAGGGATTAGGGTCATGGATTCCACAATCTCAACCCAGGTAATCATCAAATCTAGGATTGGGATCATAATTTTGAATCCTTCAATGTAAAAAAACACTTTTTTGCAGGTTTGGATCAGAATCTATTTGTTGAACTAGTTTTACTGGAACCCTAGAATTCTTTGGGACATTAGTTCCTAGGTTCGCTTCCCCATTAGAATTGATATGGAGTCGGATAACCTAAGGTATTAGCAATATGCAAGGGCACTTTTGAAGTTGATATGGTGAGCAATATTGTTAAGGAGGTCGTTTTCAATGCTCTTAAGGACAGTCTCACACAAGAAATTTTTTATTAGAGAAAACCTAAATTCTTTCCTACCTATTATTTTCTTGGCCAATCCCTATCTAGATGTATGATATCGAAGCCTTTATATTTTTTTAATCTATAGGGGCATGACTCAAATCGCTGCAGGATGAACTGAGAGGTATGTAAGGCCAAAATTGTGGACCACTAGGAATCCTCTGCATCAGGACCCCTAAAAATGTAAGGGGATGGTGACTGGATCTGTAGGAAACATCCCAGGGGGTTGTGGCGCAATATTCTCTACCGGGACTGTCCATAAGCCTTATCGGGGGAGGGGATGTCAGTTGAAATGCTGACATGATTGCTCTTTTTCTCCTAGAACCCCAGATACCATGTCCGCACCTCCTGGTGTTTCCATGGATTTCCCTAAGAAGGCCCAAGAAATGACATTGAAAAATTCTCTGGAGGAGGTGAATGGATTGCTGCAGTTGGCCAAGGTCCCCACAGATAAGGTTCTGGTGGAAGCTTCTTCACAGACATTGGCTCATTCAATCCACCCTGGGTGTAGTCTTGGTCCTTTAGTTGGTGGGAAAGGCACCCTGGCTACTGTTTCATCGGCTTACAAATAGGATTTACCTAAAGTCTCATATTATATTTTCCCAGTCACACCTGTTCTGGCTATGGATAAGGTTGATATGCCTGAGAAATTAGAGAGGAGGGATACTGATACCTTCATGGTGGTTTCTTTAGAAAAGTGTGCGAGAAATTTAAATGGTTCCCCTCATGAGGAGGAAATATACACCTTGAATAAATTTATCCCACTGAGTGGCATTTTTTGGATTGATATGGTGGAGGATTCTTAGGATTTTAATGGTCATGGATATGTCGGATCCGATCCCACATATCATCTAGAAGACAAGAAGAAGCTGGAAGAGAAATATCTTGCCCTGGAACCAACAAATCATCTCACTGGTAATCCCAAGAGGAAGGGTAGGAAAGGTATGGGGAAAGGAAATACACCCTACTCTTCCTATTCCAAGACCCTTCCCCAATGAAGATCATGTTGACGAATTTCCAGGGGCTCAGGAATGATCCCACGACCACAACCCTTTCGTACATTCTTTCTTACCAGCCTATATTAATTGGGTTAGCTGAGCCCATGAACATGTTTGATAACTAGAAGGGATTTAACTTGAGAACTCTTGGTTACTACCATGATTCCTCTAATGGTGAGTGTACTGATATGACAAACCTATGGGTTCTGAAGAATATTGATTTTCAGGTTGTTTATTTTGAAGCAAGCTCTTAGTTGATCTCCCTAACCATCAGTTTCCTTTAAACCACCATTACCCTTTCATTTGTGTACACATCCTCGTTGAAAATTAAATGGAGGGATATATGGAGAAGGACAGTACAGATTAATGAGTCTATTACCCATAATTGGATTGTTATTAGTGACATCAATATTGTCTTGTGTCCTGAAGAAAAGGTCGGTCCTAATTTCTCCCACGCAGAGGTAGTGGAATTTGACATAGGCCTGGATCATTATGACCTTAATAAAATGACCATTGATGGAGAAACCATAACTTGTGGATGGTCTACCATTTATGGTAGAAAAATAGTAAGCTGGACAGATACTTCTCTTAAATCAGCGACACGAGTCTCCCTATGTATATCTCCAGGTTCACTCTTCCAATGTTTAACTCAGACTATAATTCCCATGATGTTTATTTAATGGGGGTAATATCAGGTCTTCCCTCATGCCATTCAAATTTAAGAATTATTGTCTTACAGTTTCGGGGTGTAGGGAATAGGTTATCAATGGGTGGAATAAATCCCTGTTAGAAGCCACCACTTTATTGTGGTATCTAATCTCAGGGATGTTAAATGCCTCTAAAAAGAATATAGAAAGTCTTTTTCAAGGCTCGATCATGATATTGAGGCTATTTAATCCTAGCTAGTCACTAGAATGATTGCAAATCAGTAGCAACATACCCCCTCTCGGGAGGAGCTACGACTATACTCAAAGTTGTATGAGCTTTTGGACCTTAAGGAGAGGCTTTTTAAGGCCCAATTTAATGTCTAATGGTTCTTATATGGGGATCTCAACTCCATGTTTTTTCATCACCTCTATAGAGATAAAAGTGGTAAAAATAACCTCAATTTAATCTAAGTTGGGTGCTCCAAATTCACTTCAATGGAATATATCACCAAGGCAATAGTGGGAAATTTTCATAGAAGTTACATGGATAATGTTGTTTATTCCTATATTATTTTGGATTCTACAACACCTTGTATTCCGTTGCACTAGAATGAGGCTCTTACAGCTACCCCCTTTATGGAGAAGGTTAGGGTGGTACTTTTTTCATTGAACATGGACAGTGAATCTGAGCCGGATGGGTTTGGAAACATGTTATTTATGTTTTATTTGGAAATTTTTTATGTGGATGTTTCCCATTTATTTAGAGAATTATTCCTCTATGGCTTCTTTCCACATGGAGCGAACTCATATTTCATTTCTTTGATCCTAAAGAATGATAATTCTATTGAGATTGGTGATTTATGAGAAATATCTATTTGGAACACTATCACAAATATTATTAGCTAAATTCTAGTTATAAGGCATGGGATGATTTTAAGGGACATCATCACCCCAATATAATTTGGGTTCATTCCTGGGAGATGAATTTAAACATACCTTTTCACTACCTATGAAGGGATCAACATCAAAAGGAAAACCATGAAAAATGGGAATTTTTACTGAAGATTGATATCTGGAAGGATTTTTATACTATAAAATAGAGATTTATCTTCAAAGTTTTTGGAATATATGGTTTCTAATTAAGTTTTAACAAGCTGATTAATAATATTATCAATGGTTCTAGAATTTATATTCTCATAAATGGCTCCCCAAAAGGTTTCTTCCAATTTTCCTGTAGTGTTTGACAATGGTATCTGCTCTCTGGCTTTCTATTCTAAATTTTTGAAGACTATATGAGATGATTCATTATTGAACTGGTATAGGCTGGGATATACTATCCAATTAATTTTTGGTGGGATCTTCAACTTACCTTCACTTACTCTATATAGATTATATTCCTTTGTTTGGGTAGGCTGATATGAAAAAATCATCATCAATCCAGTGGTTTTTTCTCCATTATGAGTGTGTTGTTGGGTAGGCCAAAAGATGGAATAAATCTTCTATTGTCTTTGGTAATGGGGTCTCCCATTCTATGTAACTTTGCATTGTTATCTCTCTAAGAGTGAATAGGGTCTCACTCCCCTTCACCTATCTTCGCATCCTGATTTTTTGGGGAAAGGAAAAAATTTGTTACTTTGAGGTTATTTTCTCTAGAATCACGTAGCATATAGAAAAATGGATGGAAAAATGTCTCTCCCAAGCTGGAAGAGTTTGTATGATTAATTCAGTCATTACCATGAGTGTGATCATGCTTTTTCGATCTATCAATAGTAACCCAACCCTGATAAAAACTTGAATATGATGATTATGAATTTTTCCTGGATGGGATTCATCAATGAATGGAAGTTGATTGTGGTGGCCTAGAAGCATTGTAAGAAACCAATCGATTTGGGTGGGATTGATATTAATTTTCTTAGAATATTTAATGAGTCGTGCTAGAGAAGTTCAGCTGGGGCTTGATTAACCCGAAAGGGGATAGTCTGGACTTTCTCAATGATAGGTTCACTTATAGGATATATGATGTCTTCAATGGGTATTTATCTTCCTCAGTTGGGTCTGATATTAGATCCTCTTAAAATGATATTACCTCTCATCCAAATTCGATTGTTTCCAATCAATCTACATTGAATTTTTGGACCACCACATGGCTTGAGCAGCCTCTTGTTGGTATTGTGACACCCCCATGAGTAGAGGAATTTATCTATCGCCAACCTAGTTGAACAAAAAGAGGATTTACATGTGAGCCTTACTGAACATATTATTTTGTTAATTCTATAATATGTGTTTATGTATAGTGACATATTTATTTGGAAACTAGGTATGGTTGGTCAGTTTAGTACTTATGACTATTATTGGCTTAAATATCTTCAAGGAAATGTCACCTCATATTGTCTACAAAAGTATAGGACACCTTTCATTCCACCTATTCATTATATGATGATATGGAAAATCTAGAAAAATCGGATCCCTACTCAAGAGCAGCTGAAGAAGGCTGGATGGAACCTTGCGTCTACATGTTCAATCTATAGGCAGGCCGAGGAGAGCAACCATCATGTTTTCCTCCACTGGACATTTGCTGCTAAACTTTGGAGTTACCATATCAAATTCTTTGGCTAGAGGGGTGGATTTCTAGGGGAGATATATGGGTTCATCTGGGGGTTGGTGGATCTAAAATATATTGACCAGGTTCACAACCTATTGCTTGCTGGTGTGGCAGAAACAGTTCACTACATTTGGGTTGCTTGAAATGCATTATCATTTAACAGCCAGCCTATGTCATTTCATGGTGGGTAGATTTGTGACTATCCACAGGGCGATCCAGACTACATCCCATCTTCAAACAGGTTCAATGGAAAATGACGTTAATGATCTGACTTTACTGCATTCACTTGGCATGGCTGGAATAGGCGGGAAACCATTGGATTTGAAATTTATTCGATCGATTCCCCTGATCCCATCATGGGAAAAATTCATCGTTGATGGCATGAACTTAGTGGCTCCCGGACCTTCTAGGTGTGGTGGAGACTTTCATAACTTCAGAGGCTTTGTAAAGGGTTGTTGCTACCATTTTATAAGATATGGATGTGCTTATGGGTGGATCTTAGGTCCATTATCATGGTTGTAAAATTTGTATCCAAATATGGGTGTAGGTTGCTTTGGATTGAGTTAGAATTGATGCTCATGGTGAGTATCCTTAAGGAAAAATCCCAGATAGTCCCATGGATGCTACTACAACAATGTATTGAATGACTCACTCTCACTGAGACCCTTAGAATATGTGTCACACATGCCGACAGGAAGGTCAAATTGGTAGAGGATGCTCTTTATAAAAATGAAATTGAGGATCAGAGCTTGATGTGGTATTTTGTTACCCCATTCTTTTGTTTTCCTTTTGTGGACTCTGATATGAAGGGTGAATTTCACACATTCTCTTAGAAACCCACCTTGTAATTTTTTTTTCTATCTTTAATAAATTTTTTGGGGCTAGGCCTGCTTATCCTTGCACCTTCTTCGCCCTAAAAACCTATAACAACCGAAAAAACACAAAAACTCTAAAAATAATTTATACACCTAAAACATTAAAAAACAGAGAAAACCTATAACAAGCCTACAAAATAAAAAATCATAAAACCCCAAAAATCTATAAAACAATAAAAACCATAAAACCCCTCAAAATCCCTAAATATCCAAAAAATCAATAAAATCCTAAAAATACCTAAAAATACCTAAAAATATAAAAACTCCAAAATCCAAAAAAAACCTATGAAAACCATAAAACATTAAAATACGTAAGCCAATTAAAAATATAAATAACATAAAAAACCATAAAAACCATAAAATTGCTCAAAACCATAAAACCCCTAAAAATCCCTAAAACCATAAAACCCATAAAACCCTAAAAATAATAAAAAATATAAAATCCCATTAAATCCCTAAAATAGTTAAAAAAAATTAAAAAACTATTAAAACATAAAATACTCAAAAAAACCGATGAAACTTAAAAAAACAATAAAATCCCGAAAAATCTCTAAAACCCCCCAAAAATATGTAAATACACTAAAACCCATAAAAATCATAAAAAAGTACCAAAAATATTTAAAAAATTTAAAAAACATGAAAACCCCTATGAGATCCTTAAAATCTTAGAAACAATTAAACCCCCAAAGAATTCAAGAATAGATAATAACTCTAAAAATCCTAAAAACACAAAACCATAAAATTCATTTAAATCCCAAAAACCTTAAGAACCCTATAATGAAAAAATAACCAAAAAACCCAATAAAAACTAAAAAATCCCACTAAACTGCTAAAAATATTAAAAACTGTAAAAAACCATAAATCCCATAAAAAAAATACCCCTAAAACCCGAAAAAAAACCTAAAATCCTAAAACCCCTCAAAATCTCTCAAAATCACTAAAATCCCTAAATAATAATAAATATACTAAAAAATCCATAAAATTCTCTAAAAACATAGAAAAACCTAAAAAACCCCTGGAAAACTCTAATAAAACCTTAAAAACCTAAAAACACTTAATACCCTTAAAAAGTAATAATGCTAAAGAGCTTAAAAACCCAAAAAAACCCTAAAAAACCCTAAAAAATATGTAAAACACTAAAAAATTATAAAAATAAAAAACCTATCTAAAAACACTAACAAAACCCTAAAAACATTGAAAAAGGAAAAAAAACAATAAAAATATGTAAAAACATAACACTATTAAAAGCTTAATAATTATAAAAATAAAAAAAGACCTTAACAACCAAAAACACATTCAAATAATAAAACCCATAAAATCATTAAAAATCCTTGAAAACCATAAAAACCCCTAAGAAAACCTTAGAAACCTAAAAAAATATAAACCCTTAAAAACCTAGAAAATCAATAAAAAACCCAAAAAAAATTAAAAAAAACCCTAAAACCCAAAAAAAAACCGAAAACCAATAAAAACTATAAAAACACTGAAACAGCCAAAAATGTTAAAATGCTACGAAAACTTTAAAAACCCTAACAAAATCAAAAGGCCAAAACCCCTAAAAAACCATAAAATCCCAAAAGCCCCAAAAACAACCCTCTAAATTCTTGAAACCCCAAAAAATCCATATGAATCCAAAAAAATCCAAAAAAATCCCTAAAATCCTAAAAAACCCATAAAAACCCTATGAAAACCATAAAATCCTTGAAACACAAAAAACCTAAAGGAAATTGAAAAATTGAAAAAAAATCTCTAAAAACGTGTAAAAACTCAAAATCACTATACCCCCATAAAAACCATAAAAACCATAAAATATTCATAAAATTAAATAAAATTTAAAAAACCTTAACACCTAAAAAACTAAGAAACTCATTAAAACATAAAAACACTTAAATCTTGTAAAAATTAAAAATGCTAAAAACCTGAAAAGAACCAAAAACCCAAAAACCCCATAAAACCCATAAATTACCTAAAACATACAAACCCTAAAACTCATAAAATACCCAAACCACTAAAAATTATACAACACCATTAATCCCCAAAAAATATAAAAAAACATGAAAAACATAAATACTCATTAAAACCGTAATACAAAAAAACCATAAAACTCTACAAAAACAAAAAAACCCTCTAAATACCTAAAACCCATAAAATGCCAAAAATCTTAACGATGCTGTAAAAATCCCTTAAAAGTAAAATACCCAAAAAAACATTGAAAACCCTTATGAAATTCATAATGCGCTAAACAAATTAAAACCCATAAAAACATAAAAAACCATAACAAACATAAAAAACCTAAAACCCCTAAAAACCATAAAACCCCCCTATAACCATAGAAAACCACTTAAATCACATTAAAACACTAAAAAACACTAAAAAACTAAATACTATGTAAAATCCTAAAAATGTTAAAAAATTAATAAACCATAAAAAAACGACCAAACCCGTAAAAACCCCAAAAACCATTAAAATTTTTAAAAACCCTAAAAACATTAAAAACAAGAAAAAACCTAAAAACCATGATAAACTATAAGAAAAAAATATATAAAAACAATTAAGACTTATAAAGAACCAAAAAAACAATAAAAGACCAAAAATACCCTAAAACCAATAAAACCGCTATATAATCCAAAAAAAATGCTAAAAACCATAAATATACTAAAAAATCCGTAAAAGATACCAAATAATAAAAAAACCTTAAAAATACTAAAAATCAAAAGAAAAAAAATTTAAAAATAAAAAAATAACTAAAACTCCTAAATCCAAAAAAATACTAAAAACACTAAGAGACAATAAAACCCCTACAACAAAAAAACACCGAAAATCCCTAAAGTCCCTAAAACCATAATAAAATCCTAAAAATCTCTAAAAATATCAAAAAATGTAAAAGACCCTAAAAACCCATAAAATCCTTAAGAATACCTAAAAACCCTAAAACACTAAAAACTCCTAACAAACAAAAAATTCGTAATTGCTCAAAACCGTAACACCCTATGACGCCAAAAAACCATTAAAAACCCCTAAAATAATTAAAAACCATAATACCCCATCAAACCCCAATAATCCTCCAAAAACTCTTAAAACTATTAGAAACTGACAAAAAAATAGTTAACTCTAAAAACATTAAAAGCTTTAACAACACAAAAAAATCATAACATCCAAAAAACCCAAAAACCATAAAAACACCCAAAATACATGAAAATCTAAAAACCATTAAAATTATATAAAATGCATACACATCACTAAAATGTTAAAAAACCAAAAAACCAAGAAAAATTCTATGAAATTATTAAAAACCTAAAAATACTTAAAATCCCTAAAAATCTAAAAATGGTAACAACCCCAAAATCCATAAAAACAATAAAAAACTCCAAATATATCAAAACAAATAAAAACCCTAAAAAATACATTAAAAACCAAAAAAACATAAATAACCATAAGAACCATGCAAACCCTATAAAGAACATAAAAGACAATAAACACTTAAAATCCTATAAACGCTAAAAACCCCAAAAAAACCATAAAACCCCCAAAACTGTGAAAAACATAAAAACACATAAAAACCCAAAAAACTACTCAAAACATAAAAAACCCTTCAAATATCTTAAAATGATTAAATATATAAAAATATTAAAACCTTAAAAACCAAAAAAATTCCCAATGCCCAAAAAACAAAAAAAACATTAAAACCCTAAAAACTATAAAAATCATAAAAGGCCCTAAAAATTCTTAAAAACACAAAAAAGAACCTAAAAACATAAAAAATATAAGAAAAATGAAAAATAAAATAAAAAATTAAATTCCCTAGAAACACTAAAAACCCAAAAAACCCAAAAATCCTTAAAATCTATAAAAATAGTAAAAACCATAAAATTCTTAAAAAATTTCTAAAAACACAAAAAATGTAAAAACCCCTAAAAACATGAAAAACCATAATAATTCCCTAATAACCTAAAACACAGAAAAATCCTAAATGGCCAAAAATGTTAAAACCCTTAAAATATCAAAGACCATAAAAACCATAAAACCCCAAAATACATTAAAAAAAATAAAAAATAAAAAAACCCTAAAACCCCACTAAAAATTAGAAAAAACATTTAATCCTCTAAAACATAAAAAAACTAAAATCATTAAGAACCCAAAAACAATTTAAAAATCCCCTAAAACATAAAAAACAAAAAAATCCTTAAAATCCCTAAAATACATAAAATACATAAAAATAATAAAAAAATCATGAAAATAACTAAAAAGAAAAAACACTAAAAAATTAAAACCCCAAAGAAAAACTGAAAAATCTAAAAACACATAAAACCCCAAAAAATCAAAATAACACTAAGAACCCTAAAAAACAAAAAAACCCCATTAAACCCTAAAAATCCTAAAAATACCTAAAAATAATAAAAACCCATAAAATCATAGAAAACACACTATAAAACCCTAAAAGTGAAAAAAACAAAAAAACACTAAAAACCAAATAAAACCTTAAAAACATAAAAATTCCTAAAACCCCTATATAACCAAAAAACAGAAGAAAAAAAATCCAAAAAAACCCAAAAAACCTAAAAACCTCCAAATAGGATAAAGCCCATAAAATCATTAAAAACCCCTAAACTACCATAAATTCCTAAAAAAATCTCTAAAATTTATTTAAACCCCAAAGAATGATAAAGAACACTAAAAACCAATTAAAACCATAAAACCTCAAAACCTCATTAAAAACTAAAAAAAACAATGAAAACCTAAAATCCATAAAAAACCCTTTAAACCATCAAAATTAAGGATAACCCTAAATATTATAGAAAAAAATCCAATAATAATCCAAAAAAATGTAAAAAACTCTAAATCCCCCCAAAAACACTAAGAAAAAATTATAAATGTAAAAATGCTGAAACCCATAAAAATCAAAAAAATAATAAAAACTTTAAGCTGCCAATAATAACCTAAAAACTCAAAAAACCATAAAACACCTTAAAAAATAAAATACCCCCAAAACCAAAAAAGCACTAAAATACTAAAAACTCAAATAACCCTTCCAAACCCCGTAAAACATTAAAAAGCTAAAACTTTTAAAATCCCTAAAAACTAAAAAACCCTAAAACACAAAAAAACAAAGAAACCAAAAAAAATTAAAATAAATCATAGAAACCCTAAAAAACACTTAAAATCCTAAAAACCCAAGAAAATCAAAAAGGCCCTAAAAACTTAAAAAATGAACAAAACCATCACAACCATGAAAAAACTCTAAGAAAATCCTAAAAACATAAACACAGGTAAAACCCCCAAAAAACCTAAAAATCTATAAGAACACTAAAAACCCCTAAAGTCCATAAAAACCATAAAACCATCAAAATCACTAAAACACATAAAAATCATAAAAATCCATAAAATCACAAAAAGTTGTAAAATAGAAAAAACCCTAAAAAAGATAAAAACAGATAAAAAAACCTTTAGAACCAAAAAACACTCAAAATCCCTAAAAAACCTAAAATCTATCAAAACTCAAAAAACCCCAAAAAACTATAAAACCCCAAGAAACTATTATAACTATCAAAAACCCATAAAAAACACTAAAAATCACTAAAAACTCTATAAACTGATTAAACCCCGAAATCATTAAAAAAAATATAAAATTCCTTGAAAAACATAAAATCCAAAAAACCTTAAATACCCAAAAAAACCATTAAAACCCTAAGAGCCCAGAAAAAACATAAAAAACTTAGATGAAATAAAAAACTTTAAAATAAAAAAAATCCCAGAAACATATATAACCCAAAAAACACAGAAAGCCTCTAAGAAAACCTAAAAACCCTAAAAAATCATAAATCCTCTAAGAACCTAAAAAAATAAAAACCCTAAAAAAAAATCCTAAAAACTGCTAAACTGTAAAAATCCCAAAAAATACATAAAAAGCCTAAAAGCCTAAAATTCCCTAAAAATCCCTAAAAATGTAAAAAACTAAAAAATCTAGAAAACCCCTAAGAAAACCTAAAAAATCCAGAAACATTGAAAACCCCTAAAAACCTAAAAAATTATAAAAAACCATAAAAAACATAAAAGCACCAAAAATCCAATAAAAATCCTATTACATGGAAAACCACTAAAAACTCAAAAAACCTATTACACCAATAAAAATGTTTAAAATATATATAAAAAAATTAAAACCCTACAAAACTCAAAAAATCCCTAAAACCTAAAAAACGCATAAAAAGCATTAGAATGCTAAATAAATCTTAAAATAGTTAAAATCCCTAAAGACCCTAAAATTGATAAAAGTCAACCAAATAAACCTTGAAATATCCAAAGAAATTATTTAAATCCTAAAAAACACCAAAATCACATAAAAACATATAAAATAAAAAATACATAAAAAACATTAAAAACCAAAAGAACAGTCAAAATCCCTAAATACCATAAAAAATTGAAATATCCTAAAAAGCCCTAAAATCCCAAAAAATATAAAAACACAAAAAAACACTAAAACTACCTATGAAAAACTAAAAACCAAAAATCACTTAAAACCCCTAAAAAACCGAAGAGGAGAACATGGTGGCTCGGCTCACTCGTGATGGCGATTCTCTCCTCTTGCAACACTCTTAAATAAAATGACTGCTCTTGCACCTTTCCCTCCCCCCTCAATGGGGGAGGGGCCTCTACTGATTCTTGATTATGGGAATCCTTTTGTCCTATTCTCGGTACCTGATTTTCTTCATCCTTTTCCATGGAGTGAGATATTCTCTAAGGTTCTTGAGTTACATGAAGGATTTACATAGCATCAGTTATCAATGGAAGAGTTCAATGAGGCCAACACCCTACATAGGCTACCCCTGGTTTCTCATTTCATGAACTGGCGACCCCCAATGGATGTTTTCGACAGATTTGAGTTTGATCAATGGGACCTCCAAGACCATGCTACAGTAGGTCTTCTTGATAGCAGTCACATTTTGATTCACTTTTCTTCAGAAGAGGATTTGGTTCATGCCTAGTCGGCATCTCCATGAAAATTCAATGATGCTTGTTTCTCCCTTTCCAAATGGAGTTTTGATCTGCATTTGAACCATGATTCACCGATGGTGGCAACATGGGTTAGATTTCTAGAACTGCCAATCCCTTTTAAAAATTCATCTATTATTTCAATGTTGGGGAATTTGTTGTGATGGTTCTTATGCATTGATAGTAGAACAAGGGCCCTTTTCCACCCAGTCTCACCAAGGGTCTTTGTGGATATTGATTCTTCTAAAGGACCGGTTGATTTTGTTTGGATTGATATTGGTGAGGAGATTCTATGGAAGAAGCCAGTGATCTTTGAGTCATGGATGGATTTATTCTCATCCTGCAGGCTTCCGGGTCATAATGTTTGGGCTTGCAGGAGTAGAGGAAGAAATTTTCATGCTTTGAATAGATCTCAGGAGGTGACTGGTGAGGAGAAGAAAATCAGGGCGAGGTGCAGGAGGTTGTCCATGAGGATCCTGAAGCTAAATTTGAGCCTAGTAATGGGGGGAAGGCTCGGGTGGGGATTGATATGGTGGAGGTTTCAGTTCCTATTTCAAATAGGATTGGTAGGAATGCTGCTAAGGGAGTGGAACCCGCATCTGGGCTTGTTTTGGTCCTCTGGGTCAGATGTTAGTATGTGAGGGCCTTCTAGTGGTGACGGGGGGTCATGGCCTGCAGTTGATAGAGGGAAAATGGTTTTTTATGGCCAATCAGAACCAAAGGTGACAGACATCATTAGGCGTTTTAGGAGTGACTTAAAGCTCTTAGATCCTAGGATTTCCCCATGCATGGAGGATTCTACTAATGATAGTCTGAAGCAGAGGCAGAAAGTCATCCCAACCTTCAATCGCTTTGAAGGGATGGATCTTGAGGAGGAGGTGCAAGGCCCTCCACTTGTTGATGATTGGAGTGAGTGATCTGATGCACATAAAAGCAGGGTGCATGATATTTTTTCTGAGGGATTACAACACAATTCTGGTGAGATTATGTTTGGTAAAATAGGGGAGGAGGATTTTGAAGATATGTGTAATGGCAGTGCTCCTGTTACTGGAGTTCCTACAGCTCAACCTGCTAGTAAGGCAGCTGCAGGTAAGGGTGTGAAGTCTCCCTTGTCCACAAGTGTAGCTAGTGTTGGGATTGGGTGTTTTATACATGATGAAATAGAGGGGGAAGGTGTTTCACATGAGGATATGGTTGAGCCGAGGATTTTGGCTGAATAGGAAGGTGTTCACCCTGTGGTGTCCAATTTTGCGGTGCGGGAGGCTAGTGTCGAGGATGTGGCTAGTTTCAGTCTGTCTAGAATGGGTTTACGTACATTTGAGGTGGTTTTTGAGGGAACTGCTGGTAGTGACTGTCAGATGACTACGCAAGATAGGGTTGAGGACCAGGGGATAGTGGGTAAGTTGGAGGAGGCAGCTAGTCAGGGGGGGAACATTGGTAGCAGGGATGGTGTGTGGGCAGGGGGAGGGACCTGAGACGGGGGACGACCCTAAGTAGGGGGGTGCTTCCGCACAGGAGATGGTTCCAATGGATGAGGACCACTTGCAGCTGGCCTTGGCTTGTGCTATCCCTTTTTCTAAGGAACATGTTCTTGCTGTTTTATCCCAGAATCAGGAAGCCTTTCTCATTCCTAAAAAAAGATTTTTTCCAGGAGGACCGTGGAAGGATGACTCAAAATATGAACATGATCCTTAAAGAGAGGGCCTTGTTGGAGGTGGCTAATCTATATGGTAAGGAAAAAAACATTCAGGGGCCTCCTCGGATCCCCAAAAGAGGATACCAAGGAAGGACTATTTGGATCTGCAAAAAACAGGGACCATGAGTGCCTCATGCAAAGCGAAGGAGGTTGCCTCTGGCAAGGGAGGTCGGTCTATCAAGACGCAATTCAATGCGGGGCAGCGGCATCTCAGAGAGTATTATACATCCTTTTTAAAGAAATACGAGTCATATGAATGGGAGTATATGGATTCAGATGCTTCTTCTGGCTATGGTGCTTATGGGTACCCATATGGGGATGGAGACGTTGACCTGTAGTTTCTACTGTTCTCTTTTCTGTTTTTTGGGTCTTTTTGGGTTTTGTTGTCATGGGGGGTCCAGCGCTTTTTTGGTGTAGGCTGTTTGTCTCCGTCCCATCCTTGTCTGTTTTGTTTTACTTTATTAAATTTTTGGAGGACCAGGAATAGACTGGTCGTGCACCTCTTCTGCCCTAAAAACCCTAAAATACAAAAAACCCTAAAAACTGTAAAAACCATAAAACCCCTAAAAACATATAATTCACTGAAAACCCCAATAAAACAAAATAAACATAAAAAAACAAAAAAACCAAAAAACCAAAAAATGCTAAAAACGCTAAAAACGCTTAAAACCCTATAAACCCTAAAACCCTTAAAATTTATAAAAAATAAAATGACTATAAAAATCCTTAAAAAACCCAATAAATCCCAAAAAAGGTACAAAACCCTAAAAACACTGAAAAAACCTAAGAAAACATTAAAAATATAAAAACACTTAAACCACCTAAAAATCCCAAAAAAGAAAAAAAAAACTAAAAATAAAAAACTCTAAAAATAATCAAAACCATAAGAACCCAAAAAAATCTACAAAAAACACCTGAAACTCTTTTAACATCTTTGATTTTTAGATACACTAAAAAATCGTTAATACCCTTTAAAAATAAAATAATCATCTAAAAACCCAAAAAATCAGAAAATCACTAAATCCTCTCAAAATCCCTAAAAATAATAAAACCTGAAAAAAATTATAAAAATCATAAAACTCCCTAAAAATGAAAAAAAGTAAAAACTTGAAAACTATTTGAAATACATAAAACCTAAAAACAATTAAAAACCCAAAAAACCTATAAAATGCAGAAACCATAAAAACCATATTGATCATAAAACTATATAATCCCCAAAAACATTTACATAAATTTAATACCCTATAACACTAAAAAACTAATAAAAATAGAAAAACCTTTTAAACCCCTAAAAACAATAAAGATCTCTAGAGAACCTTAAAAAATCTAAAAACACAAAATCCCCAAATAAACAAAAAAACCCTAAAAGAACCCTAAAAACCTAAAAACCCTAAAAGACAATTAAAATCCTAATAAATACAAAAAACCACTAAAAACATAAAAAACTGTAAAAATCACTATGAAATCCTCCAAATCATAAAAACACATAAAACCCCAAAAATACATAAAAACCCTAAAAACCCAAAAAACCCAAAAAAATAATAAAATCCATAAAAACTACTTAAAACACCTTAAAACTGTAAAACCCATGAAATCCATAAAAAAACAAATGATAAATATAAAATTCTATAAAATAATGAAAAAAATGAACAAAAACTCTAAAAAACATTAAATACCATCAAGACTCAAAAACCCCTTACAATAAAAAAACCATAAAATCTTAAAAATCTCAAAAAATCATAAATACCATAAAAACAATAAAAATAGAAAAATACCTATCAATATTAAAAAATATAAAACCTATATAAAAAAATAAAATCCCCTCAGAATACCTTAAAAACCAAAAATACTTTAATACCATGAATCCCTAAAAATTCTAAAACACAAAAACCATAAAAAATCCAAAAAACAATAAAAACAAATAAAAACTCCTATACCTATGAAACCCCAAAGAACCTTAAAACCACTAAAAATACTAAAATCCATTTTAATCAATAAAAACATTAAAAACAATATAATACCTTAAAACCCCTAAAAACAGAACAAAACCCTAAAAAAACTATAAAAACGCAGAAACCCTAGAAACACTAAAATCCCTCAAAACCCTTAAGAATCTAAATATCATAAAAATAAAAAATTACCTAAAAATACCTAAAAAATACATAAAAAATATTTAAAATGATTAATAAAACCATAAAAACAAAAAAGACCTTAAAACTCCTAAAAAAATATCTAAAACCCTAAAACCATAAAACTGCTAAAAACAAGAGAACCCCTCAAAATCCCTAAAACCATTAAAACCATAAATATCCTAAAAAATAATTAAAAATTCCCAAAATACATAATAACCCTAAAAACATGAGAAACCCAAATAAAACCATAAAAACATGAATAACATAAACCCCTAAAAACTAAAAATTATAGAACCTAAAAGGGCATAAAACCCATAAAAACCATAAATGAACTAAAAACCTTTAAAACCCTAAAAACCCATAAAAACCCAAATAACCCACTAAAAAATTTAAAGACCCTTTAACCCCCTAAAATCATTAAAAAAATTAAAAAACACTTTAAAACCCTAAAAAACGCAAAACTCCCTAAAAAAACAAAAAACCCGTAAAAGCTTTTAAAATCCAGAGTACTTTAAAAAAAATTCTAAAAACCCAAAAAAATCCCTATAAACCTAAAAAAATTTCAAAAATACCTGAAAACCCATATTAAATCCTTAATGAAATTAAAATCACATAAAACCTTTTATAATTTTAAAAATTCAAAAAACCCTATGACCTCTTCAAAATTCGAAATAACCCAAAAACCCCTCAAAATCACTAATAACCCAAAACAAACAAAAAATCCCTAAAATTCAATAAAAATATAAAAATATATATAAAAAATAAAACCCCTATAAAACCTGAAAAATTATATGAAATCCTTGAAAAATATAAAACATTTAAAGCCCCTAAAAACCTAAAAATGCTAAAAACCTAAAATTCCCCAAAAACCGTAATACCTTAAAAACTGTAAAACCACCCAAAAAATAAAAAATAAGAAAAATAAAAAAAAAACTCTATAAACTAATAATAACATTAAAAACACTTAAAACAGCTAAAAATGTTAAAGACTATTACAAACCTAAAAACCCTTAAAAACACTCAAAAAACACTACAACCCAAAAAAACCATAAATATCCTAAAAAAACAAAAAAAAAACCCTTAAACTCCCTAAAAACCATAAAAACCACTAAAACCCCCTAAAAATACCCAAAAGGCCAAAAATATCTAAATATGTAAAGAGCTTAAAACTCTTAAAACCCCCAAATAAAACCTAAAAAACCCCTAAAAACAGAAAAATATATATATAACATAAAAACCATAAAAAATCTAAGTACCCTAAAAAACCTAAAAACCCCTAAAAACCTTGAAAACCTAAAAAACCATTAAAACCCCTTACAACAACTAAAAACAATAAAATAATTAAAAAAACTATAAAAACCATTAAATCCCTTCAAAACTCATGAAAACCCCTAAAACCCAAGAAAACAATGCCCAACAAAACATAAAAACCCTTAAAATCCCTAAAAGTCAAAAAACCCCTAAAATCCCTAATAATTACTGAAATAAAAAAAACCCAAAAAACCCTGAACCCCCCCACAAATAAATCCTTAATAATTTAAAATCACTTAAAACCCCTAAAAACCTAAAAATGGCTAGAATTTCTAAAAAATCTAAAAAACCATAAAACCCCAAAAGACCCCTAAAACAAACCTATAACGCTAAAACCACTATAAAAATTATAAAACATTAAAGCCCCAACAAACATTAATAATTAAAAAGAATAAAGAACCCTAGAAAACAAAAAAAAAATTATAAAATCCCTCAAAAATCCTAAAACTCCTAAAGAACCTAAATCCATAAAAATATTAAAAACCGAAAACATTAGAAATAATATTTAATAATACCAAAAAAATATAAAAAACCCTAAAACAACTATAAAACATTAAGAAAACCATAAAAACTTAATAATTGTTAGATCCCCTAAACACCTTAAACACTCTGAAAACACTTAAAACCCCTAAAATTCTAAAAAAACATAAAACCCATAAAATATTATAAAACCCAAAAACCCATAAAAACACTAAAAAAATTGAAAAATATAAAAAAAACATTAATATTACTAAAAAAGTTTCAAAATTCCAACAAATCGTAAAAACCGTAAAAATAAAAAAAACTACTAAACCCCCAAAAAACACATAAATTCCTTAAAACCCTAAAAATATGAAAAATTCCTAAAACCCTAAAAATATATGAAATCCTAAAGAGCCCTTGAAGTTTTTAATAATGTAAAAAAACTAAATACCCTACAAGGCCCAAAGAAAACATTATAAACATAAATATACTTAAATCTCAAAAAATCCAAAAAAAATTAAAAACCCTAAAAACCCATCAATACCATAAAAATAAAAAAAATACTACTAAAACACATAAAAACATGAAAAATCCATAAAAACACTAATAATCAATAAAAACACTAAAAATGTTTTAAACCCTAAAATTTTTTAAAAAAAACTCGAAAACCAAAAAAAATAATAAAAAACCCCCATAAACTACTAAAAAACTATGAAAACCCTAAAAACTGTAAATAAAAACTAAAAACCCCCTAAACCGAGAAATTACTAATAAATACACAACAAGACCTAAAATGTTATGAACCCAAAAAACCTAGAAATCCCCTCTGAAAACATTAAAATCCAAAAAATACTTAAAACCCATAAAGCATATAAATTTATAAAAACCCTATAACCCTCAAAATCACTAAAACCTTAACAACCATAAAAATCCAAAAAAAAATCCCCCAAAAAACATAAAAACATAAAAACCCTAAAAACCCTAGAACCCCCTAAGAAAACCATAAAAAAAATAAAACCTCTAAAAATAAATAACAATAAATACCCTTAAATACCAAAATACTTTAAAACCCATTTAAACCATAAATCCCATAACAACCATAAAAATGATAAAAACCCATAAAAATATAAAACCATTAAATAATATAAAAACCATTTAAACACCTAAAAATGTAAAACCCTATAAAAACATAAAAACAATAAAAACCATAAATAACTAAAAAATCCCCCTAAAACCCAGAAAATCATAAAAAACCTAAAAACCCTAAAAAAATCGAAATCTGTAAAAACCTTAAAAACTATTGAAAAACCTAAAAAAATCCATAAAATACCTAAAAACATTAAAAACATAAAAACATTGAAAATATTATAAGAAAATATTAAAACCCTAAGACAATGAAAACCCTTAAAACAAAAAAAAACTCTAAAACACTTAAAACCCATAAAACCCTAAAAATCCAAAAAAACCCTCAAAATACCTAAAAACATAAATATCATAAAAAATCCATAAAAATACCTTAAAAATATAAAAACCCAAAATCCCCTTTAGAATCCCTATAAAATCCATAAAAATATAAAAACTCTTCATACAAAACAAACCTAAAAATTATATAATCCTTAAAAGTCCTTAAAACCCCAAACGCTCTTAAAAACCATAAAACCCCTAAAAATATTAGAAATCATAAATACCAATAAAAAACCTAAAAAATCCCTGAAATTTCCTAAAAATATATAAACCACTAAAATCCTTGAAAAAAATAAGAAAACATTATTCACCAAAAAACATTAAACACCAAAAATCTATTAAAAATTTAAAAACCCTAAAAACCCATAAAATTATAAAAACCCCTAAAAACCATAAAAACCATAAACCCCATAAAAATTCTAAATCCACTATAATACCAAAAACCCCTTTAAACCCCTAAAAATATTAATAAAGCTCTAACATCCTTAAAAAATAAAAAAACCCTTAAAACCCAAAAATCCATAACAACATTTAAAACCCTGAAGCCAACAAAAACCTCAAAATCCCTAAAACCCTAAAAACCCATACATTTTGAAAAAATCCCTAAAAAGACATAAAAATGTAAAAAACACTAATAACCTAGAAAACCATAATGAAAACCTTAAATACCCTAAAATAAATACTACCTATAAAAACCCATGAAATGTGAAAAACCCAAAAAATCATAAAACCCCAAAAAATCTAGAAAAACTCTAAAAACCCATAAAAATACTAAGATATCATAGAAAATCCCTAAAATCATAAAATCCCTAAAAACCCATAAAACCCCTAAGAAAACCTTAATTTCTTAAAATGTGTTAAACCCCTATAAACATAAAAATGCTAAAAACCTTAAAATTCCTAAAAAATTCTAAAAAATATTATAATCTATAAATACCCCTCAAACCATAAAAACCCATAAAACCATAAAAACCACAAAAAATTCTAAAACTGTTTAAACCCCTAAAAATATTTTAAAACCCTAGAAAACCTTAAAACCACAAAAAACTCAAAAAACCACCGAAAAACAAAAAACCCAATAAAGAACCAATAAAATCCCTAAAACACATCAGAATTTATAAATCCTTAAAAAATATATAAAAAACCTATAAAAGAATTAAAACCCCTAAAAATATAAAATAACAAAAAAAACCCTCCATAAGAAATCTTAAAAACCTAAAAATACATATCACCCCTAACAAACCTAAAAAATGCTAAAATCCCTAAAACCCCTAAACATAATAATTCCATAAGAACCATAAAACTACTAAAAGCAATTAAAACACAATAAAAACCCTAAAACCCCACTAAAAATTATAATAACCCTTTAAACTGCTAAAAACACTAAAAACACTAAGAAACATTTAAAAACCTAAAAGCCTAAAAAAACCCTAAAAACAAAAAAACCACAAAAACCACAAAAACCCTGAAACCCCTAAAAACCTTAAATTCCTAAAAAAATCTCTATGAATTCTAAAAGAAAAAAAAATACTAGAAACCCTAAAAACCCCCTTGACAAACCATAAAACCCTAAAAAACAAAAATAACCTAAAAAACCTAAAAATTTAATAAATTTCAAAAACCCATAAAACCCTAAAAACCATTAAAATCTTAAACACCATAAAAAACCATCAAAATCATAAAAAATACCTAAAAACATAAAATCCCAAACAAATCATGAAAACTGCTAAGAAATCCATAAAAACCTAAAATATATAAAAACCCCTAAAAACCTAAATATTTTAAAAACCCTAAAAACCAAAATATACCTAAAAACCTAAAAACCCTATAAACCGTAAAATAAACTAGAAACTCATAAAAAATCTAAAAGCCCTTAAAAATTCTGAAATTCCATTGAACGCCTAAAAATGTTAAAAACTCTAAAAACCCATAAAACCCAACAAACTCAAAAATAACATTTAAAATAAAAAACCATAAAAATCCTAAAAAATCATAAAATCCCTCAAAATACCTAAAAACCCTAAAAGTCATAAACATCCAAGAAATTCGCTGAAATCCCTAAAAATTTAAATTATCTAGAAACCCTAAAATCCCCTATGAAATCATTAAAAACCTAAAATCAAGAAAACCCCAAAAAATCTAAAAATAATAAAACCCACAAAAAGGATAAAAACAATAAAATCAAGAAAAATCAATAAAAACATAAAAAACCTAAAAACCCATAAAAATATAAAAAATGTTAAAAACTCCAAAAAAAATTTAATCCCATAAAAATATAAAAAATATAAAAAACATAAAAAAATAAAATAACTAAAAAAACCTAAAAAACCAAAAAAAATATCATAGAACCATAAAACCCCTAAAAACGCTAAAACCCTAAAAATCCCTAAATACCCCAAATACCAAAAAATTCCAAAAACACTTTAAAAAAACGAAAAACATAAAAAACCCAAAAAAAAGTAAAACCCCCTATTAAAACATTAAAATCTTAAAAACACATAAAACGTATTAAAACCATAAAAATTATAAAAATACAAAAAACCCTCAAACCCTTAAAAACGATAAAACCCTTAAAACCTAAAAAGCTTTTAAAACATATAAGAACTATAAAAACGCACTAAAAACTCTGAAAAATCTTTATTATCAAAATAATGTTAAAACTGTAAAAAAACATAAAATCCATTAAAATCTCAAAAAATATCTAAACACCCAAAAATACAAAAAAAAACCATTAAAACCCCTAAAGGATCTTAAAATCCCTAAAAATTGTAAAAATAATAAAATTCATAAAAACCATAAAAGTCATAAAAAATCTAAAAATACCTAAATATGTAAAAACCGTAAAATCCAAAAAACCCTAAGAAAGCTATAAAAACCATTAAACAAATAAATCAACTAAATAACCTAAAAATCACTAAAACCCCTAAAAACCTAAAAAATGCTAAATTCATAAAAGACAATAAATCCCAAAACCTCATAAAACCATAAAAACCCCTAAAACCACAAAACACCAAAAAACCATAAATACATTAAAAATCAATAAAATTGATGAACACCCTAAGATACACTAAAAACTATGGAAACCCTTTATATGATTTTTTTTTAAAATATAAATAAAATTTAAAAAAATCACCAGAAAAAATAATAATACACCAAAAACCCTTATAAACCATAAAGCCCTCCAAATCTCTAAAAACCATAAAATCCCATAAAAATAAAAACATACCTTAATAGGTTTAAAATTTTAAAAACCATAAAAACCCCTAAGAAAACATTAGAAACCTAAAAAAATATAAACCCTTAAAAACCTAGAAAATCAATAAAAAACCAAATAAAATTTAAAAAAACCCTAAAACCCAAAAAAACCCAAAACCAATAAAAACTATAAAAACACTCAAACAACCAAAAATGTTAAAATGCTACGAAAACATTAAAAACCCTAACAAAATCAAAAGGCCAAAACCCCTAAAAAACCATAAAATCCCAGAAGCCCCAAAAACAACCCTCTAAATTCTTGAAAACCCAAAAAAATCCATATTAATCCAAAAAATCCCAAAAAATCCCTAAAATCCGAAAAAAACCCATAAAAACCCTATGAAAACCATAAAATCCTTGAAACACAAAAAACCTAAAGGAAATTGAAAAATTAAAAAAAAAATCTCTAAAAACGTGTAAAAAACTCAAAATCACTATACCCCCTTTTATAAACCATAAAAACCATAAAATATTCATAAAATTAAATAAAATTTAAAAAACCTTAACACCTAAAAAAACTAAGAAACTCATTAAAACATAAAAACACTTAAATCTTGTAAAAATTAAAAATGCTAAAAACCCGAAAAGAACCAAAAACCCAAAAACCCCATAAAACCTATAAATTACCTAAATCATACAAACCCTAAAACCCATAAAATCCCCAAACCACTAAAAATTATACAACACCATTAATCCCCAAAAAATATAAAAAAACATGAAAAACATAAATACTCATTAAAACCGTAATACGAAAAAACCATAAAACTCTATAAAAACAAAAAACCCTCTAAATACCTAAAACCCATAAAATGCCAAAAATCTTAACGATGCTGTAAAAATCCCTTAAAAGTAAAATACCCTAAAAACATTGAAAAACCTTATGAAATTCATAATGCGCTAAACAAATTAAAACCCATAAAAACATAAAAATATAAAAAACCATAAAAAACATAAAAAACCTAAAACCCCTAAAAACCATAAAACCCCCCTAAAACCATAAAAAACCCTTTAAATCACATTAAAACCCTAAAAAACCACTAAAAAACTAAATACCATGTAAAATCCTAAAATTGTTAAAAAATTAATAATCCATAAAAAACCCTCCAAACCCGTAAAAACCCCAAAAACCATTAAAATTTTTAAAAACCCTAAAAACATTAAAAACAAGAAAAAACCTAAAAACCATGATAAACTATAAGAAAAAAATATATAAAAACAATTAAGACTTCTAAAGAACCAAAAAAACAATAAAAGATCAAAAATACCCTAAAACCAATAAAACCGCTATATAATCCAAAAAAATGATAAAAACCATAAATATACTAAAAAATCCGTAAAAGATACCAAATAATAACAAAACCTTAAAAATACTAAAAATCAAAAGAAAAAAAATTTAAAAAAAAAATAACTAAAACTCCTAAATCCAAAAAAAAATACTAAAAACACTAAGAGACACTAAAACCCCTACAACAAAAAAACACCGAAAATCCCTAAAGTCCCTAAAACCATATTAAAATCCTAAAAATCTCTAAAAATCTCAAAAAATGTAAAAGACCCTGAAAACCCATAAAATCCTTAAGAATACCTAAAAACCCTAAAAACACTAAAAACTCCTAAAAAACAAAAAATTCTTAAATGCTCAAAACTGTAACACCCTATGACGCCAAAAAACCATTAAAAACCCCTAAAATAATTAAAAACCATAATACCCAATCAAACCCAAATAATCCTCCAAAAACTCTTAAAACTATTAGAAACTGACAAAAAAATAGTTAACTCTAAAAACATTAAAAACTTTAACAACACAAAAAAATCATAATATCCAAAAAACCAAAAAACCATAAAAACACCCAAAATACATGAAAAATCTAAAAACCATTAAAATTATATAAAATTAATACACATCACTAAAATGTTAAAAAACCAAAAAACCAAGAAAAATTCTATGAAATTATTAAAAACCTAAAAATACTTAAAATCCCTAAAAATCTAAAAATGGTAACAACCCCAAAATCCATAAAAACAATAAAAAACTCCAAATATATCAAATCAAATAAAAACCCTAAAAAATACATAAAAAACCAAAAAAACATAAATAACCATAAGAACCTTGCAAACCCTATAAAGAACATAAAAAAAATAAACACTTAAAATCTATAAACGCTAAAAACCCCAAAAAAACCATAAAAACCACCAAAACTGTAAAAAAACCTAAAAACACATAAAAACCCAAAAAACTACTCAAAACATAAAAAACCCTTCAAATAACTTAAAATGATTAAATATATAAAAATATTAAAACCTTAAAAACTAAAAAAAATCCCAATGCCCAAAAAACAAAAAACATTAAAACCCTAAAAACTATAAAAATCTTAAAAGGCCCTAAAAATTCTTAAAAACACAAAAAGAACCTAAAAACATAAAAAATATAAGAAAAATGCAAAATGAAATAAAAAATTAAAATACCTAGAAACACTAAAAACCCAAAAAACCCAAAAATCCCAAAAATCTATAAAAACAGTAAAAACCATAAAATTCTTAAAAAATTTCTAAAAACACAAAAAATGTAAAAACCCCTAAAAACATGAAAAACCATAATAATTCCCTAATAACCTGAAACACAAAAAAATCCTAAAAGACCAAAAATGTTAAAACCCTTAAAATCTCAAAGACCATAAAAACCATAAACCCCCAAAATACATTAAAAACAATAAAAAATAAAAAACCCCTAAAACCCCACTAAAAATTAGAAAAAACATTTAAACCGCTAAAACATAAAAAACACTAAAAACATTAAGAACCCAAAAACAATTTCAAAATCCCCTAAAACAGAAAAAACAAAAAAATCCTTAAAATCCTTAAAATCCCTAAAATACATAAAAATAATAAAAAAATCATGAAAATAACTAAAAAGAGAAAACACTAAAAAATGAAAACCCCAAAGAAAAACTGAAAAATCTAAAAACACACAAAACCCCAAAAAAAATAACACTAAGAACCCTAAAAAAACTAAAAAACCCCATTAAACCCTAAAAATCCTAAAAATCCCTAAAAATAATAAAAACCCATAAAAATCATAGAAAATACACTATAAAACCCTAAAAATGAAAAAAACAAAAAAAAAACACTAAAAAACCAAATAAAACCTTAAAAACATAAAAATTCCTAAAACCCCTAAATAACCTAAAAACAGAAGAAAAAAAATCCAAAAAACCCCAAATAACCTAAAAACCTCCAAATAGGATAAAGCCCATAAAATCATTACAACCCCTAAACTACCATAAAATCCTAAAAAAAATATCTAAAATTCATTTAAACCCCTAAGAATGATAAAGAACACTAAAAACCAATTAAAACCATTAAACCTCAAAACCTCATTAAAAACTAAAAAAACAATGAAAACCTAAAATCCATAAAAAACCCTTTAAACCATCAAAATTAAGGATAAACTTAAATATTATAGAAAAAATCCAATAATAATCCAAAAAAATGTAAAAAACTCTAACACCCCCCAAAAACACTAAGAAAAAAATTAGAAATGTAAAAATGCTGAAACCCATAAAAATCAAAAAAATAATAAACACTTTAAACTACCAATAATAACCTAAAAACTAAAAAAACCATAAAACACCTTAAAAAATAAAATACCCCAAAAACCAAAAAAGCACTATAATACTTAAAACTCAAATAACCCTTCCAAACCATGTAAAACATTAAAAAACTAAAACTTTTAAAATCCCTAAAAACTAAAAAACCGTAAAACACAAAAAAACAAAGAAACCAAAAAAAATTAAAATAAATCATAGAAACCCTAAATAACACTAAAAATCCTAAAAACCCAAGAAAATCAAAAAGGCCCTAAAAACTTAAAAAATGAACAAAACCATCACAACCATGAAAAAACTCTAATAAAATCCTAAAAACTTAAACACAGGTAAAACTCCCAAAAAACCTAAAAATCTATAAGAACACTAAAACCCCCTAAAGTCCCTAAAAACCATAAAACCATCAAAATCACTAAAACACATAAAAATCATAAAAATCCATAAAATCCCAAAAATATGTAAAATAGAAAAAACCCAAAAAATGATAAAAACATATAAAAAAACCTTTAGAACCAAAAAACACTCAAAATCCCTAAAAAACCTAAAATCTATCAAAACTAAAAAAACCCCTAAAAACTATAAAACACCAAGAAACTATTATAACTATCAAAAACCCAGAAAAAACACTAAAAATCACTAAAAACTCTATAAACTGATTAAACCCCGAAAACATTAAAAAAAAATATAAAATTCCTTAAAAAACATAAAATAAAAAAAACCCTAAATACCCAAAAAAACCATAAAAACCCTAAGAGCCCAGAAAAAACATAAAAACCTTAGAAGAAATAAAAAACTTTAAAATCAAAAAAATCAAAAAAATCCCAAAAACATAAATAACCCAAAAAACACAGAAAGCCTCTAAGAAAACCTAAAAACCCTAAAAAATCATAAATCCTGTAAGAACCTAAAAAAAATAAAAACCCTAAAAACAAAAAAAATCCTAAAAACCCATGAACTGTAAAAATCCCAAAAAATACATAAAAAGCCTAAAAATCCTAAAAATCCCTAAAAATCCCTAAAAATGTAAAAAACTAAAAAATCTAGAAAACCCCTAAGAAAACCTAAAAAAGCTAGAAACATTGAAAACCCCTAAAAACCTAAAAAATTATAAAAAACGATAAAAAACATAAAAGCACCAAAAATCCAATAAAAACCCTATTACATGGAAAACCACTAAAAACTCAAAAAACCTGTTACACCCATAAAAATGTTTAAAATATATATAAAAAAATTAAAACCCTACAAAACTCAAAAAATCTCTAAAACCTCAAAAACCCATAAAAAGCATTAGAATGCTAAATAAATCTTAAAATAGTTAAAATCTCTAAAGACCCTAAAATTGATAAAATTCAACCAAATAAACCTTGAAATATCGAAAGAAATTATTTAAATCCTAAAAAACACCAAAATCACATAAAAACATATAAAATAAAAAATACATAAAAAACATTAAAAACCAAAAGAACAGTCAAAATCCCTAAATACCATAAAAAATAGAAATATCCTAAAAATCCATAAAATCCCAAAAAATATAAAAAACACAAAAAAACAGTAAAAATACCAATGAAAAACTAAAAACCAAAAATCACTTAAAACCCCTAAAAAACCGAATAGAAGAACATGGTGGCTCGGCTCACTCGTGATGGCGATTCTCTCCTCTTGCATCACTCTTAAATAAAATGACTGCTCTTGCACCTTTCCCTCCCCCCTCGACGGGGGAGGGGCCTCTGCTGATTTTGGATGATGGGAATCCTTTTGTCCTATTCTCGGTACCTGATTTTCTTCATCCTTTTCCATGGAGTGAGATATTCTCTAAGGTTCTTGAGTTACATGAAGGATTCCTATAGCACCAGTTATTAATGGAAGAGTTCAATGAGGCCTACACCCTACATAGGCTATCCCTGGTTTCTCATTTCATGAACTGGCGACCCCCGATGGATGTTTTCGACAGATTTGAGTTCGATCAATGGGACCTCCAAGACCATGCTACAGTAGGACTTCCTGATAGCAGTAACATTTTGATAAAATTTTCTTTAGAAGAGTATTTGGTTCATGCCTAGTCCGCATCTCCATGAAAATTCAACGATGCTTGTTTCTCCCTTTCCAAATAGAGTTTTGATCTGCACTTGAACCACGATTCACCGATGGTGGCATCGTGGGTTAGATTTCTAGAACTGCCACTCCCTTTTAGAAATTCATCTATTATTTCAATGTTGGGGAATTTGTTGTGATGGTTCTTATGCATTGATAGTAGAACAAGGGCCCTTTTCCACCCAGTCTCCCCAAGGGTCTTTGTGGATATTGATTCTTCTAAAGGACCGGTTGATTTTGTTTGGATTGATATTGGTGAGGAGATTCTATGGAAGAAGCCAGTGATCTTTGAGTCATGGATGGATTTATTCTCATCCGGATGGCTTCTGGGTCATAATGTTTGGGCTTGCAGGAGTAGAGGAAGAAATTGTCGTGCTTTGAATAGATCTTAGGAGGTGACTGGTGAGGAGAAGAAAAATCAGGGCGAGGTGCAGGAGGTTGTCCACGAGGATCCTGAAGCTAAATTTGAGCCCAGTAATGGGGGGAAGGCTCAGGTGGGGATTGATATGGTGGAGGTTTCAGTTCTTATTTCAAACAGGATTGGTAGGAATGCTGCTAAGGGAGTGGAACCTGCATCTAGGCTTGATTTTGGACCTATGGGTCAGATGTTAGTATGTGAGGGCCTTCCAGTGGTGACAGGGGGTCATGGCCTGCAGTTGATAGAGGGAAAAGGGTTTTTTAGGGCCAATCAGAACCAAAGGTGACAGACATCATTAGGAGTTTTAGGAGTGACTTAAAGATCTTAGATCCTAGGATTTCCCCATGCATGGAGGTTTCTAATAAGGATAATCTGAAGCAGAGGCAGAAAGTCATCCCAAACTTCAATCGCTTTGAAGGGATGGATCGTGAAGAGGAGGTGCAAGGCCCTCCACTTGTTGATGATTGGAGTGAGTGATCTGATGAACAGAAAAGCGGGTTGCATGATATTTTTTCTGAGGGATTACAACACAATTCTATTGAGATTATCTTTGCTAAAATAGGGGAGGAGGATTTTGATGATATGTGTAATGGCAGTGCTCCTGTTACTGGAGTTCCTACAGCTCAACCTGCTGGTAAGGCAGCAGTAGGTAAGGGTGTGAAGTCTCCCTTGTCCACAACTGTAGCTAGTGCTGGGATTGGGTGTTTTATACATGATGAAATAGAGGGGGAAGGTATTGCACATGGGGATATGGTTGAGCCGAGGATTTTGGCTGAATAGGAAGGTGTTCACCCTGTGGTGTCCAATGTTGCGGTGCAAGAGGCTAGTGTCGAGAATGTGGCTAGTTTCACTCTGTCTGGAATGAGTTTACGTACATTTGAGGTGGTTTTTGAGGGAACTGCTGGTAGTGACTGTCAGATGACTACGCAAGATAGGGTGGAGGACCAGGGGACAGTGGGTAAGTTGGAGGAGGCAGCTAGTCAGGGGGGGAACATTGGTGGCAGGGATGGTGTGTGGGAAGGGGGAGGGACCTGAGACGGGGGACGACCCTATGTAGGGGGGTGCTTCTGCACAAGAGATGGTTCCAATGGATGAGGACCACTTGCAGTTGGCCTTGGCTCGTGCTGTCCCTTTTTCTAAGGAACCTGTTCTTGCTGTTTTATCCCTGAATCAGGAAGCCTTTCTCATTCCTAAAAAAAGATTTTTTCCAAGAGGACCGTGGAAGGATGGCTCAAAATACGAACATGATCCTTAAAGAGAGGTCCTTGTTGGAGGTGGCTAATCTATATGGTAAGGAAAACAAACATGTAGGGGCCTCCTCGGATCCCCAAAAGTGGATACCAAGGAAGGACTATTCGGCTCTGCAAAAAACAGGGACCACACATGCCTCATGCAAAGCGAAGGAGGCTGCCTCTGGCAAGGGTGGTCGGTCTATCAAGACGCAATTCAATGCGGGGCAGCGACATCTCAGAGAGTATTATACATCCTTTTTAAAGAAATATGAGTCATATGAATGGGAGTAGATGGAGTCAGATGCTTCTTCTGGCTATGGTGCTTATGGGTACCCATATGGGGATGGAGACGTTGACCTGTAGTTTCTACTGTTCCCTTTTCTGTTTTTGGGTCTTTTTGGGTTTTCTTGTCATGGGGGGTCCAGCGCTTTTTTGGTGTAGGCTGTTTGGCTCCGTCCCATCCTTGTCTGTTTTGTTTTACTTTATTAAATTTTTGGTGGACCAGGAATAGCCTGGTTGTGCACCTCTTCTGCCCTAAAAACCCTAAAATACAAAAAACCCTAAAAACTGTAAAAACCATAAAAACCCCTAAAAACATATAATTCACTGAAAACCCCAATAAAACAAAATAAACATAAAAAAACCAAAAAACCGAAAAACCAAAAAATGCTAAAAACGCTAAAAACTCTTAAATCCCTATAAACCCTAAACCCTTAAAATTTATAAAAAATAAAATGACCATAAAAATCCTAAAAAAACCCAAAAAATCCCAAAAAAGGTACAAAACCCTAAAAACACTGAAAAAACCTAAGAAAACATTAAAAATATAAAAACACTTAAACCACCTAAAAATCCCAAAAAAGAAAAAAAAACCTAAAAATAAAAAACTCTAAAAATAATCAAAACCATAAGAACCCAAAAAATCTATAATAAACACCTGAAACTCTTTTAACATCTTTGATTTTTAGATACATTAAAAAATCGTTAATACCCATTAAAAATAAAATAATCATCTAAAAACCCAAAAAATCAGAAAATCACTAAATCCTCTCAAAATCCCTAAAAATAATAAAACCTGAAAAAAATTATGAAAATCATAAAACTCCCTAAAAATGAAAAAAAAGTAAAAACTTGAAAACTCTTTGAAATCCATAAAACCTAAAAACAATTAAAAACCCAAAAAACCTATAAAAACCATATTGATCATAAAACTATAAAATCCCCAAAAACATTTACATAAATTTAATACCCTAAAACACTAAAAAACTAATAAAAATAGGAAAACCTTTTAAACCCCTAAAAACAATAAAGATCTCTAGAGAACCTTAAAAAATCTAAAAACAAAAAATCCCCAAATAAACAAAAAAACCCTAAAAGAACCCTAAAAACCTAAAAACCCTAAAAGACAATTAAAATCCTAATAAATACAAAAAACCACTAAAAACATAAAAAACTGTAAAAATCACTAAGAAATCCTCCAAATCATAAAAAAACATAAAACCCCAAAAATACATAAAAACCCTAAAAACCCAAAAAACCCAAAAAAATAATAAAATCCATAAAAACTACTTAAAACACCTTAAAACTGTAAAACCCATGAAATCCATAAAAAAACAAATGATAAATCTAAAATTCTATAAAATAATGAAAAAAATGAACAAAAACTCTAAAAAACATTAAATACCATCAAGACTCAAAAACCCCTTACAATAAAAAAACCATAAAATCTTAAAAATCCCAAAAAATCATAAATACCATAAAAACAATAAAAATAGAAAAATACCTATCAATATTAAAAAATATAAAACCTATATAAAAAATAAAATCCCCTCAGAATACCTTAAAAACCAAAAATACTTTAATACCATGAAACCCTAAAAATTCTAAAACACAAAAACCATAAAAAATCCAAAAAACAATAAAAACAAATAAAAACTCCTATACCAATGAAACCCCAAAGAACTTTAAAACCACTAAAAATACTAAAATCCATTTTAATCAATAAAAACATTAAAAACAATATAATACCTTAAAACACCTAAAAACAGAACAAAACCCTAAAAAAACTATAAAAACGCAGATACCCTAGAAACACTAAAATCCCTCAAAACCCTTAAGAATCTAAACATCATAAAAATAAAAAATTACCTAAAAATCACTAAAAAATACATAAAAAATATTTAAAAAGATTAATAAAACCATAAAAACAAAAAAGACCTTAAAACTCCTAAAAAAATATCTAAAACCCTAAAACCATAAAACTGCTAAAAACAAGAGAACCCCTCAAAATCCCTAAAACCATTAAAACCATAAATATCCTAAAAAATAATTAAAAATTCCCAAATACATAAGAACCCTAAAAACATGAGAAACCCAAATAAAACCATAAAAACATGAATAACATAAACCCCTAAAAACTAAAAATTATAGAACCTAAAAGGGCATAAAACCCATAAAAACCATAAATGAACTAAAAACCTTTAAAACCCTAAAAACCCATAAAAACCCAAATAACCCACTAAAAAATCTAAAGACCCTTTAACCCCCTAAAATCATTAAAAAAATTAAAAAACACTATAAAACCCTAAAAAATGCAAAACTCCCTAAAAAAACAAAAAACCCGTAAAAGCATTTAAAATCCAGAGTACTTTAAAAAAAATTCTAAAAACCCAAAAAAATCCCTATATACCTAAAAAAATTTCAAAAATACCTGAAAACCCATATTAAATCCTTAAAGAAATTAAAATCACATAAAACCTTTTATAATTTTAAAAATTCTAAAAACCCTATGACCTCTTCAAAAATCGAAATAACCCAAAAACCCCTCAAAATCACTAATAACCCAAAACAAACAAAAAAACCCTAAAATTCAATAAAAATATAAAAATATATATAAAAAATAAAAGCCCTCTAAAACCTGAAAAATTATATGAAATCCTTGAAAAATATAAAACATTTAAAGCCCCTAAAAACCTAAAAATGCTAAAAACCTAAAATTCCCCAAAAACCGTAATACCTTAAAAACTGTAAAACCACCCAAAAAATAAAAAATAAGAAAAATCCAAAAAAAACTCTATAAACTAATAATAACATTAAAAACACTTAAAACAGCTAAAAATGTAAAAAACTATTACAAACCTAAAAACCCTTAAAAACACTCAAAAAACACTACAACCCAAAAAAACCATAAATATCCTAAAAAACAAAAAAAAACCCTTAAACTCCCTAAAAACCCTAAAAACCACTAAAACCCCATAAAAATACCCAAAAAGGCCAAACATATCTAAATATGTAAAGACCTTAATACTCTTAAAACCCCCAAATAAAACCTAAAAAACCCCTAAAAACAGAAAAATATATATATAACCTAAAAACCATAAAAAATCTAAGTACCCTAAAAAACCTAAAAACCCCTAAAATCCTTGAAAACCTAAAGAACAATTAAA
The DNA here is from genome assembly GCA_963277665.1 of Viscum album. Lineage (NCBI taxonomy): Eukaryota > Viridiplantae > Streptophyta > Magnoliopsida > Santalales > Viscaceae > Viscum > Viscum album. The sequence continues at coordinate 486,263,673 of OY728157.1, forward strand.
AACCCTTACAACCACTAAAAAAATAAAATAATTAAAAAACTATAAAAACCATTAAATCCCTTCAAAACTCATGAAAACCCTTAAAACCCAAGAAAACAATTCCCAACAAAACATAAAAACCCTTAAAATCCCTAAAAGTCATAAAACCCCTAAAATCCCTAATAATTACTGAAAACAAAAAAAAACACAAAAAACCTTGAAAACCACAAATAAATTCTTAAAAATTTAAAATCACTTAAAACCCCTAAAAACCTAAAAATGGCTAGAATTTCTAAAAAATCTTAAAAACCATAAAACCCCTAAAGACCCCTAAATTAAACCTATAACTCTAAAACCACTATAAAAATTATAAACCATTAAATCCCCAAAAATCATTAAAAATTAAAAAGAATAAAGAACCCTAGAATACAAAAAAAATTATAAAATCCCTCAAAAATCCTAAAACTTTTAAAGAACCTAAATCCCTAAAAATATTAAAAACCAAAAACATTTGAAATAATATTTAATAATACAAAAAATATATAAAAAACTGTAAAACAACTATAAAACATTAAGAAAACCATAAAAACTTAATAATTGTTAGATCCCCTAAACACCTTAAACACTCTGAAAACACTTAAACCCCCTAAAATTCTAAAAAAACATAAAACCCATAAAATATTATAAAACCCAAAAACCCATAAAAACACTAAAACAATTGAAAAATATAAAAAAAAACATTAATATTACTAAAAAAGTTTCAAAATTCCAACAAATCATAAAAACCGTAAAAAAAAACTACTAAACCCCCAAAAAACACATAAATTCCTTAAAACCCTAAAAATATGAAAAATTCCTAAAACCCTAAAAATATATGAAATCCTAAAGAGCCCTAGCAGTTTTTAATAATGTAAAAAAACTAAATACACTACAAGCCCTAAAGAAAACATTATAAACATAAATATACTTAAATCCCAAAAAATCCAAAAAAACGTAAAAACCCTAAAAACCCATCAATACCATAAAAATAAAAAAATACTACTAAAACACATAAAAACATGAAAAATCCATAAAAACACTAATAATCAATAAAAAAACTAAAAATGTTTAAACCCTAAAAATTGTTAAAAAAACTCGAAAACCGAAAAAATAATAAAAAAGCACCATAAACTACTAAAAAACTATGAAAACCCTAAAAACTGTAAATAAAAACTAAAACCCCTCTAAACCGAGAAATTACTAATAAATACACAACAAGACCTAAAATGTTATGAACCCAAAAAACCTAGAAATCCCCTCTGAAAACATTAAAATCCAAAAAATACTTAAAACCCATAAAGCATATAAATTTATAAAATCCCTATAACCCTCAAAATCCCTAAAACCTTAACAACCATAAAAATCCAAAAAAAATTCCCCCAAAAAACATAAAAACATAAAAACCCTAAAAACCCTAGAACCCACTAAGAAAACCATAAAAACAAAAATAAAATAAAACCTCTAAAAATAAATAACAATAAATACCCTTAAATACCATAAATACTCTAAAACCCATTTAAACCATAAATCCCATAACAACCATAAAAATGATAAAAACCCATAAAAATATAAAACCATTAAATACTCTAAAAACCATTTAAACACATAAAAATGTAAAACCCTATAAAAACATAAAAACAATAAAAACCATAAATAACTAAAAAATCCCCCTAAAACCCAAAAAATCATAAAAACCTAAAAACCCTAAAAAAATTCGAAATCTGTAAAAACCTTAAAAACTATTGAAAAACCTAAAAAAATCCATAAAAATACCTAAAAACATTAAAAACATAAAAACATTGAAAATATTATAAGAAAATATTAAAACCCTAAGACAATGAAAACCCTTAAAACAAAGAAAAAACTCTAAAACACTTAAAACCCATAAAACCCTAAAAACCCAAAAAAACCCTCAAAATACCTAAAAACATAAATATCATAAAAAATCCATAAAAATACCTTAAAAATATAAAATCCCAAAATCCCCTTTAGAATCCCTATAAAATCCATAAAAATATAAAAACTCTTCATACAAAACAAACCTAAAAATTATAAAATCCTTAAAAGTCATTAAAACCCCAAACGCTCTTAAAAACCATAAAACCCCTAAAAATATTAGAAATCGTAAATACCCATAAAAAACCTAAAAAATCCATGAAATTTCCTAAAAATATATAAACCACTAAAATACTTTAAAAAAATAAGAAAACATTATTGACCAAAAAAAATTAAACACCAAAAATATATAAAAATTTTAAAAACCCTAAAAACCCATAAAATTATAAAACCCCCTGAAAACCATAAAAACCATAAACCCCATAAAAATTCTAAATCCACTATAATACCAAAAACCCCTCTAAACCCCTAAAAATATTAATAAAACTCTAACATCATTAAAAAATAAAAAAAACCTTAAAACCCAAAAAACCATAAAAACATTGAAAACCCTAAATCCAACAAAACCCTCAAAATCCCTAAAACCCTAAAAACCCATAAATTTTGAAAAAATCCCTAAAAATACATAAAAATGTAAAAAACACTAATAACCTAGAAAACCCCAATAAAAACCTTAAATACCCTAAAATAAATACTACCTATAAAAACCCAAGAAATGTGAAAAACCCAAAAAATCATAAAACCCCAAAATATCTAGAAAAACTCTAAAAACCCATAAAAATACTAAGATATCATAGAAAATCCCTAAAATCATAAAATCCCTAAAAACCCTAAAAACCCCAAAGAAAACCTTAATTTCCTAAAATGTGTTAAACCCCTATAAACATAAAAATGCTAAAAACCTTAAAATTCCTAAAAAACACTAAAAATATTATAATCTATAAATACCCCTCAAACCATAAAAACCCATAAAACCATAAAAACCACAAAAAAATCTAAAACCGTTTAAATCCCTAAAAATATTTTAAAACCCTAGAAAACCTTAAAACCCCAAAAAACTCAAAAAACCACCGAAAAACAAAAAACCCAATAAAAAACCAATAAAATCCCTAAAACCCATCAGAATCGATAAATCCTTAAAAAAATATAAAAAACCTATAAAAGAATTAAAACCCCTAAAAATATAAAATAACAAAAAAAACCCTCCATAATAAATCATAAAAACCTAAAAATACATATCACCCCTAACAAACCTAAAAAATGCTAAAATCCCTAAAATCCCTAAACATAATAATTCCATAAGAACCATAAAACTACTAAAAGCAATTAAAACACAATAAAAACCCTAAAATCCCACTAACAATTATAATAACCCTTTAAACTGCTAAAAACACTAAAAACACTAAGAAACATTTAAAAACCTAAAAGCCTCAAAAAACCCTAAAAACAAAAAAACCACAAAACCACAAAAACCCTGAAACCCCTAAAAACCATAAATTCCTAAAAAAATCTCAATGAATTATAAAAGAAAAAAAAATACTCGAAACCCTAAAAACCCCTTGACAAACCATAAAACCCTAAAAAACAAAAATAACCTAAAAAACCTAAAAAATTAATAAATTTCAAAAACCCATAAAACCCTAAAAACCATTAAAATCTTAAACACCATAAAAACCATAAAAATCCTAAAAAATACCTAAAAACATAAAATCCCAAACAAATCTTGAAAACTGATGAGAAATCCATAAAAACCTAAAATATATAAAAACCCTTAAATACCTAAATATTTTAAAAACCCTAAAAACCAAAATATACCTAAAAACCTAAAAACCCTAAAAACCATAAAATAAACTAGAAACTCATAAAAAATCAAAACGCCCTTAAAAATTCTGAAATTCCATTGAACGCCTAAAAATGTTAAAAACTCTAACAACCCTTAAAACCCAACAAACTCAAAAATAACATTTAAAATAAAAAAACCATAAAAATCCTAAAAAATCATAAAATCCCTCAAAATACCTAAATACCCTAAAAGTCATAAACATCCAAGAAATTCGCTGAAATCCCAAAAAATGTAAAATATCTAAAAACCCTAAAATCCCCTATGAAATCATTAAAAATCTAAAATCAAGAAAACCCCAAAAAATCTAAAAATAATAAATCCCACAAAAAGGATAAAAACAATAAAATCTAGAAAAATCAATAAAAACATAAAAAACCTAAAAACCCATAAAAATATAAAAAATGTTAAAAACTCTAAAAAAAATTAATCCCATAAAAATATAAAAAATATAAAAAACCTAAAAAAATAAAATAACTAAAAAACCTAAAAAACCAAAAAAAATATCATAGAACCATAAACCCCTAAAAATGCTAAAACCCTGAAAATCCCTAAATACCCCAAATACCAAAAAATTCCAAAAACACTTTAAAAAAACGAAAAACATAAAAAACCCAAAAAAAAGTAAAACCCCCTATTAAAACATTAAAATCTTAAAAACACATAAAACGTATTAAAACCATAAAAATGATAAAAATACAAAAAACCCTCAAACCCTTAAAAACGATAAAACCCTTAAAACCTAAAAAACTTTTAAAACATATAAGAACTATAAAAACCCACTAAAAACTCTGAAAAATCTTTATTATCAAAATAATGTTAAAACTGTAAAAAAACATAAAATCCATTAAAATCTCAAAAAATATCTAAATACCCAAAAATACAAAAAAAACCATTAAAACCCCTAAAGGATCTTAAAATCCCTAAAAATTGTAAAAATAATAAAATTCATAAAAACCATAAAAGTCATAAAAAAATCTAAAAATACCTAAATATGTAAAAACCATAAAATCCAAAAAATCCTAAGAAAGTTATAAAAAACATTAAACAAATAAATCCCCTAAATAACCTAAAAATCACTAAAACCTCTAAAATCCTAAAAAATGCTAAAAACCTTAAAAGACAATAAATCCCAAAACCTCATAAAACCATAAAACCCCCTAAAACCACAAAACACCAAAAAACCATAAATACATTAAAAACCAATAAAATTGATGAACACTCTAAGATACACTAAAAACTATGGAAACCCTTTATATGATTTTTTTTAAAAATATAAATAATATTTAAAAAAATCACCAGAAAAAATAATAATACACCAAAAACCCCAATAAACCATAAAGCCCTCCAAATCTCTAAAAACCATAAAATCCCATAAAAATAAAAAAAATACCTTAATATGTTTAAAATTTTAAAAACCATAAAAACCCCTAAGAAAACATTAGAAACCTAAAAAAATATAAACCCTTAAAAACCTAGAAAATCAATAAAAAACCCAAAAAAATTAAAAAAAAAACCCAAAACCAATAAAAACTATAAAAACACTCAAACATCCAAAAATGTTAAAATGCTACGAAAACTTTAAAAACCCTAACAAAATCAAAAGGCCAAAACCCCTAAAAAACCATAAAATCCCTAAAGCCCCAAAAACAACCCTCTAAATTCTTGAAAACCCAAAAAATCCCTATTAATCCAAAAAATCCCAAAAAATCCCTAAAATCCTAAAAAACCCATAAAAACCCTATGAAAACCATAAAATCCGTGAAACACAAAAAACCTAAAGGAAATTGAAAAATTGAAAAAAAAATCTCTAAAAACGTGTAAAAACTCAAAATCACTATACCACCTTAAAAACCATAAAAACCATAAAATATTCATAAAATTAAATAAAATTTAAAAAACCTTAACACCTAAAAAAACTAAGAAACTCATTAAAACATAAAAACACTTCAATCTTGTAAAAACTAAAAATGCTAAAAATCTGAAAAGAACCAAAAACCCAAAAACCCCATAAAAACCATAAATTACCTAAAACATACAAACCGTAAAACCCATAAAATCCCCACACCACTAAAAATTATACAACACCATTAATCCCCAAAAAATATAAAAAAACATGAAAAACATAAATACTCATTAAAACCGTAAAACGAAAAAACCATAAAACTCTATAAAAACAAAAAACCCTCTAAATACCTAAAACCCATAAAATGCCAAAAATCTTAACGATGCTGTAAAAATCCCTTAAAAGTAAAATACCCTAAAAACATTGAAAAAACTTATGAAATTCATAATGCGCTAAAAAAATTAAAACCTATAAAAACATAAAAACATAAAAAACCATAACAAACATAAAAAACATAAAACCCCTAAAAACCATAAAACCCCCCTAAAACCATAGAAAACCCCTTAAATCGCATTAAAACCCTAAAAAACACTAAAAAACTAAATACCATGTAAATTCCTATAAATGTTAAAAAATTAATAAACCATAAAAAACCCTCCAAACACATAAAAACCCCAAAAACCATTAAAATTTTTAAAAACCCTAAAAACATTAAAAACAAGAAAAAACCTAAAAACCATGATAAACTATAAGAAAAAAATATATAAAAACAATTAAGACTTCTAAAGTACCAAAAAAACAATAAAAGATCAAAAATACGCTAAAACCAATAAAACCGCTATATAATCCAAAAAAATGCTAAAAACCATAAATATACTAAAAAATCCGTAAAAGATACCAAATAATAAAAAAACCTTAAAAATACTAAAAATCAAAAGAAAAAAATTTAAAAATAAAAAAATAACTAAAACTCCTAAATCCAAAAAAAAATACTAAAAACACTAAGAGAAACTAAAACCCCTACAATAAAAAAACACCGAAAATCCCTAAAGTCCCTAAAACCATATTAAAATCCTAAAAATCTCTAAAAATCTCAAAAAATGTAAAAGACCTTAAAAACCCATAAAATTCTTAAGAATACCTAAAAACCCTAAAAACACTAAAAACTCCTAAAAAACAAAAAATTCTTAAATGCTCAAAACCGTAACAGCCTATGACGCCAAAAAACCATTAAAAACCCCTAAAATAATTAAAAACCATAATACCCCATCAAACCCAAATAATCCTCCAAAAACTCTTAAAACTATTAGAAACTGACAAAAAATAGTTAACTCTAAAAACATTAAAAACATTAACAACACAAAAAAAAATATCCAAAAAACCATAAAAACACCCAAAATACATGAAAAATCTAAAAACCATTAAAATTATATAAAATGCATACACATCACTAAAATGTTAAAAAACCAAAAAACCAAGAAAAATTCTATGAAATTATTAAAAACCTAAAAATACATAAAATCCTTAAAAATATAAAAATGGTAACAACCCCAAAATCCATAAAAACAATAAAAAACTCCAAATATATGAAAACAAATAAAAACCCTAAAAAATACATTAAAAACCAAAAAAACATAAATAACCATAAGAACCTTGCAAACCCTATAAAGAACATAAAAAACAATAAACACTTAAAATCCTATAAACGCTAAAAACCCCAAAAAACCATAAAAACCCCCAAAACTGTAAAAAAACCTAAAAACACATAAAAACCCAAAAAACTACTCAAAACATTAAAAAACCTTCAAATATCTTAAAATGATTAAATATATAAAAATATTAAAACCTTAAAAACTAAAAAAATCCCAATGCCCAAAAAACAAAAAAAAATCTTTAAAACCCTAAAAACTATAAAAATCTTAAAAGGCCCTAAAAATTCTTAAAAACACAAAAAGAACCTAAAAACATAAAAAATATAAGAAAAATGCAAAATGAAATAAAAAATTAAAATCCCTAGAAACACTAAAAACCCAAAAACCCCAAAAATCCTCAAAATCTATAAAAATAGTAAAAACCATAAAATTCTTAAAAAATTTCTCAAAACACAAAAAATGTAAAAACCCCTAAAAACATGAAAACCCATAATAATTCCCTAATAACCTGAAACACAAAAAAAATCCTAAAAGCCCAAAAATGTTAAAACCCTTAAAATCTCAAAGACCATAAAAACCATGAAACCCCAAAATACATTAAAAACAAAAAAAAAATAAAAAACCCCTAAAACCCCACTAAAAATTAGAAAAAACATTTAAACCGCTAAAACATAAAAAACACTAAAAACATTAAGAACCCAAAAACAATTTAAAAATCCCCTAAAATAGAAAAAACAAAAAAATCCTTAAAATCCCTAAAATACATAAAAATAATAAAAAAATAATGAAAATAACTAAAAAGAAAAAACACTAAAAAATGAAAACACCAAAGAAAAACTGAAAAACCCAAAAACACATAAAACCCCAAAAAAATAAAAATAACACTAAGAACCCTAAAAAACTAAAAAACCCCATTAAACCCTAAAAATCCTAAAAATCCCTAAAAACAATAAAAACCCATAAAAATAATAGAAAATACACTATAAAACCCTAAAAATGAAAAAAAAACAAAAAAACACTAAAAAACCAAATAAAACCGTAAAAACATAAAACTTCCTAAAACCCCTAAATAACCTAAAAACAGAAGAAAAAAAATCCAAAAAAACCCAAAAAACCTTAAAACCTCCAAATAGGATAAAGCCCATAAAATCATTAAAAACCCCTAAACTACCATAAAATCCTAAAAAAAATCTCTAAAATTCATTTAAACCCCTAAGAATGATAAATAACACTAAAAACCAATTAAAACCATAAAACCTCAAAACCTCATTAAAAACTAAAAAAACCAATGAAAACCTAAAATCCATAAAAAACCCTTTAAACCATCAAAATTAAGGATAACCTTAAATATTATAGAAAAAAATACAATAATAATCCAAAAAAATGTAAAAAACTCTAAAACCCCCCAAAAACACTAAGAAAAAATTAGAAATGTAAAAATGCTGAAACCCATAAAAATCAAAAAAATAACAAAAAAGTTAAACTGCCAATAATAACCTAAAAACTCAAAAAACCATAAAACACCTTAAAAAATAAAATACCCCAAAAACCAAAAAAGCACTAAAATACTAAAAACTCAAATAACCCTTCCAAACCCCGTAAAACATTAAAAAACTAAAACTTTTAAAATCCCTAAAAACTAAAAAACCCTAAAACACAAAAAAACAAAGAAACCAAAAAAAAATTAAAATAAATCATAGAAACCCTAAAAAACACTAAAAATCCTAAAAACCCAAGAAAATCAAAAAGGCACTAAAAACTTAAAAAATGAACAAAACCACCACAACCATGAAAAAACTCTAAGAAAATCCTAAAAACATAAACACAGGTAAAACCCCCAAAAAACCTAAAAATCTATAAGAACAGTAAAAATCCCTAAAGTCCCTAAAAACCATAAAACCATCAAAATCACTAAAACACATAAAAATAATAAAAATCCATAAAATCCCAAAAAGTTGTAAAATAGAAAAAACTATAAAAATTATAAAAACATATAAAAAAACCTTTAGAACCAAAAACACTCAAAATCCCTAAAATACCTAAAATCTATCAAAACTCAAAAAACCCCAAAAAACTATAAAACCCCAAGAAACTATTATAACTATAAAAAACCCAGAAAAAACAATAAAAATCACTAAAAACTCTATAAACTGATTAAACCCCGAAAACATTAAAAAAAATATAAAATTCCTTGAAAAACATAAAATACAAAAAAACCCTAAATACCCAAAAAAACCATAAAAACCCTAAGAGCCCAGAAAAAACATAAAAACCTTAGAAGAAATAAAAAACTTTAAAATCAAAATAATCAAAACAATCCCAAAAACATAAATAACCCAAAAAACACAGAAAGCCTCTAAGAAAACCTAAAAACCCTAAAAAATCATAAATCCTATAAGAACCTAAAAAAATTAAAAACCCTAAAAAAAAAAATCCTAAAAACCCCTGAATTGTAAAAATCCCAAAAAATACATAAAAAGCCTTAAAATCCTAAAAATCCCTAAAAATCCCTAAAAATGTAAAAAACTAAAAAATCTAGAAAACCCCTAAGAAATCCTAAAAAAGCTAGAAACATTAAAAACCCCTAAAAACCTAAAAAATTATAAAAAACCATAAAAAAAATTAAAAGCACCAAAAATCCAATAAAAACCCTATTACATGGAAAACCACTAAAAACTCAAAAAACCTGTTACACCCATAAAAATGTTTAAAATATATATAAAAAAATTAAAACCCTAAAAAACTCAAAAAATCCCTAAAACCTCAAAAACCCATAAAAAGCATTAGAATGCCAAATAAATCATAAAATAGTTAAAATCCCTAAAGACCCTAAAATTGATAAAAGTCAACCAAATAAACCTTGAAATATACAAAGAAATTATTTAAATCCTAAAAAACCCCAAAATCACATAAAAACATATAAAATAAAAAATACATAAAAAACATTAAAAACCAAAAGAACAGTCAAATTCCCTAAATACCATAAAAAATAGAAATATCCTCAAAAGCCCTAAAATCCCAAAAAATATAAAAAACACAAAAAACACTAAAAATACCAATAAAAAACTAAAAACCAAAAATCACTTAAAACCCCTAAAAACCGAAGAGAAGAACATGGTGGCTCGGCTCACTCGTGATGGCGATTCTCTCCTCTTGCAGCACTCTTAAAGAAAATGACTGCTCTTGCACCTTTCCCTCCCCCCTCAACAGGGGAGGGGCCTATGCTTATTCTTGATGATGGGAATCCTTTTGTCCTATTCTCAGTACCTGATTTTCATCCTCCTTTTCCATGGAGTGAGATATTCTCTAAGGTTCTTGAGTTACATGAAGGATTTCCATAGCACCAGTTATCAATGGAAGAGTTCAATGAGGCCTACACCCTACATAGGCTATCCCTGGTTTCTCATTTCATGAACTGGCGACCCCCGATGGATGTTTTCGACAGATTTGAGTTCGATCAATGGGACCTCCAAGACCATGCTACAGTAGTTCTTCTTGATAGCAGTCACATTTTGATTCACTTTTCTTCAGAAGAGAATTTTGTTCATGCCTAGTCGGCATCTCCATGAAAATTCAACGATGCTTGTTTCTCCCTTTCCAAATGGAGTTTTGATCTGCACTTGAACCACGATTCACCGATGGTGGCATCGTGGGTAAGATTTCTAGAACTGCCACTCCCTTTTAAAAATTCATTTATTATTTCAATGTTGGGGAATTTGTTGTGATGGTTCTTATGCATTGATAGTAGAACAAGGTCCCTTTTCCACCCAGTCTCCCCAAGGGTCTTTGTGGATATTGATTCTTCTAAAGGACCGGTTGATTTTGTTTGGATTGATATTGGTGAGGAGATTATATGGAAGAAGCCAGTGATCTTTGAGTCATGGATGGATTTATTCTCATCCTGCTGGCTTCTAGGTCATAATGTTTGGGCTTGCAGGAATAGAGGAAGAAATTGTCGTGCTTTGAACAGATCTCAGGAGGTGACTGGTGAGGAGAAGAAAAATCAGGGCGAGGTGCAGGAGGTTGTCCACGAGGATCCTGAAGCTAAATTTGAGCCTAGTAATGGGGGGAAGGATCGGGTGGGGATTGATATGGTGGAAGTTTCAGTTCATATTTCAAACAGGATTGGTAGGAATGCTGCTAAGGGAGTGGAACCTGCATCTGGGCTTGATTTTGGACCTATGGGTCAGATGTTAGTATGTGAGGGCCTTCTAGTGGTGACGGGGGGTCATGGCCTATAGTTGATAGAGGGAAAAGGGTTTTTTAGGGCCAATCAGAACCAAAGGTGACGGACATCATTAGGCATTTTAGGAGTGACTTAAGGCTCTTAGATCCTAGGATTTCCCCATGCATGGAGGTTTCTACTAATGATAGTCTGAAGCAGAGGTAGAAAGTCATCCCAACCTTCATTCTCTTTGAAGGGATGGATCTTGAGGAGGAGGTGCAAGGCCCTCCACTTGTTGGTGATTGGAGTGAGTGATCTGATGCAAAGAAAAGCGGGGTGCATGATATTTTTTTCTGAGGGATTACAACAGAATTCTGGTGAGATTATGTTTGCTAAAATAGTGGAGGAGGATTTTGATGATATGTGTAATGGCAGTGCTCCTGTTACTGGAGTTCCTACAGCTCAACCTGCTGGTAAGGCAGCTGCAGGTAAGGGTGTGAAGTTTCCCTTGTCCACAAGTGTAGCTAGTGCCGGGATTGGGTGTTTTATACATGATGAAATATAGGGGGAAGGTGTTGCACATGGGGATATGGTTGAGCCGAGGATTTTGGCTGAATAGGAAGGTGTTCACCCTATGGTGTCCAATGTTGCGGTGCAGGGAGCTAGTGTCGAGGATGTGGCTAGTTTCAGTTTGTCTGGAATGGGTTTACGTACATTTGAGGTGGTTTTTGACGGAACTGCTGGTAATGACTGTCAGATGACTATGCAAGATAGGGTGGAGGACAAGGGGACAGTGGGTAAGTTGGAGGAGGCAGCTAGTCAGGGGGGAACATTGGTGGCAGGGATGGTGTGTGGGCAGGGGGAGGGACCTGAGACGGGGGACGACCCTAAGTAGGGGGGTGCTTCCGCACAAGAGATGGTTCCAATGGATGAGGACCACTTGCATCTGTCCTTGGCTCGTGCTATCCCTTTTTCTAAGGAACCTGTTCTTGCTGTTTTATCCCTGAATCAGGAAGCCTGTCTCATTCCTAAAAAAAGATTTTTTCCAGGAGGACCGTGGAAGGATGGCTCAAAATATAAACATGATCCTTAAAGAGAGGGCCTTGTTGGAGGTGGCTAATCTATATGGTAAGGAAAACAAACATGCATGGGCCTCCTCAGATCCCCAAAAGAGGATACCAAGGAATGACTATTCGGCTCTGCAAAAAACAAGGACCACGAGTGCCTCATGCAAAGCGAAGGAGGTTGCCTCTGGCAAGGGAGGTCGGTCTATCAAGACGCAATTCAATGCGGGGAAACATCATCTCAGAGAGTATTATACATCCTTATTAAAGAAATATGAGTCATATGAATGGGAGTAGATGGAGTCAGATGCTTCTTCTGGCTATGGTGCTTATGGGTACCCATATGTGGATGGAGACGTTGACCTGTAGTTTCTACTGTTCTCTTTTCTGTTTTTGGGTCTTTTTGGGTTTTGTTTTCATGGGGGGTCCAGTGCTTTTTTGGTGTAGGCTGTTTGGCTCCGTCCCATCTTTTTCTATTTTGTTTTACTTTATTAAATTTTTGGAGGACCAGGAATAGCCTGGTCGTGCACCTCTTCTGCCCTAAAAACCCTAAAATACAAAAAACCCTAAAAACTGTAAAAACCATAAAACCCCTAAAAACATATAATTCACTGAAAACCCCAATAAAAAAAATAAATATAAAAAAACCAAAAAACTGAAAAACCAAAAAATGATAAAAACGCTAAAAACACTTAAAACCCTATAAACCATAAAACCCTTAAAATTTATAAAAAATAAAATGACCATAAAAATCCTAAAAAAACAATAAATCCCTAAAAAGGTACAAAACCCTAAAAACACTGAAAAAACCTAAGAAAACATTAAAAATATAAAAACACTTAAACCACATAAAAATCCCAAAAAAGAAAAAAACCCTAAAAATAAAAAACTCTAAAAATAATCAAAACCATAAAAACCCAAAAAATCTACAAAAAACACTTGAAACTCTTTTAACATATTTGATTTTTAGATACACTAAAAAACCTTTAATACCCTTTAAAAATAAAATAATCATCTAAAAACCCAAATAATCAGAAAATCACTAAATCCTCTCAAAATCCCGAAAAATAATAAAACCTGAAAAAAATTATAAAAATCATAAAACTCCCTAAAAATGAAAAAAAGTAAAAACTTGAAAACACTTTGAAATATATAAAACCTAAAAACAATTAAAAACCCAAAAAACCTATAAAATGCAGAAACCATAAAAACCATATTGATCATAAAACTATAAAATCCACAAAAACATTTACATAAATTTAATACCCTAAAACACTAAAAAACTAATAAAAATATAAAAACCTTTTAAACCCCTAAAAACAATAAAGATCTCTAGAAACCCTTAAAAAATCTAAAAACACAAAATCCCCAAATACACAAAAAAACCCTAAAAGAACCCTAAAAACCTAAAAACCCTAAAATACAATTAAAATCTTAATAAATACAAAAAACCACTAAAAACATAAAAAACTGTAAAAATCACTAAGAAATCCTCCAAATGATAAAAACACAAAAAACCCCAAAAATACATAAAAACACTAAAAACCCAAAAAACCCAAATAAATTATAAAATCCATAAAAACTACTTAAAACCCCTTAAAACTGTAAAACCCATGAAATCCATAAAAAAACAAATGATAAATCTAAAATTCTATAAAATAATGAAAGAAAATAACAAAAACTCTAAAAAACATTAAATACCATCAAGACTCAAAAACCCCTTACAATAAAAAAACCATAAAATCTTAAAAATCCCAAAAAATCATAAATACCATAAAAACAATAAAAATAGAAAAATACATATCAATATTGAAAAATATAAAACCTATATAAAAAATAAAATCCCCTCAGAATACCTTAAAAACCAAAAATACTTTAATACCCTGAAACCCTAAAAATTCTAAAACACAAAAACCATAAAAAATCCAAAAAACAATAAAAACAAATAAAAACTCATATACCAATGAAACCCCCAAGAACCTTAAAACCACTAAAAATAATAAAATCCATTTTAATCAATAAAAACATTAAAAATAATATAATACCTTAAAACCCCTAAAAACAGAACAAAACCCTAAAAAAACTATAAAAACGCAAAAACCCTAGAAACACTAAAATCCCTCAAAACCCTTAAGAATCTAAATATCATAAAAATAAAAAAATACCTAAAAATCCCTAAAAAATACATAAAAAATATTTAAAAAGATTAATAAAACCACAAAAACAAAAAAGACCTTAAAACTCCTAAAAAATATCTAAAAATCTAAAACCATAAAACTGCTAAAAACAAGAGAACCCCTCAAAATCCCTAAAACCATTAAAACCATAAATATCCTAAAAAATACTTAAAAATTCCAAAAATTCATAAGAACCCTAAAAACATGAGAAACCCAAATAAAACCATAAAAACATGAATAACATAAACCCCTAAAAACTAAAAATTATAGAACCTAAAAGGGCATAAAACCCATAAAAACCATAAATGAACTAAAAACCTTTAAAACCCTAAAACCCCATAAAAACCCAAATAACCCACTAAAAAATCTAAATACCCTTTAACCCCCTAAAATCATTAAAAAAATTAAAAAACACTTTAAAACCCTAAAAAACGCAAAACTCCCTAAAAAAACAAAAAAACCCGTAAAAGCATTTAAAATCCAGAGTACTTTAAACGAAATTCTAAAAACCCAAATAAATCCCTATAAACCTAAAAAAATTTCAAAAATACCTAACAACCCATATTAAATCCTTAGAAAAATTAAAATCACATAAAACCTTTTATAATTTTAAAAATTCTAAAAACCCTATGACCTATTCAAAAATCGAAATAACCCAAAAACCCCTCAAAATCACTAATAACCCAAAACAAACAAAAAAACCCTAAAATTCAATAAGAATATAAAAATATATATAAAAAATAAAACCCCTATAAACCCTGAAAAATTATATGAAATCCTTGAAAAATATAAAACATTTAAAGCCCCTAAAAACCTAAAAATGCTAAATACCTAAAATTCCCCAAAAACCCTAATACCTTAAAAACTGTAAAACCTCCCAAAAAATAAAAAATAAGAAAAATCCAAAAAAAACTCTATAAACTAATAATAACATTAAAAACACTTAAAACAGCTAAAAATGTTAAAAACTATTACAAACCTAAAAACCCTTAAAAACAATCAAAAAACACTACAACCCAAAAAACCATAAATATCCTAAAAAAACAAAAAAAAACCCCTTAAACTCCCTAAAAACCATAAAAACCATAGAAACCACTAAAACCCCCTAAAAATACCCAAAAGGCCAAACATATCTAAATATGTAAAGACCTTAAAACTCTTAAAACCCCCAAATAAAACCTAAAAAACCCCTAAAAACAAAAAAAAATATTTACAACCTAAAAACCATAAAAAATCTAAGTACCCTAAAAAACCTAAAAACCCCTAAAAACCTTGAAAACCTAAAAAACCATTAAAAACCTTTACAACCACTAAAAACAATAAAATAATTAAAAAACTATAAAAACCATTAAATCCCATAAAAACTCATGAAAACCCCTAAAACCCAAGAAAACAATGCCCAACAAAACATAAAAACCCTTAAAATCCCTAAAAGTCATAAAACCCCTGAAATCCCTAATAATTACTGAAAAAAAACCCAATAAACCTTGAAAACCAAAAATAAATCCTAAAAAATTTAAAATCACTTAAAACCCCTAAAAACCTAAAAATGGCTAGAATTTCTAAAAAATATTAAAAACAATAAAACCCCCAAAGACCCCTAAAATAAACCTATAACGCCAAAACCACTATAAAAATTATAAACCATTAAATCCCCAAAAAACATTAAAAATTAAAAAGAATAAAGAACCCTAGAAAAAAAAAATTATAAAATCCCTCAAAAATCCTAAAACTCCTAAAGAACCTAAATCCCTAAAAATATTAAAAACCAAAAACATTTGAAATAATATTTAATAATACCAAAAAAATATAAAAAACCCTAAAACAACTATAAAACATTAAGAAAACCTTAAAAACATAATAATTATTAGATCCCCTAAACACCTTAAACACTCTGAAAACACTTAAAACCCCTAAAATTCTAAAAAAAACATAAAACCCATAAAATATTATAAACCCCAAAAACCCATAAAAACACTAAAACAAATGAAAAATATAAAAAAACATTAATATTACTAAAAAAGTTTAAAAATTCCAAAAAATCATAAAAACCGTAAAAATAAAAAAAACTACTAAACCCCCCAAAAACACATAAATTCCTTAAAACCCTAAAAATATGAAAAATTCCTAAAACCCTAAAAATATATGAAATCCTAAAGAGCCCTAGAAGTTTTTAATAATGTAAAAAAACTAAATACCCTACAAGGCCCAAAGAAAACATTATAAACATAAATATACTTAAATCCCAAAAAATCCAAAAAAAAGTAAAAACCCTAAAAACCCAACAATACCATAAAAATAAAAAAATACTACTAAAACACATAAAAACATGAAAAATCAATAAAAACATTAATAATCAATAAAAACACTAAAAATGTTTTAAACCCTAAAAATTGTTAAAAAAACTCGAAAACCAAAAAAAATAATAAAAAACCCCCATAAACTACTAAAAACTATGAAAACCCTAAAAACTGTAAATAAAAACTAAAAACCCCCTAAACCGAGAAATTACTAATAAATACACAACAAGACCTAAAATGTTATGAACCCAAAAAACCTAGAAATCCCCTCTGAAAACATTAAAATCCAAAATATACTTAAAACCCATAAAGCATATAAATTTATAAAAACCCTATAACCCTCAAAATCCCTAAAACCTTAACAACCATAAAAATCCAAAAAAAAAATTCCCCCAAAAAACATAAAAACATAAAAACCCTATAAACCCTAGAACCCCCTAAGAAAACCATAAAAACAAAAATAAAATAAGACCTCTAAAAATAAATAACAATAAATACCCTTAAATACCATAAATACTCTAAAACCCATTTAAACCATAAATCCCATAACAACCATAAAAATGATAAAAACCCATAAAAATATAAAACCATTAAATACTCTAAAAACCAGTTAAACACCTAAAAATGTAAAACCCTATAAAAACATAAAAACAATAAAAACCATAAATAACTAAAAATTCCCCCGAAAACCCAAAAAATCATAAAAAACCTAAAAACCCTAAAAAAATTCGAAATCTGTAAAAACCGTAAAAACTATTGAAAAACCTAAAAAAATCCATAAAAATACCTAAAAACATTAAAAACATAAAAACATTGAAAATATTATAAGAAAATATTAAAACCCTAAGACAATGAAAACCCTTAAAACAAAGAAAAAACTCTAAAACACTTCAAACCCATAAAACCCTAAAAACCCAAAAAAACCCTCAAAATACCTAAAAACATAAATATCATAAAAATTACATAAAAATATCTTAAAAATATAAAAAACCAAAAATCCCCTTTAGAATCCCTATAAAATCCATCAAAATATAAAAACTCTTCATACAAAACAAACCTAAAAATTATAAAATCCATAAAAGTCCTTAAAACCCCAAACACTCTTAAAAACCATAAAACCCCTAAAAATATTAGAAATCGTAAATACCCATAAAAACCTAAAAAATCCCTGAAATTTCCTAAAAATATATAAACCACTAAAATCCTTGAAAAAAAATAAGAAAACATTATTGACTAAAAAACATTAAACACCAAAAATCTATAAAAAATTTAAAAACCCTAAAAACCCATAAAATTATAAAACTCCCTAAAAACCATAAAAACCATAAACCCCATAAAAATTCTAAATCCACTATAATACCAAAAACCCCTTTAAACCCCTAAAAATATTAATAAAACTCTAACATCCTTAAAAAATAAAAAAACCCTTAAAACCCAAAAAAACCATAAAAACATTGAAAACCCTAAAGCCAACAAAACCCTCAAAATCCCTAAAACCCTAAAAACCCATAAATTTTAAAAAAATCCCTAAAAATACATAAAAATGTAAAAAACACTAATAACCTAGAAAACACCAATCAAAACCTTAAATCCCCTAAAATAAATACTACCTATAAAAACCCAAGAAATGTGAAAAACCCAAAAAATCATAAAAACCCAAAAAATCTAGAAAAACTCTAAAAACCCATAAAAATACTAAGATATCATAGAAAATCCCTAATATCATAAAATCCCTAAAAACCCATAAAACCCCTAAGAAAACCTTAATTTCCTAAAATGTGTTAAACCCCTATAAACATAAAAATGCTAAAAACCTTAAAATTTCTAAAAAACACTAAAAAATCTTATAATCTATAAATACCCCTCAAAACATAAAAACCCATAAAACCATAAAAACCACAAAAATTCTAAAACCGTTTAAACCCCTAAAAATATTTTAAAACCCTAGAAAACCTTAAAACCCCAAAAAACTCAAAAAACCACCGAAAAACAAAAAACCCAATAAAAAACCAATAAAATCCCTAAAACCCATCAGAATCGATAAATCCTTAAAAAAATATAAAAAACCTATAAAATAATTAAAACCCCTAAAAACATAAAATAACAAAAAAACCCTCCATAAGAAATCTTAAAAACCTAAAAATACATATCACCCCTAACAAACCTAAAAAACGCCAAAATCCCTAAAATCCCTAAACATAATAATTCCATAAGAACCATAAAAGTACTAAAAGCAATTAAAACACAATAAAAACCCTAAAATCCCACTAAAAATTATAATAACCCTTTAAACCTCTAAAAACACTAAACACACTAAGAAACATTTAAAAACCTAAAAGCCTCAAAAAACCCTAAAAAGAAAAAAACCACAAAAAACACAAAAACCCTGAAACCCCTAAAAACCATAAATTCCTAAAAAAATCGCTATGAATTATAAAAGAAAAAAAATACTAGAAACCCTAAAAACCCCTTGACAAACCATAAAACCCTAAAAAAACAAAAATAACCTAAAAAACCTAAAAAATTAATAAATTTCAAAAACCCATAAAACCCTAAAAACCATTAAAATCATAAACACCATAAAAAACAATAAAAATCCTAAAAAATACCTAAAAACATAAAATCCCAAACAAATCTTGAAAACCGCTGAGAAATCCATAAAAACCTAAAATATATATAAAACCCCTAAAAACCGAAATATTTTAAAAACCCTAAAAACCAAAATATACCTAAAAACCTAAAAACCCTATAAACCGTAAAATAAACTAGAAACTCATAAAAAATCTAAAAGCCCTTAAAAATTCTGAAATTCCACTGAACGCCTAAAATTGTTAAAAACTCTAAAAACCCTTTAAAACCCAACAAAATCAAAAATAACATTTAAAATAAAAAAACCATAAAAATCCTAAAAAATCATAAAATCCCTCAAAATACATAAAAACCCTAAAAGTCATAAACATCCAAGAAATTCGCTGAAATCCCGAAAAATTTAAAATATGTAAAAACCCTAAAATCCCCTATGAAATCATTAAAAACCTAAAATCAAGAAAACCCCAAAAAATATAAAGATAATAAAACCCACAAAAAGGATAAAAACAATAAAATCTAGAAAAATCAATAAAAACATAAAAAACCTAAAAACCCATAAAAATATAAAAAATGTTAAAAACTCTAAAAAAAATTTAATCCCATTAAAATATAAAAAATATAAAAAACCTAAAAAAATAAAGTAACTAAAAAAACCTAAAAAACCAAAAAAATATCATAGAACTATAAAACCCCTAAAAACGCTAAAACCCTGAAAATCCCTAAATACTCCAAATACCAAAAAATTCCAAAAACACTTTAAAAAATGAAAAACATAAAAAACCCAAAAAAAAGTAAAACCCCATATTAAAACATTAAAATCTTAAAAACACATAAAACGTATTAAAACCATAAAAATGCTAAAAATACAAAAAACCCTCAAACCCTTAAAAACGATAAAACCCTTAAAACCTAAAAAACGTTTAAAACATATAAGAACTATAAAAACCCACTAAAAACTCTGAAAAATCTTTATTATCAAAATAATGTTAAAACTGTAAAAAAACATAAAATCCATTAAAATCTCAAAAAATATCTAAATACCCAAAAATACAAAAAAACCATTAAAACCCCTAAAGGATCTTAAAATCCCTAAAAATTGTAAAAATAATAAAATTCATAAAAACCATAAAAGTCATAAAAAAATCTAAAAATACCTAAATATGTAAAAACCATAAAATCCAAAAAAACCCTAAGAAAGCTATAAATTACATTAAACAAATAAATCACCTAAATAACCTAAACATCACTAAAACCCCTAAAAACCTAAAAAATTCTAAAAACCTTAAAAGAAAATAAATCCCAAAACCTCCTAAAACCATAAAACCCCCTAAAACCACAAAACACCAAAAAACCATAAATACATTAAAAACCAATAAAATTGATGAACACCCTACGATAAACTAAAAACTATGGAAACCCTTTATATGAATTTTTTTTAAATATAAATAAAATTTAAAAAAATCACCAGAAAAAATAATAATACACCAAAAACCCCTATAAACCATAAAGCCCTCCAAATCTCTAAAAACCATAAAATCCCATAAAAATAAAAAAATACATTAATATGTTTAAAATTTTAAAAACCATAAAAACCCCTAAGAAAACATTAGAAACCTAAAAAAATATAAACCCTTAAAAACCTAGAAAATCAATAAAAAACCCAAAAAAATTAAAAAAAACCCTAAAACCCAAAAAAAACCCAAAACCAATAAAAACTATAAAAATACTCAAACAGCCAAAAATGTTAAAATGCTATGAAAACTTTAAAAACCCTAACAAAATCAAAAGGCCAAAACCCCTAAAAAACCATAAAATCCCAGAAGCCCCAAAAACAACCCTCTAAATTCTTGAAAACCCAAAAAATCCATATTAATCTAAAAAATCCCAAAAAATCCCAAAAATCCTAAAAAACCCATAAAAACCCTATGAAAACCATAGAATCCTTGAAACACAAAAAACCTAAAGGAAATTGAAAAATTGAAAAAAAATCTCTAAAAATGTGTAAAAAACTCAAAATCACTATACCACCTTAAAAACCATAAAAACCATAAAATATTCATATAATTAAATAAAATTTTAAAAACCTTAACACCTAAAAAAAATAAGAAACTCATTAAAACATAAAAACACTTCAATCTTGTAAAAATTAAAAATGCTAAAAACCTGAAAAGAACCAAAAACCCAAAAACCCCATAAATTACCTAAAACCTACAAACCCTAAAACCCATAAAATCCCCACACCACTAAAAGCTATACAACACCATTAATCCCAAAAAAATATAAAAAAACATGAAAAACATAAATACTCATTAAAACCGTAATACGAAAAAACCATAAAACTCTATAAAAACAAAAAACCCTCTAAATACCTAAAACCCATAAAACGCCAAAAATCTTAACGATTCTGTAAAAATCCCTTAAAAGTAAAATACCCTAAAAACATTGAAAAACCTTATAAAATTCATAATGCGCTAAAAAAATTAAAACCCATAAAAACATACAAACATAAAAAACCATAACAAACATAAAAAACCTAAAACCCCTAAAAACCATAAAACCCCCCTAAAACCATAGAAAACCCCTTAAATAACATTAAAACCCTAAAAACCACTAAAAAACTAAATACCATGTAAAATACTAAAAATGTTAAAAAATTAATAAACCATAAAAAACCCTCCAAACACATAAAAACCCCAAAAACCATTAAAATTTTTAAAAACCCTGAAAACATTAAAAACAAGAAAAAACCTAAAAACCATGATAAACTATAAGAAAAAAAATATATAAAAACTATTAAGACTTCTAAAGAACCAAAAAAACAATAAAAGATCAAAAATACGCTAAAACCAATAAAACCGCTATATAATCCAAAAAAATGCTAAAAACCATAAATATACTAAAAAATCCGTAAAAGATACCAAATAATAAAAAACCCTTAAAAATACTAAAAATCAAAAGAAAAAAAATTTAAAAATAAAAAAATAACTAAAACTCTTAAATCCAAAAAAAATACTAAAAACACTAAGAGAACCTAAAACCCCTACAACAAAAAAACACCGAAAATCCCTAAAGTCCCTAAAACCATATTAAAATCCTAAAAATCTCTAAAAATATCAAAAAATGTAAAAGACCTTAAAAACCCATAAAATCATTAAGAATACCTAAAAACCCTAAAAACACTAAAAACTCCTAAAAACAAAAAATTCTTAAATGCTCAAAACCGTAACAGCCTATGACGCCAAAAAACCATTAAAAACCCCTAAAATAATTAAAAACCATAATACCCCATCAAACCCCAAGAATTCTCCAAAAACTCTTAAAACTATTAGAAACTAACAAAAAAATAGTTAACTCTAAAAACATTAAAATCTTTAACAACACAAAAAAAAATAATAATATCCAAAAAACCATAAAAACACCCAAAATACATGAATAATCTAAAAACCATTAAAATTATATAAAATGCATACACATCACTAAAATGTTAAAAAACCAAAAAACCAACAAACATTCTATGAAATTATTAAAAACCTAAAAATACTTAAAATCCTTAAAAATCTAAAAATGGTAACAACCCCAAAATCCATAAAAACAATAAAAAACTCCAAATATATGAAAACAAATAAAAACCCTAAAAAATACATTAAAAACCAAAAAAACATAAATAACCATAAGAACCTTGCAAACCCTATAAAGAACATAAAAACCAATAAACACTTAAAATCCTATAAACGCTAAAAACCCCAAAAACCATAAAAACCCCCAAAACTGTAAAAAAAACCTAAAAACACATAAAAACGCAAAAAACTACTCAAAACATAAAAAACCCTTCAAATATCTTAAAATGATTAAATATATACAAATATTCAAACCTTAAAAACTAAAAAAATCCCAATGCCCAAAAAACAAAACAAAACTTTAAAACCCTAAAAACTATAAAAATCTTAAAAGGCCCTAAAAATTCTTAAAAACACAAAAAGAACCTAAAAACATAAAAAATATAAGAAAAATGCAAAATGAAATAAAAAATTAAAATCCCTAGAAACACTAAAAACCCAAAAACCCCAAAAATCCTCAAAATCTATAAAAACAGTAAAAACCATAAAATTCTTAAAAAAATTCTAAAAACACAAAAAATGTAAAAACCCCTAAAAACATGAAAAACCATAATAATTCCCTAATAACCTCAAACACAAAAAAAAATCCTAAAAGCCCAAAAATGTTAAAACCCTTAAAATCTCAAAGACCATAAAAACCATGAAACCCCAAAATACATTAAAAACAATAAAAAATAAAAAACCCCTAAAACCCCACTAAAAATTAGAAAAAACATTTAAACCGCTAAAACATAAAAAACACTAAAAACATTAAGAACCCAAAAACAATTTAAAAATCCCCTAAAACAGAAAAAACAAAAAAATCCTTAAAATCCCTAAAATACATAAAAATAATAAAAAAATCATGAAAATAACTAAAAAGAAAAAACACTAAAAAATGAAAACACCAATGAAAAACTGAAAAATCCAAAAACACATAAAACCCCCAAAAAATAAAAATAACACTAAGAACCCTAAAAAACTAAAAAACCCCATTAACCCCTAAAAATCCTAAAAATCCCTAAAAACAATAAAAACCCATAAAAATCATAGAAAATACACTATAAAACCCTAAAAATGAAAAAAAAACTAAAAAAAAACTAAAAAACCAAATAAAACCTTAAAAACATAAAACTTCCTAAAATCCCTAAATAACCTAAAAACAGAAGAAAAAAAATCCAAAAAAACCCAAAAAACCTAAAAACCTCCAAATAGGATAATGCCCATAAAATCATTAAAAACCCCTAAACTACCATAAAATCCTAAAAAATATCTAAAATTCATTTAAACCCCTAAGAATGATAAAGAACACTAAAAACCAATTAAAACCATAAAACCTCAAACCTCATTAAAAACTAAAAACACAATGAAAACCTAAAACCCATAAAAAAACCTTTAAACCATCAAAATTAAGGATAACATTAAATATTATAGAAAAAAAATCCAATAATAATCCAAAAAATGTAAAAAACTCTAAAACCCCCCAAAAACACTATGAAAAAATTAGAAATGTAAAAATGCTGAAACCCATAAAAATCAAAAAAATAATAAAAACATTAAACTGCCAATAATAACCTAAAAACTCAAAAAACCATAAAACACATTAAAAAATAAAATACCCTAAAAACCAAAAAAGCACTAAAATACTAAAAACTCAAATAACCCTTCCAAACCCCGTAAAACATTAAAAAACTAAAACTTTTAAAATCCCTAAAAACTAAAAAACCCTAAAACACAAAAAAACAAAGAAACAAAAAAAAATTAAAATAAATCATAGAAACCCTAAAAAACACTAAAAATCCTAAAAACCCAAGAAAATCAAAAAGGCCCTAAAAACTTAAAAAATGAACAAAATCACCACAACCATGAAAAAACTCTATGAAAATCCTAAAAACATAAACACAGGTAAAACCCCCAAAAAACCAAAAAATCTATAAGAACACTAAAAACCCCTAAAGTCCCTAAAAACCATAAAACCATCAAAATCACTAAAACACATAAAAATCATAAAAATCCATAAAATCTCAAAAATTTGTAAAATAGAAAAAACCCTAAAAACAATAAAAACATATAAAAAAACCTTTAGAACCAAAAAACACTCAAAATCCCTAAAAAACCTAAAATCTATCAAAACTCAAAAAACCCCAAAAAACTATAAAACCCCAAGAAACTATTATAACTATCAAAAACCCAGAAAAAACACTAAAAATCACTAAAAACTCTATAAACTGATTAAACCCCGAAAACATTAAAAAAAATATAAAATTCCTTGAAAAACATAAAATACAAAAAAACCCTAAATACCCAAAAAAACCATAAAAACCCTAAGAGCCCAGAAAAAACATAAAAACCTTAGAAGAAATAAAAAACTTTAAAATCAAAAAAATCAAAAAAATCCTAAAAACATAAATAACCCAAAAAACACAGAAAGACTCTATGAAAACCTAAAAACCCTAAAAAATCATAAATCCTATAAGAACCTAAAAAAAATAAAAGCCCTAAAAACAAAAAAATCCTAAAAACCCCTGAACTGTAAAAATCCCAAAAAATACATAAAAAGCCTAAAAATCCTAAAAATCCTTAAAAATCCCTAAAAATGTAAAAAACTAAAAAATCTAGAAAACCCCTAAGAAATCCTAAAAAAGCTAGAAACATTGAAAACCCCTAAAAACCTAAAAAATTATAAAAAACCATAAAAAAATAAAAGCACCAAAAATCCAATGAAAACCCTATTACATGGAAAACCACTAAAAACTCAAAAAACCTGTTACACCCATAATTTTTTTTAAAATATATATAAAAAAATTAAAACCCTACAAAACTCAAAAAATCCCTAAAACCTCAAAAACCCATAAAAAGAATTAGAATGCTAAATAAATCTTAAAATAGTTAAAATCCCTAAAGACCCTAAAATTGATAAAAGTCAACCAAATAAACATTGAAATATCCAAAGTAATTATTTAAATCCTAAAAAACACCAAAATCACATAAAAACATATAAAATAAAAAATACATAAAAAACATTAAAAACCAAAAGAACAGTCAAAATCCCTAAATACCATAAAAAATAGAAATATCCTAAAAAGCCCTAAAATCCCAAAAAATATAAAAAACACAAAAAAACACTAAAAATACCAATAAAAAACTAAAAACCAAAAATCACTTAAAACCCCTAAAAACCGAAGAGAAGAACATGGTGGCTCGGCTCACTCGTGATGGAGATTCTCTCCTCTTGCAACACTCTTAAAGAAAATGACTGCTCTTGCACCTTTCCCTCCCCCCTCAACAGGGGAGGGGCCTCTGCTGATTCTTGATGATGGGAACCCTTTTGTCCTATTCTCAATACCATATTTTCATCCTCCTTTTCCATGGAGTGAGATATTCTCTAAGGTTCTTGAGTTACATGAAGGATTTCCATAGCACCAGTTATCAATGGAAGAGTTCAATGAGGCCTACACCCTACATAGGCTATCCCTGGTTTCTCATTTCATGAACTGGCGACCCCCGATGGATGTTTTCGACAGATTTGAGTTCGATCAATGGGACCTCCAAGACCATGCTACAATAGTTCTTCTTGATAGCAGTCACATTTTGATTCACTTTTCTTCAGAAGAGGATTTGGTTCATGCCTAGTCGGCATCTCCATGAAATTTCAACGATGCTTGTTTCTCCCTTTCCAAATGGAGTTTTGATCTGCACTTGAACCACGATTCACCGATGGTGGCATCGTGGGTTAGATTTCTAGAACTGCCACTCCCTTTTAAAAATTCATTTATTATTTCAATGTTGGGGAATTTGTTGTGATGGTTCTTATGCATTAATAGTAGAACAAGGTCCCTTTTCCACCCAGTCTCCCCAAGGGTCTTTGTGGATATTGATTCTTCTAAAGGACCGGTTGATTTTGTTTGGATTGATATTGGTGAGGAGATTCTATGGAAGAAGCCAGTGATATTTGAGTCATGGATGGATTTATTCTCATCCTGCTGGCTTCTGGGTCATAATGTTTGGGCTTGCAGGAATAGAAGAAGAAATTGCTGTGCTTTGAACAAATCTCAGGAGGTGACTGGTGAGGAGAAGAAAAATCAGGGCGAGTTGCAGGAGGTTGTCCACGAGGATCCTGAAGCTAAATTTGAGCCTAGTAATGGGGGGAAGGATCGGGTGGGGATTGATATGGTGGAGGTTTCAGTTCATATTTCAAACAGGATTGGTAGGAATGCTTCTAAGGGAGTGGAACCTGCATCTGGGCTTGATTTTGGACCTATGGGTCAGATGTTAGTATGTGAGGGCCTTCCAGTGGTGATGGGGGGTCATGGCCTGCAGTTGATAGAGGGAAAAGGGTTTTTAGGGCCAATCAGAACCAAAGGTGACGGACATCATTAGGCATTTTAGGAGTGACTTAAAGCTCTTAGATCCTAGGATTTCCCCATACATGGAGGTTTCTACTAATGATAGTCTGAATCAGAGGCAGAAAGTCATCCCAACCTTCAATCGCTTTGAAGGGATGGATCTTGAGGAGGAGGTGCAAGGCCCTCCACTTGTTGATGATTGGAGTGAGTGATCTGATGCACAGAAAATTGGGGTACATTATATTTTTTCTGAGGGATTACAACACAATTCTGGTGAGATTATGTTTTCTAAAATAGGGGAGGAGGATTTTGATGATATGTGTAATGGCAGTGCTCCTGTTACTGGAGTTCCTACAGCTCAACCTGCTGGTAAGGCAGCTGCAGGTAAGGGTGTGAAGTCTCCCTTGTCCACAAGTGTAGCTAGTGCTGGGATTGGGTGTTTTATACATGATGAAATAAAGGGGGAAGGTGTTGCTCACGGGGATATGGTTGAGCTGAGGATTTTTGCTGAATAGGAAGGTGTTCAACCTGTGGTGTCCACTGTTGCGGTGCGGGAGGCTAGTGTCGAGGATGTGGCTAGTTTCGGTCTTTCTGGAATGGGTTTACGTACATTTGAGGTGGTTTTTGAGGGAACTGCTGGTAGTGACTGTCAGATGACTACGCAAGATAGGGTGGAGGACCAGGGGACAGTGGGTAAGTTGGAGGAGGCGGCTAGTCAGGGGGGAACATTGGTGGCAGGGATGGTGTGTGGGTAGGGGGAGGGACCTGAGATGGGGGACGACCCTAAGTAGGGGGTGCTTCCGCACAGGATATGGTTCCAATGGATGAGGACCACTTGCAGCTAGCCTTGGCTCGTGCTGTCCCATTTTCTAAGGAACCTGTTCTTGTTGTTTTATCCCTGAATCAGGAAGCCTTTCTCATTCCTAAAAAAATATTTTTTCTAGGAGGACCGTGGAAGGATGGCTCAAAATATGAACATGATCCTTAAAGAGAGGGCCTTGTTGGAGGTGGCTAATCTATATGGTAAGGAAAACAAACATGCAGGGGACTCCTCGGATCCCCAAAAGAGGATACCAAGGAAGGACTATTCGGCTCTGCAAAAAACAGGGACCACGAGTGCCTCATGGAAAGCCAAAGAGGTTGCCTCTGGTAAGGGAGGTCGGTCTATCAAGACGCAATTCAATGCGGGGCAGCGGCATCTCAGAGAGTATTATACATCCTTATTATAGAAATATGAGTCATATGAATGGGAGTAGATGGAGTCAGATGCTTCTTCTGGCTATGGTGCTTATGGGTACCCATATGGGGATGGAGACGTTGACCTGTAGTTTCTACTGTTCTCTTTTCTGTTTTTGGGTCTTTTTGGGTTTTGTTTCCATGGGGGGTCCAGTGCTTTTTTGGTGTAGGCTGTTTTGCTCCGTCCCATCCTTGTCTGTTTTGTTTTACTTTATTAAATTTTTGGAGGACCAGGAATAGCCTGGTCGTGCACCTCTTCTGCCCTAAAAACCCTAAAATACAAAAAACCCTAAAAACTGTAAAAACCATAAAAACCCATAAAGATAATAAAAACCTATAAAAATACATAAAACCCCTAAAAGCCACTAAATTATTTAAAACCATTTAAAACTCAAAAAATATAAAAAAACTTTCAAAATCACTATACCCTAAAAAACTCAAAAAACCCTATATCCCCCAAAAAACTATAAAAATCCAAAAACCAAAAAAAACCTCAAAACCCCCAAATATCACTAAAAATAATAAAAATACTCAAAATCCCTAAAAATCCCAAAAAAATTAAAAAATATTAAAAATCAAAAAGAAAACATGAATAATCTAAAAACCCTTAAATCCCTTAAAATCTTGATATATGAAAACCCCCTAAAAACACGAAAGAAAACATTAAAATCCTAAAAAACTAGAAAAAAATCTAAAAATACAAAAGTACATAGAAAAAAATAAAAAACATGAAAACAAAAAGGAAATAAAAAAGTCCTAAAATTAATTAAAAATCCTAAAAAACCTAAAAATATTAAAAACTTAAAACTCTCAAAAAACCCTTAAAACCCTCAAATTTCCTAAAAATCCTTAAAACCTATAAAAAATATAAAAATATCCCAAAAAAAACAAAAAACCCATGAAAAACCAAAATTAACGCCAGAATAAAACACTGAAAACCCTAAAAATGCTAAAAACAAAGAAAACCCTAAAATCCCTAAAACTCCATAAAAAATTAAAACCCCTAAAAACCTTAAAAACACTAGAAGCCTCAAAAACTATAAAAAACTAAAAACATTTAAATCCATATAATCCCCTGAAAATGAAAAAATATATAAATTACCAAAAAGTCCCTAAAACTCAGAAAACCCCATAATTACAAATAAAATAACAAAACACAAAAACCCCCCAACCCCCGAAAAACACTCAAAAAACCTAATTCCCTAAAAACTATAAAAATCCTATGAAGATCTAAAAATACGAAATTACATAAAAAATATAAAAACCCTGAAACCCCTAAGAAAACATTAAAAACCTAAAAATACATAAAACCCATAAATACCCTAAAAAAGAAAAAACGTTAAATAACCTAAAATCCCTAAAAACCCATAAATAACTTAAAAACCATAAATTTCCTAAAAAATACCTAAAAATTACTAAAAATGGTAAAACCCCTAAAACCCTAAAAACCCCTAAAGATCATTAAAAAAATAAAAGAAAATAAAACCCCCCAAAAACCTTAAAAAAGAGAAAACTTTAAAAAACAATAAAAAACATAAAAACATAAAAATCCTAGAAACCCATTAAACCCATAGAAGGCACTAAAACTATAAAAACCATTTAAATCCATAAAATTGTTAAAAACTATAAAAAACCTTTGAATCATGTTAAAAATAAAAAAAACAATAAAATACCAAAAAACCATAAAATCCATAAAACCCCAAAAAAACAAAAAAACACTCAAAACACTACAAACCATAAAAATTCATAAAAATAAAAAAATCTATAAAAATTACTAAAATAGTGAAAGACCAAAAAATCCCTAAACTCCCCCTAAGATAACCATGAAAATAAAAAAAAACACTAAAATCCCCTATATCCCAAAAAATAATAAAAACCATAAAAAATACGAAAACCTAAAGAAACAAAAAATCCCAAAAAATCTATAAAACCCTAAAATCATACTAATAGTAAAAAATATAAAAAAACTATCAAAACATAAAAAATATTTTGAAACCCTACAAAAAATAAATAAAAACATAAAAATATAAAAACACATAAAACACATAAAAACCCTAAAAGCACTGAATACCCTAAAAACTCGGAAAACACTAAAAACCATAAGTTCCTAAAACCCCAAAAAAATGTAAAACCCATAAATACCTATAAAACCCCTAAATGCACTAAATACTCTTAAATCCTTTTAAACCCCAAATAATATTAAAAAATCAGGAAATATTTCAAAACTCAAAAAATGAAAAAAAACCCTAAACCCTCAAAAATGAATAATCCTAGAAACAATCAAATCCAATAAATCCAAAAAAATCCCAACAAACTATAAAAATAATAAAAATCCCTAAAATCTTGAAAAACAAAAAAAACAATGAAAAAAAAGAAAGCATAAAAATAATTTAGACACTTAATTATTTAAAAACTCTATAAACCATAAAAACCTAAAACAATTAAAACTATAAACCCCCTCAAATCTATAAACCCAAAAAACAGTAAAAATATTAAAAAATATCTATATTTTCCAAAAAAATAAAAAATCCTAAATCCACTTAAAACCCCTAGAAAATCTATAAAAACCTAAACACTCGTAAAAACCCTAAAAACATAAAAATGTCAAAAACCAAAAAACCCAAAAAACCCCAAAAATAAAATTGAAAAGAAAAAAACCCAAAAAACCCAAAAAACCCCTAAAACCCATAAAAAACCTAAAAACCACAAAAATTTTAAAAACCATTTAAGTGACTGAATAACGTTAAAAAATATAAAATAACATAAAACCCCCAAAATCTCAAAAAAATCCTACAATCTCAAAAAAACCATAATAACCCTAAAAATCCTAAAAAACCATAAAACCCTTAAGACCCTAAAAATTGTAAAAACCTTAAAAATCCTAAAAATCCCAAAAAAATATCTAGATATGTAAAAACATAAAAAAATAAAAAACTGTATGATGACCTTAAAATACAAAAAAAACATAAATCCCAAAAAAGACAATAAAATTATAATAACCCTAAAACACCATAAAAACCCCTAAAAAATAAAAAATCCCTAAAACCCACCTAAAAAATAAAAAGCCTAAAATATCTCAAAAATCATTAAATACTTAAAAACCTCTAAAAATTAAAAACCACTGAAAAACATAAAAACCTAAAAACACTTAAACCACCTAAATCCTAAAAAATTATAAAAACCCTAAAAACACCTAAAAACCCAAAAATCCCAAAAAAAACATAAAAACCCCTAAAACCTTTAATAACCCTAAAAACATATAACACTAATATCATTAAATCAATAAAAACCCTTTAAAACCCTAATAACATTAAAAAACTAAAAAAACATCAAAACTCTAAAGTAATAAAAAAACACAAAAGTCCCAATAAAAACCATACAAATCTGGAAAACAAGAAAACCTCTAAAAACCCAAAAATCACCAAAAATCTCTAAAAATCATAAAATCCTAATATAGCCCTAAAAATACATAAAAACATAAAAAACAAAAATACCAAGAAATAACCCCAAGAAAACCATAAAAACCTAAAAATACTTAAAACACTTAAAATCAAAAGAAATGATTAAACCAAAATAATCCCGAAAACCCTAAATATCAAAATAACCCTCAAAATCCCTAAATCCCTAAAAACAATAAAAATCCTAATAAATCCCTAAAAATACTTAAAAAAGTAATGAACCCAAAAATATCTTGAAAACCTGTAGGAAAACTTTAAAACCATAAAACCACTAAAAATCCCTTAAAACCAAAAAATTGGGAAAACCCTAAACATTATATAATCCATAAAAATCACAAACCCCTAAAAAACTTAAAACCTTAAAAATCTATAAACCACTAAAAATCTAAAAAACGTTTAAACAAATAAAAATGTTAAGAAACAATATAAACCTTACTACCCACATAAACCCAAAAAATCACTAAAAACTCATGAAGACCATAAAAACCTTGAAACCTAAAAAATCCAAAAATTCCTTAATAATAGTAAACACCCAAAAAATAATAGAAATCCAAAAAATACATAAAATACCTAAAAACATAAACCCCTAAAAACCTAAAAAACAAAAAAAACCAATAAAAATGTTAAAAAACTAAGAAGAACCTTACACCCCAAAAAACCAATAAAAATCCTTAAAACCCTTAAAAATCCCCAAAATCCCTAAAATCCCAAAAAACAGAAAATACTAAAAAATAAAATAATATCCGTAAAAACATAAAAAATGCTAACAATCATGAAAACAATTAATAAAACCATTAAATACATAAAATAGTTAACCCTTCTACAAAAAAACTAAAAAAACTAAAAATCTTTTAAAAAAAATTCCATAATACCCCTAACACCAATAAATACTATAAAACCCATAAACACAAAAAACATAGAAAATCTCTAAAATCCATTTAAAAACATTAAAGTCCATAAAACATGAAATAACCTAAAAACCCAAGAACTAAAAAAACTCTAAAAACCCAAAAATACCATAACAAAGCTAAAAACGATAAAACCCCAAAAAACCACCAAAACCCTGATACCCCTAAAAATCTTTAAAAATCAAAAAAATGACTAAAAACTAAAAAAATGTAAAAAAACAATAAAAATCTTAAGAACAAATTGAATACCTTAAAACCCACAAAATAATTAAAGCCCATAAAAACCATAAAACGCTAAAATCCCTAAAAACCCTAAAAACCCAAGAAACCAAAAAATCACCTAAATTAACTAAACCCCTAAAAAAATAATTCTAAAACTCCATAATATCCCTAATAATATAAAAACCACAAAATTCCTTAAAAATAACTTATAAAACTGTAAAAACCTAGAAACACTTAAAACCCCCTAAAAACCTAAAAACGATAAAAACCCTGAAAACACCTATAAAAATTAAAAACCATAAAAACCCAAAAAACCATTCAACACCCACTAAAACCCCAATAAAACCAAAAAAATCACTAAAATCTAAAAAATCCTTTAAACCCCAAAAAATTTAAGAAAATTAAAAAAACAAAAAAAACTTAAAGAAATCAAAAAACACCTAAAAACCAACAAAAACCATAAATACCATAAAACCCTAAAATCCCCTAAAAATTTTCAAAAAACCATAAAATTATAAAAACTCATAAAAAAAATAAAAAAATGACTTAAAAAGCCATAACAAATAAACAATCCTACAAATATAGAAAACCCATAAACAACATAAAAACCTAAAACACTAAAACCCCCTAAAACATAAAAATAATAAAAAACCCTAAAAACCTAAAAACCCTAAAATCCCTAAAAACCCTTTCACCATAAAAATACATAAAACACATAAAAACCCTTTAAAATAACTAAAAATTGTAAGACCCCATTAAACCCTTAAAAAAATTTATAATATCTTAAAAACATAAAAACTTAAAAAAACTCAAAAAACCATAAAAATCCAAAAAATCCTAAAACCCCAAATAACCCTAAAACACTAAAAAACCCTCAAAAGCACCAAAACCATGGAAATCCAAGAATAATCCAAAAAATCAATACAAATTTAAAAACCCCTAAAAAATAGGAAAACCAAAATAAAACCTTAAAAAACTAAAAAAACATAAAACCCCTAAGAACCTAATAAACTCTAAAACCCAAAGAACCCTTAAAAACACTAAAATAAGTCAAAATCCCTAAAAATACTAAAAATCCATATTTATTTCTTAAATACCCCTAAAAATACACAAAAAAAATTTAAACCTAAATACCCTACAAAATAATAAAAAACCAAAAAACACATAAAATCCCTTAAAAATATAAAGAAGTTAAAAACCCTAAAACCCATAAAACCAAAAAAACCACTAAAATATTAAAAAAACCCTTTAAGACACTAAAAATATTAGAATTCTAAAAAACCCTAAAATTTTATAAATGTTAAAAAACCCAAAATCCCCAAAAAATCATAAATACCCTAAACCCCAAAAAACCCCTTAAACCCTCAAAAACCCTAAAACTCCCAAAAAATCATAAAAATTGTAGATATTAAATAAAAATAACTAAAAATTAAAAAACAATAACAAACTAGAAAAAACCTAAGAAAACCAGAAAACCTAAAATAACAAAAATCCACTAAAAATCTAAAAAATGTTAAAAACCCTAAAAACTATAAAAAACTAAAAAATTATCAAGATCACTAAAAACACTAAAAATTATAAAAATCATAAAAATTTCCAAAAAAACACAAAAAACATAAAAAACCATAAAAACCCATAAGAAAACTATAAACCCAAAAAAACATGAAACCCCAAAATAAATAAAAAATATAAAAACCCTAAAAACCCATAAAACCAAAAAACTCCCTTTAAACCTTTAAAAAAACAAAAACCCATAAAAAATAAAAGACTGTAAAAACCCCTATAAACACTTTAATCTACTATAATGATAAAAAAACTATAAATCATTATAGATCCTAAAAACTAAAATAAACCTCTAAAAACCAAAAAAAACCATAAAATCCAAAAAAAAAAACACAAAAAACCTCTCAAAACCCATAAAACCATAAAAATAAAAAAAAATCACTCAAAATACCTAAAAAAATAAAAACTATAAACACTAATAAAATCATCAAAAAGTCCTTAAAAAAGAACTTAAAACTCTTAAAATCCAAAATATTCTAAAAACCCTAAAACCAACAAAATTACTAAAAACACTAAAAAAAATTAAAAACCAGTAAAAATCCATAAAATTACCTATAAATGAAAAAACAATAAAACCCTAAAAACTATAATTTATATTGAAAACCAAAAAACAAAAGATATACAGAAAAAAACATAAAACTTTTAAAACCCATAATTAACCCTAAAAACCAAAAAACCCCCTTAAAAACCATAAAATCCATAAAAACCCACAAAAAATTATTAAAATCATATTAACCTCTAAAAATGTTTAAAAAATAAAACAACCATTAAAACCCAAAGAATCTGAAAAAATCCCTAAAACCCCCAAACCCATTAAAAACCAGAAAAGCTTTTAAAATCCCTAAAACTCTTAAAAACATAAAAATATTAAAATATCCCAAAAAATCCATAAAAATGTAAAAAACCCTAAAGAACCAAAAAAAAATCAATGAAAACCTTCAGAAAATAAAAACACTTAAAACCCCCACAAACCTAAAATTTCTAAAAACTACCACGAAACCCCAAAAAACCAAAACAAAATCCCTAAATTCCCTCAAAATATTTAAAAACCCTAAAAAATAAAAATCTTAAGAAATTCATAAAAACTCTAAAAATATTAAAATCCATAAAAATCCTTAAAATCAATAATAAATCCTTAAAAACCTAAAATAAGTTTAAAAACCTAATGACCTAAACAACCCCAAAACCTATAAAATCCCATTTAAATCACTAAAAATAATGAAAACCCCTTTCATCCTCTAAAAACAATAACAAACTCCAGAAATCGTAAAAACATTAAAAAACTAAAAAAATATAATACCCTAAGAAAACAGAAAAAATACCTAAAAACATAAAAACTCATAAAACACTAAAAAATCCATAAAAATCCCAAAAATTTTAAATCCCTCTAAAAAACATAAAACCTGAATGAAAACTTAAAAAAACAAAAAAAACCTAAAACCCATAAAAACAATAAAAACACTACAAACCCTAAAAATGCTAAAAACCCTAAAAATCCATAAAAACCCAAAAAACATAAAAATCATAAATAATCTCTAGAATTCTTTAAAAATGTATAAAACCCTAAAAATGGAAACAAAAAGAAAACCACAAAACCTATAAATAATTAAGACCCCAAAAAACTCTAGAACCACATAAAAACATTTAAAACCCCTTAGAAAACCTAAAAACACTAAAAGATCTAAAAAATATTTAACCCATGTTAATGAAAAAAAGTCTACAAACCATTAAAACCTAAAAAACCCCTAAAAACACATAAAACCGAAAAAGCACTAAAAACAAAAAAATACCCAAAAAAATACCACAATGCCTAAGAACCCAAAAACCCATAAAAATCCAAAATAATCCCTAAAAATACCAGAAAGCATAAAAAATACGCAAACCCTAGAAACCCCAAATAAAACATGAAAACCTAAAAACACTTAAAAAACCGAAAAACCTAAAAAACACTAAAAAACATAAAAACCCTAAATACATCCAAATACTTAAAAACCCTAAAAACCCATTTAAATCCAAAAAAATTGCTAAAAATCTCTTAAAATATAAGAAATAACACAACCCCTGAAATCCCATAAGAAAACCCTAAAATCATAAAAAACATAAAACCAATTAAAACCTAAAAAATACAAAAAATCCATGAAAGACCATAAAAACAACTAAGAACACCTGAAAACAGTAAAAACCCTAAAACTCATAAAAAACTAGAAACCCAATAAAATACTAAAAAACTTTTAAAACATAGAAAAACATTAAAAATTATTAAATACTCCAAAAAACATAAAACCCATCAAAATCCTTAAAACACTAAAAACCCTATAATCCCTCAAAATTCCTAAAATCCCTAAAAAATAAAAAAAACCATAACAATTCTAAAAAAATACTAAAAATACATAAAACATAAAAAACCCTCATATATTTGAAAACACCTAAGAAACCATTAAATACATGAAAACAATTAAAACCACTGAAAACCCTAATAAATGCTAAAAGCCTGAAAAACATAAAAACACTAAAATCCAAAACACCATGAACAAATACAGAATAAGGTGCAGGCCGCTACTATTGGGCATAGTGGAGGGAGCGTGTCCTAGAATCCTCTCGTGCCTGATGCTGGGAGTGCGAAGCCTCCTTCTGTAGTGCTAACGGATGTGCTTGCTACTAGACAGGGGGAGGGAATGTGGATCATCATGCTAGTGAAGTTGGGATGATTTTGAGCACTTTTTGGAGCCTTGACAGTGTCAGTGAATGGGAATGTAAGGAGAGGGCTGATATGGGGGTCAAGAATGGTGTGAATGCTTCCCAGGCCAAGGGTGATGGGGGTGTCCTCACAAGGTCTTTGATGAGCGCTTTGGAACACTTTGATCCAGTTCTGATTTCATTGGATGCTTCGGGGGGTGTGATGAGAATTTTGTTGAGGATGGGATGATTAAGGACTATGGGGATGATAAACCAAAACGTTTGGTTCTAAAAAACATGTCTCTAGAGGACCCCAATCTGATGATTGTACCTATGAAGTCTTCTCTTTTGTAGGAGGGAATGGAATCTGGGTGTTCGATGTTTTGGGAGAGTGGCTCTGATGATGGTTCTAGGATGAAATTCAACATGGGACAAATTTTAAAGGACAAGGCCTCTCTTGCTGGGAAGGAAAATTTTGAAGGGGGCATGTCCAGGGAGTGGTTCCCACCTCTCACCTCATGTTTTCTCAACCAGGAGGACACTGTTATCCCTGTTCAGGGAAAACATGGTGATATTGAAACTACAGCCCTGAAAGTGAGGAGGCCAAGGAAGGACTACTCTTCCTTTCTAAGAACGGTATCTACGAGGGACTCCAGCAAAGCTTCGAAGAATTCCTCTGCCAAGGTGGGGCGGTCTGCTGAGAAGAAGTTGATTGTGGAGCAGGTGATGTTAAGGGAATACTACACCAACCTCATAAGGCAGTATGATTCTTCTAAGTGGGAGTCAGTAGACACTGATGCGGCCTCAGGTTATAGTGCTAAGGCAGACCCCCTGGTGTGGATTTTGATGATGATAGTGGGGAAGGCTGGTGGACCTGTGCTGGATGTTGGTGGCTGATTGGATGGGAAATGCTATTGGTGATGTTTGCTGCGTTCGTTTGCGCTTGTGATGTGGTTTGATGCTGCTGGTTGTGTTTGGCTGTGATGCTGGACCTGGTGTTGTTGGTTGTTGGGGGTGGTTGGTTTGGATGTTTTGCTGCTACTGTGTTGCTATGATGATTGGATGTGGTGCTGCTGGATGCTGGTACCGGCTGGATGTGATGTGATGATGCCACTGTTATGTCTGGTTTTGAGTCCTTTTCTTTCTTTGTTTTTCTTTTTTGGCGTGGGTTGTGAGGGGTTTTTGGGTGTGGGTCATTTGACCCCTCCCCTCGTCTGTTGTGTCTCCTTTCTTCTTGCTAATAAATTGGGCGGGGGGGGGGGGGGATAGCCCGACCCTCACATCTTCCATGCCCTTAAAGCAATAAAAATAATAAACACCCATAAAAATGATAGACTTATAAAGACTCAAAAACCCATTTAAACCCCTAAAATTGTTAAGAAAATCTAAAAACCCATTAAAATCCTAAAAAAATCAAAAACACCTTTTATAAACCCTAACCCCAATAAAACTCAAAAAACCCCTCAGAAATCCACAGAACCCCAAATATTATAAAGATCCTAAAAGACCGCAAAACCCCCTATAAATATAAAAACCCCTAAGGACCCTAGAAACCCCTAAAAACAATATAATCATAAAACATGTAAACCCCCCACAACCTAAATTTTTTTAAAACCCTAATAACCCTAAAATCCATAATATCCCTAAAAAACTAGAAAATAATTAACGTCCTAAAAAATCCCAAAAAATACCAATAAGTTAAAAAACCCTAAAACCCCAAAAAAACCCTAAGAAAAAATTAAAAACATAAAAACACATAAAACCTTTAAAAAACTATAAAAATCTACAAACACTAAAATAACCTAAAAACACTAAAATCCCTGAGAACCATAAACCCCCAAAAAACCAAAAAAAACTCTAAAAACTCATAAATAACTTCAAAATCACAAAAATCTCTAAATACCATTTAAACCGATAAATTTTAAAAACTTTTAAAACCTCAAAAACCATACAAAAAGTAAGAAACCATGGAGAAGCGAAAAAACCATAAATACATAGAAACCCTAAAAACCATACAGACCCCCAAAACCCCTAAAAACCCTAAAAATGAATAAAAATCCTTAAAAGGAACTAAGAATCCTTAAAAACATAAAAATTCATAAAACCCTAAAAATCCCCATGAAAACCCTAAAAACCTAAAAACACATAAACCCCCAAAAAATGATAAAAATACTAAAACCCTAAAAACCGTAAAACTCTTCTAAATACATAAATATTATTAATTTTTTTTAAAAACCACTAAAAAGAAAAAAAAGAGAAAACCCTGAAAAATCATACGAAAATCCTAACACTCGAAAAACACTTAATGCCCCTAAAACCCATAAAAACACTCAAAACCAAAAAATCTCAAAAAACCCTAAAAACCATAAAATATCTAAAAACTATAAAAACCACTAAATCATTAAAACACACTAAAACCCAATAAATAAAATATAACCCACTAAAAACTATAGAAATCATTTAAACCCCTAAAAATATTAAAAATAATAAAAAACCCTTAAAACCTTAAAAAATAAAAAATGAAACCCTAAACCCCCCAAAAAACTAAAAACACAAAAAAACATAAAACTCCCTAAAACCCTAATAAACTAAAAAAATACTAAAAAATTCTTTTTAATACATAAACTCATAAAAATACCGATAAAACCAAAGAAAAAAATTGAAAACAAAAAACACATTAAAACCCTAAAAAACAGAAACATGCTAAAACCCTTAAACACCCCAGAACCACCAAAATCCCTAAAACCCTAAACACCATAAAAATAAAAAAATGTAACAATACATAAAAACATAAAAAACCTAAAAAACCTACGAATCATGAGAACCCTAAAGAAAAAATAAAAACCTAATCACACCTAAAATACTTAAAAACATAAAATCACTAAAAACCCTAAAACCCTAAAACCGTAAAAATTATAAAACCCCTAAAACCATAAAAACATTTAAATCCTTTAGAAACACTAAAACTACTATATTTTTCTAAACCCATTAGATGCCAAAAAATGTTAAAAACTCTAAAAACTAATTAAAACCTAAAAATCTCAACGAACCCTAAAACCAATAAAAACCCTTAAAACCCTAAAAGCTCCCCAAAACATTAAAATCCTAAAATGCCCTAAAAATCCTAAATAGAGAAAAAACCTAAAAACTATAAAAAACCATAAGAAAAACATAAAAACCTAAAAACTCTTAAAACATCTTTAAACACTAAAAAATTAGAAAAAACCCTAAAACACCCAAAAAACCCAAAAATATCTAATACTATAAAAACAGGTAAAAACCATTAAAACCCCTAAAACCCCATAAAATACCCAAAACCCAATAAAATATATAAATACCCTTTAAATCCCTAAAAATTTTAAAAACTATTACAAACATTTAAAACCCTAAAAATCCCTAAAATAAAAACACCCAAAAATCCAAAAAAACCATCAAAATCTCCAAAACCCTAAAAAATAATAAATTCCTAAAAGGCTTATAAATATGTCGAACTGAGAAACCATAAAAATAATAAAACCCCCAAAATAAATAAAAACCATAATACATATAAAAATCCTAAAAATACATAACATACAATAGTACATTAAAATACAATAAACCTAAAAACCATAGAAAAACATAAAACCCTAAAAAAATTTTAAAACCCCTATAAACCAAAAACCTAGTAAAAATCCTAAAAATTTCATTAAAATCTATAAAAACATAAAAATTAAATAATCCATTAATATCCTCAAGTAAACCATAAAAACCTAAAAACCAAAAAAAATGATAAAAGACGAAAAAACCAAAAAAAAAACTAAATTCCCACAAAATAATAAAAACCCCTAAACCACTTGAAAGTCCTAAACACCATAAAAACACTAAAAACCCACTAATTTTTCTAAAACACTTTAAAAACCTAAAATAAAAAAAAACAAAAAAAATCATTAAACCCTAATAAACTCAACAAACCATAAAACCGCAAAAAAACTATAAAACCCCAAAAACCCTTTAAAAACGGTAAAAACCCATAAAAATCTCAGAAACCTTAAAAATATTATAAATCCACTAAAAATTTAAAAAACATAAAAACCATGAAAACACTATGAAAACATTAAAAAATAACATAAGACCCCTAACAACCTAAAAAATGAAAAATCCCTAAAAACCCTAAAAACCCAAAAACCCCCAAAAAAACCTCAAAATCTTTAAAGGCCCTTAAAGCCAAAAAAATATGATAAATGTCCTAAAAATATTTAAAGATGTATAGAACACTAAAAATCCCAAAAACACCTAAGAAAACCATAAAATCATAAAAACAGAAAACCCCTAAAAACCTAAAAAACATGAAAAACTCAAAAATCCCAAAACATCCTAAATATATCAAAATCACTAGAAATCGAAAACCATAAAAATCTTAAAAATACATAAAAATCCAAAAAAGGTAAAAACCCCAAGAAACTTTAAAAACCACTAAGGGAACCTTAATACCCAAAAAACACTTGAAATTTATAAAGACCTCAAACGCTAAAATCTCTAAAATTCCATAAAACACTTAAAATCCCATAAAACCCATAAGTACCCCTAAAACCCCCAAACCCATAAAAGCACTAAAAATCCACTTAAAACTCTAAACACACAATAAAGCATAAAAACATTAAAAAAAACACAAAAACCCAATAATACCCATAAAATTAAAAATACCCCAAAACACAAAAAACCATAAAACCCTGATAAACAATAAAACTGAAAACCCCCCAAAACCCCTACAACCCTAAAAACCATAAAAATCCTTAAAAATTCCTAAAATATAAAAAAAATAAAAATCCATAAAATCTAGAAAAAAAATTAAAGAAAAACAGTATTACCTAAAAACTCTTCAAACCCCTAAAAACCTAAAAACACTAAAACCCCTCACAATAATAAAAAACTCAGAACCCCATAAAACCCCTAAAAATCCATTGAGAAGTCCAAAACCCCTTTACACCCCAAAAAATGTTAGTAAACCCAAAAAAACCTATGGAAATCATAAAAAATAAAAAAACACTCAAAATAAAA
Organism: Viscum album; assembly: GCA_963277665.1. NCBI lineage: Eukaryota > Viridiplantae > Streptophyta > Magnoliopsida > Santalales > Viscaceae > Viscum > Viscum album. Next base: position 486,306,262 of record OY728157.1, read on the forward strand.
AAAAAATAAAAATCTCAAAAACCACAAAGCCCTTAAATCCCCTAAAAATCCAAAAAATCCATGAAATTCTTAAAATATATAAAAAAATCTAAAAATTTAGTAAACCATAAAAACTATGACAAAATAAGAAAACCATAAAAACCAAAAAACAATTTAAACCCATAAAAACCAAAAAGCACTAAAAACCCTAGAAACCAAAAAGAAATTATACCCATAAAATGCCTAAAAACCCTAAAACCCCATATAAATCCAAAAAATCTATAAACAGTTAAAAACCCAGAAAAAATTTAAAACTCCTAATAAATCCGTAATAATTAAAAACACATAAAACCCTAAAAACCAAAAAAATATTAAAACACCCCATAAAACCCTAAAAACATTAAAATACTAAAAACCATAAAACACCTAAAAACATTCCAAACCCTTAAAATCTCAAAAAACCCAAAAAGCCCATTAAAAACTCCAAAAAACCCATTAAACCCATAAAAATGTTTAAAAAAAATCTAAAATACCATAAAACCCTTATAAACTCAACAAATCATAAAAACAAAAAAAATCATAAAACCCCTAAAAAACCTAAAATCCTCAAAATCCCTAAAAACACAAAAAACCCATAGAAGTCCTAAAAATTACGTAAAAATCCCAAGAAACTTAAACACCCATTAAAACCATGAAAACCCATATGAAATCCTCAATAGCATAAAAACACTTAAAATCCCTAAAAACCAAAAAATACTAAAAACCTAAAACTCTGAATAACCCTAAAAACAATCAAAATCCCTAAAATAACTTAAAATCCTAAAGAATAATAGAAAATCTCTAAAAACCAATGAGAAAACATTAATATTCTAAAAACACATTAACCCCAAAAAGCATAAAAGATTGAAAAAATCATTAAAATTAATAGAACCCTAAAAACCATAAAACACTAAAATGGATAAAAATAAAAAAACATAAATATCCTAAAAAGTGCTAAAAATACCAAAAAATAGAAAACTATAAAAACCAGAAAAAAACATAATAAAACCTTAAAAACATAAAAACATAGAAAACCCCTAAAGGCATTAAAATGTTAAAAACCCTAAAATAACTTAATATTCCATAAAACCATGATTCCCCAAAAAACCTTAAAGAACCTAAAACACATAAAATCTCAAAAAAACACAAAAAAAGTTGAAAATTCTTTGAACCCTTAAAAACATTAAAAAAATCTAAAAATAATAATAAAACTATAAACTCAAAAAAACATTATTAAAAAACAAAATAATAAAAACCCTAAACCTTAAAAATAGTAAAAATAATCAAAAACTATAAAAACCCAAAAAATTAAAAAAATCATAAAAATACTTAAAACCTAAAAACATAAAAACCCTAATAGTCAGAAAAACCCCTAATAAAACATTTAACACCTAAAAAAACATAAAACCACAAAAAAAATAATAACCCAAAAAGATATAAAAGTTGAAAAAACAATCACTACCCTTCAAAATCCCTAAAAACCCTAAAAACCATAAAAATATAAAAAAGTATAAAAAATTATAAAAACATAAAACACATAAAAACCATAAAAATCATATTAAAACCTTAAAACCCTGAAAAATATTAAACCCATAAAAACCAAAAAAATGATAAAAACCAAAAAATGCCTAAAAACCCCCAAATCCCAAAAAAACCTAACACCCACTAAAAAATATAGAAACCCTTTAATCCCCTTAAATCATTAAATAATATAAAAAACTATTAAAACCCTAAAAACTAAAAAAACCTTAAAACCAAAATTTTATTTAAAAAAAATAAAAATTAAAAAAACACAAAAAATATTCACTAAAAAATAATTTCTTTTTCTGATATGGGTATATATGTTTGTAAAAGTGTATTTTCTGTTGGTAAAATATTTTAACAAAAAAATTGTCTTTTCACTAAAATGTTACTAAAAAAATTGTAGCTAAATGTTATTGTGATAGATAAAATAGTTCTATTATAATTATATTAATAACAAAAGATAATATATATATTGGTCAAAGTGTTCAGTAATTAATTCATATGACACATATATCTGAGGTTAATAATATTTTCACCATATTATATCTTTTTTCTAAATAAAATTTAAATAAAAAAATTCATTACTAGTAAAATTTCATATTATCTTTATTAATTTATAATATATAATAGACCTATTTTAATTATCAAACTGAAAAATATTTTTAAGGATGACCAAATTAGAAAAATTTTAATTATATTAATAATGTAATTTAATACAAAATGAATGAATACATAGTTTAAGTTGATTGATACCTAAAAAGAACATAAAAATGAAAAACCTAAGATCCATATATGGAAAATACCACCCCCCCCCCCCCGACCCCAAATGAAATAAGGGTTTGTCGTCACATGACAGCTATCCTATGATAGCCATCCTAGTAGAATAATAATTCAAGAAAAGATTATTCATCACCCCAAGTATACTATAAGAAGAAACAAACCATGTCAACTCCATTACCTGTATGGAACCAAAAATTAATGTTATACCACACCCCTCATCTCCAAGATCTACACTATACTCAACCAAAAATCATTCCCAAAAATCAATGAAAAATATCTACATGAATTGAATGAAAAAAATTAATGTATAAAAACGATATGTTGGAATGATCATTTTTTATTCATCGTCACTATTGAATTATCGACAATGAAGATCATCATGTTCCATTAGGGGTCATTATGCTTAATCCATGATATTCATTCATATGTTTAAAAGGGTTTGTAAAAAAAATCCAAAAAATTCCCTCAAAGTAAAATTAATATTTCTTAGGATCGCCAATACTAAAAAAACATAAAACTAGAATAAAATAAAATCAAAAGTTTTTTAATAAAGAATTTTTCAATTTTCATAAAAAAACAAATATAGCTACATTTCCACATTAAGATGCAATAAGAATATAAAAAATAATTTTATAAATTATCAATTAAAACTTTTAGCATCTTGCTGGGAAAACTTGAAACAACCCCATGATTTCAACATAAAATAGAAGATAGCCAAATAAAAAAATCCAGAGTTCTATCCCAAGGCATATTTCAATATTTCATGCCAGGACACCAAATCATAAAACAAAAACAACAACCACTGATTTGAATAAAATACATTTACTTGTACATAGGATTCATTGAGTGTTTGGACAAAAAAATCAGAAATTCAGCTGATAGCTTAATATAATCCACACATCAAAATATATTTTCAAAAATGAAGTGTAAATTTCTGTTGGTAAATAATTTATTCCAATACTATGTAATGGATCAGATGTTCTCATGCATTTAAAGTATTCAGATTTATTTTTTTTGATGTTGTGGAAGATTAAGGTAATCAAATTCAGTCTAATTTTTGTATCCTCGGTGTTATTAGATTTGAGATGAAATCATTGGTCAATAATTTGACTAATAAAAATAGCATGATGATAATTAAAAGATAATTTAATGTAATTTATTTTCAGAAACATCATTTTTATGTTCAATGGAATAAAAAATCTATTAGATAAAAACACATATGATTTTTTTTTCATATTTTATATTAGAGATAAGTATACTAGTAGTGAAAAATACTTTTAGAGATTATGTTTGAATAAGGGATTAAGTGATAATTCATTAGAGTTTTTTATATCCAAAAAATATTACTTTGAAATATTTCATATGCATGGGTCATAGTTCTTTCAAACTTATATAGTGATTTTTAGATATATTTAGATGGTTGGTAGAAGCTAAAGGTTGTTTATCTATATTCTATTGCTTAGTTCTATTATAATATATTTAACATACCCATATGAATAAGATATTACCCTTTATTATCCTCATATATAAATAATTCATCTATATAGAACTAAAGAATTAATAACTAGGTTTAAAACATTATCATAATCCTTTTTTTGGAAGAACTTTTATAAAAATAAAAAGAATTATTCAAAATAAAACAATTATTGGCAGTTTGTGAGGAATCCATTTTTGTCTAACAAACAATTAAAACATAATAAAAAAATATTTTGTGACTTTGTTTGGAATTATTGAAACCATAGTTCTATATATTGGTAGGAATTTTGAAAAAAATAGGAAACCAATCGTGTTTGTTATATTTATCTTAAATTAATTGAAATAAGAATATAAATTCAATCTTATATATGTGGTAGGAAACCAAAATTTCAATTAGAAGTTTGGTAGATATGATAGATAAAAATTTATATAGCCATGAAATAGAACCATATTACATTCCATAATTATAACTGATGTTAGAAGTTACCGGTTCTGAAAAATTATTTAGAAGATAATATATAAAAGTAATTTCTGAAAAAATAGAATGAGAAATAATTAGACTATAAATTATCTACAAGAATATAAAACTGTATAATAATAGTAGATACCTCAAATAATATAATAATCTAAAATACGTTTTTTTTTTATGAAATATTTGTAAAGTTGAATATGCGGTCACAAATTATGTTGATGTCAAACTGATAAGTTGGGAATACAAATGAGGCATGGACCTGAAATGAAAAACCCTAAATAAAAAAATATATGATTAATATCTATGAATAGTTTATACAGTAGTCATGAATCCTAGGAAGATGAATAATCAATTATTCTACCATTGGTTATGAATAATGTATACAATCATTTTTAATATAATATATCACCAAGATTTTCATTATCTCATAAATGGAATGTTAAGATTTAATATTAGTTATTATTTGAGCAATATGTATGAAAAAAATATAACATGAAAAAAAATCAATTTAAAATTTATGAGTATATTCAAGATGATTTAAATAAATGTAACTAAGTAAATACATTTAAAAACAAAACTATACATGGTGTATGGAAAAAGTTGAACTTATTAGTTAGATTTCTAGCCTACTAAATCTGATGTTATATGAAATCATTGAAAAAAGTTAATAATTATCTCTAATAAGGTATACGATTAAAATTTAAAAAACAATGTAATACTAAAAACTACAGGACATTTTATTAAATATACACTGAAATAAGAAATATATGACGGTTTTGGTGAAACTATATTTTAAATAGATAGAAATATTCACCAAAAGGTGTACCTTTGTTGCTTCTTCTCTGATCAATCTTGAAATTTTCTAGGTATGTTGTTTATTTTATCATAAGTTGATCCATAATTAGGAAACAAAACAATTTCCCATTCCATTAAACTATCAAAGATCAAATTTCATTTACTTCTATGATTACCAAAACTAACAAAAAGTATTCAGCATATGAGATTTCTTGGGGAGCATATTGGAAGTTGGAAGATTCCTCTCTAAGATAACCTAATTCAAATTTGGGATCAAACAATTTTCCATACGATGATAGAAACAATGGAAGTTTATTCCATCTATAGTGGCTCTATATAACTATGTAATTATCATCCCAAAGTCAAAAACCAAAATTACTTGAAATTTTTTCAAATAGAAGAACAAAATGTGTTTACTAAAACCTAAACATAGATTTACATCACTAGACCATCAATCCCACTTAAACAATCCCAAAATCCCCAACAACCAATCCATATATTAGGATCCTCAACACCCAGATCCATCATTAAATTCAGAAATAAAAATAGTGATCTATCTTTACTATACAGAATCAATCATCAACTTTCATGTGCATCAGGTGACTATGAAGACTGTGTGTCGTTGTCCTTCGAGAGGAGAGGTTTGGATCCCATGATGACCTAATATAGGGTAAAGAAGGAGATACTTATCAAAATTTCAGTGTCCCATGCTTGGGAGTACTATATACTATACTGATTTATAGAGAACCTCCAGTAATCCAAAAGGGTCACTTGGTCGGGAATCGAATGCTCATGAGGTTTTTCATAGAGTATATTTTGAGAATTAGAATTGTTTTATACCTCATGGAAAAAGTAATTGTGGTTTCCCTCAATAGGGTGGGTTGAATATCTTGAGCATGGATGCAATTAAGAAGTTGGTCCCTTATAAATGGAATGTATAGCCATGGAAAAATTACTCAGATAATGCCCCGCCACTATAGTAGGTTCTTCACAACTAGTTCACTTTTAGAAAAAAAAATAGTTTGCGGATGATTAACTGACTAAATAACAAAGGGATGTGAGAACAATAGGGAGAGAAATCCTCTTTCAGCAGAACCCTCACAAGGAATGACAAAAGCCCGATGACACATGATGACCCAAGCATGGACTCCCATGCTTTTCTTCGGATTAGCGTCCCAAAGTCACCTTAAAAATAAGAATAGGAAATCTCTATTAATCAGAATTTCACTAAAAAAACATAAATTCAATTCAATTCAAACAATATATCCCATGATTTAATTTGTTAAGAAATTAAAGAGAGGAAGTACATACCTGATAATAGGTCCAAACATGGACGGGTTGAATGATAAATGGGTTTATTTACATGTCCCTCCCAACACCTCGTCTCTATAGTTAAAAGAGGAAAAAAACTATCAATCATCCATGGACATGGGAATGAGCAATTGTAGAGAATTGAATTTTTCGATGTGGGGTGTGATGAAAGAGAAGAGTGAGCATAAGTGGGGATTTCTACTATGTGAGCAGTGAGGGATGAAGATCGGGAGGCCATTACGTGTGGGGGAGGGGGGGGGGTGCTCTGAGAAGTGGCATGTAGAGGAAATATGTTTTATTCCAATATCACTATATTTTTTATAATTGTAATATTATTTTTTTAGTAACCTATTAGTACTAAAAAAATTGTAAAATTATTTGTTTGTACTGAATATGTAACAGATTTTTATGTGGAAAATAAAATGTTATAAATTATAATTAATAATAATGGGTTAAATTATTGGTAAAAAATATTGGTATCAGTATGATAACCTATCAAATTTATTTGTTAGTCAATTATATGGTGGTATTAAACTATTAATAACAACATATATATTTTTTGGTTAAAAGAAATGTCGATACTTAAATTTAATAAAAATAAAACATAATATCTTTTGGAATTAATCATTTATACCAACATATATATTTTTTCACAAAATTTTCATTGGTAAAAGTCAATTTCATTGTAGTGCCTCAAAATCCATAAAACCCCAAAAAATACATAAAAATTATATTAGAGACATAAAAATATTTAAAAATGAAACCCCCCTAAAAACCCTAAAAATCCTAAAAAAACCTAAAAGAATCTGAGAAATATAAAAACAATTAAAACCACTAAAAACACATAAAAATACTAGATACTCTAAAAAACCCTAAAAACTATTAAAACCACTGAAAACATAATACACCACCAAAACCCCATTAAAACCCTAAAAACCCACTAAAACATCTAAACACCCTTTAAACCCTCAAAATGTGGAAAACAATAAAATTATTAAAACCCCTTAAAACATAGAAAAAACATTAAAACCCAAAAAAACATAAAAGCCCAAAATCCCTAAAAACCATAAAAACTATAAAAAAATCCTCAAAATCCCTGAAATCCCTAAAATCGATAAAAATCCTAAATATCCATAAGCAAACTTAAAAATGATAAAAACACTATAATTTTTTAAAAACTTAAGAAAACCATAAAAACTAAGAAAAACATAAACCCTTAAATAAAAAAATACACCAAAAACCTTAAAATAAAAAAAACAAAAATATTAAAATCCCTAAAACACCTTAAAATACTTAAAAAACCATAAAACCATAATAATTCTAAAAAGTCCTTTAAGATCCCTAAAATTGTAAAAAAACATAGAAAAGCAGAAAACCCCAAATTTTACCTTAAAAATAAAAGTTTATTTAAAACCTATAAAAATCCTAAAAACACTTAGAACCTTAAAAACCCCTAAAAACCAAAAAAAACAAAAAAACTTAAAAACCATAAAAACCCATAAAATCCAAAAATACTATAAAATCTCTAAAAACCTGCTAATCCCCTAAAACATTAATAAACTATTAAAAAATAAAACCCTAAAAACATAAAAACCCTAAAAACAAAAAACCATAAAAACCCAAAAAACCTATAAACCTTTAAAAATGCTAAAATCCATAAAAACCAATAGAATCCGAAAAATCATTAAAAACTATAAATATATAAAGAAACCAAGAAACTGATAAATCCTAAGAAACCTAAAGAAACCAAAAACACTTAGATCCCTTAAAAAATCTTAAAATGGAAAAAATAATAAAACCCCCCAAAACCATGAAGACCCTAAAAACACCTAAAAATTCTCAAAATACCTAAAATTCCTAAAAACCATTAAAATCATTATAATTAACAAAAAATGAAGTAAACCCTAAAAATTCAAAAAATCCTAAAAACCTTCAAAATATAAAAATATATAAAACTCCTAAAAACTGAAAAATTTTAAAAACCCTAAAAGACCCTAAAAACCCTAAAAACCCAAAAAAAATCCATAAAACCCTATAAATAATAAAATCTTGAAAAATATTAAAAAACCTAAATCCTCAAAAAAAAACCCAAAAAACTACTAACACAATAAATTCTCTTCATAACCCAAAAATGTTAAAAAAATTAAAAAAACATAAAAATGATAAAAACTAAAAAATATGTAAAAACCCAGAAACCCCAGAAACACTATAAGAATAAAAAAAACACTCAAAATCCCTAAAAATCATAGAAATCCATAAAAAACAAAAAATTCCAAAAAAATCTCTATAAATGTAAAAAATCACTAAAACCCTAAAAAACCCAAAGAAAAACATAGAACCTAAAAACACATAAAACACCAAAAAACATAAAAATTCTAAACATGTTAAAACCGCCATAAAAGCCCATAAAAAATAAAAACACCTAATAACCATTATAACCCTAAAAAACAATAAAATCACTAAAAAATATAAAGAAAATATAAAAACACTTTAAACTACTATATTTTTTAAAAACTCTAAAAACCATAAAACCCCAAAAAAAACTATAAAAACCATGAAAAAACCTGAAAACATTAAAAAAATATAAAAATACTTCAAATAAATAAAGATCCATAAATATTTAAATGACCCTAAAACTCCAGAAATTTTTTAAGAAAGCAATCAAAACATAAAAAACAAAAAACCCCTAATGACCTAAAAAAAATAATAACAATCAAAATCCCAACAATCCTAAAACCCCAAAAATCATTTAAAAATATAAAAAACTATAAAAACTATATAAACTCCATAAAAATCCAAAAAAAACCATAAATACTATGTAAAAAAAAGAAAATATTTGAATCCTAAAAACAATTAATACCCCCAAAAACCTAAAATATGATAAAAATCATAAAAACCCCTTAAACCCTAAAAACCCAAAAAACTCAAAAAAACCCAAAAAAACAAAAAAAAACCCATAAAAACCCCAAAAACCATAAAAACCTAAAAAACTAAAAAATTATTAAACCTCTAAAAAACCATAAAAACCCTCATTAATCATAAACAACCTAAAAAAATAAAAATCTAAAAAATGAAATAAAATTCCCACAAAAAATAAAAACCCTAAAAAACCTAAAAACCCCTATGAATTCCTAAAAATCCTAGAAACTCATAAAAATCCTCAAAACATAAAAAATGGTAAAAAGTATAAAATCCTAAAAACCATAATACCCCTAAAAACATTAAAAACCCCCAAAATTATAAAAACCTATAAAAAATTTAAAAACAAATTAATTCCTTAAAACGTTAAAAACACAAAAAACATTAAATCTTGTAAAAAATAAAAAAACTGTAAAAACAATAAAAACCTTAAAAAACACATAAAACCCTTAAAATTCTCCAATACCTAAATCCCATATTAACTTATAATAATAAATAAAAACCTAAATACAAAATAAACCCCCAAAAAACCCTATGAAAACATTAGAAAAACATACAACACTTAAAACCACTAAAAACCCTAAAAAACACTAATCACCCAAAAAAACAAAAAAATACCCAAAAACCTGATGAATCATAAATACCCCTAAAACCATAAAAAACACGAAAACCCCATAAATACCATAAAAACAACCTAAAACTGTATTAAAAACTTTTAACCTAAAAAATGTTAATAAAATGTTCTAAACAATAAAACCCAAAAAACTCAAAAAAATTAAGAACTCAATAAAGCACAAAAAAAATAATAAAATGTAAAAACCTATAGAAACACCAAAAAAGGTAAAATCCCTAAAAACTAAAAAACAGTAAAAATACAAAAAACATAAAAACCAAAAAAACGAAAAAAACCCACAAAATCCCTAAAACCCCTAAAAACCATACAAATCCTAATAAAGCGCTAAAAATTCTTATAATACCATAAAAAATGAAAAATCCTATAAAAAATTTTAAAACCTAAAAAAATTAAGACCCTAAAAACCCGAAAGACTAAAACTTTAAAAAAACCTAAATCCCTCAAAATCCATAAAAAACATAAAAATAGTAAAAAAGATAAAAAGGAACTAAAAATCCTGAAAAATGTAAATAAATATTAACACCCCTAAAATTCATATATAAAACCATAAAAAACAATCTAAAAATCCCTAAAAAAGCTAAAAAAATTAAAAGACCCAAAAACCCAAAAACCCTTAAAACCATAAAAATCCCAAAAAAATTTAAAAACACTAAAAACCCATAAAATCCACAAGAAACCAAAAAAACTCTAAAAATAATTTAAACCCAAAAAACATTAAGAAACTATAAAAAAACCAAAACAACCGTAAAAACACCAAGAAAACCCTAAAAACCCAGATAACCCCAAAAAACCTAAAAAAACCCTAAAACCATTAATGTCTTAAGAAACCCAAAAAATAATAAAAATAAAAAAATCCCAAAAAACCATTAAAAGCTTTTATAACCCTAAACAACCCTAGGAAAACATTAGAAACCTGAAAAAACTTAAAAACCCAATAATACCTAAAAACAATAAAAACCATAAAACCCTTGAAAACATAAAAAATAATAAACCCCATAAAACCCTAAGAAATACTAAAAATATTAAATCCATTTAAAACCCAAAAAACATGGAAAAGCAATAAGAATTATAAAAAACCCTAAAAACTCAAAACAACACTAAAAACTGAACCCCCCATAAAACTCCTAAAAATATAAAATTCATCAAAATCCATAAAAAAACTCATAAAATCTTAAAAAAGGCATAAAAATCCATATAAATGTAAAAGATCAAAAAACCCCTAAAAACCCATAAGAAAACCATAAAAACCATAAAACAATTAAAACCCATAAAATACCTAAAAACACTATAATTTATAAAAACCCCTTAAAAGTCCATAAAACCCTTAAATCCCATAAAGACCATAAAACCTATTAAACACCTTAAAAATCTTAAAAACATATAAATCTATAAAACCTAGCAAATAATTCTAAAAACCCACTAAACCCCTAAAACGTTAAAGACCCTAAAAACCAATAAAAACCCTAAAAACTCAAAAAACACTAAACCCCGAAAAAACATGGAATCCCTAAAACCCATAAATCTTTGAAAATATATAAAAAACACTAAAAAAACCCAATAAAACTAAAAAACCCCTAGTAAATATTTAAAATCAAAAAAAATTAAATCTGCTACAAAACATAAAAAATACTAAAAATACTAAAAACCATGAAAATACTACAATCCCTAAAAACCATAAATACTCCTAAAAATAATATAAATCCCCCAAACCAATAAACCAATAAAAACCACTAAAAACAATTAAAACCCTTTAACCCACTGAAAATGTTAAAAACTCTAAAAACCTTAAAAACCCTCAAAACTCAAAAAACCCTAAAAACAAAAAAACCCATAAAAACCGTAAACCTCTAAAAACCCTCAAAATCAATAAAAACTAGAAAAGATCATAAAAAATTGTAAAAAATCTATACGATTACATTAAAATATGAAAACCTCTAAAAACCCTAAAAACCATAAGAAAACCATAAAATTCTAGAAATCCCAAAAAACCTATAAAACATAAAATACCCAAAAAAAAACATTAAATCCCCTAATAACCCCTTAGAACCATAAAAAACCTCTAGAAACTTTTAAAACACTAAAATACCAAAAAATCACAAAAAAAACAACTAAAATAAATAAAAAACCTTTAAACCCCTAAAAATATTAAAAACCTATAATACTTCTAAAACCTAGTAAAAACATTGAAAATACCCTAAAACCCTAAAACCATAAAACAACAAAAATCCAAAAAATCCTAAGAAATCATCAAAATATCTACAACCCCAAAGAGCATAAAAATCATTAAAAAGGACCTAAATATTTCTAAAAATGTAAAACCCAAAACACCCTCAAAACCCTTAAGAAGTCCTTAGAAACCTATAGCACATAAAACCCCAACAAACCTAAAAATTATAAAACCCAAAAAACCATATAAATATAAAAACACAAAAACCCCTAATATCCCTAAAACCATAAAACCATAAAATTCTAAAAAAGAACTAAATATAACCAAAACCATAAGAAATAAAAAAGCCTTGAAAGCCTTGAATAAAACATTAAAAACCAAAAACCAATAAAATCACCTAAAAATATTCTATAAAAAGAATAAAAACCCATAAAAAATCATAAAACCATAAAACACCTACAAACCATAATAAACCTTCAAACCTTAAAAACCCACTAAAACTCTAAAATCACTTTAAAATCCTAATTTTTTTAAAAGATATAAGAAATCATAAAACCCTAAAAAAAACTCAAAAAATCCATAAAACCCTAAAAAAACCGTAAAATACATAAAACCCATAAAACCCTCTAAATCCCTAAAAACCCATTAATACACTAAAAGGACCTAAGAATCACTTAAAACATAAAATCCCAAAATAACATAGAAAATCCCAATGAAAACCTAAAAACCACAAAAAACTTAATAATCAAAAATCCTATAAAACCTAAAAACATAAAAAACCATAAAATCCATGAAAATAATGAAAACCGTAATACCCACTAAATTCCATAACAAACATAAAAACCCATAAAACCCCTAAAGCAAAAAAACTCTATAAATCATTCAAAACCCAAAAAATGTTTAAATATCTAAAAAACCTTCAAAACCATAAAAAAACTATAAAATACCCTAAAAACAAGAAATACCATAAAACCCCTAAAACCCATAGGAAATATTCATAATCCCTAAAAACCTTAAAAACATCAAATTTCTAATAATCCCTAATAATCAGAAAAAAATAAAAACCCCAGAACACCTAAGAAAACCTTTAAAACCCAAAAATAATTAACAACCTGAAAAACATAAAAAATAAAAAAATCCAAAAAAATGTAAAATCCCCAAAAACCAGAAACACCCTAAAACCCATAAGAAACCCTAAAAATAAATAAAAAACCAAAATACACAAAAAAAAAATCAAAAACCAATTTAAACCCCTTAAAAAAATTAAAAACTCTAAAAACCTTATACCCACAGAATACTCAAAACCCCTAGAAACTCCAAAAAATCCATAAAACCCTAAATTTTATTGAATTCATAAGAACCTAAAAAATCATTAGAAATCCTAAAAACCCACAAAAATCATAAAAAACCTAAAAATATAAGAAACAATAAATCCCTAAAACCCAGAAAAACTATATGAAAGCCTTAAAAACCGAAAAGAACATAAAACCCCTAAAATAATAAAAATAACTAAAAACACTAAAAATCCTTAAAATCATTATAAATGAGAAAAAATAATAAAAATCCTAAAGAACATAAACATATAAAAACCCCTAAAACAAAAAAAATATAAACACATTAAAAATTCCATGAAACCCCTAAAAACTAAAGACCCCTAAAACCATTAAAACCCTAAAAACATAAGAACCTAAAACAACTAAAAAACTAATATCTGTTGAAACCCATAAAAACATTAAGAAAAACAAAAACCACTTTAAAACCCTAAATACTCAAAAAATCCAAAAAATCTATAAAAAGATAAAAAACCCTAAAAATATTGAGAACCCTAAAACCACTCAAAATACCTAAATACCCAATATAAATAATAATAATCTTATGAAATACCTAAAAATCACTATAATTTTATACATCCCTAAAACATAGGAAACTCAACGAAAACCTAAAAACACCTAAAGGTGTAGTTAGAGTGTGTGGTGCTGTGGATCTAAGATTGGAAGGATTACTGTGGCTTCTCTGGCTCTGTGATGGCTTTTGGTTGATGCGAAAGGCATGCTGCCAGCTTGTTGGGGATGCGCCAGATCTCATTTTTTCTAGATCTGCTGGTGATTGGTCTATGTAGAAGATCTAGATTGTGGTTGCTGAGATGATACCTCCATGGATGGGTCAACGACATTAAATTTTTCAATTGTTGATGGGATATCATTGGCGGCATGGTTCCTAGCCTCTTCCATGACAATTTGTGGGGGTTGGGCTTTCTTAGTTTTCGATGAAGCATGCTTCCCATCTGCTTGCAGAGCTGTGCCTGGGAGAATTTTGGCGGTTCATTTGGCGTTGCATCATTTCTCATTGGATGCATAAGGCGCGAATGGTTGGTTGTGACATGGTTGATCCAGTTTTCTGGGTTTTCATATTTTCTTGTTTTTAATCCGTGCTTAAGCTCCAGTTCTATTCCTCTACCCGATCTTTGTTTCATGCTCCTGCTACTGGCCTGTTTATGTTTTGCAGCATTATGGTTTTGGTCCTTTATTCCTGAAGGTGCCAATGATTTTATGGCCTCGAATTTACTGCTGAATTATATGGTTGGATCCTTTTGTTATAGATCTGTTTATGGTGGTGGACGCTTCTTCTATGGGCCGATGTTGGTGCCTTTCACTGGGTTTGTTTTGAGGTGTTGCGTTTTGGTTATGTGTTGCGACTTCTGGGTTGCTGGAAGGGCTGTTTGAGCTATGTGATGGTTCCTGCTCTAGATGCTGGTGGTAGTGTTGATGCACGATGCTTAGATTATCTGTTGCGGTGGACCTTCTTTTTAGGGAGGTGTTGGATTCTAGTGTTGGTGAAACAGGATGATGACTGTTGTATGGATGTGAGCCTTGGTTATTGGGGGGGGGGGTGTCTGCTTTTGGTGATGATGGTTATGTGATGTTAGTGGTAGCTTGTTTTGGTGTGAAGGTGTTGGATTCTAGTCTGAGTTATATTGGATGCTAGTTTCTATTTGGTGGTGAGCTACTGAATGTTGGTGATTGTGAGGCTTATGATTTTGATGCTGGTGGTTTTGTGATGTTGGATGCTGGTGGTATTGTGATGTTGGATGCTGGTGGTTCTGGATGCTGGTTTCTTTATGGATGGGAGGTGCTGAAGCTGTAGTTTATGGTCGTGCTGCTGCTCGATGTTGTTTTCTGTTTGAGTTTGGATGTTGGTGATTGGTTAGCTGTGAGATACTGGATGCTGGTTGATGCTGGATGGTGGTGGTGGCTGCTTTTCTTTGTGTGTTTTCTTTTCTCATTCTTGTTTTTTCTTTTTTTTGGGGGTCTTTTGTCTTGTGTTGTTAAGGGTTTTTGGGTGTGGGTCGTTTGACCCATCCACTCCCTTGTCTTCTGTTTCTTTTTTTTATTTCTAATAAATGGGGGGGGGGGTCGGGAATAGCCCGACCCTCGCATCTTCCTTGCCTAAAAAACTGTAAACACCATAAAAATCCATAAAAATCCAAACAAATATAAAAACACAAAAAACCTGAAAAACCCTAAGAAATAATTAAATACCTAAAAAGACATAAAAAACTAAAAACCAGAAAACACTAAAGAAAATAAATACCCTAAAAATATTAAAACCCTAAAATCCTCAAAATACATAAAAACCCTAAGAAACAATAAAAATCATAAAAATATCTAAAATCCATTAAAATTTAAAGAACACTAAAATACTTGAAAACTCTAAGAAAAACATAAAAAACACGTAAAACCACAAGAAAACCTATTAAATTATAAACACACTAAAAATCGTATAAAAGACCACTAACCCATAAAAACCCCAAACAACCCCAAAACCTAAAAAAACTAACAACTCTAAAACCCCTTTAAAATAATAAAAATGATAAAAACTAAAAAAACCATAAAACCACTAAAAAGATAAAAAATAACCCTCAACACCCAAAAAATCATAACAAGCATAAAACCACTAAAAAACCTAAAAACACTATAGAAACATAAAAACCCAAAAAACCATAAAAAACCTAAAAACCATAAAAATACGTAAAAATGTAAAAACCCCCAAAACCTAGAAAACACAAAAGAAAAACATAACAATCTAAAAAACTAAAAACTATTAAAACATAAAAAATGCTAAAACCCCTAAAAACAATAAAACCCTAAAAACAAAAAAAATACAAAAAAAATTAAAAACTCATAAAACCCCCCAAAAACTGAAAAAAAACATTTTATAGCCTAAAAATATTAAAAAAATGACTAAAAAACATTAAACCATATAAATTAAAAAACACTAAAAACTAAAAAACCCATAAAAACACTAAATACCCTAAAACCCCTTAAAACATTAAAAATCCATAAATCCCCTTAAAAGACCATAAAAACCTAAAAAATCCATAAATTTCCTTATAAATTTAAAAGACCCTAAAACACATTAAAACCACTTACAATATCATAAAAACATTAAAAAACATTATACCCTAATTAACTAAAAAAACCACAACACCCATAAAAACCCAAAAAACCAATAAATCAATAAAAACCCATAAAACCTTCTAATCCCTAAAAACCAAAAATCCATAAAGATCCAAAAAATTCGTAAAATGGCCTAAAAACATAAAAAAACTTTAAACCCTAAAAACCCTAAAAAAACCTTACACTATAAAAAACCCTAAATAAAACCTTAAACCCGTAAAAATCTTAAAACATCCAAAAATACAAACAATTAATAACCATAAAACCCCTAAATACAACTAAATTTCTCAAAACTCCTAAAATCCTAAAAACCCAAAAACCAATAAAACTCTAGAAAACCTTTAAAAACATAAAAATGATGATAACACTATAAAAAACCATAAATTATAAATAAATAACAAAAACTCGAAAACCATAACAAAACTAAACCTTAAAAAATAAAAAAAATAAAAAACAACTTAAAACAATAAAAAAACTAATACATCTAAAAACCTGTAAAAAACTAAAAAAACCTCAAAAACTTGGAAAATAATAAAAAATACTTAAAAACAAATAGCACATAAACCCGAAAACACATCAAAAAGGTTAAAATACTACCCCCCCTAAAAAAACGTATAAAATATAAAAACCATAAAACCCCTAAAAACATTAAAAGACCATAAAACTCTATAAACACCATAAAACCACTATAAACTCTAAAGACCCTTTTTAAACCACTAAAAACATTAAAAAACATAAATAAGTCCTTAAAACACCTAAAAAACTAATAAAATGATAAAACCCAAAAAAAATACCCCTACAGACCCAAAAACCCCTCAAAGCCCCACAAATCATAAAAAACCATAAAACCCCTAAAACCCTATAAGTCAAAAAAACATAAAAATCCCTTAAAACTGTGAAAACCCCAAAGAAAACTATAAAATACTAAATACACATTAAACCCCTAAAAACTGAAAAATTATAAAACCCTAAAAACACTAAAATCCATCAAAATCCATAAAAACCTTAAAAATTTACAATCCTAAAAAATCTCTAAAACCCTAAAAAGGTAAAAAACCCAAAAAAAGAATAACACTAAGAAAATATAGAAACCCCCAAAACACTTAAGACCCCTTATAAACTAGAAAAACATTAAAAATCTCACAACCCTAAATTTCTTAAACAACCAAAATACCAAAAAACCCCCCTAAAAAATTAAACAACCCTAAAACCCTTAAAAACCCTAAAACCTCTAAAATCACTAAAAACCATTTAAACCCCTAAAAACATTAGAAAAACATTAAAACCCATAAAAACCATAAAAAAAAAATAAACCCTTATAACCTAAAAAATAATAATACTCTAATCCCAAAAAAAATAAAAACCCTCAAAATCTATAAAGACCTAAAAACTATAAAAATTATAAAGCCCTAAAAATCCATAAAAAGGTAAGAAATCCTAAAAACCTTGAAAATAGTAACAAAACCTTACAAAACTAAAAACACATAAGACCCATAAAAACAATAAAATTCCAAAAAACCAAAAAACCCTAAAACTCAAAAAACCCTCAAAAACCCTTAAAACCCATAAAAAAAATAACTTTAAATCCCTAAAACAAAAAAATCTTAAATACCCTAAATACCTATAATAAAACATTAAAAACAATAAAAACATAAATCCACTAAAAAACTAAATTACTAAATCCCTAAAAGATCCTAAAACACCAATATAACATAAAAATACTTTAACATATTAAAAACCCTAAAAATAAAAAAAAAACCATGAAAAGCACTAAAATCCCTTTAAACCCCGAAAAACTTTGAAAACTCCAGTAACCATAAAAAATATGAAAAAATTAAAAACTCCAAAAAAACCAGAAAAAACCATAAAAACCCTTAAAATCCATCAAAATCCCTAAAAACTGTAAAAAACCATTAAAATCCTAAAAAGATCTAAAATTCATAAAAAACAAAAAAAACACTATAAACACTTAAAAACCTAAGAAGACCATAGTAACCTAAAAAAACATCAAACACCTAAAAATCCAAAAAATGTTATAAACCCTAAAAACCATATAATCGATAATACACTAAAACATCAAAATCAAAAAAACCTTAAAGTCCCATAAAAATTCTAAAAAATCCCAAAAAAATTAATACAAATGTTTAATGTCCTAAAACACTAAAAACCGCTAATAAATCCTTAAAATCATGAAAACACTAAAAACCTAAAAACCTAAAAAACCCCTAAAAATTAAAAAAAAACCCGGAAAGACCCAAAAACCCCTAAAAATTTTAAAAACTATTAAAATAAACAAAAAACAAAAAATATATAAAATTCCAAAAAAATATTAACTATAAAATCATTTTAAACCCCCAAAAAATTAAAATCTCAAAAAATCCCTAAAAATAAAATACAAAAAAAAACCCTAAACCCAAATAAAATTATGAAAATCGTAAAAAATAAAAATTTCTCGAAATCCCAAAAAAATCAAAAAATTAATAAATATCATAAAGATTCATAAAATGAATAAATTTTTTAAAAAAACCCTAAAACCCCTATGAAATCATTAAAAACCAAAAAAAACTTAAACCCCTTGAAATCATAAAAATAGATAAATACCATAAATACCATTAATACCATAAAAAATAAAAAACACTCAAAATCCCTAAAAACCGTAAAAACCATAAAAATCATAAAAGCCCTTAAAATCTTTAAAACAGATAAAACTCATGAAAATCCTAAGAAAATTTTAAAAACCTTAAAACTAATAAAACTGTTTAAAATATCAAAAATGCTAATAAAACTAAAATACCCAAAAACACTAAATATGACAAAACACCAAAAATGTAAAAAACCTCTCAATCCCATAAAAACTACTGAAAACTATTAAAATGATTTAATCAAGTAAATTTTTATAAAAAATACAAATAACCTTAATATCTATAAAAAATTTAATAAACCCATAAAATCGAAAAAATAATCATAAAAACCCAAAAACTCCATAAAAAGCTTCAAAATCCTTAGAACACTTAAAAGGCATAAAAATATTAAAAATCTCTAAGAACATAAAAACCGTAAAACCCTTAAAAACACTAAGAAAACCTTAAAAAATAAAAATAATAAAACTCCCACAAATCCAAAAAAATTATAAAACCTTAAATATCTACAAACACTCTAAAAACCCCCAAAACCATAAAAAACTAAAACACCAAAAAAAAACCCAAAACTACCACTAAAAACTCAAAACCACCTTTAATTTCCAAAAACATTATAATCTAAAAAACCTAAAAACTTAAAAAACACAAAAAAATAAAAAACCATAATACCCTAAAACCCCTCAACATCCCTAAAAACAAAATATTTTATAAAAACCCAAAAAACGCCCAAAATGACTAAAAACGTAAAATCCAAAAAAACCCGTAAGAGAAATTCAAAACCCTAAAAACACTTAAATACCCAAAAAATCATAAAAAATGATAAATTTCTTAAATAAACTAAAACCCCTAACAACCATAAAAATCCCTAAAACCCTATAAACAATAAGAATCCTAGAAATTCATAAATCCTTAAAAATCCATAAATTTTTTTAAAAACCCTAAAAATATGAAAATATTAGGGAAACCATTAAATCCTAAAACACATAATACCATTAAAAATCCTAAAACTGATAAAAACCCTAAAACCCATAAAAGACCCTGAAAACTATAAAACCACTAATTACCATAAAAACTATAAAAACCATAAAGCCCCTTAAAACCAATACACACAATAGAAATGCTAAAAATTTTTAAACCTATAAAAATTTTAAAAATAGTAAAATCCCTAGAAATCTCCAAAAAAAATTAAACTGTATAACAACATAAAAACACTGATAACCCTTAAAAACAGTAAAAACCATAAAATTCTTAAAAAATCGCTAAAAATCCCTAAAAAATGACAAACACTAAAAGCTTGAAAACCCCTTACAGAACCATAAAAGTCTAAAATATTTATAATAACTAAAAACAGAAGATCACTAAAATCATGGAAACCCATAAAATCCCTAAAAACAATAAACCCTCAAAATCTCTAAAAACCCTATAAAACATAAAAATCCTAAAAAATGCCTAAAATCATAAAAAACCATCAAAAGCCCTATGAAAATATTTAAAACCTAAAAAAATTAAAACCCCAAAAAAACTAAAAACACTAAAACCTATTAAAACACTAAAAGTCCCCTAAAAACCCTAAAACCCCAAAAAACATAAAAAACCGTAAAACCATAACAACTCTAAAAACTATAAAAACTAATAAATACACTAAAAACACTTTAAACATCAAAAAAGTGATGAAAACCCAAAAAAATAATATCACACTAAAAAACTAAAAAAACATTAAAACCCAAGAAAACAATTAAAACAAGAAAACCATAAAAAACCTAAAACCCTTAAAATACATAAAATCCCATAAAACCAAAAAATTCATAAAAATTCTTAAAAATACATTAAAATGTAATAACCAAAAAAATAAAAGGACCCCTAGAAAACCTTAAAAACCTAAAATCTCTAGAATCCCATAAACACCTAAAAATTATTACATTGGTAAAAAAATTATGAAACTCATAATACACCCAAAACCACTCAAAATCCCTAAAAACACTAAAACAAAATAAACCTAAAAAATCCCATAAATCAATTAAAAGGTAAAACCCCCTAAAACCCCTGAAACCCCTATGAAAACCATTCAAACTCAAAATCAAATTAAATAGCTAAAAACCTAAATACTTGAATAACCCAAAAATCCAAAAATCCCTGAAACCCAACAAAAACCCTAAAAACCCTAAAAACCATAAAAAAAACTTTTAGACCTGAGTAAAATCCTAAAACACCACTAAAACTCTAGAAAACTTTTAAACCCCTAACAATTATAAAAACTCTAAAAAATCATTAGACCTCTAAAAACTCAAATAAATCATAAAACCATAAAAACCATAAAAACCATAAAACCCTAAAAACCCAAACAAACCCTAAAAATACATGAAAACCATAAAATTAATAAAAAATAACTTCAAAATTAAAAAAATATAAAAACTATGAAAATACCTGAAACCCCAATGAAATAATTAAAATCCTTAAAACAATTAAAAATCCATAAAAATTAAAAAATTACAAAAAACCCTAAAAAACCCAAAAAAAACAAAAAATCCCTAAAACCCACAAACCCCTAAAAATATTAAAAACCCAAAAACCCAAATAACACTAAATAACCACTAAAAACATTAAATCCTTTATACCCAAAAAAGCGTTACAATCTAGAAAAAACCTTCAAACACTAAAAAAAATAAAAAACACCTAAAATCCCAAAGAAACTATAAAAACCCAAAAAACCAAAAAACCCCAAAAAAACTCAAAATTTCTAAAAACACTAAAAACCATAAAAATTATATAAAACATTAAAAATCCATAAAAAAAACAAGTAATCCCCTAAGAAAACCATAAAAACCTAAAAACCAATATAACCCTAAAAACATAAAAAATGACAGAAACCCTAAAACCCACTAAAAACCATCAAAACCCTTAAAACCCTAAAAAATAAATAACATAAAAAATCCCTAACAATCTCCAAAAAATGTAATAAACACTAAAATCCTCAGAAAACATAGAAACGTAAAAACACTAAAAACCCCTAAAAATCTAATATTCATGAAAAACCCTAAAACACATTAAAAACCTTAAAACCCCTAAAACCAAAAAACCCTTAAAAACATAAAAAACACATAAAAACCCATAAAATTCTTAAAGACCCCCTAAATACTATAAAAACTAATTAAATCCCTAAAAATGAATAAAACTATAAAAACCCCTAAAACTAAAAAAACCCATAAAAAAAATCATATCCACAAAAACCCTAAAAAATTAAAAAATACCCTCATAACCCAAAAAAAATCCATAATAGCCCTAAAATCCATAAACATAAAAACACTAAAAACCCATAAAACCCTCATAAAACCTAAAAAATCTTAAAATTTTAAATAACATTAGAGAACCACAAAACCTATAAAAACATGAAACCCCTAAAAACATATAAAATGCTAAAAATATAAAACCCTAAAAACATAAAAAAACACTAAACCCAATCAAATTTCTTAAAAACCCTAAACACCTTTCAAATCCCAAAAAATCATTAATAATATTTTATAAACATAAAAACCCAAAAAACACTGAAAAGTTATAAGAAATCCTTAAAGCTTAAAAATACCTAAACCCCTAAAAAATTAAAATTTCTAAAAACCCCAAATCCATAAAATACCCTAAAAACTATAAATACCCCTAAAATCCATAAAACCTCTCAAACCATAAAAATGATAAAAACCATAAAAACCAAAAATGCCATTAAAACCTCTAAAACGATTTAAACCCCTAAAAAAAATTAAAAAAACTGAAAACCCTTTTAAATCTTAAAAATACAAAACACACTAAAAAAACCATAAAACCTTGAAATACATAAAAATGTTTTAACCCCTAAAAATTCCTAAACCCCCCCCCCCCCCCAAAAAAAACCTTAAAATCCTTAAAAATACCTAAAATTAAATGAAAACAAAAAAACCTAAAAAACCCTATGAAAAATAAAAAACCTTTAAAAAATATTAAAAACCCATAAAAAAACGAAACTCACTAAATCCATCAAATACAAAAAAACCATTTATACAAATAAAAACCCCAAAACACATAAAAACCCATAGAATCCCATGAAAACCATAAAAAATCCCTAGAAACTCAAAAAACTTTTTAGTCCCCTAAAAATATTAAAAACTATATAAAAATATTAAAAACCCTCTTAAACTAAAAAAACCCTAAAACCCCTGAAAACCATAAAAACCCAAAAAACCTT
The DNA here is from genome assembly GCA_963277665.1 of Viscum album. NCBI lineage: Eukaryota > Viridiplantae > Streptophyta > Magnoliopsida > Santalales > Viscaceae > Viscum > Viscum album. The sequence goes on from OY728157.1 coordinate 486,329,667, forward strand.
AAACACCCTCAAAATTCATACAACCACTAAAAACAATAAAAATCAAATAAATTACCAAACAACCCTAAAAACGTAAAATACCATAAAACCAAAAAACCCATTAAAAAACCTTCAAATCAAAAATAAACATAAAATCCCTAAAAACATAAAAACTATAAAACCAAAGAAACTGAAGAAACATAAAAAACCCAAAACCCTCTAAATCCCTAAAAAATCAAAAAATGATGAATATCCTAAAAAACCCAAAAATATCAATAAATGTAAAAACACCTAAAACACATTAAAAACACAAAAATATCTTAAAATCCTAAAACACATAAAAATCTAAAATTTTAAAAAACATTTAAAAATTCTAAGAACCCCAAAACCCCTAAAAACCCGAAACGCCCTAAAAACCATAAAAATTTCGAAAATACAAAAATATTCCTAAAATTACACAAATACTAAAAGCCATTTAAATTCTAAATAATGTTTTATGACTCAGAATAAAAAAAAAATTAAAAAACTCAAAACCACACAAAAAACCATGAAAACCCTAAAAACCCATAAAAATACTCAAAATCCCTAAAAGGTGCAAAAGTCCATAAAAATCATAAAGAAGCCTATAAAATTCATAAAAACAATAAAAAAACCCTAAAACCCTAAAAAACACTAGGAAAACCATAAAACCTAAATACACTTAAAACCCTTAATAACATAAAAAATCTAAAACCCTAAAAACCCCAGAAAATCACCAAATCAATAAATACCAATAAAAATCCATAAATTCCCTAAAATCATTAAAAACATAAAAAACTAAAAATCCCTTGAAAACATTTACAAAACTATAAAAACCAAGAAACACTTAAGACCACTAAAACCATTAAAAACCATAAAATCCTAAAATGCCTTAAAACCCTAAAAACAAAAAAACTCGTAAAACCCTTAAATACCCAAAATCCCCATAAAAACCCTAAAACCCAATAAAATCTCTAAAACTCCTATGAACTACTAAAAACATTAAATAACTCTAAAAACTATTAAAAACCCCAAATAACAAAAAGAAATACTTAAAAATCCCCCAAAATAAGTGAATCCTTAAACCCAAAAAACCCATAAAAACTAAAAAATTCTTAAAACACTAAAACACTAAAAATACCCAAAAAACAAAAAAAACATTACAAAAATTTAAAACCCCAAAAACCAATTAAACCAATAAAAACCAAATAAAAATTTCAAAAACCATTAAAGTCCCTAAAAATGATAAAAAATATATAAACCATAAAAACCATATAAAAAATAAAAATACCCTAAAAACCCAAAAAACCCATAAAAACCCAAGAAAATAAAAACCATAAAACATACCAAAATCCATGAAAACAATAGAACCATTAAAATCATTTAAATCCTTAAAATCACAAAAAACAAGGAAACCCCTAAAAACCTAAAAACCATAAGACATCTTAAAAAACCTATAAACACATAAAACCCCTAATAATCGAAAAACATTTAAACCCCTAAAAACCCAAAAAACATTAATTCTGACAAAAACCAAAAAATCTCTAAACACGATAAAACCCTTTAAACCCATAAAAATGTTACCAAACAATAAAAACCTTAAAACCCATAAAAACATGAAAAAAACAAAAAAACCATTAAAATACAAATAAAATCAAAATCCCTAAAAATTGTTTAAAAACCTAAAATACATAAAAACCTCTAAACGGTCCTAAAAATCCCTAAAATTGTAAAAAACTCTAAAAACTATGAAATCCATAAGAAAATAGTTGAAACATAAAAACAATTTAAAATAATAAAAAGCTAAATATGATAAAGAATCAAAAAACCCCAAAATAGGTTAAAACACTTAAAATCCATAAAAAACATAATAAACTATAAAAAGCCTAAAAAGCCATATAATCCCTAAAAACATAAAAAACAATAAGAACCCTAAAGATAGAGAAAACCCCTATGAAAACCATAAAAACCAAAAAACATTCAAAACCCTAAATAACAAAAAAGAATACTAAAAATTCTAAAAATTCATTAAAACCCAAAAACCCCCTAAAATAATAAAAACATCTAAAAAACGTAAAAGTCCTAAAAATCCTAAAAGACACTAACAACTGTAAAACCCCCCTAATCCACTAAAAATAAAAAAATTATAAAAAATAAAAATACCATATAAACCCAAAAATAACATAGAAACCCTAAATCCCCTAAAACCCCTAAAAATGCATCAAAATCCACAAAAAACCAAGAATCCCATAAAATTATAAAAAAATCCACTAGAATCCCTAAAAATCTAAAAAACCCTAAAAACCCTAAAAAATCCTATAAAAATTTTTAAACCCTAAAAAGACATAAAATTCCTGAAAATATTAAAAAGTTAAATATCCAAAAAACCCTAAAATACCAAAAACCCAAAACCCTCAAAATTCCTAAAAACCCTAAAACCCTAAAAACATAAAAATTCTAAAAAATCCATAAAAATTCCTAAAAACATAAAAACCCCTAAACCCCAAAAAACACTTAAGAAAATTGTAAAAACTTAAAATTACATGAAACCCTTGAAACATAAAACACGTTAAAACCCTAAAACCCCGTAAATGATAAAGACCCCTAATAACCAAATAAAACCAAAAAATACACAAAATAATAAATACCAACTAAAAAATTTAGAAACCCATTAAACACTGAAAAATATTAATAAGATCTAAAAAAAATAAAACCCATAATGACTAAAAAAACCCCTAAAACCAAAAAAACACAAAACACCCCAAAAAATCTAGCATATCACTAAAACCCTAAAATAATAGAATCCTACCAAACCTTAAAAATAAATAAAAAAATAAAAACCCATAAATACCTTGAAAACCCGTGTGAAAACCTTTAAAACCTAAAAACCAAAAACCAAAAAAAAATGCTAAAAATAAAAAATATATAAAATCCACTAACGCCGAAAAAATTCCCTAAAAACCATAAAAATCTAAAATTTACTTAAAATCCCTGAATAAGTAGAAACACCAATTTTTTTTTGGAAAAACCCCAATAATATCATAGAATCCAAAAAATAGTAAAAACACATAAAAACCTTAAAAGCACTAAAAACCCTAAAAGACCCTAAAACGACCATAGAAGTCCTAAAACCCACATAAAAACATAGAAACACCCAAATCCCTTAAAAATCCTAAACCCCTAAAATCTCAAAAAACTAAAAAGTTAAAAACCCATTCAAACCCATATAAAAATTTAAATACTTTAAAAACTCAAAAAACCAAAAACTCAGAAAATAACCCTAAACCCCCCAAAAAACAAAAACCAATAAATTAATTATAATCCCTAAAACCCCTAAAAAACCATAAAACACTGAATAAACAACAAAATCCAAAAGAATCTCTAAAAATATCTAAAAATGTATAAATCCCTAAAAGAATCCTAAAAACCTTTGGAAAAACCTATGAATCTTGAAACACTTAAATCCCCAATGAATATAAAAACCTCAATTCCCTAAATCCCCTAAACCCTAAAATCACTAAAAACCCACAAAATCATGAACATACATAAAAATACCAAAAATGTAAAAAAAACCTTAAAACCCTAAAATACCTCAATAAAACCTTAAAATATAAAAAATTTAAGATCCCTAAATAACTTAAAAATTCTAAAAACCAAAAAATACCCTAAAATAATTAAAAAAACCCTAAAACTCTAAAAACTCCTAAAACTGTTAAAATATTAAAAAGGCATACAAACAAAAAATCATCAGATAAAATATAAAAAACCAATAAACATGTAAAAAAATTAAAAACCATAAAAAATTTAAAACTATAAAAAGATAAAAAAAGAATCTTATAACCCAAAAGACAATAAAAATCCCATGAAACCATAAAAAACCCCAAAAATAAATAAATCCCTAAAAATTATAAAAATCATTAAAACCCATAAAAATACCTAAAAATATAAAAACCCCTAAATACCCAGAAAAACCTAATATAAACCTTAAAAATCTAAAAAATCTTAAAACCTATAAATACCCATATAACACTAAAACCCCTAAAAACCAAATAAATCAAAAAAACCTAATTATACCCAAAATTCCCAAAAACCCAAAAAAACAAAAAAATACATAAAAGTACCAAAATAGTGTAATCATTAAATCCCTAAAAACCCCATAGAAAACCATAAACCCCTAAACCACTTAAAACCCATAAAATACTAAAACACTATAAACCCTAAAAACCCTAACAAGTCACTAGAACCCATCAAACCTCCTAAAATCCATAAAAACACTTAAAATCATGAAAACCACATAAAACCCCTAAAAATACATTAAAACATTAAAATATCTTTAAAACCATAAAAAAAATAAAAAAACAAAAACACCTTAAACCCCATTAAAAAATGAAAATACCCTAAAAACCACCAAAAAACCCTAAAACCGCAAAAGACCTTAAAACCTCTAAAAATCCATAGAAACTCTAAATACCCATAAAAATCCTATAAAATTATTATAAACCATATAAATGTAAAACAACCTATAATTGGGAAAACCCCTAAGAAAAACATAAAAACATAAAAATAGTTAAAACCCAAATAAAACCTAAAACATACAAAAAAAACCATAAATACCCTAAATAACCTAAAAACTATAAAAACCTAAAAAATGAAAAATTGATAAAACCCCTAAAACCCCACAAAAAACACTAAAATTATTTTAATCCCAAAAAAAAAATATCTCTAAATAACATTTAAATTATAAATAATCACAAAAAACAATAGAGAACCCTAAAACCCCTATAAATTATTAATACCCCTCAAAATAACTAAAAACTATCATAACACCTAAAATCATAAAAAATACAAAAAAATCCCTAAAAATTTAAAAAACCATGAAAGCTTTAAAACCTCTATGAAAAACATAAAAACAGAAACAACTTAAACCCAACAAAAAATAAAAAATATAACTAAAAAAACCATAAAAAATTCATTAAAAACCTAAAAACATTAAAAAATATCTAAATCCATAAAACCATAAAACCCCTAAAAATCATAAAAATACAAAAAAAAATCTATAAAAACATAAAAAAGCCAAAAGCCCAGAAAAAACCAATCAAATCATTAAAACCTAAAAATAATTAAAACCCTTAAAACATAGAAATACTTAAAACCCTAAAAATCCAAAAAAAACCCTAAAAACCCTAAAAAACCAAAAAAACACTAAAAACCAATATAACCCTAAAAATTCCATAAAAACATAAATGTAAAAAACCTAATAGTCCTGGAAAATCCAAATAAAACATTGAATAATTAAAAACTCATAAAAATCCTAAAAATGTAAAAAAATAAAATACCTCAAAACCCTTAAAACCTCAAAATCCATAAAAAGTCTACAAATCTATAATAAACAGAAAAAAACACTAAAAATACCAGAAAAAATGTAAACACCAAACCCTATAAAACCCATAAGAAAATATTTAATACCTAGAGATTCATAAAACACTTAAAAACCTAAAAAAATATTAGAACCCAAAAAAAAAAGAATTGAAAGACCCATAAAAACCATAAAAACATCTAAAAACTGAAAAAAATTCCTTAAAACACATAGAAAACCTAAAAACACCTAAAAAAATAAAACTCCTTTAAACCCGTAAAATGTTAAAAATAACTACAAAACTTAAAACCCTAAATAACTCAAAAAACCCTAAAAACCCAAAAAAACTCAAAAAACCTTAAAACCCCTCAATATAAAATAAAAAACATTAACAACCATACAAATCCTAAAAATATCCCTATAAATACCTAAAAAAGTAAATATCCCTAAATCTTTAAAACCTGATAATGAAACCTTAAAAACCTAAAACACATAAAACACCTAAAACCTAAAAAAATCTAAAAACCCTAATAAAACCTAAAACCCTAAAAATACCTAGAATCATTTAAAAAAATAAAATTAATAAAATATCACTAAAAATCCCTAAAAACATAGAAACCATTAATCCCCTATAAACCCCTAAGAAAACAATAAAAACCTAAAACACATTAAACCCCCAAAAAACCTAAAAACTCTAAAACCAAAAAACCCCTAAAGGACCCTAAAACCAAAAAAACTGTTAAAAACATTAAAAATCCTTAACAATCTATAAAAACCCAAAAAACCAAAAACAAAACACTAAAAACACCTTAATACCATAAAAATGTAAAAAACTATAAAAAATCTTAAAAACCCTAAAACCTCAAAAAACACTAGATACCAAAAAAACCTATAAACACCCAAAACCACTAAAAGCACCTAAAACCCCTCAAAATCAATAAAAACATTAAAATTTCATTATAACCCAAAATATCACTAAAACTGAATTTTTTTTATAAAATTCTTTAATACCCAAGAAAACCATAGAAACTAAAAATACATAAAAATCCTCAAATCGAAAAACACCCTAATAACTCTAAAACCACTGAAAACACTAAAACTCTCAAAATCACAAAAAAACAATAAATCCCCTAAAAATCCAAAATAAATCTTTAAAAATACCAAAAAATATGAAAACCCATAAAACCATAAAAACCCTAAGAAAACATTGAAAACATAAAAAAACATAAAACCCTAAAAACATAAAAAAATATAAAAACCATAAAACCCTATAAAGACCGTGAAAACCCCCAAAACCCTAAGAATCCATAGAAATTCATTAATTTCATAAAACTAAAAAAATATTAAAAACCCAAAAAAACCTATAAAACCCATTAAACACCTAAAAATGTAAAAAATTCTAAAACCCTTCAAAATTATAAAAACCTAAATCCCTAAAAACCCTTAACCCAAAAGACCCAAAAAAACCATATACCACTATAAATTCCAAAAAACTGTTAAACCCCTAAAAATGAAAAGCAATTTAAAAAACATTAAAACACCAAAAAAATCTCTAAAACCCCTAAAACCTATAATAATCCAAAAAATGCATAAAATACTTAAAAACCCTAAAAACCATAAAAATCATAAGAAATTCATAGAATTCCATAAAATCATAAAACAATAAAAAATATTCCTAAGAAAACCTTAAAACCTAAAAAAATACAAAACCCATGAGAAACTAAAAATTGCTTGAAACCATAAAAACCCTGAAAACTCAAATAACCAATAAAACCCTTCAAATTTGCTAAAAAAATTAAGAATAATAAAAATAATAACAAGTTCCTAAAAACACCAAGAAATGTAAAAACCCATAAAAACCATATAAAACCATAACAAACCCTTAAAACCGTAAAAGAAATTAAACCCTTAAAAAATAAAAAAAATAAAAAAACCCAAAAAAACACCAAAAAACCCTAAAACCCTAAAAACAACAAAAATCCATAACCCTCCCCCCCAAACCTTAAAACCCCTAGAACGCCATAAAAACCTAAAACCCAAAAAAACTCTATAACCCATTTAAACCCTAAAAATGTTTAAAAAACATTAAAAATTTGACAACCCATAAAAAAAAATCCTAAAACCCACAATAACCATAACAACAAAAAAATTTATAAACCCATAAAACACATTAAATCCCTAAAATCCCACAAAACCATTAAAATTCTAATAATACATATAATTACATAAAAAAATAATAACCCTAATAAAACCTTAAAACTCTAAAAACACATCAAACCCAAAAAAAACATAAAAACATAAAACCATAAAACCTGATAAACCCCTCCAAACCACCATAGACCCCATAAAAATCCTATGAAATCCTTCAGAAATAATAATAAAATACAAAACCCAAAATAACCCAATAATCACAATGAAAATCTTGGAAACATAAAAATAATAAAACCCCCTAAAAACCTAAAAAATGGTAAAAAACCAAAAACCCTAAATTAAAAAAACACAAAAAATCCCTAAAAACCTAAAAACCCTTAAAAATTGTTAAAGATAACTAAAAAATATAAAACCCTAAAAATCTTGAAAACCAATATAAGAACCGTAAAAACCTAAAAACACAAAAAATCCAAAAAAATAACATAAAAAACATCTAAAAATCATAAAACCTTAAAAAGGTTCTGAGAACAGTAAAAACCTCAAAAAACCATAAAATCCACTAAAACCCTTAAAAACACTAAAAACCCATACAACATCTAAAAACATAAAAAAATCTAAAAAACCTTAAAAATCCTAAAAATTAAAAAAATACTAAAATCCAAAAATCAAAGAAAAAACCATAAAAAATTAAACCCATATAAGACCCTAAAGTCACAAATTCCCTAAAAACACTGAAAACCATAAAAATCATAAAGTTCTTAAAAATCACAAAATAAATCATTAATTACATAAAAACCAGAAAACCCTAAAAAATCATTGGAAAACCATAAAATGATAAAAAAAATTAAAACCCCTAAAAACAATTAAATGATAAAAACTCTAAAAAACGTAGAACCCTGGAAAACCCTAAAAACTGAAAATCCATAAAAACACAACAAACCATAAAAATATTAAAATAAATCTAAAAATCCCTAAAAACCCTAAAAACCATAAAAACCTAAAAAAACCTATGAAATATTTAAAAATTAAAATAAATTATAACATCTAACAAACATAAAAAATTTTAAAACTATAAAAAACATAAAATACCCTAAAATTGTAAAAACCCCTAAAACCCATAAAAATCATAAAAACATTATAAAAACATAAAAACCCCTAAATCGACTATAAACTCTAAAAACCCCTTAAACCTCTAAAAAGATAAAAAAAATCATTAAAATCATAAAAACACAAAAAAAACACTAAAAACCAATAAAATCATAAAAATCATAAAACCCTAAAAAATAACATAAAAACATAAAATACAAAAAAACAATATAAATCAATTAAAATACATAAAAATGTAAGAACATAAAAAACTTTAATCAAACCACAAAGACAAAAAAAACACTTAAAACCCATAAAATACTATAAAAATAAAAAATACCTAAATAATTGTAATAAACCCTAGAAACCCTGAAAACTAAAAAAACTTACAACCATAAAAAACTCTAGAAATCCAAAAATCTCAAAACCCACGAAAAACTCTAAAAAACATTTTAAACCAGTAAAAATGTAAATAATGTCTAAAAAACCATCAAATCTTTAAAAAACTCAAAATAAAACCATAATACTGAAAAAAAAAACATTAAAACCCTAGAAACCCAAAAACCAACAAAATCCCTAACAACCCTAAAAATCCATAAAATGAATAAAAAACACCTTAAAATAACTATAACATAAAAAACTCTAAGAACCCTAAAAACACATAAAACCCCTAAAAATAAAAAAAATATCTAAAAATGTAAAAAATCACAAAACCCCTAAAACACTAAAAACCCTCAAAATCCATAAAATCCATAAGAACCCATAAAAATCCTAAAATTACATAAAAATAAAAAAAAACATGAAAATACCAAAAAATCCTGAAAACACTAACAAAACCATAAATCTTGAAAACACTCAAAACCCCTAAAAAGTAAAAAAGGATAAAAACCCCAATAACTATCATATGATAGTAAAAACCCTAAAATCTACTAAAAACCCTAAAACCCCTAAAAACCATAAAAGTCCAAAAAAATTATAAACATCCAAAAAACATTAAAAACTCTAAACCCACTTTAAACTCCTACAACATCACAAAATTATAATAACCCTTAAAACAAATAAATAACTCGGAAAAAAACCCAAAAACCCAAAAAACCCAAAAATCCAAAAAATCCCTCAAATCCCTGAAAACTATAAATACACTAAAATACTAAAAATGCATAAAAATTATAAAAATATAACAACCCTAAAAACATTGAGAAATACTAAGAAAATAATAAAAACCTAAAAATAGTAAAAACCCCTATAAACCTAAAAATGAAAATCCCATATAAACATTAAAAATATAAAAAAACATAAAATCCCTTACAAATCCAAAAAAACGTAAAAACCCAAAAAACTCCATAAAAATCTATAAAAATATAAAAAACCCCAAACACCTCAAATTCACTAAAAACACTAAAATAAGAACAAATCCTAAAAATTCCCAACAAATCCATTACAAGGGAAAAACCAAAGAACTCTGAAAATCCATAAGGAAACCATAAAAACATAAAGAACACCTAAAACACCTTCAATCCCAAAAAATGATAAAACCCTTCAAAATAATAAAAATCATAAAACCCCTCAAAATCCATAAAAATCTACAAAACCATAAAAATCCAAAAAAAATTACTATTAAAACCTAAAACCCTAAAAACCATAAAAACCCTAAAGATATAATAAAAACTATAAAAATTGATAATAAAACATAAAATAAAAAAACCATTTAAAACCATAACAATGTTATAAAATAATAACAAATAATAAAAACCTAAGAACTGAAATAAAGAACCCTAAAAACCCAAAAAATGAAAATAACCCCTAAAACCCCTCAAAATCCCTAAAAAAAATATCTTAAAAATAATAAATGGAACTAAAATCACTAAAAACATAAAAAACCCTAACATACTTTAAAAAACCTAAGAAAACCTTAAAAACCTGAAACACCAAAAACCTAAAAACTGCTAAGAATCTTAAAAACCCTTAAAATCCCTCTAAACCCTAAAACCATAAAACTAGATTAAAATAATAATGCTATCCCCAAAAAACATCCTAAATATGTACAAAACCCAGAAACCCTTAAAATTGATATGAAAATGTTATTAACATAAAAAAAATTAGAACACCTAAAAAATTAAAAAATGCTAAAAACAATAAAATTCCCTAAAACCCTAAAAAACAATAAAAACTATAAATCCCTGAAAATCTATAACCCCCCTAAAAACCCAAAAATCACTGAAAAATCTAAAATTCATTTAATCCCCTAAAACGTTAAAAATATCTAAAAAAACTTAAAACCCCTAAAAACTAAATAAACCTCTTAATAAAAAAATAATCATAAAACCATAAATAATCTAAAAAAACATCAAAACTCATAAAACCCCTAAAAATAAAAAATAAGCCCTACAAATTCCATAAAATGTAAAAAACCATGAAAACACTTAAAAACTCTAGGAAAACATTAAAAACATACAAGAAACTTAAAACTCTTAAAAATTATAAAAATAATAAAATGATAAATAACCATAAAAGCCTTAAAAATCCAAAACCACCAAAAAAACCATAAAAATTCTAAAAATTCCCCAAAAATCTCTAAAAACCAAAAAACCCCTAAAACCCTGACATAACCTGAGAAAACATTAAAACCCAAAGAACTCTAAAAACACAAAAAAACTTAAAAAACATAAAAAACCATAAACCCTAAAAATTCACTAAAAACTCTATAACACCTAAAATCATAGAGCTCCCTAAATCCTTTAAACCCCAAAAATTGCATAAAAACTAATGTAATTTAAAAATATAAAATACCATTAAAAATATAAAAAATATAAACTAATCATAAAAACATTAAATACTTAAGAACTCAAAAGATACCCTCAAACAAAAAAACATAAAAACCCTAAATACTGTAAAAATTAAAAATACCCTAGAAATCCCTAAAATCAGTAAAAAACATAAAAATACTAAAAAGAACTAAAAATCCTTAAAAATGTAAAAAACCTGAAATAAAATTACAAAACCACAAAACCTAAAAAACATGAAACCCCAAAAAACATAAAAAATGATAAAAATATAAAACCATTAAAACTCAAAAACCACTAAAACCACTCAAATTTTTAAATAACCCTAAAACTGTTAAAGTCCTATAAAATTCCTAATAATATTTTATAAACATAAAAACCCAAGATACACATAACAATCCTAATAAATACTTAAAGCCTAAAAATACATAAACCCATAAAAAATTAAAATTTCTAAAAACCCAAAATTCATAAAATACCCTAAAAACTATAAATACCCTTAAAATCCAAAAAAACTAATAAAACCATTAAAATGCTAAAAACCATAAAAAACCAAAAGACCATAAAAACCTCTAAAACCCTTTAAACCCCTAAAAACATTAAAAACACTATAAAACATTTTAAATATTAAAAAAATCCATAACACACTAAAATAATCATAAAACCATAAATTCCATAAAAATGTTTAAACCCCTAAAAATACATAAAACCCACCAAAAACCATAAAATCATAAAAAATACCTAAAAATCATTGAGAACATAAAAACCCATAAAAATCTAAAAACCCCTAAAAAAATGGAAAACTTAAAAAACACTTAAAAAACCTTAAAAAACCCAAAAATCACTAAAACCCTCAAATACAATAAAAACACCCTAAATACCAAAAACCCTTAAAACACGTAAAAACCCATAGAAACCAATGAAAAACATAAAAGATCCATAAAAAATAAAAAAACATTTTAGACCCCTAAATAAATTAAAAACACTAAAAAAATATTAAAAACACTATTAAACTAAAAAACCCTAAAACCCAAAAAAACCAAAAAAACCATAAAACCCCTCAAAATTCATAAAACCCCTAAAAACCATAAAAATCATAAATGCGAACTCAAATCCCTAAAAACATAAAATACTATAAAACCCAAAAAAACCCTTAAAAACCTTCAAAACCAAAAAACACAAAAAATCCAAAAAAACATAAAAACAATAAAAACCCAAAAAATTGAAAAAACGTAAAAAAACCCAAAAAACTCTCTAAATCCCTAAAACACTAAAAATGATCAAAATCCTAAAATACCCAAAAATATCAACAAATGTAAAAACCCCTAAAGCACATTAAAAACACTAATAAAATCTTAAAAACTTAAAACACATAAAAAACCTAAAATTATTAAAAACCTTAAAAACAAAAAAAATCTAAGATCCCCAAAACCCCTAAAAACCCTAAAAACAATGAACCCCCAAAAAACCATAAAAATTCCTAAAATACATAAAAACCCTAAAATTACATGAACACTAAAATCCATTTAAATGCCGAAAAATGATTTAAAACTCTAAAAGCCATAAAAATTATAAAAAACTCAACCCCCCAAAACCATAAAATCCCTAAAAACCATCAAAATACTCAAAATCCCTAAAATATAAAAAAATCCATCAAAATCCTAAACAATACTAGAAAATACATAAAAACATTAAAAAACCCTAAGAACCACAAAAATCCCTAGGAAAATAATAAAACATAAATACACATTAAACCATTAAAACCTAAAAAAAGCAACAAACACTAACAACCTAGAAAATCATCAAAATCAATAAAATCCAAAAAAATACTTAAAATCCCTGAAAAAGCAAACAAAATCAAACAACCCTAAAAACCCTTATGAAAACTATAAAAACCAAGAAACACTTAAAACCCTTAAAATCCATTAAAAACCATAGAAACATAAAATAAATTAAACCCTTAAAAATGATAAAACAATTAAAACCCTTTATCACCAAAACCCCCATAAAAAGCTTAAAACCCAATAAAATCTCTAACATCCCATTAAACACCTAAAAGCATTAAAAATCTAAAAAACCCTTAAAACCACAAAGAACACAAAGAAACCCCTAAAAGTCCCCCAAAACATGAGAATCCTTAAAACTTTAAAACCCCTAAACCCCCTAAAAGACCCTAAACCCATTAAAACCCCATAAAAATCCCAAAAAAAACATAAAAATCCTTGAAAACAAAAAAAATCATAATAAACTCTAAATATACTAAGAAAACAATTAAAAACCTAAAATCTTTTAAAAACCCTAAATAAAAAAATAGTAAAACTCCTAAAAACCCCTAATCACCAAAATACCCTAAAACTCTTCAAAATACCTAAAAACTATAAAATCCTATAAAATTCATAAAAACCCTAAAAATCCCTAAAAATGAGAAAATAACATAAAACCTAAAAACCCTAAGATAAAACAAAAAACCTAAAAACACATAAAACCCCTAAAAACTAAAAAATTCTAAAAACACTGAAACCCTAAAAACAAAAAAAAAATTAAAACATTTAAAACACCAAAAACGAATTAAAACAATAAAAACCCCCTAAAAAATATAAAAAACCCTTGATGTCCATAAAAATGGTAAAAACGCTAAAAAAAATAAATGGTATATAAAAAATAAAAATACCCTAAAACCCCAAAAAAACCATAAAAACCCTAGGAAAATAAAATCCCTAAAACGTACCAAAATCCCCAAAAACCATAAAACCATTAAAATTCGAAAAAACCCAAAAATTAGAAAAAATAGAAAACCACAAAAACATAAAAACCATATGAAATCCTTAAAAACCTAAGAACGCATAAAACACCAAACAACCTAAAAACTTTTAAACCCCTAAAAACCCATAAGAACCCTAAATACCCCAAAAAAACATTAATTCCTACAAAGCTGACAAACACACTAAAAACAACAAAACCCTTTTAACACATAAAAATGTTACAAAACCAAACAAACCTTAAAAACCATAAAAAACATCAAAGAAACAAAAAAAACCAAAAAACCCATTAAAATACAAAATAAAATCTAAAGCACTAAAAATTGTTTAAAAACCAAAAATACACAAAAACCACTAAACAACACAATAAATCCCTAAAATTGTAAAAACATTGAATACATTAAAATATCTAATAAAATAAGTAAAACATAAAAACAATTAAACTCATAATAAACTAAAAATGTTAAAGTCCCAAAAAACCCTAAAACAGCTTAAAAAACATAAAATCCATAAAAACCCTAACAAACAATAAAAATCCAGAAAATCTCTATAATCACTAAAAACGTAAAAAACACTAAGAATCCTAAATTAGTGATAACCCCTATGAAAACCATAAAAACCAAAAAAAAATTCAAAACCCCAGAAAAGAATAAAGAATACTAAAAATCCTAAAAATACCTTACAAACTATAAACCCCCCAAAAATAATAAAAACTTCTAAATCCATAAAAGTCCTAAAAATACATAAAAATAATAAAAGACATTAACATCTCTAAAAACCCATTAATCCCCTAAAACTGATAAAAAAAAACTCTAGAAAATAAAAATACCCTATAAACCAAAAAATAAAAAAGAAACCCTAAAACCCCTAAAACCCCTAAAAAGCCTCAAAATCCACAAAAAACATAAAAAACAAATAAAAATACTAAAAAATCCTCCCAAATCCCTAAAATTGTAAAAAAAACATACAAAACTAGAAAAATCCTAAGAAACCCTTTAAACCCTAAAAATGCATAAAATTCCAAAAAAACATGAAATTTCTTAAAACCCTAAAATACCCAAAACCCTAAAACCCCTCAAAATACCTAAAAACCATAAAACCCTAAAAACAATAAAAATCCTAGAAAATCCATAAAACGTCTGAAAAACATAAAATCCCTTAAAACCCGAAAACCCTAAAGAAAACTGTAAAACCCTAAAAATACTTAAATGCCTTAAAACATAAAATAATTTAAAAACCAGAAAACCCCAAAAATGATAAAAACCCATAAAAACCAAAGAAAAAAATAAAAAACCACAAAACCATAAAAACCAACTAAATACTCTAAAAAACTTTTAAACCCATAAAACATTAATAAAATCTAAAAAACATTAAATCACTTTAAAGTCTAAAAAACCCTTAAAATCGCAAAAAAACCCCTAAAACCCCTAAAAATCTAGAGAACCCCAAATAACCCTAAAAAAGAATCCTACCAAAACCTAAAAATAACTAAAAAATAAAAAACCATAAATACCTTGAAAACCCGTATAAAAACCTTAAAAACATAAAAACATAAAAAAACAAAAAAACCAAAAAAATTTGCTAAAGATCATAAAAACCATAAAATACAGTAAAACTGCTAAAAATCCCTAAAACCCCTAAAACCCATAAAAACCTAAAATTCAATTAAAATCCATAAAAAGTAAAAAACCCAAAAAAATTTGAAACCCCTAATAAAATCATAGAAGCCAAAAAATAGTAAAAACACATAAAAACCTTAAAATTGTTAAAAACTCTAAAAGACCTTAAAAAGAACATAGAAATACTAAAACCCACATAAAAACATAACAACAACAAAAACATTTAAATATCCTAAACCCCCCAATCCCCTTAAACAGTAAAAAGTATAAACCCTTTCAAACCCATAAAAAAGATAAATACTCTAAAAATCAAAAAACCTGAAAAATCAAAAAATAACCCTAAACCCCCTAAAAACAAAATCCACTAAAAAATTAAAAACCCAAAACCCCTCAAGAACCCTAAAAACCAAAATAAACAATAAAATCCTAAAAATATCTACAAATACCTAAAAATATAAATATCCCAAAAAATCATAAAAACCATAAGAAAAACCTATAAATCTAAAAACACTTAAAACCCCAATAAATATAGAAACCCTCAACACCCTAAATCCCTAAAATCACAAAAAACCGAAAAAACCATGAAAATACTTTAAAATACATAAAAATGTAAAAAAACATTAAACCCTAAAATACATCAAGAAAACCTTAAAATCTAAAACACTTAAGAGCACAAAATCACTTAAAAATGATAAAATCCATAAAAGACCCTAAAATAATAAAAAAAACCCTAAAACTATAAAAACTATAAAAAACCATTAAAACATTAATAACCATGCAAACCAAAAAACATTATAAAAAATATAAAAAAACATTAAAAATAAAAAAACATTAAATACCATAAAAATGTTAAACCATAAAAAGATAAAAAAACTAACTTATAACCCAAAATATGAAAAAACCCATGAAACAATAAAAACCTTAAAAATAAAAAAAATCTATAAAACACAAAAAAAATATAAATATCAGAAAAACCCATAAAATTCACTAAAAATGTACAAAAACCTAAAAACACAGAAAAAACCTAATGAAAAACTTAAATAATAAAAAAAACCTAAAACCCATAAATACCCATAAAACAATAAAAACCCTGAATTCCAATAAAATCCATAAAAACATAAATATCCTTCAAACACCTAAAACCCAAAAAACCTATAAGAAATAAAAAAAATATATAAAAATCCCTAAATAATGTAAGCATTAAAACCCTATAAACAACTTAGAAAATCCTAAATCCCTAAAGCACTAAAACCCATAAAAACCTAAAACACTAAAAACCAGAAAAAACACTAAAACCAATAAAACCCACTAAAATTCATAAAAACTCTTAAAACAAAGAAAAACCCATAAAATCCATAAAATTCTAATAAATGCATTATAATATCTTTAAACCCCTAAAAAATAAAAAATCTAAAACACCTTAAATCCCATTAAAAACTAAAAACACCCTAAAACCCCCAAAAAACCCCAAAACCCCAAAAGACCCAAAGACCCATAAAAATCCATAGAAACCAAAAATACACATAAAAATACAAAAAAAATCCTAAAATCCATAAAAACGTAAAACAACCAGTAATTGGTAAAACCCCTCAGAAAAATCCTAAAAACATAAAAATTGTCAAAACCCAAATAAATCATAAAAAATACTTAATACCCGAAAAACACTAAAACCCCTAAAAATAAAAAAAAACCTAAAAAACATCAAAAAAAGCTAAAACCCCCAAAAAACACTAAAATCCTTTTAATTCCATAAAAAATTAAAATATCTCCAAAAAAGCTGTAAAATTATAGAAAATCTCAAAAAAAACAATAGAGAACCCTAAACCCCTAAAAATCATTAATACCCACAAAATACCTAAAAACTATAATACCCCCTAAAACCATAAAAAATCCATAAAAATCCCTAAAAACATAAAAAACCATGAAACCCATAAAAACCATATAAAAACATAAAAATCAGAAAAAACATAAACTCTATAAAAAATAATAAAAAATTTCGAAAACTAAAAAACCATAAAATAAAAAAATCATGAAAAAACATAAAAACATTAAAAACCTCAATAATCCATAAAAACATAATTACCCCTTAAAATAAGAAAAATTCAAAAAAATCCATATAAACGTAAAAACCATAAAATCCCAGAAAAAACCAATGAAATCGTTAAAACAAAAAAAACACTAATATCCAATAAAAACCTAATGAAATAACTGAACAAATGAAAACAAAAAGACCCTATAAAACCCATAAGAAAACCATTAATAACTATCTATTCATAAAACCCTTAAAACACTGACAAATTCTTAGAACCCAAAAAAATCTAAAAACTGTAAAAAACCATAAAAACCATAAAAACATCTAATAACTGAAAAAATACCTATATACAAATAGAAAACCTAAAATCACAAAAAACTATAAATCCCCTTTAATCCCATAAAAATTTAAAAATCACTAAAAACCTAAAAATCCTAAATAACTCTAAAAACCCTAAAAACACAAAAAAATCCTAAATAAACCCCTAAAACCATAAAGAACCTCAAAATAAAATAAAAATCTTTAAAAGACATAAAAATCCTAAAAAATCCCTATAAAACCCTAAAAAGGTAAAAATATCTATATCCCTGAAAACACATAATAAAACCATAAAAACATAAAAACACATGAAACACCTAAAACCTACAAAACTCTAAAAACACTTATAATCCCTAAATCCCCTCAAAATACCTAGAATCATTAAAAACCCATAAAATTCTTAAAATATCACTAAAAATACCTAAATACATAGAAACTCATAAAACCCCTATAAACCCCTAAGAGAACAATAAAAACCTAAAACACCTTTAGCCTCCAAAAACCTAAAAAATGTTAAAACAACTAAAACCCCTAAAAAAACCTAAAACCAATAAATCTCCTAAAAACATTAAAATCCTTAACACCTTATAAAAACACAAAAAACTGAAAAAAAAACACTAAAAACACCTTAATCCCATAAAAACATTAAAAAATATAAAAAATATTTAAAAACCTAAAACCTCAAAAAACACTAAATACCCAAAAAATACCCATAAACACCCAAAAAACCGAAAACACCATAAACCCCTCAAAAATCATGAAAAAATTAAACTTCTATTATAATCCAAAAAATCACTAAAAATTTAAAAAATTAAAAAATTCCTTAAAACCCTAAGAAAACCATAAAAACTAAAAAATACCCCAAAAGACATAAATCCCATAAAACACTAATAACTCTAAAACCACTATAACCCTCAAAATTACAATAAACACTAAAACCCCAAAAAATATAAAAAAACTATAAAAATACTGAAAAACATAAAAAACATTAAAACCATAAAAACCCTAGGAAAACATTGACAACCTAAAAAACATAAAACCCTAAAAAACATTAAAAAAATCTAAAAACCATAAAACACTTATGAAGATTGTAAAAAATGTATAAACCCTAAGAAACCATAGAAATTCATACATACCTTAATACCCTAAATCCCCAAAAATTTCTAAAAACCCACTAAAACACTAAAAACCCATTAAACACCTAAAAATGTTAAGAAACACTAAAACCGATCAAAATTAAAAAATCCTAAAACACTAAAAACCCATATAAACTATAAAAATTGTAAAATCCCTACCCCCTAAAAAAATTATAAAAATAATTAAAATCCTAAAAAATCCCAAAAAAATCCCCAAGAATGTAAATAACCCAAAAAAACAATGAAAACACTAAGAGATCATTAAAAACCTAAAAACACATATAGTCCTTAAAATAAAAAACTAAATAACTATAAACCTCAAAAAACCAAAAAAAATAAAAAATACAAAAAAATACCCCTAAAAACATTAACAACCCAAAATAACCACAAAACCCTAAACCACTAAAAACTCCAAAAAACCATTAAACCCCTAAAATTGATAAAAAATTTAAAAAAAATTAAAACACCTAAAAATCTCTAAAACCCCTAAAACCTATAAAAACCATAAAAATGCATAAAATATATAAAAACCTTTAAAACCATGAAAATATTAAAAAATCCCTAGAAATCCATAAAACATAAAACAATAAAAACAATTAAACCCATAAAAACAAAAAAAAAATTGAAAACCCAAAAAACACTGAAACGCCTTAAAAACCCTAAAACCCCCCAAAACTCATAAAAACCCATACAACATTAAAAACCCTAGAACCCCATAAAAACCTAAAACCAAAAAAATATCTAAAACCCCTTTAAACCCTAAAAAATGAAAAAAACTGAAAACCCATAAAAATAAAAATAAACCCTAAAAACCCACAACCACCATAACACCCAGAAAATTGTAAAAACACGTAATCCCACAAAATCCCTAAAATCCCAAAAAACTAAAAAAAATCCTAAAAACCCCTATAATTACGTAAAAAAATAAAAACCCTAATAAAACCATAAAACTCTAAAAACACTTCAAACCCAGAAAAAACATAAAACCATAAAACCCTATAAACCCCTCCAAACCACCAAAAACCACATAAAAATCCTATAAAATCATTAAGAAATAATAATAAAATAAAAACCCCAAAAAACTTATAGAATCAAAAAAAAATCTTGAAAACATAAAAACAATAAAACACCCTAAAAACCTAAAAAATTTGAAAGCCCTAATACACTAAAATAAAAACACTAAAAACTCCGTAGAAACGCTAAAAACCCTGAAAAATCCTTAAATATAACTAAAAACCCAAAAAAAACATTAATACCCTAAAAATATTGAAAACGCTTATGAAAATCTTAAAAACATAAAAACCTATAAAATTACTAAAAATCCTAAAAAACCTTTTAATACCATAAAACCCTAAAAAGGTCAGGATAACACTAAAAACTTCAAAAAAACTATAAAATCCACTAAAACCCTTAGAAACACTGAAATAATATAAATCTTCTAAAGACATTAAAAATCTAAAAAATATTTAAAATAAAAAAAACAAAAAAAATACTAAAACCCAAAAAAACGAGAAAAAACCATAAAAAAATTAAAACATATAAGACCCAAAAAGTCTCAAATTCTCTAAAAACACTAAAAACTATAAAAATCATATAAATCCTAAAAATTACAAAAAAATCATTAAATACATAAAAAACATAAAAACACTGAAAAATCATAAGAAATCCAAAAGATGATAAAAAAATTAAAGCCCCTAAAAATAATAAAATGATAAAAACCCTAAAAAAACTAGAACCCCTACATACCCTAAAAACCAAAAAATCCATAAAAACCGAAAAACCCCTAAAAACCAGAAAAACCCTAAGAAATATTTAAAAAAATTTAAATCTTCTATCAAATATAAAAATTTTAAAAACTATGACAACCCTAAAAATATGGTAAAAAAGTAAAATCGCCTAAAATGATAAAAAAACATAAAAACATTATAAACACATAAAAACCCCTAAACCAACTAAAAACACTAAAATCCCCTTAAACCACTAAAAGGTTAAAAACTCTAAAAACCCATTAAAACTTTAAAAACACAAAAAAAACCACTATATATCAAGAAAATCATAAAAAACATAAAACCCTTACAAAAAACATAAAAACAAAAAAAACCAAAGAAACACTAAAAATCCATAAAAATATAAAAACATCAAAAAACCCTAATCAAACTATAAATAAATAAAAATAATTAAAATCCCTAAAGGCCTATAAAAATACAAATGAACTAAATAATGGTAAAAAACACTAGAAACCCTGAAAACTACAAAATAACTTAGAACCTTAAAAAACTCTAGAAATCCAAAAAATCACAAAACCCACTAAAAAAACTAAAAAACCTTTTAAACCACTAAAAATGATAAAATTTTCTAAATAACCATCAATTCTCTAAAAGGTTTAAAATAAAACCATAATACCCCAAAAAACATTAGAACCCTTGAAACCCAAAAAACACAAAACCCACAGAATCTCTATCATCCCTAAAAATTCATAAAATGAATTAAAAACACCTAAAATAATAATAATGTAAAAAAACCATAAAAACCGTAAAAACCCTAAGAAAACAATTAAAAACAAAAATACATAAAACCCCTAAAAACAAAAAAACTCTAAAAACTGTAAAAAATAATAAAACCCCTAAAAACCCTAAAAACCTTAAATTTCCTTAAAATCCATAAGAACCCATAAAAATCCTAAAAGTCCATCAAAATACCAAAATCGTTAAAAAACCAAAAAAATCATGAAAACACTTAGAAAACTATAAACCTGAAAACACTAAAGACCCCTAAAAAGTAAAAAAGGCTAAAAACCCTAACAACTATCAAATGATAGAAAAAACCCTAAAATCCCCTAAAAACCATAAAACCCCTAAAAACCTTAAAAGGAAATAATATTATAAATAACTAAAAAAACACTAAATAATTTAAACACCCTTTAAAACCCTACAACATTACAAAAATCTAAAAACACTTAAAATCTATGAACAACTCAAAAAAACACTAAAATCCAAAAAACCCAAAAAAACAAAAAAACCTCAAATCCTTAAAAACCAAAAAATCACTAAAAATCCTAAAAAAACATAAATATTTCAAAAATATAGAAACCCTAAATACCTTTAGAAATACTAATAAAATAATAAAAACCAAAAAACATTTAAAACCCCTATAAACCTAAAAATGAAAAAACCCATAAAAACTTAAAAATGTTAAAAAACCTAAGAACCTTTACAAACACAAAAATTCATAAAAACCAAAAAAACCTAGAAAAAAAATAAAAATACATAAAAATATTAAAACCCAAAACCCCTCAAATTAACTAAAAATTATAAAATAATAAAAATCCTAAATTTTTTTAAAAAATCCATAATTACGAAAAAAACGTAAGAACTCTGAAAATCCAAAAGAAAACCATAAAAACATAAAGAACACAAAAAACACATAGAAACCCTAAAAATGATAAAACACTAAAACCCTTAAAAAATATCATAAAACACCTCAAAATATTTAAAAATCATTGAATCCATAAGAATCCAAAAAAATCACTAATAATACATAAAACCCCTATATACCAAAAAAATAATAAAACCATAAAAAACTCTAAAAATCAAAGAGTCTATAAAAATAGATAAACCCCTAAAAATTTAAAAAATAAAAAATACAATTTAAAACCATAAAAATGTTAGAAAATAATAATAAATAAGAAAAATATAAAAAGTGGAAAGAAAACCCTAAAACCCCAAAAAACCCAAAATAACCCCTAAAACACCTCAAAATCCCTAAAAACCAAAAAATATAATAAACATAATAAAAGGACCTAAAATCACTAAAAACATTCAAAAACTTCAAAAACCATAAAAACCATAGAAAAACTAAAAAAATGGAAAAATGACAATAATCCAAAAAACCCTTAAAATCCCTCTAAACCCTGACAACTCTAACACCCTAAAACCCTAAAAATAGATTAACAAAATTCCCCCCCACCCAAAAGCACCTTATATATATATATAACCATAAAATTCTTAAAACTGATATGAAAATGTTATTAAAATTAATGAAATTAGAGCCCCTAAAAAACTAAAAAATGAAAAAAAACCCTACAATTCCATAAAACAAAATAAAAACACTAAAAACTATAAATCCCATAAATACTAAAAACCCACATAAAACCCCTAAAACTCAATGAAAAAACAAAAATCCCTTTAAACCACCAAATGTTAAAAATATCTAAAAAAACCCGTAAAAACTAAAAAATCACATAATAACTAAAAAAT
Organism: Viscum album; assembly: GCA_963277665.1. Lineage (NCBI taxonomy): Eukaryota > Viridiplantae > Streptophyta > Magnoliopsida > Santalales > Viscaceae > Viscum > Viscum album. Next base: position 486,353,160 of record OY728157.1, read on the forward strand.
CATAAAACCAAAAATAATATAAAAAATATCAAAACTCCTAAAACCCTTAAAAATCATATAGTAGCCCTAAAAATTCCATAAAATGTAAAAAACCATAAAACTCTTAAAAAATCAAGAAATGCCTTAAAAACCTAAAAAATTTAAACCCCCTAAAAATTTTAAAAACAATAAAATGATAAATAACCATAAAAACCCAAAAGATCTCAAAACCCCAAAAAAACCATAAAAATTCTAAAAAATTCCCAAAAATCCCTAAAAAACTAATAAACCCTATAACCCTGACATAACATGAGAAATCATTAAAAACCAAAAATCACTAAAAACATCTAAAAAACATAAAAACTAAAAAAACCTTAAACCCTACAAATTCCCTAAAAACTCTATAAAGCCTCAAATCATAGAGCCCCTAAATACTTAAAACCCCTAAAAACACTATAAAATATAAAAAAATAATAAAATATTAAATCTATAAAAAACTCAAAAGATGCCCTAAAACAAAAAAAAAACAAAAAAAAATCCTAAAACCTATAAAAATTAATAAAACCCTAGAAATAATTAAAATCCATAAAATCCATAAAAATAATAAAAGAACTAAAAATATATTAAAACCAAAAAAACCTTGACAACCATTAAAAGCATAAGAAGACAATAAAAACCTAAAAACACATAAATAACCAAAAAACTATAAACCCCCTAAAAACTTTAATACAACCTAAAAATCCGTAAAATCACTAAAACCCCTAAATACAATTTAAACATCGAAAACATTAAAAAAAATTTAAAACCAAAAGACCTCCAAAAATAAAAACAATAAATACCCTAAAAAAACATAAAAATCATCAAAATCCATAAAAATTCATAAAAAATATAAAAAATATTGAATATCTCTATAAATATAAAGAACCTTATAAAAGTTAAAACTCCTAAGAAAACCATAAAAACCTAAAAACACTTAAAATTCCTAAAAACCTAAAAATGTTAAAAAATCCTTAAAACTCTATACACCTCTAAAACCATAAAAAATCAGTAAAAACCAAAAAATTATAAAACCCATGAAACCATAAAAACCATAAAACCCCTAAAAATATTAAAAAAATTAGAACCCCTAAAACCCAAAAAATATTAAAATCCAAAAAATTCTTAAAAACATTGAAAACCCTAAAAACCCATAAAATCATTCAAACCCATAGAAATTATAAAAACCCTAAAATTACCTTGAAAATCCCAAAAAAATAGAAAAACCTAAAAATACTAAAGATCCTAAACTATATAAAACACACTAAAAACTAATAAAACACATAAAACCATAAAACATTTAAAAACCCTAAAAATAACTAAAAACTCTATAAACCCTTTAAGAAACTAAAAATAATAAAACACTATAAAAAACTGTTAAAACCCTAAAAAATTAAAAAAACCCTAAAACCCAAAAAATAATAAAAAACATAAAATCCCCTAAAAATATAAAATCCCAAAAAAGCATTAAAACCCATAAAAATCTATAAAATCCATAAAAATTATTAAAAATTGAAAAAGCCTTGAATCCACAAAGAAAGTGTAATAACTAAAAAAAATAAATCCCCCTAAAAACTGAAATAATAAAAATCCAAAAAAACCCTTAAACATCTAAAAACCATAAAAAACCTATAAAACAGTAATAACACCTAAATCATAATAAAAATCATTAACAATACTAAATCTCAAAAATCCATTTAAACACATAAAAACATTAAAAAAACTCTTGAATACATTAAAATAATTGTGAAACTCAAAAAAACCCCTAAAACCACAAAAAACCATAAAACACCATAAAAACCCTAACAATCCTTAAAAAACATAAAACCATAAAATCCCAAAAAAATCCAAAATACCCCCAATACACCAAAAACCAATAAAATCCTAAAAAAATCTAATAAAGTAAAATCGTAAAAAAATCACTGAAAAATGATAAGAAAAACTTAAAAGAAAAAAAAATTAAGTCCCATAAAAAACCTAAAAACCCTAAAAAATAATAGAAATACAAAATCCCTTAAAAACCTCAATATCCTTAAAACCCATAAAAATCCTTAACAATCCAAAAAACCTAATAAAAATACCTAAAAACATAAAAATCCATAGAACCATGAAAACTATAAGAATTCATTAAAAATGTTAAAACACTTAAAACCACTAAAAACAAAAAAAATAATAAAATCTATAAAACCATAAAACCCTTAAAAAATATAAAACCTCTAACATCCATAAAAACCCAAAAACCATAATAAACATAAAAACCAACAAAAATATATAAAACCCATTTAAACCTATAAAAATTCTAGAAAACTCTAAAAAACATTACAAACTTTAAAAAACTAAAAAACCATAAAAATAAAAGAAGACATAAAAAATCCTAAAAACCATAAAACCTGTCCAGATTCGTAAATCCCCCAAAAATCATTAAAATAATTAAAAATCCCCATAAATTACGAAAAACATAAAAAATCCTAAAATTCGAAGGATACCTTAAAACCATAAAAACCTAAAAACCCCCAAAACCACAAAAAATCTTCAAAATCCATAAGATCCTAAGAACAATAAAAATTCTAAAAACACCTAAAAATACCAAAAAATCAATAAAAATCTCCCCAAAAAATTAGAAAATCTCATAACCCAGAGACACTTAAAAACCCTAAAAACGTTGAAAAATGAAAAAAACCTTAAAACCCAAAGACAGTCCAAAAAACCTTATGAACTGCAAAAAATCATAAAATCCACTAAAACCATAAAAACCCATAAAACCCAAAAAACTCACTAAAAAAATCTAAACCCAATTTAAACCACTAAAAATGTTAAAAAAGTCAAAAAAACATTAAAACCTCAAAAAACCCTAAAACCCCATTAAAATCCCATAAAATAGTAAAAACCCTATATATCCCTAAAACCTTAAAAAGTAAAAATCCTAAAAATCCATAAAATCTATAAAAACATAGAAACCCTTAAAAACCATGAAACTCCTAATAAATCCTTAAAAACTAAAAAACACATAAAACCCCTAAAAACCCTAATGTAATAAAAACCCTCAAAAACCTTTAAAACATCAAACCCCCCCAAAACCATAAAAATTATAAAACCATATTAAACCCCTAAAAACTCAATAAAAATTCTAAAAACCCTTTAAATACCTAAAAATATCTAAACGCACTAAGAAACCTTAAAATATAAAACACACAAGAGATGGAGGTGCACTCTCCTTGTTCTCTCTCTCCCTCACTGAGGTTTCTATGTTTTTCTCTAGATTCCCATGGAGATGGTGGGGTTAGATCTTTGCTTTTTCCCTCTCATCCTTATGGGGGGAGTTCGTGGTGGTGGCGTGCTGATTTAGAGTTCTTTGATGTGGTAGTCTATCTTCAGCAGATTCATGTTTTCCATGTGGTGGTGTGGTTCAGGGTTCCAGTACCTTTTGTTTCCCTTCACTCTCGTACTTATAGGGGGTGATATCACTGATGGCGGACCTCAGCAATGTTCTCCAGACCGAAGGAGTCATGCATTCTTAGGTGTGGTTCTCCATCATTTTAGTTCAAAGAATCTCGATCTTGCGATGTAGAAGGTTTGTACGGTGATCTGGTCTGATATTTTATTCGTTTCGTAATGCAGATACAGGTGAATGTTTGACTTGGTCCCTCAAGTTCATCTCCGCTTCACACTGTTAAAGCTAGATTTTGTTAGATTTCTGGGCATTACATCGCCTTCTATTTAGTGGTTTTGGTTGTGGTTATGATTTACTATTGGTACTAGTTTTTAGAAATTCTAAAACATGTTAGGTGATTTTTGGTGATTCTGTGCAAGTTTGTTCTATCCAAGGGTGCTAGGATCTGTGGTTTGTTACAGGCTAGGATTACTAGTGGTATGTCGTTAGCTATGCTATGAGGTGTGGAAAACTGAATGTTGTTTGGTCTGAAGCCATTGATTTCTAGATGAAGAGCTGTGATATCTCCGATGATGATGGGTTAGGATTATCTAGACGCTGGTTTTTGACTTGCAATTTGAAAGGAGCTGATTGGTTTGATCCAAAGATGCATTTTCGTATTTCTAGTTTCTCTCTTTTGAAATTGTTTCATGTTATTGATAATGGGCTCGTTAAGATATATTGAGTTTTGGATGCAATTTTGGAATCTGGTTTTCTGTGTTGTGGCTGGTCTGGTTGTGAATTGTTTTGGGTGTTGGATTTTCGTTATGCTAAGTGGTGTTGGATGCTGTCCTTCCTTAGGATGCCACAGATGGGTTCGATGCATGGGTGCTAGTTTCCTTGTGTTTTGGGAGGTGATACCTGTTGTGAAATTCTTATAGTTGAATGTATTGTAGGGGATGGTTTCTGGTATCTATGTTGCTTCTGTTGGAAGCCGAGTTTTGGTGGTAGTGCTGATGCTCAGTGTTTGGATGATCTGTTGGGTGACTGTTGGAAATGGATTCTGGTGGATGCAATTGATTTCATGCTGATGATTGTTGATGAAGTTTCTATTGGTGGTTGGGAGGTGATGATGAGGACGATTCTGTTTTTCTTTCTTTTTGTCATTTTTTATTATTTTGGGGTTTTTTGGGTCTTTCGGGTTCAGGGTTTAAGGGATTTTGAGTGTAGGTCGTTTGACCCCTCTTATCCCTTGTCATCTGGGTCTTTTTTTCTAATAAATTTGGGGGGGGGGTCAGGAATAGCCTGACCCCTGCATCTTCTTTTCCCAAAACACACAAAAAACATAGTCACCAAAAAACCATAAAAAATCTAAAATCCCTTAAAACCATAAAACCTACAAAATCTCTAAAACACCTAAAAATAATTAAAATCCTAAACAATCAGTAAAAATACCTACATTTGAATTTTTTTTTAAAATCATGAAAAAACCTATGAAATCCGTACAAACATTAAAAAACCTAAAATCCCTAAAAAAACTAAAAACACTAAAAACCCCCCAAATCCTCCCAAAATAACCTATTAAATCCCTAAAACCCTAAAAACCCTTAAAAACTACAAAAGACTCTAAAATGCATAAAAAACTAAAACCTCTATGAAAACCTTAAAAATTTTAAAACATCTAAAATAATAAATATCCTAAAAAATAAAAAGAAACCTTAAACCCCATAATAAGACCCTAAAACCCATAAAAACCATAAAACACATAAAATTTGATAAAAATAATAAAAACCAATAAAAAACCAAAATACTAGTAAACTATTAAAAAAATTCAACCTTAAAAATGTTTAAAAACACTAAAAACTGTAAAAACCCTAAAACTAAAAAAATTTCAAAGCCCCCAAAACATAAAAGACTAAAAACTAAAAAACACCAAAAATAAAAAAATAAATAAATAACCCCTAAATCACTAATAACCCTATGAAAACAATAAATACTTAAAAAATCTTAAAACACCTAAAAACAAAAATACTAAAAACTCTAAAAAACCCAAAAAACAACTAAAAAACACAAAAAAAAAACAAAAACCCACAAATAAACTTAAAACCCATAAAATCCCTAAAAACCCTAAAAACAATATAAAAAACTACGAAAAACCTTTTAAAATATAAAAATGACAAAAAACCAAATTAACATTAAAATATGAAAAAAACAAAAAACCCTAAAAACCAAAAAACAATCAAAAAACTCCTAAATATCCTAAAACCCCTCAAAATCCATAAAACCCAAAGAACTATAAAAATCCAATTATATCAATAAAAATCCCTAAAAAATAAAAAAACATAAAAAATTGAAAAAAAATTTAAAAACCATACAGACCTAAAAATACAAAATACCCATAAAACCTAAAAAACTCTAAAACCCATAAAAATATTAAAAACTCTAAAACCCTCAAAATCAATAAACATGATAAAAATCAACAAAAATCAAAAAAATTTAAAATCCATAAAAATTTAAAAATCCCTAAAAAAATAAAAACCATAAAAAACTATAAAACCAAAAAATACATAAAACCCCTAGAATACCTAAAAATGATAAAACCCTAGAAGACTCCTAGAAAGCCCCTAAAACCCCTAAACCCATAAAACCCCTAAAAACCTTATAAATCACTAAGAATTCAAAAAACCACTAAATATTCTTAAATCCATTTAAACCTCTAAAAATATTAAAAACTCTTTAAAACAATAAAATCCCTATAGAACTAAAAATACCCTAAAAGCCCAAAAATCTTAAACACCCTAAAACACCATAAAAACATCAAAGCCCCAAAAAATCCTTAATAAACACTTAAAATCCCTAAAATGTAAAACATCCAAAAAAACAGTAAGACCACTAAAAAAAATAAAAACCTAAAACCACTTAAACCATTAGAAACATAAAAAACTATAAATCCCATTAAAAACTTTCAAAAATACCCAAAATTCAGAAATCCCCCTTGAAACACCTAAAACCATATAAAACTCTAAAAACCCATAAACCCCTAAAAACTAATAAAATTCAAAAACCCCTTTAAAATTATCAAAAGGATTAAAACATATCAAACCATAAAATCCCTAAAAATAAAAAAACCCTAAAAAATAATATACCCATAAAAACCCTAAAAATCATTAAGCCCCTTAAAACCCTAAAAACATAAAAACCCTAAAAAACATAAAATCCTAAAAACCATTAAAACCCCTAAGAACATAAAACCCCATAAAAACCATAAAACCCAAAAAATGAATAAAAACATTAAAAACCACTAAAAACCCTAAAAAAAAATTAGACACCGATAAACATTTAAATATCTAAAAAATCTTAAAAATACTAAAAATATCAACAAAACTCCTAAAAACCCAAAATACCCCAAAATCCCTAAAAATTCTAAAACCCCTAAAAATCACTAAAACCCCTAAAAATGATAAAGAACTAAAAATTCCTAAAAATACTTAACAACATAAAAATAATAAAACACTAAAAAATAATATGAAAACCATAAAATCCTAAAAATTATTAGAACTCCTAAAAACAAAAAAAAATGATACAAACACAAAAAACCCCAAAAACCATAATATCCCCCCAAATCCCTAGAAAACCTAAAAAAATAAAAAACATAAAATATACCTCAAAATCTCTCAAAATATAAAAAACCATGAAACCCCTTATAAAAGATTACAAACATAAAAACACTTATAACCATACAAAATGACAAATGAAAAAATATTTAAAAGACCATAATACCTCCTACAACCCAATAATAAAACTAAAACTGTTAAAACCCAAAAAAATCGATAAATACCCTAAAAACTACTAAAAAATCGAAAACCTTAAAAAACATTAAAACCATGAAAAAAAGAAAAAAATCCAGAAAATAAAAATAAAAAACCCCAAATTACCTTAACACCCCTATAACTCTCAAATCCCAAAAAACCATAAAAACCATAATAATCTTCAAAAATCCCAAAAAACCCACAGAAACATTAAAACCCCTAAAAATCCAAAAAACTTAAAGGAAGTGTTAAAAAATATAAAAAACCTTAAATTGCATTAAAAACTAAAAACCCTACAATCCCTAACAAACCCTAAAACCCCTAAAAACCCTAAGAACCCCTAAAAACCATAAAAACCTACTAGAACACCATAAAATCCCTAAAACACCACAAAATACTCTAAGAATCCATTAAACTCCAAAAAACAAATAAAACAAAAAAACCTTAAAAACATAAAAATCTCAAATGATCCCTAAAACCCCAAAAACCATAAACCCTAAAAAACCTCAAAATCCCTAAAATACATAAAAACCATAAAATTCTAAAAAATACTAAAAAATATATAATTGTTTAAAAACTCTAAAACCATGAAATCTGTAAGAAATCCTTAAAATCCAAAAAACATTTAAAACCCTTAAAAACATAAAAAATAATAAAAAACTATAAAAACACCTAAAACCACTAAAAACATAAAAATACCTAAAACTGGAAAAAATGAAAAAACACTAAAAAAATAAAAAAGACTAAAAAAACCTAAAATCCCTAAAAACTCGTAAAGACCATAACCCACCCCCCTCCTGAAAAAAACATCTAAAACACATAGAAACTGATAAATACCTAAAAATGCTAAAATTTTGAAAACCCATTAAACCACTTCAAATGTTAAAAAAACTCTAAAAACCATAGAATATCATAGAACCTAAAAACACCTTAATACTACATAAAAATAAAAATAATAAGAAACCCTAAAAACAATAAATACACTAAAATCTGTAGCAAATACCTAAATTTCCTATAACATAAAAATGCAAAAAAAACCTTGGAAATCCAAAAAAAACTTTAAAATCCAAAAAATTTGAAACATCCAAAACACTCAAAAATGCTAAAAGGCCTAATAACCCCTAAAACCCTGAAAACCATAAAACACATGAAAGCATGAAAACCATAAAAATACAAACAACCAATAAAAAAACCACTAAAAACTCTGAAACCCCTATAAACCACTAAAATGATAAAAAAACCTAGAAAACATTAAAAACATAAAGAACTAACCCCCCCCCCCCCCTTCGCAAATACCATAAAACCACTAAAAGACATAAAATCCAAAAAAATCCATAAAACCATAAATTTATATAAAAATAAATTAAGATACCTAAAAACATAAAAAACAATGAAAACCATAAGATATCCTTAAAACATAAAAGTAGTGAAAACCCCTAAATACCAAAAAACACTAAAACCCCAAAAAATTATAAAAAACCATCGAAATACATAAAAACCCTAAAAAAAATACATATCATTAAAAATACCTATAAATATATAAACATGTAAAATACCCAAAAAACTATTAATCCATAAGAAAACATCAAAAACATAAAAATAATTGAAAACCCCATAAAGCTAGCAAATGCTAAAAAGCATACAAAACCATAAATGGACCCTGAACACCATAAATCCCGTAAAACCCATAAACCACCAAAAACCCATCAAAAAAATTAAAAACCATAAGAACCCACTCAAAACACTAAATACTGTTTAAACTACTAAAACTATTAAAAGACACTAAAATCCCTTAAATCACATAAAAATAAAAAAAACCTCAATATCCCTTAAAACCCAAAGAAACCATAAAAAACAATAAATTCCATAAAAATCCATAAAACTGTATGAAACTACAAATCCCAAAAAAAATTAAATAAAACATTAAATATCTAAAACAACATAAAACTATAAAAAACCATAAATTTCTAAGAACCCTAATGATACTAAAAACCATAAAAACTTCTAAAATCCTTAAATTGCCTACAACAATCGTAATAACCCACTAAAAAATCATTTAACCATTTAAACCACACAAGAAGAAAAAAAATTGCAAAAAACGTTAATAACCCAAAAAAATAATGAAAACCCCTAAAAAACAAAAAACCAAAAAACCCTAAAAAACCCAAAAATCTATTAAAATTCCTAAAAACCCTAACAGCAATAAGAATCCTACAAATCCCAACAACTAACTTACAAAATAAAAAACCATAAAACCCTAAATAATCCCAATGAAAATCTAAGAAACTATAAAACATTTAAAACCCCAAAAAACCCAAAATTGAAAAAACTCTAAAAACCCAAGAATCCCAAAATAACCATAAAACCCTAAAGCCCTCAAAATCTCTAAAACCCTCAAAATCTTAAAATAAAAAAGAATCCCTAAAAATTATTAAATTCATAAAAACCCTAAAAAATGAAAAATCCTATGATAACCAAAAAAACACACATAAAAGTTTAAAATTGTTGAAAATGCTAAAATCCCTGAAAACACTAAATGGCCATAAATACTCTAAAAATCCTTAAAAACCGAAAAACTCCTTAAAACATTAAAATACTCTATAAATCCATAAAATCCTTAAAACCTATTAGAAACTCTAAAAATCCTTTAAACCCATAGAAAAGTTGAAAAACCCTAAAAACCTTTATAATAATAAAAATCTCAAAAAACCCTTAAAACCCAAAAAAACGATAAAAACGGTAAAACCATGAGAATGATAAAAAAAATCCCTCATAACCATAAAAGACCATTAAATCAATAAAAATACCTAAAAATAATTAAAAACAAAAAATTATAAAACCCCAAAACACACTAAGAAACCCATGAAAAACTAAAAAAGCTTAAAATTCTGGAAACATAAAAATGCTAAAGCCCATGGGAAAACCCAAAATACCCTAAAATCAAAAGCCATAGAATCTATAAAAACCCAAAAAACCTAAAAGTAACTAAAAATATGATATCTCCTTTAATACCATAAAAATATTTAAAAATATAAAACAACTTAAATAAACTAAAATCTCAAAAAATTTCTAAGAACACAAAAATAACAATAAACCCAAAAAACACCTCAAAATAACTAAAACCCCAAAAAACCATAAAAATCCAAAAATATCTAAAAATACATAAATATTTAAATACCCTAAAACTAGAAAAATACATTGAAACCCATAAAACCCCTAATAACTATAAAACCCATCAAAATACCAAAAACCAATAAAAATCCAAAAAAATCATTAAAATCACAAAAAACCGTAAAAATTCAAAAAACCATTAAAATCAATAATTAAACCCTAAAATATAAAATCACATTGAACCCCTAACATTCCTAAGAATCTATCAAAACACAAAAACATTAAAACCCACAAATATACCATAAAACCATAACAATCGAAAAAATCCATAAAACTATAAACAACATTAAAATAACATAAAACCAATAAAAACCCAAAAACAGCTAAAATCTCTTAAAAGTAATTAGCCACCTAAAAAAATTTAAAAATTCTAAAAATAATCAAACCAATAAAAACTCAAAAAACCCCTAATAACCCAAAAAACCATTAAAACCCTTAAATTCCCAAAAAAAATTAAGAAACCATAAAAATCCAATAATATCCCTAAAAATCACTCAAAATGTAAAAAACCCTAAAAACCCTAAAACCCCAAACAAAACATTAAAAAATAAAAATACATAAGACAACTAATAACCTAAAAATCATAAAAACCCTAAACCCCCTAAAAAACATAAAAAACTCGAAAAACCCTAAAAATTCTTAAAACCCATAAAAATACAAAAAAATGTTTAAAAATCCCAAAAAAAAATGTGAAAACCCCCAAAACCCTAAAAAACCCAATGATAATCTTAAAAACATAAAAACACCTAATACCCCTGAAAAACCTAAAACAGATAAAAAATCTAAAAAGTCAATAAAATCCCTAAAACTCCAAAAAAACCTTAAAAACCCTAAAAACCATAAAAACCCTAAAAACCCGTGAAAATATGAAAACCACTAAATACTCTATAACAACCGTAAACACTAAAAAAATAAAAAAAACTATAAAAACCCATTAAAACCTGAAAAAATCTAAAAAAATATTAAAAACCAAAAAAAACCCTAAAAAACCTAAAATTGCTAAAACCCATAAAATACATAATAACCATAAAAAACTATAAAAATCCAAAATATTTTAAAAATCCATAAACCCTAAAACACCCTAAGAAATCCATAAAAACCTATAAACACTTAACATCCCTCAAAATCCTAAAAATTTATAAAAACCCTAAAACTTTGAAAACCCCTCAAAATATCTAAAAACCATAAATTCCATAAATTCCAAAAAAATCCCTAAAACTCTTAAAAAAATTAAAACCAGTTAAATCCTAAAACACCTAGGAAATAATTAAAAAAACACACAATACCAAGAAAAACCAAAAAATGCTAAAAACTAAAAAAACCCACAAATTCATAAAACCCTTAAAACCATAAAAACCCAAAACCCAAAAAAACAATAAAATCACTAAAACTTGAAAAACCAAAACAACATTAGAAATTTAAAAAAAAATTAATTTTCCAAAAACTCAAAAAATCCTAAATCCCAAAAAAACCATAAAAACCTCGAAAATCCTAAAAATTCCTAAATATTCTAAAACTGTTAAAATCATAAAGAATCCCTAAAAATTACAAAAAATAACAAAAACCCTAAAAAAATATAGAAACACCTTAAAACCTTAAAAAACTAAAAAAACTAAAACCCCTAAAAATCAAAAACCCAACAAATCCCAACCCCCTCAACCCCATAGAACACACAAAACCATAAAAACCAATAAAAACTATAAAATCCATTTAAACCACCAAAATATTTTAAACAAATATAATGGCATTAAAACATTAAAAAAACTAAAAAACCCTAAAACCCCAAAAAACCAAAAAACCCTAAAATACCTCAAAATAAATGACCACACTAAAAGACACAAAAATTCTGAAAAAAATCCATAAAATCCACAAAAATGTAAAAATTCAAAAAATGTTCAAAACATATTGAAAATAAAAAACACTTAAAACAACTACAAACCTGAAAAATTTTAAAAATGTTAAAACCCTTAAAACACTAAACAACCCTAAAAACATTGATATCCCTAACACCCATAAAAACCATAAAACCTCAAAAAACCCCTAAAAATAAAAAACACTTAAAAAACTAAAAACTCAAAAAAACCCCTAAAAATCCAAAGACCCATAAAAAACGTGAAACCCAAAATAATCTAAAAACAATCAAGACCCCTAAAAGGCCTAAAATTGAAAAAAAATTATAAAAACTCAATAAAAATCCCCAAAAACATAAATACCCTAAAAACAGGAAAAACCCTAATTAAAGTGTGAAAAAATAAAATCACATAAAACCACCTAAGAAACCAAAAAAAGTTATAATACCCTACAAAACCTAAGAACCCTTATACCCTATAAACCCCTAAAACCATCAAAATCTCAAAAAAACTGAAAAACCATAAAAAAATTTATAAAACTTATAAAAATCACTAAAAACCTAAGAAGACTAAAACCCCCTAATAAAACCTTAAAAACTAAATAAAATTAAAACCCACAAAAAAATATAAAAACACTAAAAAACAAAAAAAACCCCAAGCCCCTAAATGACCCTAGAAATAGTAAAAACCCCTAAAACCAGTAAAAACCATAAAAAAAATAAAAAACCTAAATAGCCTAAAAACCCATAAAAGACCACTAAAAACACAAAAAACTCATAAAACCCCTAAAAATGTTAAAAATCCTTAAAAAAATTAAAATTAAAAAAACCCCAAAAACAAATAAATAATAAAATCCCTCAAAATCTTTAAAAACTAAAACAACATTAAAAACATAAAAATCCATAAAAATCTCAAAATACATAAAAACCTATAAATCCCATAAATAAAAAATAAAAACATAAAAACACATAAAACCCATAAAAAACTAAAAACATTAAATTCCCTAAAAAACTAAAAATCTAAAAACCCGAAAACCATCAAAATTACAAAAAATCCAAAATCCTAAAAAATACTAAAAAATGAAAAAAAAACTAAAATTTTAAAAAAAATTATACCCTAATAGTCATAATAAAATCATAAAAGAATAAAAATACATAAAACAACAAAAAACATAAAAACACAAAAAACACTAAAAAATCCATAAAATACTCGAAAGTTGTTAAAACCTTGAAAAAACATAAATCTGCCAAAAAACTATAAAAACTAAAAAACCCTTAAAAACCCTAAAACTCACTAAAAACTATAAAACCCATTTAAACCCCTAAAATTATTAAAAAAACTCAAAAATATTAAAACTCCAATAAAATCAAAAAACCCTAAAAACCAAAAAAAACTCTAAAAACCCTGAAAACCTTCAAAATCCCTGAAAACCATAAAATCAATAAAAATCGATAAAAATGTTAAATAAGATCTAAAAATGTGTAAAAATTTTAAAAAATTCTAAAATCATGTAACCCCCAAAGAAAATCATAAAAAACTACTAACACTTAAAATCCCTAAAAATCGTAAAAATGCTAAAAATCAATAAAAATCCCTAATACCCCTAAAAACAATAGAAACCATAAAAGCTCCTAAAACCCTAAAAACCACAAAAAACATGGAAATTCTTAAAACCCATAAAACCATTAATATATCACAAAAAATACCCAAATTACCTAAACCGCTAAAACCCCCAGATAAGATGAAGAAGGTTTTCTTCCCCTTTTATGGATCATTGGCAGTGACGACCACCATTCCTCCCCCCCCCCTTGTGGGGGAGGGATCTTCACTACGTCTCAATGGTGATAGGAATTCCTTTATTCTCTTCTCTATTATCTATTTTCTACCCTTGTTTCCCCAGATTGAGCTTCTCCATAATGTCCTGGATCTGTATGAGGGGCATCCACAACTCCCCCTCTTGGTTTTGGAGTTAAAAAAATGCTTTGTATCTTCATAGTTTGAACATGGTAGTTCACTTTTTGAATCAATGGCCATCTATAGATTCTTTTAATCATCTTATCTTTGGATATTGGGTTTTGCAAGACTGCACAATAGTGGGGTTTCTTCATAGTCTTTGTATCATGATATGCTTCCCAATGGAGTAGGATGTAATTCATGCTTTGTTTGCAGCTCCACGAAGAATTAATAGAGTTAGGTTATTCCTCTTCAGGTGGATATTTAATCTTTATATAGACTGGGATTCCCCATTGGTTTCTACATGGGTGAGATTTTTGGATCTACCTTTTCCATTAAAAAATAAATCTATTATTTGTATGATTTGAAATCTTATGGGGAACTATATTTGTTCGGAAACAAAAACACAAGTGGTTCTCCATCCTATTTATCCTTGTGTCTATGTTGAGTTTTATAAACCTAGAGAACTGGTTGAGTTCATGTGGATTATTTTGGTGTGGAATTTCCCTACAAGAAACCGGTGATCTTTAAATCATGGGATGATTTTTGTTCAATTTGCAAGAAGTTGGGTCACTCCAACTCAGTTTGTAGGCATGGGAGCAGGAGCTCTCATGGTGCGATGCTGTTTTGTGGGGTGTCTGATTTTTGTAGAAATTTTTCTATTGAAGAGAGGGTTATTGTTGTGGCATGGAATCATTTACCCTTTGTGCTGAAGGATGATTTATTTTTTGTGAGTAAAAATCATGAATTGTGGTTTGACAATGATAAGGGGATAGTAGAATCTGAAGAATTAAATATGAATAGGGATATCGTGCTTATTTTTTGTGAGGGTTCTGCAGCTAGTGCATAGGATGTGCAGGCCTCAATAGGTGAATTGGATACATATCATCATTTTGAGGGGATGGAGGTTGGATGGACTCCTATCTGGGAAACCTCTCTTTGGTCATTGGGTGAGGGTGTGATGTAGGCGCAAGTTGACATCCATTTGTGAAATTTTTTTTCTTGTTTGGAATCTATAGAGTTGGATTTTGTGAAGTGAGGTATAACTGTTGTAGAGGGGATTATGTTGAATGAGAATTTTGATGGGCATAAGGAAGGTCTGTTTGATCGATCTCCAGTTGTGGGAAGGAGAAATGATATCCCAGTGCTGAACATGAGGAGAGCCAGATGGAATGGAGAAATATGGATTAGGTTTCTTCTGGGCATTTGCTGAATTCTGGGAAGGTTAAATTGTATAATCATTTTTACTCTAAGGTTTTTAGTAGATTAAAATCAATCTTTAAAATTGTTGTGCCATGTGCGGTTGAGTTAATGTTGGTTAATGCTGTACTGTTTTGTTGTTTTGTCCCTATTTTATTCTCAGATCGTGGGAAGTCTGATTATTTTGAGTAGAAGAAGAGTGATTTATATGTGATTGTGAAGAATGATTTGCAGGTTTTTTATCCCATTGAGAAATTATGTGAGGTTTAGATGATGAATTCAGATTGTTTTTATGGGCTTGAGTGGACTGCTTGTGGTGGGAATCAGGTTACTCAGTCTATTAAAAATGATAATGATGAGCATATTAATGGCCAAGTGCATCGGTCTGATTGTTATGGAAATGATAGTTTACAAATTGGGGGGGAGTCACAGGTCTTGCAGATAATCCATTATGCTGGGTAGGATGGACAACTGTAGTGCCATAACACCTTTGATGGGTATTAATAAAGGCACTGTCTTCTTTTTAAAATAATTTCCCTAGAGGACACCAATGTGCTACCCCAATTCATGGGACAGAGCTTTGTGCATGATAGTGCCCCAGGTGATGGGATTCCTGTAAATGAAGGAAATATTGTGAAGCTACAACATAGATGTTAGTAGGATTTTGTTTCTGATGATGACAGTAAGGATGGTGGTAAAAAAACTGAGTTTGTGAGTGTAGTCTATGATGGCTAGTATCATGGAAAGAAGAATGTGCCTATGGGCTTCATCTATACTCACCCTAATAGGAGGCCAAGAAGGGATTATTAAAATTTTCCCAAACCCATAGCTTCTATGGCCTCTTCTGAGGCTGCTAGAGAGAATGTTAATGTTACCATGCGAGGGCGAGCTGAAAATCATCTCACTCTTTGGATAAGAAAATACTTAGGGAAATGTATTTAGCACTCTTCAAGTAGAAGGATGGCCTGGAGTCTGGATGTGAGACGATGAATGATGGTATAGGTTCTGATTTTGGATATGGTGCTTTTTATCCATTTGACATGTAGCTTTCCTCTTTGTGTTATGTTGGCCCATGCTCTCTTTTGGGTGCGGGTTGTTTGGCCCATCCCCTCTTTTGTTTGGTTTTCCTTTTCCATATATTTTGGGGGGGCATGAATATATTGGTCATGAGCCTTTTCCCCCTAAATCCATTAAAAACTATAATAAAACTTAAAATCCTAAAAAACTCTAAAAATCCTAAATCCCAAAACAAATCATCGAACTCCAAAAGAAATGAAAACCCCTTAAAAGGTGTAATTACCCTAAAACCCATAACAATTTTGGAAATCCATAAAAATAAAAAAAATGTGAATACACCTAAAACCCTCAAAAGCCAAACAAAAAACATAACAACATGATAAATCATTAAACCAATAAAAAAACTAAAATATGCTAAATACATGAAAACCCTAAAACCCCAAAAAACCAAAAGAACAGTAAAAACCCCTAAAAACATAAAAACAACAAAACAAAAAACCCACTGAAAACTCTAAAAAAGTATTAAACCCCAATGATGTTTAAAAACTCTAATAAACATAAATCCTTAAATATAAAAAAAACCTATAATCCCAAAAAAATAATAACACTCAGAATCCACAAAAACCCTAAAAACCCTAAAACCTACAAAAAATCCAAAAATAAGTAAATATCCCTAAAAACAGAAAAACCCTAAAAATGATGAAAAACCTTAAGAAAATAATGAAAATAAAAATAACTAAAACCCCCTAAAAACCTAGAAAAATAAAAAAAATCCTACAAACCATTAAGACCCTAAAACTATAAAAACTCAAAAACACTCAAAAACCCCATAAAAACACTAAAAACACCAAAAACTCTTTAAACCCCTAAAAATTATAGAAACACAAAAACTACTTTTAAAACTCTAAAAAACTCAAAATATCTCTAAAACCCAAAAAACACATAAAAACCATAAAACCATAGAAAATGCCTCAAAATATAAAAAATATAAAATCCCCAAACCCTAAAAACGCTATGAAAAGAAAAAAACACATAAAAACCTTAAAATACATATAAATGATAAAACCTTAAAACCCTAAAAAACTATAAAGACCCTAAACATTTATAATAATATTCAAAAATCCATAAAAATACTAAAAATGGAAAAATTCATAATAAACCAAAAAACCCATAGAAAAAAAAATAGAAAAACACATAATACCCACAAAAAAACGAAAAAATGCTTAAAACCATAAAACCCTTAAAAAGACTATAAAAACATAAAAATAAAAATAAAACAAAAAAACCATAAAAGAAACTAAAACCCCATAATAACCCTAAAACCACTAAAAAGTATTAAAAACATTTAAACCCCTAAACCATGAAAAAAAATATAAGAAACCTCAAAACCCTTAAAAACTAAAAAACCATAAAACACCAAAATAATTATAAAAAAACCTAAAACCATCAAAATCCCTAAAACCCCTAAAATCCCTAAAATTATCAAAAAAAATAAAAAACCCCTCAAACCCCCCAAACCCCTTATGAAAACCATGAAAAGATAAAAATTATTAAAACTCCAAAAAACCCAAGAAACACTAAAAACGAATGAAACCACTAAAACCCGCAAAACCTGTAAAACCCATAAACCCCTAAAAACCCATAAAAATGAAAAAATCACTAAAACAATAAATAAAATTTAAACCAATAAAATAATAGAAAAAATATAAAACACATAAAACCTTAAAAACTCAAAAATAACATAACAACCGAAAAAGGCCAAAAAAACCATACAACCCACCAAACCCCTAAAAACCTCAAAATCTATAAAAATAGATCAAAACCCATAAGGATCCTAAAAAAGGCCCTAAAATCCATAAAACCATATAAAACCTAAAAAACACTATGAAATGTTTAAAAACCTAAAATCACATAAAACCCCTAAAACCCCTAAAAAATCTAAAATCCCTAAAACCCCTAAAAATCATAAAACCCCTAAAAATATCTAAAAACAGTAAAACCCCATTAAAATCCTAAATCAACTTAAAATTTTAAAAATTGTAAAAACCCCTAAAACACTGTGAAAATCTATGAAAACCATAAAAACATAAAAAACACTTATAACCCATAAAAGGTATAAAAAATTAAAAAAAATCCCAAAACCACTAAAAAGTCCCTAAAAACCCTAAACCCCATAAAAACCATAAAATACATGAAAACCCTTTAAAATCAGAAAACCTTTAAACAAATAAAACCATAAAATTTCTAAAAATGATTTAAATCCCTAAAAAAATTTAAAAAATAGAAATTCTAAAAACCCTAAAAATAAAAAAATTCATAAAATTCCCTCAAAACACTCAAAATCTATAAAATCCCTCAAAATCCATAAAAACCCTAAAAGCCCAAAAAATCCTAAATACCGTGAAAATTCCTAAAAAAATTAAAACCTTTAAAAAACACTAAGAAAATATTAAAATCCTTAAAGAACATGAAACCCCTAAACAACTAAAAGAACGATAACCCCCCCCCCCCAACCCCCCAAAATCCCAAAAAAAAACTAAAAACTATAAAAATCCTAAAAATTCCAAAAAAGACTATAAAAATGTAAAAAACCATATAAATCTTGAAAATCCCTAAGAAAACCTTACAAACCTAATGACACATAAAACCCCATAAAAACATTAAAACTCCAAATACCCTAGGAACCCTAAAAACCCTAAAAGACAATAAAATCCCTAAAAACACCCAAAACCATAAAACACCTAAAATCCTTAATAACACTAAAAACATATAAAAACCCTACAAATAACAAAAAATTATAAAAAACTATTAAACCCCTAAAAATGTTAGAAAACTCAAAAAAAATTACTTTAAAACACAAGAAACATAGAAACCCAAAAAAACCATAAAACTATAAAAATCCATAAAAACCTAAAAACCATAAAAATCCTTAAAAATCCCAAAAATATATAAAATCATAAAAACCCATAAAACCTTGAAAAACACAAAGAAAACCGTAAAAACATAAATACACATAAAAATCATAAAAATTTAAAAAAAAAGCTTAAAATCCCTAAAAAACTCAAAACCTCTGATAACTATAACACATCAAAAAACCATAAAAGTACGTAAAACCCCATAAAAACCATAAAACCGCAAAAAAACATTTAAATCACTTAAAACCCATAAAAATGTTTAAAAAAATCCAAAAAACCATAAATCCTATTAAAAACTAAAAAAATCCTAAAATCCCAAAAAAAAAATATAAATAAAAACCCCCCTCAAATTTTTTAAAAGATGAAAAAATAATAAAAATCCTTAAAAAATCCAAAATATCCATAAAAATGTTAAAAACACTAAAATCCCTGAAAACCTTAAAGAAAACATTAAATCCCATAAAAAACATAAAACCCCTAAAAAATTAAAAAATATTAAAAAACCCTAAGAAACCTAAAAAACCCCTAAAACTCCAAAAATCACTAAAATCCATAAATCCCTCAAAACCCTAAAAACATTTAATACTAAAAAACAACATAACAAACCTAAAAACCCACTAAAGTCTCTAAAACCCATAAAATATCTAAAAACATTAAATACTCAAAAACACTTAAAAAATAGTCAAAACTCCAAAACTACCCTAAAACCCAAAAAGCTATAAAAAAACCAAAAACACCAAATAATCACTAATAACCATAAAAATTGAAAAATATCCTAAATTTTCTAAAAATACACAAAACATTAAAATGAATAAAAATCATGAAAACCCCAAAGAAAACCATAAAACCATAAAAAACTTAAATTTTTATAAAATATATAAAATTATAAAAACCATAAAACTCTAAAAACTCTAAAAATCACTAAAAACCCAAAAAAATCCATAAATATCATAAAAAACCTAAAAATCCTAGAAAACATAAAAAACCATAAAAACCTGAAAAACCCTATGGAAAACCTTAAAAACCAAAAATACCATCAATCCCCTTAGAAACATAAAAACACTAAAAATACTTATAACCCTAAAGACCATAAAAACCCTAGAGCCCCTAAAAACAAAAGAACCCTAAAACCTTTTAAAAATCTAAAAACACATAAAAACCCAAAAACCCACAAAAAAATATAAAACAATTTAAACCCCTAAAAATGCTAAAAAACTCTAAAAAGCATTAAAATCCTTAAAAATGAAAAAAAAATCTATAAATCACAAAAATCCATAAAACCCTAAAAGACCCTAGAAACCTAAAAAACACATAAAAATACTTAAAAGATAAAAAAATATTTAAAAAAATAAAAATCCATAAAATCCCTAAGAAAGCCTTAAAAACCTTAAATATGTAAAACCCCAAAAACATAAAAAATTATAACAACCCTAAAAACCCGAAAATACCCAAAAATCCATTATAACCATAAACACCATAAAACACGTAAAACATAAAAATGAAAAAACCCTATAAAAACCATAAATATACACTACAAAATCTAAAACACATTAAACCACTAAAAATATTAAAAATTTCTAAAATATAAAAACCTAAAAAAAACCAAAAAACCCTTTAAAACCCTCCAAAGCCTCAAAATTCCTAAAATACCTAAAATCCTAAAACCTATAAAAATCCTAAAAATACTATAAAGAACCTAAAAATGTAAAAAACCTAAAAACACTGCAAAATGTAATAAATACTTACAAAAATATAAACACTTAAAAAACCTTAAAACATAAAAATTTCCCACTATCCCAATAATCATAAAAAACCATAAAACCTAAAAAACATTAAAATCCATAAAACCCTTAAAAACCAAAAAATCTTAAAAAGGACATAAAAATAGCTAAAATCTAAAAAAAACTAATAACCATAAAAATTTAATAAATCATTAATAATATAAAATAATTTAAAATTACTAGAAAACTAAAAACCCTTAAAAACCAAGAAAGACCCAGAAAATCCTAAAAACCCTTGAAATAGATAAAATCCAATAAAAATTTTAAAATGTTCTATTACACATAGAAACATTAAAAATCCATTAAAACTCTAAAAAATATTTAAACCCCAAATAAATTATAAACTATAAAAAACCTTAAAACCCTAAAAACTCAATAAACAATAAAACCCAAAAATAATCATAAAAAGAAAAAATATAATAAACCCTTCAAAATCCCGAAACACCCAAAAATATATTAATCCTAGAAATTTTAGAATTCCTAAAAATTTAACACAACCTTTGTTATGACTCGTCCTCTGGGGCTCGTCCCATAACTACACCAAGCCCGCCTTTCATAGGCCTGGGGCTGGAGACTAGCACCAAAGGCGTAATTCCCAAAATCTGGGAAGGCATTGCCTTTATAACTGTAAACACACACACAATAGAGAACATAGCTAGATACAAAACACTAAGTAAATCTTTATAACAAGAGAGTGCTGAAAGGTGAAGCGGCCCGAAATACAAGCCCAACTGTAATGTACAAGTATAACTAAAAAGGAAAAAATAGCTGAAAGGTGAAAAGCATCTCCTGGATCATCCACCACGGATCCTACCTGAAGGGTAGGTATTGATAACCTCTACAGCACTCCATGTCCATTCGTCTCCTCTCTGTACTGTCACGCCATGTGGTCCACCTCATGGTATCATCCAGTCCTGGTACACTAAGCCTTGGTCAGCGATGCCCGCCATATGCATCCATCAAAATGAGGTGCAGGCATAGCCCGTGTAGGGGTGGGTATAACGATACTCAATAGGGACCCCAAGACCCTCAAGGTCTCACAAAATCTAACAAGGATAAACCACAAAGTATGAAATCAACAGATAACCCTACTTAGGTATATTCCAATACATATAAAAAAGTTATTACATAATCCATCTCAATCATGAAGTAAACACAAAAGTTACTGACTCGGCACAAACCAGAATTTATTCTAGGAGTAGTAACATTTCGAACCCTCGACTGCTAGACAACTCCTCTTCTATTGAGTACATTGTCTATTCCGATTCACACATAGGCGCTTTTCACTAACCTTGGATTTCTGAGGTACTTCTCTTGTCGAGTACCATGGGTCTGCCACGTCACACAGAGGCGCCCCCGACTGTGGGATTGTCGCGTCACAAAAAGGTGCTCCCCCTCATAGACTATTGAGGTAATCTTTCTATCGAGTATTGTTGGTCTACCATGACACCAAGGCGCTCCCCACTATGGGTCTTCCGTGACACCAACGCGCTCCACAATAGAATAGTCAAGTCACTCCAAGTCGAAACAGTCAGCAGTCATCAGTTAACAGCCAGCTACTAGGTTTCCACACAAATTCTCGCTCATCTCTGGAAGATCCACTCCACAAGCTACTAGTCGATGCTCTAACTGCCATTTAGTCCCACAAAGACATATCTCAAAGGCTCTCCATGTCATAGGGGTATCAATGCAGTAGACGACTCGTTAATTGGACGCCCGGTCTGTGAGTTATTATCCATTTAGTCCCGGGGGCCTGGTTGGATTTGTGCACAATCCAACCTGACTGTATCTCAACTATACCTCAAACACCATTGGGGTATACTGAAAGGGACCATCATGCTCCATGAATACCAGCATCGCTGATGGTTTGTTAAACGGTCTTGTGGTTCCAAAGATAAGGCCAAAGAAAGAAAATGGGTCGGTAGTGGGCCCGGGTCCAGTCCGACCCAATCCTACCCAGTCTGGGTCGAGCTGGTCTTGGTCGACCGAGTCAGACCTGTTGGGTCTGGCCCGACCTATTGGGTGGGCCAGCCTATTATATACAGTACAGCCTGCTGGGCCAAGCCCAATAGGCCGTGTGGTTAGTTTGGCCCGAGCTTGGGACCGGTTCGGTCAGTTCTGCAAGGGGAGAGGGTCCGCGGCATGGGGTGTGTGGGGCGCGCCAGGCACGCGGTTTAGCTGGGTGCACAGGAGGCAGTCAGGCAGGCCGATGGGGAGTAGCCATGCCAGCAGGTGGGCCGGGCAGGGTGCGGCGAGGCCGGCAGGCAGCCGGGTAGGGTATCAAGCGGGCCAGTAGGCGGTCGGGCAGGCTAGGAGGTTGCAGAGAAGGGCACGACCAGGACGGAAGGTGTTCGGGTAGGGAACCAGGCAGGCTGGCGGGCGGCCAGGTAGGCCATGAGGCGGACGGGTAGGGTGAAAGGTGGGCTGGCAGGCGGACATGCAGGCCAGAATGCAGCGGGGCAGGGCGCCAGGCGGGCTGGTGGGTGGTCGGGCAGGCAGGGAGGCAGTCGAGTAGGCTGGCGGCGCGCGGGCAGGCCGGTAGGTTGGTCGGGGGGTGACCGGGCAGGCTGGCAGTGCGCGGGTAGGCCGGTGCATCTCAGGCCAGTAGGGGCTCAGCCATCGGGTGGCGTGGCCAGTGCAGCTCGGAAGCTGGTGGCCAGCACGGTTCGACGTGAGGCGGTGAAGCGGGTTCGTCCAGAGCGTCGTGTGGGCATGGTTCACAGAGTTCATGGGTAGTTCATCCATTGTCTTCGTCGTCCCATCACCTCGTTGCTTCATCGCCATGCTGAATATATTCATAAAAAATAATGGCGGAGGGGTTAGGCCCTGTTGGTTTGGCCCTCACCCTCTTCATTTAGGGTGGTAACATTTGTCTCATCAAGAAGTAAGAAATATGAACTTCAATTGTTTTAAAACCATGAAAATGATTACTTTCCAACCAAAGAAGAGAAAAGGAAAGTAGTATTACTCAAAATAACCCCAACCTTGATCGTTGGTCGTCGACAGAGTCGCGGGGAAGAAGATGGTGTTATCGTCGTTCATCACGTCTACTGCACACTTCCAATCCAGATCTCACACATCGGTTATGGAAGACATTCCATGTCGGTTGGTGTCTTGGGAAGCAGTTCAAAAAAGATTGTTGTCGGTGTTCTTCGTTGGAAGAATTCATTCTTCGTTCTTCATTGGATGATATGGTTCTTCATTATTCATTGGATAAATCCTTTTCTCCCAAGCTCTCCACTCCCCAAAAAGGAAAAGATATGCCAAATAGTAGATTATAAAATCTATTATTTCATTGGAAAGATTTCAAAAAGAGAAACTAAACATTTTTTGGAACATTAAAAATTAATGTGTGCATTTGGCCCCATTAACTGAGTGTGTTGGAAAATTTAATGTAGATGAAGCTCAAGAGGCTCTTCCACATTAAATAGGGGGTTTGAGAGGTTTTTCTCTCCTCTCATTTAATAGGTGTTGGGTGGTCCCCACATCAATTATTCAAATCGAGAGGTTATGTGGTATCGGGTGGTCCCCACCACCTTAATCCTTACAAGGGAGGTTGAGGCGTGGTGGTCCCCACCCCATAACCTCTCAAGGGAGTTTATGTCCTGGTGATCCCCACTTCTAACCTCCACAAGGAGGTTATAGATCCAGAGGGACCCACCTCTAAACACCCACATGGCAGATCAAATAAAAATAATGTGAAACACACTTTATTTTATTATTTTCCATGAAAACCCAAAGACTAAATTTTATTCTCGACCCACTGCCATCAAAGTGAAAGACATATTAATGGAATCCCAGCGCTGCGAGTTAAACGGTGTCCTCTAATTTCAATTCCGAGCACCGGTTTGAAAGTTATAAAAACCCACTCATACGTTTATTGAACGTACCCGAACAAAAATTCAAAAATTTATTCCGGGCACACCGAGCCTTGGAATCATGAGCCATAAATTTTTAGGGACTCATAAAATTCCCATGTATTTCAGAAAAATAAAATCTATGGAATTTTTGGGTCTTTACATTCTTTCCACCACAGGGATTTACGTCCTCGTAAGCTACATCTTGAACTAAGGGAACAAGTGCGGGTACTGAGCACACATCTGAGACTCCCACTCTCATGTGCTCTCCTGGAGGTTCTTGTCCTACCAGCGAACGCACACCAGAGGTATCGACCATCCACATTGGACCCTCTCATGTCGATCCTCACCTAGAAGCGGTATACCAGATCTCATGCTAAGTGAATCTTTTATAACAATCCCCTTTCTAGGAGTATAGACTATCGAAAAGTTATAGTCATGGAGGAACTCAATCCATCACCGTTGTCTCAGGTTTAGGTCCTTCTGAGAGAAATACACCTGAGACTCTTGTGATCAGAGTACACTGTATAACATTTACCCATTAGATTGTTTCTCTATATCTTCAAGGAGAAGACCACTGCTCCTAACTCCAGGTCATGGGTAGTGTAGTTCTGCTTGTGTTGTCTCAGATACTGAGAACCATACTTGATCATTGCTCATTCCTATATCAGGACACACCCAAGTTCGGTCCATGATTCTTCATAGTAGACTACG